>CM066037.1:495933469-496533469 GCA_033557465.1 Ichthyophis bannanicus | reverse complement strand
GCTTTGAATGTTCATAGGAAGAAATCCAGGACTGGCTTAAAATCTCACTCCTGGAACTGGGTAATTTGGCAACTCTGACATACCTGTATGCAATTTGGAAGCAGGCCGGTCCAGGGAAGTGTTTAGGACAGAGGGCGGGTAGAGTCATGATTTGCACACGGTCTTATAAAATGCATGCATTCGCTCGTATTGTACACACACACGTTTATTGCAGCTCCAGAGCACATGTCAATATACATAGCTTTCTTATAGCTACAATTTCTGCAGTTTTTGTGGGTCCCCAAGTAGGGGCCTATGTGTCTCTTACAAAACAGGCCCAAAATAGATACCTACTTGGTCTCTCCACCTAGATGCCTCGCTAAAATGACCCTCTTAGATTGTAAGCTCTTGAGAGAAGGGACACATTATATCTGAATTCTTAGCCTCACTGTACAGTCCTAGGTGCATCCAGTGTTATTAGTAAAACGCCTTTGCTTCCATTGTAAAATATTTGTCCTTTCCTTACTTCTCCCTTCTGCCGATCTGCACAGTCCCTCCCAGTCTGACACCTAGCTCCATGCAGCAGGAAGCTGCTCCAGGCTCAGAAGAGAATCCAGTATCACAAATGGAACACAGGAACAGGGCGGCCATACTCTTCCATGTCACAAGGGATAGGCTGAGCCAGGCCAGGTTTTACTTCCTCTGCAATTCATGAATTTAGCAGAGTTCCAGTTACCCAGTTCCAGGAATGACATTTTCAGCCGGTTCTGGTTTTAAATTTGAATTGCAATGCAGCATGATATTGGTAGTCCTTGATTTTACCCATTGGAATCAGTGCTTTAGGTCCCATAATGCATCAGCACGAGCTTGTCAGAAATCCAGGACTGGCTTAAAATCTTACTCATGGAACTGGGTAATTTGGCAACTCTGATTTAGGTAACTGAAACTAGAAGTTGTTAAAGGCAATGGGAGATAACCCAGGCCTGGCTCAGCTATGACATAGGAAGTTAAAAGTCATAGAAAACTAGAAGAGGGGAGTTTTGTTATTTTTCCTCGTCAACCAATGAGCAATAAACACAGGGGTTCAGCCTTTCCTAGAACTGTCACAATATATTTTTTCTAATTGGCTCCTAAGGAGGGGGGGGGGGGAGCCCCCTGGACTCTGAGTAGAGCACAGTGAGGTAATAACTTCTAACACTTGACTTGTATAACTTCTATATTCTAGGCTTTGAGTTTACTTTTGGCACAGAGTGTGTTGTACTTCTAAATATTTTCACTGTTGTTTTTCATTTATTGGGGAAAATTTAAGAGATCAGCAATTAAACTGAAAAGATCTGAAAATAAAACAGATTATCGAGAAAAGAGCTTTCTTTGTATGGCTATGCGAACTGCTTCCCCAAGCTGAGAAGGAGAAATCCTTGCTTGGTCGTAAAGATTGAATCAGCTGATATTTCTTTCAACTTTTTTGTGTATTACAATTTTTAAGAAATTATACCCAATAGATGAGTGTTATGGAAATTGTTGCACTGTGTGAATCGTGATAAGTCACTGCAGGGCTTGTCAGTAAATCATCACTGAGACACTTTCCTCTGCAATACATTGTCCCGTCCTTTACAGCTGTCCACTCAGTTTTGCTCATATTTTGAGCAATAGTTTGCTGTATTTAACACATCGTTTTTGCAGATCCTGAATGTGCCCATACCTACAGGACTAGTGCAGGGATATTGGGTGGTCTAGGAGAACCTTCAGCCTTAAACCTCATCCCCCTCCCCAAGTTTTTGCTAATCAAACTCATTAATTATGATCACCAAAACACCGCCTCTCCCATAACAAAAGAACCAGAGAACAGCCTTGATAACAGAGGTTTCAGTGTCAAGCCATTATTCCATGTGTAGAGAAAGAGAAGATCTTTCCAAGAGTAAGAAAATGTGGCAGAAGGATACAGAAATTTTTCCATCACATAGGGTACCACAGGCGTGATTAAAAGGAATTTTCAAGCACACCTTGATAAATTACCTATACATGTTGGGCCCGATATTCGAAAGGCATTTACATGGTTTACAGCCCGGTAAACCGTGTAAATGCCTTAACGGGATAGTCAGTGGCACCTATACGGTTAATGCCGTTGAATAACACCTCCTAACTCCCCTACGTGTCCCAATGCTATCCAGTTAGCGTCAGGGTGTGTCGAGGGCATTTGGGGGTGCAGCAGAGGCGGCAACAAGAGCTAGCCAGGCAGCAGCGATAGTGCATGCTGCCCGATTAGCGATCTGCACATTAAAGATAGTCAATATCTTAAGGTGCAGACGCTAACTCGACAGCATGCACTATCGCTGCTGCCTGGTTAGCTTCAGTAGTTTCCGGTGTGTGTGGTGGTGCCTGGATATTCAGTGCTGTAGCCGGGGCATTGAATATCCAGGTTAGAGGGCGGCAGGGTTGGTGCGCCCTTCTCAATATCGGGCCCGTTATGTCTTATGAACTCCAGCAGGAGGCTCCCATTGGCACGATGCAAGTACTACACTGAACATTAGTAGTACATTTAAGAGACTGAGATCATACTTCACATACCCTGGCTCAGAAGTGAGGTTTATGACTGTCACGGTATGCGCAAAACTCACCCATTTGGAGAAATTGCCCCAAAAGAATATTGTAAAAATGAAGAATTGGATATCATACTTTTAAAAAGATACTAGTACTACTCATCATTTCTATAGTGCATAAACACAGTCCCTGCTCAACAGAGCTTGCAGTCTGTTCAAGACAAACCGAAGAAATAGAGGACTAGGGTAATTCTTAAGAGGAATGCTTAGAATACACGTGAGTAGAAGAGTAAGAGGGTCAGGATCCAAAAGCAGCCTCGAAGAGCTGAGTTTTTAGCCTGTATTTCCATAGGACCAGAGATGGAACCTGATGTATCAACTTGGGTAGTCTATTTCAGGCATGTGGCACAGTAAGATGGAATAAACAGATTCTGGAGTTGGCACGGATAAAAGTGATTTGCTTAATGAGTGTAGCTGCCAAGGAGCTGCAGTGTCTACCTGCATCCCCTCTGCAACACCATCCAATCGCACAGCATAAATTATCACATCCACGCAGATGACATTATGCTCTACACACCACTCAGCCTCAACAAACCATCCCTACCATAAATTCCAGCAGTGCTTCTCAGATGTCTCACAATGGCGATCTGCAAATCATTTATCTATAAACCTCAAGAAAACTGAAGCCTAACTCGTCACCAAAAATGAATCATTCACCCCCCGCCCCTCCATCACTCTCAACACCACAGAAATCCAAGTCAAACTGGAAGTAAATGTATTTTATTTATTTATTTAACAGGTTTTATATACCGCTTTATCATTTCAATCAAAGCGGTTTACATTGAAACTTAAACTTGGTAATGGACATTAAACAGGGACATTGATAACTTGGATTTTTCTGGGGCAATGGAGGGTTAAGTGACTTACCCAAGGCCACAAGGAGTGCTAGTGAGAGAATCACCCCTTACAGCCACCTTACCCTGAAGACACAAACAAGGAATGTAGCAAGATCAATCTACTACAGAACCCGAATCTTCCAACACCTCCACTCTCTTCTCGCCCCATCAGACATCTTCACTGACTCCCACTGCAAAGCAGAATACTCTACAAAAATGCAATGTGTGCCTTTGAGTCAGTCCTGACTCCTGGTGACCCAGAAGCTCCTGGGTTTTCTTGGCAGTGTCACTGGAAGTAGATTGCCAGGCCTTTCTTCTGAGGCAATGGAGAGTTAAGTGACTTGCCCAAGGCCACAAGGAGTGCTAGTGGGAATTGAACCCTGGTTGCTTGGTTACTAAGCCAGTGTTCTAACCACTAGGCTACTCCTCCACTCTGAATACTCTACAAAACCCTTCTAATGATACACAAAGCCCTTAATCACCGTCATCCATTCACCTTCCCTCCCTCATCACACCACTGCAGACAAACAGACCATGGAGATCCTCCACTGTGAACACCCTGACCACCCACAAGCAATAACAAAAAGCACCCAACAGGCTTGTGGTGCGATCCTTTGAACCATATGCCCCCTCAACCTGAAACTCCCTCCGTCACCACATAAGAAACACCACTGGCCTCCTAACCTTCCGCAAGCTCCTCAAGACCCACTTCTTCACCTTCCACTTTGGTCCCACCCCCCCTATCCCGCCCACAACATAAACAGCATTTTGTATATTGTCAATGACCAGATACCATGAAGAACAGCAGAATCAATGCACTTGTAGGTGAGTAGGAGAAGTTTGAACTGTATGCGGAAATGGATGGGGAGTCAATGAGGGTTGTTAGGAGCAAAGTAACACTGGCAGAAGATTAGCTGTGCCACTGAGTTTTGAAGAGATTTGACGGGGAGATAGAGGATTGAATGGGAGACCAGAAAGAAGCAGGTTGCAATAGCCTAGATGGGAGGTGATGAGAGTGGATAAGGGTCTTGGTAGTGTGTTCGGAAAGGAAAGGATGAATTTTGCTGAATTTGTAGAGGATGAAACAACAGGTTCTAGCTATCTGTTGGGTATGTGTAGAGAAAGAGAGAGAATATATATATGTGTACCCACTCTCCCTGCAGGTAAAAGAACGTGCTGATGGCTGCCAGGAGCTATGCGGTTGCTCTAGGCGACTGTCTAGTCTTACCTAATGGTTGGGCCAGCTCTGCATACCTAATTGCATCCAGGGAGATAAAGGCCACATCCTTAATAAAATTGATCAACCTAGTTCATTTGGCCCTAGCAGTCCCTGAAAACCTGTAAGACATTCGGAAACAGGAGGAAACAAGAGGTTCAAACACGTGGAAGATGAAGGTGGTCACTGAAAATCAGGGCTGAAGAGTTCACCCCATGCGAAATGCAGTTACGATTAGTGGATGGGAATTTATTTGTGCTCGGCTGATATATGTCTGACTCGGGAGAGCTGATCCATTTCAGATGTGTTGTAAGAAAGCAGATAGTTCTTACAAGACAAATCATGATCCTGTAACATGAATATTAGATGGGAAAAGAACTTTGAGCTGCGTATCACTTCCATTGCTCTTAACGTGATTAATATTATCTCAGGCTGGAATGAAGCCACTGTTGGTAAAGGGACACCTGTCTTGACATTCATCCATTCTTTTATCCATTTATTTTTAGCTCAGGCCTTCCAGCACTAGTTCAAGGCAGGTTACATTCAGGTACAGTAGGTATTCCCCTGTCCCCGGAGGACTTACAATCAATGGAGGGTTCAGGGATTTGCCTAAGATCACAAGGAGCAGCAGTGACCACTGACCATTAAAGTTTGGACGCCGGCAGATCACGAGGTGCTGAGATTGATGCTGAATGAAGAAGAACGGGGTCATCAGGCTCTTTCCAGGCATGGTGCCAAATGCAGTTGCGCCACTGATACCAGTCAAAAGCCAGCTCTGCTCTCTATAATTATGTTTTTTGAGATTATACAAGCAAGCCCATTACATTTCTAGCTTCCAATTTCCAACCTGTTGCTGTTGTTACTCAAAAGATATAATTTGCAGTTAGGTGTTGTGACCATGGCATCACTTCAGCTTTTCAATTGCAAATGAAGGGTTTCCACAAGATACTCTTGTGACTGATCCAGTGACCTGAGACGCCCCACTTGTAGGCATACCTAGCAGCTTACACACTTCCAGAGGAAAGGTTTGACCTCACCACACATTCTTTCATGATGATCCTGGATGTAATGACATAGCAACACAGAAACAGAGTACGATGGCAGAAGAAGACCATATGGCCTGGCCCTGCTGAACTTACTTAAAAAAATCAGATGGCCAAATGGGGTCAAGGTGATTTCGTAGTCTGCATACTTTCTACCTCCTCCTCCCCTCCCCCCCCCTAATTTAAAATGGAATTCCCATGCTTAATTTTGCCAGTTCATCCTGCCATCTGCACCACCTCTTCTCCCCATGGGGAAAACTATAGTCGATGCAAACTTAGGACCTGAGGAAGAAAGGAGTTGAGTTGGTCAAGATCAAACAATGGATCCCAGGTACAAAGAGGAATCCAGGGTAGAATGGAAGAACCCAGGGAACATTCAAGGCAAGACCAAATTTATATATGGAATGTTTCATTGTGTTCTATGAATACCCAAATAAAGAAATGTATAAATGTGAAATTAAGTTTTGTTGAAGAAATTCCTAAGTAAGATTTAGGTTGTGTTGGAACAAACACCACAACTGTGTGAGCACTATTATGGGGGAAATCAATGATTTTATTTTTATCTTTATTGAATTTTTGATATACCACTCAGGTAGAGCATCAGAGAGATGTACATAATATAAAATCAGCTACATAGGAGAAAAGGAAAGCAACGCCATTGTCAACAGGAAAGCAAAAAAGACTAGCGAGTACTAGGAGAAGACAGGTAGAGAGAGGAAAGTACAAACTAAAGTGAAGGAGCAGGGATCGGGGAGAAGCTGAGTGGTAACAGACGGGAGGAGATTGAAAGCTGTGGGAAAAATGTGGGTCTTCAGCATGGCTTTGAATTTTACAAAGGAGGGTTCCAAAGGGCAGGACCCAGAAAAAAGAAAGCGGAGTGACAGGTGAGTTCAAGGTGGGCACGGGAAGAACCAGGTGATTAGAGTGAATAGACCTAAGGAGACGATGCGGGGTGTGATATTGCAGAAGATCCAAAAGATATTGGGGAATGTCAGTGTGAAGTGCTTTGTGAACAAGGGTAAGTATCTTATAACCAATGTGGTGTTTAAGTGGCAGCCAATGCAGTCGGATAAACATGGGGGTGATATGATCTGAACGGGTGTCAATGCATAGGGCCCCGAAGGAGAATTCCTTCCTCTTTGATTAGAAAATCTCCACTGGAGTAAAGAGGAATAAACCTGGGATCAGCCACAATATCAAGCAAGCCCGCTCGCCTAGAAAAGACTTGTAAGGGGGTTGCAAAAGCAAGAACTGGAATATATAGAATTTAGTGCAGGATGTAATGGAAATCAAAAGAACTGTCATAGAGTCTCTGAACTGTCAAAGCTGTTATGAGTGCTTCTTAGAAAACTCCAACTGAATTTAGTGGATAAAAGGCAATGCTTTCTTTAGAGTGTGGAAAGCCAGATGAGATTAGGGATGGAGGGCTTCCTGAGAACTGCTGACAGAAAATGTAGGTTCCTCAAAAGAGAAATAAATCTGACTGAACACCCTGCCTCTTGCCGAATCAGAACACAGGTTACTCATTTCCGGGGTCATTCTAAACCATGAATAAGCCAGTTAGATGTGCGGGATAGACTTTTTTCTTGCAAATACGTCTAGAACTGTATTCCAAGAATATATGTATCTGCACGTACATGGCGCTGACACAGGGATCTCTGAACAGGGGCAGTTGGGGATGAAATGGGGGTGTGGCCAGCCACGGAAACGTATAAAGCATATTCAGTAGAGGCCCTTGTACATCTTCAATGTTACCCACGGATGTCCAAGTTATACCTGTGGAAATGTGGAATAATGCCAGGACTGAGAATATTCTCCTCTGATCACACACACATCCCATAGAGATGACTGGCCGTGAAACGTCTGTACTGAACTGATGTGTCTGCTGTCTGGGAGTGCGCATGATGGAGTTGTACAGAATGGAAAGCACAGGTGAGGGATGTTTGTAAGATTAAGGAGCAATAAAAAACACCTCTGCAGAAATATAAAGCACTGCAATAGACTTTATTCTGGCTATGCTGATATTTGCTGCTTGTGCCAAAGGGGCTATTCTCGGCTTCCCTAACAATCCCAGTGTCCGGAACAATGTGAATGTAGATGTAGGGATGGTATGTGAGGTAGCAGGGAGCAGAATCGTGTTTGCCTGAGAAATGCAGATCAGCTGAGATGTCACATCATCATGGCTTCACAGCATTTGTGTATGGGTACAGGGCATGGTTTTGGCAGAGGATGGTAGCTGTGACTGCAAGTGAGAGTCTGTCTGTGTGTGTGTGTGTGTGTGTGGTCTGAGTATTGCACAGATGGATCAGTTGTGCTCATCCGCTAATCTGGGGGGACACATATGCCTGGCCGGTACCTGGACCATAGGGATGAGCGCAGCATCACCAGGTGCCAGTGTGATCGGGGAAGTTACATCAGACGAGGTTCTCTATAGCAAAACGTCACAACATATGCCTGTCACTAATAAGGGTCCCTCAGAATGAGAGCAGTCAACAGTGCAAACAGCACTAAGACATGCTGAGGGGCACCATCATAGGTCTCTAGAAATGTGCACAATTATAGAGAGCGAGGACGGTGCTTTTGGTCATTCATTAGCGCTATTTGCACTGTTGAATAGTCCCATTCTGTGGGTCCCTTATCAGGGACAGGGATATGTTGTGACGCTTCGCTATAGAGACCCTCTTCTGATTTCCTCTAGGCCATACTGAGCATTGCATAGACTGTTTTCTGAGATGACCAATGCAAGCATAACTAAGGATGTCTTTCACTGCCATGTATGTTGTGATGCGAGGTATGTCATGTCAAACACATCACTTTCTACCTGCTTTTAAACTATTGTAGAGTGCGCTGAGCTATCTTTACAGTGTTCTGGACATACAACAGACTGGTATAGAGAGTCTGTATCATCAGTACTCATATGTGGTTTGCATCAGCACAATACTGTCAGTGAGTGGAGCAGCTTGGGAGATGCAGGTTTTACACGGAGACATGGCTGTTTGTGGGTTTATAGTGGAGATGGGTGGGCTCGCGAATGTCTAACCTTTCAGAATATGGCGAGCGCGGAGACATAGAAAGCCATTTGCTGCGTATAGCTGTGTCCCATACTCTATAGTGCTTTGTTCGTGCAGCACCAAGAATATGTATGTCCCTATTCTGAAACTGCATGTGCGTCTAATGCAGAATCCCGTTTGAATCGGCCACGTTTATGATTTGGACGTGCCCACGGCCAAGACGTGCATGTAATGGAAATGGCCCCTTGTTTAAGAAAATACAGTAAATGCTGATTCAGTTTACCTCTATAACCAGCAGATGGCAGCATATTGTGTAAACAAAAGCCGAGCATCCAAATAGTAATACAAGATCAAATTATTATGCCGACACAATATTCATTCTTTCTTTCTTTTAAAATATATGTTTAGAATTAAAGAACTGTGACCATGTAGAATATCACTGAGAGTTTGCCAATACAGATGAATAAACAGAAATAGTAAAAGTTGGCATAACCCAGTGGTTTGATTTCTGATTTAAGTCTTCTGCTTGCTGGGTTGGCCAGGCTGAAGATACTTCAAGAAGGAGGGAATCACAGTCCTCATACAATGGTGACACCTAGTGGCAAGATTGAAGAACCATGATTGCAGGTTACCACTGTATTGCCTCTGACTGAGGATGTCATAGAAAAGGCTGGTCTCACTAAGCTGAGAGGAAATGTAAAATGGGAGGAAAATCCCTGGGTAGTGACAAATGAAGGCACCAGGTCCTGGCTGTGGTACTATGTGAGCTGGGAGCCCAAAGGAACAGTAAGAAACTACTGCCATCCTCCACCAAAATATATATATGTGGTAATTGCCGCATCATCTCATTAAGAGATTTTTCTATGAGATTGGATGTCACATTTTCAAGTGTATTGCATGGAATGCAAATAAAATGGTCAGGATCCACTACAATACCTGCAATTCAAACCAGTTAGTTCTCAACAGAGTGCAATCATTAAAATGCAAATCAAAATCATGCACCATCAACAGAAGACATAACACACACTAAAACAAACATACAAATAACACAATTTAAGAATTACAGACAGCAATTAAAAATAGCACACAGCTCCTACTCAGAGCAGAGGGCTACGTAAAAAGATTTCAACCTTTTTCCTAAACTTCAAATAACTTCCCTTTAGCTGGAAATGCAGTGATAGGAAATTACATAATGATAGATCTGTCATTCAATAAGCTCAGGTGTTTGTCTCTACAAAATAAAACAGTTTCACAGAGGGAACCTCCAATACATCCCATCAGTAGAGCACAAAGAGCATACAGGAACCTATTTCCCCCCTTACTTTGCCTTTCCCTTATCCTGTTTTCAATATATTGCTTTGCTTTAATATTGTCTATACTGTATATAGATATTACTCTTGTTTAGCACAGATATGTCATGCATACATGTTGATAATAGGGTATAATACTGTCACTTAAAAATCAAATTTATGACGACACTGTCTAATAGATAATCTGTGTTGGTGGAAATCAACAAGATAGTACAGAAAACACATGCAAGTTTAATACAAAGTACAATTTTTCAATGCTTGGCTAATAACCCAGTAATTTAATGCATCCATATCTGATTAATCAACTAATGGAGATCGTGTAAAGGGATTTTATGACTATTTAATGTAAGGACTGAAGGCATGCCAGAGCTATAGCAAGACTGACTAGACTCGAGGGTGGTGTATTACCTCCTGTAGGCCTTAAGCGCCTCTGTCTTTCTCTTGTCCGCCTCCCGTAATGGAATGACATGTTCAAGGAACATACAACAAATTCTCTCAGAAGAAAACTTAAGCATTTCATTTTTTTTGCTATGATCTCAAACTGCGGCTTCATGCTTTTCCTTCTTCTTGAACCAGGGTATTCATTTTGTTCTTCATTGTTGAGTTTCTTTAAATGTCAGATACATGGATGGACAAATGAAACGTTTCACAGAAGCTCAAGAAATGATATCCAAACGTTTCTCGAAAGGGTGATTGAAGCAGGGACCTTAGTAATCCCTAAAGCCTGCATAAAAGTATAAGTTTTACCTGAAAACTGTGTTGGGTTTCTTTTGATTTGAAAACTTGCCATGGGTTTTTCAATATTCATATAAATGTGTGGACATCCTCAGAAGATTATTATGACTAGTTCTATTTCAGTGTGACCTGGGCATTGTTGCACACCATACAAGTTTATGGGCTAGCTTAGCATAGTCATTCCCCTTGACACTCCTTGTGGTCTTCTGCAAGTCACTTAACTTACCAGGGACAGGGACATACCCACTGTGCGTGAATGTATCTCACCTTGAACTACCACTGGAGCTAAGTACTACTTAATAAAGAAATAATTCATTCCAAGCTCACCCTTCCTCACAGTGGATGACAAAGGAACTTCTTCCTCTAGCTAAGCAAAAAAAGTCAACTTGTTTACCTAACTAATGTCGGGATGACCAAAAAGGCATATTATTCATCCCTCATTCAAAGAGTCAATAGCACGTTTCAGTTCTCTTCACTTACATCTACCCCAGGGAAAAATGCCCAGTCAGATTTCCGCACTGCTAAAGCTTTGCCTAAGCTATTTTACTGCCAGAATTACAGATATCAAGAAGTACGGGTGTGCAGGCGAAGATTTCATATCGTTCTTTAGACAAAAGTACTGAAACTTTCATCTCGTTACGTCTTTTTCCGAGTTTTTATTTAATCAGTTCTGGGTTTTCGTCAATAGTAAACCCGTAACCAACAAAATTTCATTGTTTCCTCTATTGTTTTCATTTCAAAATGATATAAAATTAAACGTGACATATCATTGACATTTCCCATTTCATTTCAGATGAATGCACATCCATATCAAGAAAACCTTTTCTCTATCTATTGGGGAACTTGCGATCCCAGTAACATTTCACATCCACTATTGTCTTCCGGTTAGGAAAATCCCATATAGAATTTGCACAGAGGACTTCCCTCCTGGACTTGCTTTAACTGCCCATCTTTATTTAAGCTAGAAAAACCTATTGACTATGATGGTCATTCCGATCAGAGAATAGTGGGGTTGGACGTCCAACCCATGTTTATCCCCCGATCACGATTCTGGTGTCAGAGCTCCCCACACGTACACCATGTTTGTGCGGGGAGCACTGGACAGGGGTGGAAGGGGCGGTGCTGGGACAGATTGGGGGTGTGGCCAGGCACCAGGACGTACAGAAGCCATTCAGGTCAGGCCTCTGTGCATCCCCTGGAAGTGACTTGGAAACCCAGCTTATTCCACCCGGAGGTGGAATAAGTGCCAGGTGCCCCACTGATTGTGGGCTGCATCCCCCTTTACCCCCTCGTGCTGCCATGGGGGTGAGTCTGCTGCAGGGGTAATTCCCAAGGATTGGGCAGTGGGACAAAGGGGCTGTTTGCAGCTGGATGTGCCGGTGTAATGGTAGCTGGACGCCGCTGCAGTGACTCACCAGCCGGGCAAAGCACAAGATGTCTCCCTCATCATGCCCAGCCGTCCAAGTGCCCTGATTCTGTTAGTGGGAACATATATCTGCTGCGATTGTGGAATCAGAAACAAATCATCCCCGTACATATTTTGGGCGTCCATGTGAAATACTACTTCTGCTTTTGATCTAATTCCTAAAAATTTTGTGAAAGACTTTCTGCATCATCTTCCATTTATTTTGATTATGACTATTTCAAACTTGACGCTGAGGAGAACAACTCCAATTTTAAAACAAGACATTATTTGGCCAGTCTGAAAAATGTTTTCATTTGACTCTCAAGACATTTCCAACTATTGTGTTTTAAATCTTTCCTGCTTGTGAAAAATTCTTTAAAATATAGGCGGGCATATTGGATGGCATTAAAGAGTTTGCAGACCTGAGCAAGATATTCAGAGACACATAAGCACTTGGTGTCCGGGCATTCTGGGGGCAGAGCATGGGTGGCACCCAACAAAGGCCAGTCAGTGGCAATACTGCGCTGCTAACCAGCTAGCCTTAACTGCATAAAGTTAGCTGGCCTCTCTAGCTGGTTTATCTAGCTAGCTAGTGGCTGAATATCGCCGTTGTCCAGATACCTAAATTGCAATCTGATCCAAGCGGGTATTCAGTGTTGCTGGTCGGATATGGCCCTGCCGCTGGATATCCAGGCATCTATTAAAGTGACAACGGCCAGCTGCTTTAATTGCGTTAGCCACTGCCACTGAATATGACCCCTATAGTCTTTATACACCTCATAAATGTTGTCATAGAACACTCGTGCTTCATCCATCTCAGTCCAGCTTTGGAAGCATAGAAACATGACGTCAGAAAAAGACCACATGGCCCATCTAGTCTGTCCTTCCATATCAACAAGTACAACACTCCCCTTTTTTCCTTTAGAGATCCTCTGTGTTTGTCCCATGCTTTTTGGATTTCAGATATTGTTCTCATCTCTACCACCTCCACTGGGAGACTATTCCACACATCTACCACTCTTTCCATAAAGAAATCTTTATACATATTACTCCTGATTCTATCCCCTTTCATCCTCATCCTACGTCCCCTCATAGCAGAGCTTGCTTTCAATCAAAAGATGCTCTTCTCCTGTGCATTTATGCCACAGAGGTATTTAAACATCTCAATCATATCACCTCTATCCCACCTTTCCTCTAAAGTATACCTATTAAGATCTTTCAGTCTGTCCTCATATGCTGTATAACGAAGACCACTAACCATTTCAGTAGCCAACCTGCTTATATCCTTTTGAAGGTGCGGTTTCCAGAATTGCACACAATACTCCAAATGAGGTCACACCAGAGACTTATACAGAGGCACTATCACCTCCTTTTTTCTGCTGGCCATTACTCTCCTTGTGCACCCAAGCATCCTTCTGGCTTTCATGGTTGCTTTTTCTATCTGTTTAGCTACTTTAAGATTGTCAGACAGAATTACGCCCAAGTTCCGTTCTTCGTTTGTGGACAGAAGTACCTCACTCCTACACTGTACAGCTCCTTTGGATTTTTGCAGCCTAAATGCATGACCCTGCACCTTTTAGCATTAAATTTCAGCTGCCATATTCTAGACCATTCTTCAAGCTTAGCTGGATCCCTCCTCATGTTATCTACACCTTCCTGGGTGTCTACTCTATTGCAGATTTTGGTATCATCCACAAAGAGGCAAACCTTACCCGACAGCCCTTCCGCTATATCACTAACAAAGATGTTAAAAAGAATCGGACCAAGGACAGATCCCTGGGGCACACCACTGGTAACTTCCATCTCCTCAGAGAGAGCTCCATTTACCTGTATCCTTTGTTGCCTCCCACACAACCAATTTCTAACCCAAGCAGTAACTTTAAGGTCCATCCCTAGGGTGCTCAGTTTGTTTATAAGTCGCCTATGCAGAACAGTGTCAAAGGCTGGTAGACAGCACACCTCTCTGGACATCAAATCTGGTCAGCAGATGGACGCCTCAGTACTCCTCAGAAGAGAGTCACCAATCACCACTACCCTTTTCTTCGTTGTAGTGACTGATTCTGCAGCTTTTGGGTGCTCGGGCTGTGGTTCTTCTCTTTCCTCAGATGCTTCCACCTCCTCCATTTCCAGGGCTGTATACTGGTTCTTTAATTCAAGGGCTGGAGGAGTTGGAGTGCTGACTCATGCTGACTCTGCTGACTCATGTCCAACCTTCTTCCTTCTGTAGCCTTCCATCTTCACCTCTGCATGTTTCAAGAAGCAGCTCATCAATGTACTTCTCATCATCTTGAATGCTTCTCAGTCTCGTCACCTCTTCCCTGAGCTCCTCCACTTCTTTCTTGAGAGCCTCACATGCAGGCATCCTGCACATAGAACCGGTCCCTCAGCTGGCATTGGGATCTCTATCTGGACAGAAGCAGAAGCTGTAACAGGAGCAACAGTTTTAGCAATATGATTTTTCCCAGCCATTGTTTAGTTGGTGGAGCTTTGGTACCTGTTGAATTAAAAGAGAGAGACCTACCAAAGTCCTCCCCCTTGTCTTTCATACTGAAGTATGGGGTGCCGTGGGATTTGGTCCATTCTTTATTTCTCTTTAATATGTTTCTCAGGCTTCTCTGCACAATCATGCAATCCCATGCTATGGATTATATTATGCCGATGACATCCATCCAATTATGCCGATGACGTCCCATGTTTTATCCAAGTTCTCTGACCTTGTTCTCTGTAAAACCAAACAGTTTGTTGTTCTGGTCTGTTGTTATATTGTGAACCGCGCTGATGCTGAATAGAGCGGTATATAAGAGCCTGTAATAAATAAATAAATAAATAAACCTTTAAAAAAAATGTATCAACATTTCAGTTTACATCAAAGATAAAAACATTTGAGCGAAAAAAACCCCTAGATTACAATATATTCACCATATAATAACTAAGAAAACTAGCCAAAAAGAAATAAGCAGTTCCATGGAATCTGTAAATATATCCACATTTGGGGAGGGGTAGGAACAATTCACACTATAGGAAGATAGACTGAAGAAAATTAAACAGAGGTAAAATAGGGTAGTAACCAAACCCTTATATAACCGAGTCTGGAAATAGTCAATTCAGGTAAACCCTTCAACTGATTTCCCAACAAAAGCGAAGTTGGGAGGGCTCAAAGACATGATAAGTGTTATTCTTCAATTCGACCACACATCCACAAGGAAAGCTTAACTGAAATTTTGCTCCCAAATCAATCACTTCAGAAGACAAAGCCAGAAACGTCTTGTTCCTCTCCTGTGTCCACTTAGACACACAGGAAATATTTATATTCTACCTCCCAAAAAGCAGACTTCTGGCACTTTAAAAGTATAAACATAATAGAGTCTTTTTATCCTCTAGAAATACAAGGTACCACCAGAGTAGACTTAGCATCCACTTCTTCCTCTGACTTTTCCAAAACATTGGTCATATTTAAACTATCTAAAGAGACACGTGCCAGGGAAGCCGTCATCCGCTCAGGCTCTCCAGAAGACATTCTTTTAGACAGATATGGTGGCATCTGGATACCTAAACACGTCTTTCAAAAATCTGGAGAAAAGCTCTTTAGGAACTATCGTTTTAACCTGGGGAAAATTCAGGATACAAAGATTTACATTTCTATTTCTATTCCCCAAGTTCTCAAGCTTCCTCAAGTTCTTTAAGAGAAGAAGTCATTGCTCCAGCTTTATTTTCCTTTACGCTTGAATTAGCCTCCAGCTCAATCGTTTTTGCAGCATTAATAAAGGCAATATTAAGAAAGCCAGCACAGACCTTATGGAGAGACCGGATGGACTCCAAGGTCACTTTTTTAGAGCAAATCAATGGTTGCAAAGGCTCTAGTGAAGCAGTAGTTGAAGCATTATCACATGCAAACCCCTCTGATAGAAGTCTTTGTGCTTTCACCTCTGGAGGCAGTGGGGTTACTTCCCACATGGGCCACCAGCGTTCTTTTTGTGGAATAGGAGGGAGGGGGTGGGAAGTGTAAGGTGCCACTTGGGTCACCTGGGAGATCTTCAAGGATGGGGAGACTGAGGGCCCACTTGTTCCATCAGGGATCTTGTATGGTCTGAGGTGAAATGCTGCACCACCTCAGATGACCCTTTTGCTCCTACGCTACCTCTTTACTCCAGCCCTGAGCTAGAGTAGAAAGCATGTGGTTTCTTTTTTATATCAGGAGCAATTCGGTATCAATTTATTTTGCATGCCCATTGCACTACCCTGTAGCACAGTGGTTTCACCATTGATTTCCCCAATCTAAAAATTCTTACTCTATGAGGAGTAAGATTAGCATGAGAAAATCTTGACTTAATTGCGGTGCTTAAGGAGAGCTCAGCTCACTGAATCAGGGCTCTACCGCATTACACACCCTGTTCTTGATTCCCACAATCTCAGAGGATGAGCCAGATCACCCCTCATTCCTGTTCCTAGGGGCATCTACGAAATAAATCTAGTTGAGTCTTCAGCCAACAGGAACAAATGTGGCTACCCAACCTAGCCGTCAACAGAGATGAGAGATGGTAGGATGTAAAACTATATGCTTAATGAAGAAATGCTGGACCCTATTTAAAGCATTTTATAGAGAAAAGGTTCTTTTGGAATATGGAATATTTAATTTTAAAAAAGTAATTTGTCAATTCAGAGTCTTAGGTGAGTAACAAGGTGACATAAGAAAGATTATAATAAAACATGAAATGTAATGCTAAAACTAAAAGCCAATAAAACATATATAGAAGATGTTAAAACTGCTTTGGAACCAGCAATTCAATGAAGAAACATCTCCCTTACACATCCTCATCTCTACGGACGTTCACTGGGAGCTAAAAGCTAGTTGAAAAAAATACACCTTTGCGATGGACACATGTAAATTCGGGCCTTGCTAAAATGGCTCTTGGGACGGATGTGATTGGCACATCTGAATGGGCGTTTTGAGATGTGCAAATCATGAATGGTGCTTCTAAACTGACCCCCTTAGGCAACCTATCAAGGAGTGCATGGGAGTTGTTTTTATTCAGGCCTGTGTCATGCAATACAATGGGAAATATCTGTATCTTTCTGCCATGTTTTCTTGATCTCTGACTACATTTCTTGGTACATGAGGATGTTCTCTCTCTCCTCTTGAAGCAAAGAATAATCACTTAACACTGGCACCTCATGTTTTCCTCCTTAACCACTATGTCCAATTTTCTTGCATCAAGCTTTTTATCAGTTGGAATGGGGATGTCCCAAGTGATTGACACCTCTTTATTCTCTATGATTCTCTTGGAGTCATCATCCTATCATTCCATTTCCCCTTAGAAAGGCCTCCCATCGACTGTTCAAGCCCCTCCCCCCCTCGAATGAAATTCTTGTTCAGTGGGAGTACGAGCATGGCCCATTCGCTTTTACTCTTTATGTGATCCTCTCCAAAATGGCGCAGATTACTCAATACTAATCTGTATCACATACCTATTGCTAGGGGTCATCAACACCATTTTGAAGATGGACTGTATGAAAAGCAGGAATGAATGGGCCTCGCTTCTGTTCCCATTGAACACCAATGACCCTGGTAAGTCCAGGGATGTCCATCAGGGGATGGGGAGTGTTCCAGACAGTCATAGGTGCCTTTCTTTCATGGGGGGGGGAGGCATACTTAATCAGGGGCAGGTGTGGGGATCCTGGGTGTGTAGTATGGGTGGGGGGAGCCAGCCTGTAGTGCTGCACCAGTATGCCATCTGTGCCAGGGCAGCGATTTTAGGAGAATGCTACCACATTTAGCTGGGGGGGGGGGGGGATTTCCATAGCTTTTTTCCCCACGTGTAGCTTTCTAAAATTGAGATTCCTGCCAGATATGAACGGGCATACCCAGGCAGCCCTGTAGCTATTTTACAAGAAGCTCTATGTTTAGCAGAACCTCTTGTAAAATACTGGCCTAATTCTCCATGTCCTAGATGGACATGGAATTCCCCTCTCCACGTCCTTTCTAAGATTCCCCTTCATACTTTTAAACATTAAACTTTGCTTTGTATGTATGTGTGTATCTGCTCTCCCTGCAGGTAAATCTCTAAATCATGTCTGCTGGAAAGTGGGGATATGCTTTGTCTATGCACTTACCACTTGTCATTGTTGGAGAGAGGATGGTGGTCTAGAGGGCTTTTAGATCTGATTCAACAGGGCAGTTCTTGTTATTCTCGTCTTTATGTACCCAGAGTTACTTTTCTTCTTGGATGGGAACATGTTGCTTCTTACTTTCTCACAGGTGACTATTTCCGTATCTCATTTCCATGCCGGTAAACAAGGTAAAAGAGTTATTTCCAGACTGCCAACTGGTAAACTTTCTACCAGGAAGCAAAATAAAGTTCTTAACAAACAGCATGCTGGTACTGTTCCCAAGTGGGTACAGTTTATCCTTAAGTCCATAAATCAATCCTTTTGTTTAACTGATTTTGGATAGAGGGTTATATAAGGTTTGTTTATTCGCTCTTTAGATTGTGTTGTGCCTTCTACCTGATACTAGGGTGTTGCTAGCATTTGGCTCAAGTCGGCTACAGAAAATCACAGCTTAACACACAACATTCCTTTACCGAGGCTACAGTACTCTACTAAGCACTGTGACTGTGCCGTGTGCAGCTTGAAACTTCGGAAAATGTTAAAAATCTGTTTAATATTGACAGACTGGAATAGAATGCTTCACAGTATTACCCAACTGTGACCCAGCATTTTATGTTTTCTTCCCAAAGTTTCAGGAAAGGCCAGGGAGTCTTTTCTGTTAATTTATGTGTATGCATGAAGATTAACGAGGGAAAGTAATACTGCAGCGGGTCCCACACTCATCATGTTGACCCTAAAATCAGATGGACTTTCAGGACACCCACAATGAGCATGCATATATGCAGATTTCTCTCATGCAAGTTCATCGTGGCTATTCTGAAAGCCCACCTAATCGAGAGGTCAATAGGAAAAGAATGGGAATGCCGCCATATAGCCAACCTGTACATCACTCATGCCCTGAGAACGTGTAAAGACAGGGTGTACAATGAGCTGGATAGCTCCAAACATTGCTGTACGAGTGTAGAATGTCTCACTTCTATCTTTCCATTTCATCCAAGATTCAGGGTCACCCTTATACCAAGGTAGGTTAGGATCCTAACTGGCAAATACAAGGTCAGGTAAATACACAACCCCTGAGAAACTAAAGCAATATATTAATTTTATTAAATCTTCTTACCAACCAGCATTTCAGTTCAATCTATAACCTTTATCAGGAGCACAGATAAGCAGCTTTTCATACCTTAAAGACATGTGTCTAATAATCTCCCACTACCAAGCAGATGCCAAAGGTCACAAAGTCAACATTATTTCATACAATGCTCTGATTTTGTGTTCTGTGCTTTGGATAGTGATGTTCTATGCTTGTTTAGGGATTGTTTTGGGGGAGATTTGTACATGGAGCTTACGAAGCATGAACCAAGAGGAGTTAGAGGTGGTCAAGAATGAAATGGAACGGGTACAACTTGATCTATTGGGTGTCTGCGAACTGAAATGGACAGGCATAGGGCACTTTGCATCTGGTGATCACATGGTCTACTATGCTGGAAATGAAAGACAAAGAAGAAATGGTGTTGCATTTCTAATCAAGAAGAAACTTGCAAAACTGCAATGAAATACAATACAATCAGTGAACGCTTAATTTCTATTCATCTACGAGGAATGCCCATCAACACAACTATAATTCAGGTATATGCCCCAACAACAGCTGCAAAAGAGGATGAAGTTGATGAGTTGTATGAACAAGTACAAGCTGAAATTGACAGAACATGCAAACAGGATATCCTGATAGTCATGGGTGACTGGAACACAAAAGTTGGCAACAAAGAAGAAGGCAAAGTGGTTGGAAAATATGGGCTTGGCAACATAAATGAAGCTGGAGAAAGACTGATAGAATTCTGCAACACCAACAATCTATTCATCTCAAACACCTTCTTCAAGCAACACAAGGGTAACTGTACACATGGACTTCACCCAATGGATTGTACAAAAATCAAATTGATTACATCTGTGGAAGTCAACAATGGAAAAACTCTATATCATCACCAAAGACAAAACCTGGAGCTGACTGTGGCACAAATCACCAACTACTAGTATGTAAACGCAAGCTAAAGTTGAAAAAGAGCAGGGCACTCATGAACATAGCAAAATATGACCTTGAGAATATACCACCAGAATTTAAAGACTGCCTGCAAAATCCATTTGCTGCTTTAGATACAAATGACAGAGCTCCAGTAGAGTTATGGGATGACATCAAGAAGGTTGTGTGGAAGAAAGTGAGAAATCTCTAAAAAAAAAAAAAAGGAGAAAAAGCAAAATTGACCAAAATGGATGACCGAAGAAACTCTGAAAATTGCCCAGAACCACAGAGAAACTAAAGTGTGAGGAGAGAGGCAATCATAGAACTCGGAGATTTCCAACATGCAGCAAGACAAGACAAGTAAAAGTACTACAATGACACATGCAAGGAAATAGAATCAGAAACTATTAGAAGAAGAACAAGATCAGCTTTTCTAAGGCTATGAGAGTTAAAGAAAAAATTCCAGCCTCGAATTGGAATGCTACAACATGCTCAAGGATCCATATTGAATGATGCTGAGATCAAGAAAAGGTGGAAAGAATATACAGAGTCATTATACCATAAAGATCAAGTGGATCAACAGCTGTTTCAACCTGTACTTTATGATCAGGAACCATTGGTGATGAAAGAAGAAGTTGAAGCAGCTTTAAAAGCCTTATCAAAGAACCGGGCATTGATGGCATTGCTATTGAAGAATTATATCAATCTGATGCAGCTGTTACCGTACTTACAAGGCTCTGTCAGGAAATATGGAAGACAGCATCATGGCCAACTGACTGGAAAAGAACTGTGTTTATACCAATACTAAAGAAAGATGATCCAACTGACTGTGGAAATTATTGTACAATCGCTCTGATCCCACATGCCAGTAAGAATCTACTGAAGATTATTCAGCAGAGACTACAACCATACCTGTAATGAGAAATGCCTGAAGTGCAACCAGGGTTCAGAAAAGGGCGAGGAGCGAGAGACATCATTGCGAATGTGAGATGGATCCTTGAAAAGACAGACAAAAGAATACCAAAAATATATCTATATGTGTATTATCAACTACAGCAAGGCTTTTGACTGTGTAAATCATGAGAAACTCTGGTCCACATTAAGAAGCATGGGTATACCAGAACACCTGATAGTTCTCTTGGACAACCTTTACATTGATCAAGAAGCAACAGTTCGAACGGAACAAGGAGAAACAGAATGGTTTAAAATCGGCAAAGGAGTACGAGATGACAAGGCTGCCTACTTTCCCTCTACCTGTTTAATTTATATTCAGAACAAATCATCAGAGAAGCGGGGCTGTATGAAGACAACCAAGGTGTGAAGATTGCTTGAAGACTCATCAGCATCCACCACTATTCTGATGATACCACATTACTGTCTGAAAGTGAAGACAATCTGAAACATTTGCTTCTTAAGAGTCTTGAAATAGACCTGCACCTTAATGTAAAGAAGACAAAGATCCTGACAACTGACAAAATCAATAAGTTCATCGTTGATGGAGAAGAAATTGAACTAGTTGACAACTTTAACCTACTTGGATCAACTATCAATAAAGAAGCAACAAGCAGTCAAGAAATCAATACAGAAATGACAAGCAGTCAAGAAATTTGATGACACATTGCTCTTGGCAGAATGGCTATGAAGGACCAGACAAGATTCTCAAGAGCAGAGATGTCTCTCTCCATACAAAGATTCAACTTGTTCAAGCTATGGTATTTTCAGTAATGTCATATGGATGCAAAAGTTGGACAGTGAAAAAGATAGAAAATGTATGCCTTTCAATCATTGTGCTGGCAACAACTATTGTGTATACCATGGACTGCCCGAAGAACAAGCCAGTCAGTACTGGAGGAGATCAAACCTTCCTTAGAAGCTCAGATGACAAGACTTCAACTTTCATACTTTGGACACATCATGCAAAGAGAGAGATCATTAGAGAAAGACATCATGCTTGGTAAGGAAGAAGGTCAAAGCATAAGAGGAAGGCCAGCAATGAGATGGATTGATACAATAACAGCAGCTATGGGTATCAACAATGAGCCGCCTGACTGAAGACCGAGCACAGTTTAGGACAACTATCCAAAGGGTCACCAAGAGCACTGTTCCCTCTAAGCTGTGCGCGTGTGCGTGCGCACACACCTCACCGAGTGAGCGCACATACTTTACAACAGAGCGCACAAAAATTACGGTTCTGATTCTGATAGAAAACAACACAGGCGTTCTTAAAATTGAAAAGTTGTTGTGTATTTATGGTTTTCACAAGTTCTACAATATTTTCTAGTGCAATCAATGTGGTGTACATACTGTATTCTGACATGTAGTCAAATTTTAATGTATATAACTCTGAGTGTCGTTATGTGGTGCACAAAAATTTAACCTTCCTTCAAAAGCTGCACAGCTGATATTTTATGCGCACACAGCCTACAGAAAATTAGAGGGAACACTGACCAAGAGTCAACACTGACTTGACGGCAATTAACAACAGCAACAGGGGTTTGTTTTGGGGGAGATTGCATAACTTCATTATCACTTACTTGTTATTCAATTTATTGGAATTAGCTGAATGGCTTTTATTTGTGTGTATGTGGGCATGTGTGTGAGTGTGTACTATTTAT
The DNA here is from genome assembly GCA_033557465.1 of Ichthyophis bannanicus. Classification (NCBI taxonomy): domain Eukaryota; kingdom Metazoa; phylum Chordata; class Amphibia; order Gymnophiona; family Ichthyophiidae; genus Ichthyophis; species Ichthyophis bannanicus. The sequence goes on along the minus strand of CM066037.1, from coordinate 496,510,594 downwards.
TTCTGTCTGAGGAGCAAATCCCAGGATTAATCAAAAAGACTGCCTGACGCTCATGTAAAGGGTTACTTCTTCTAGGCAGGGCTTCAGACAAAGCAGTGAGGGAAGTTGCCCAGTGTTACTTAACTGCAAGAAAAAATCTGAATGATACTACTACTACTGATCATTTGCATAGTGCTATAAGACATATCCAGCACTGTACAGACACATGTAAAAGACGGCCCCTGCTCATCAGAGCTTACAATCTAGTCAAGACAGACAACACTACAGCTGAGGACAAGGATACATCTAGGGCAATGGTAAGGAAACACATAAGAGATTAAGTGGATCAGGATCCAAAAGCAGCCTCGAGGAGGTGAGTTTCCAGCCTGGATTTGCAAAGGGCCAAAGATGAAGCCTGACACACAGATTCAGGTGGTTTGTTCCAGGCATAAGGAACAGCAAGGTGGAAGGATCAAAGTCTAGAGTTGGCAGTAGAAGAGAAGGGCACAGATAGAAGCGATCTTTCAGAAGAGTGGAGTTCCCGAGGAGGGGTGTAGAGAGAAACGAGAGAGTAGAGGTAGTGAAGAGCAGAAGAATGAGTACATTTATAGGTCAGTAGGAGAAGTTTGAACTGGATATGGAAATGGATAGGCAGCTAATGAAGCGACTTGAGGAGAGGGGTTTTAAGAACATATCAAGGCTGGTGGAAGATAAGCTGTGCAGCTGAATTTTGAACAGATTGAAAGGGAGAGAGGTGATTCAGAGGGAGACCAGCAAGGAGTAGGTTGCTATAGTTTATACAGGGGTGACTAAAGAGTGGATAAGTGTCTTAGTAGGGTGTTTAGAAAGGAAGGGGCGAATTTTGCTGATGTTATAGAGAAAGAAATGACAAGTTTTAGCTATCAGTTGGATGTGTGAGGAGAAGGAGAGGGAGGAGTCAAAGACAACCTCAAGGTTGCAAGCTGAGGAAACAGGGAGGAGTAGAGCATTATCCACAGAGATTGAGAAAGGAAGAAGGTGGGAGGTGGGTTTTAGGGGGAAAAATAAGAAGCTCGGTTTTGGCCATGTTCAATTTCAAACAGCAGTGAGACATCCAGGCAACAATGTCAGATAGGAAGACAGAGATCCAGGCCTGGATTGCCTGAGAGATTTCAGGTGTAGAGAGATAGATCTGAGAGTCATCAATGTAAAGATGATACTGAAAGCCATGGGAGGAAATGAGAGCATGAAGAGACTGGGTATAGAGGGAGAAAAGGAGTGGGCCCAAGACAGATCCTTGGGGTACACCAACTAAGAGCAGGATAGCAATGGAGAAGGATCCACCAGAACAGATGCTGAAAGTGAGATGGGAGAGATAAGAAGAGAACCAGGATAGCATAGAGCCCTTAAAAACCAAGTGAGGAAAAGGTATCGAGGAGAAGGTGGTAGTCGACAGTGTTAAAAACAGCAGAAAGGTCAAAAAGGATGAGGACCGAGTAAAGGCCCTTGGATTTTGCCAGGAACAGGCCACTGGAGACTTTGGCAAGAGCAGTTACAGTAGAATGTAAAGGATGAAAGATTGCAGTGGATCCAGAAGGGCTTGAGAGGAGAGAAAGTCAAGGCAACGGCAGTGAACCGCATGTTCAAGTAGTTTAGAAATGAAGGGGAGGAGAGAGATGGGTCAATCAGGTAGGGTCTACTGAGGGTTTCTTGAGGAAAGATGTGACCACAGCATGCTTTAAGGCTGCAGGAACAGATTGAGAAAATGAGAGATGGAAGAGATGACAGTAGAGGAGATGAAGCTTAGGAGACAGAGGCGGGAATAGAATCAGAGGAGCAGAAAGAGAGTTTGGAGGAGGAAAAAAAGACCTTAGAAAAGGAAGAAAGGGTGGCAGAGGTTGAGGGGAAGAGTTGAGAGTGAAGAGAGGGAAGAGGGGATGGAGCTGATCTTGTGGGACATTGGAGTAGAATCTTATGGACTTTGTCATGGAAATAGCCAAAGTTTGGGCAGATAAACTCGCAGCATTACTTTGCTACCTTAACCGTAGTAGTTCAGTTTCTCTTCAGGATGTAAGAAGTGAAAGCTGATTAAAGCATCTTCAATTAAAACTGCAATGACCACCAGGCAAAGTACTCCCAGTGCACGGTGTGGAAGAATTCTTATTTTAATATCTAGATCCACGTATGAAAGCCTGTCTCTGGGATATTGGTTTTCAGTCTGGTCCTTGGGGATTCTCCTGACTAGTCTGGTTTTTCATAATGAATATGCACAAGCTAAATTTGCATACAATAGAAGCAGTGCATGCAAATAGCCATATTCATTGTGGATATTTGGAAAACAAGGAGATATTCGAACACCAGGATGAGGTCCACTGCTTTAGGGCTTACTGTGTGTATGTTAGGGCAGTTACAACTCGAGCTAAGTGAACTTAAATGTCTTTATGTTTCTCTAAAACATGGCTTGACAAACCCTGGGTATCAGGTCATGATGGCTTCTAGACATTTCAGTGTGGCACTCGGGATTCGCCTGCCCTGTGCTGCTGCGGTGGCTGTACCCTTGTGGCTCTAAAATGGTTAAAGTCAACCATTGCAGGAGCTCAGGAACCATATGGTTTAAATGTATTAAGAGCTGTTACCTAGGTAAATGTCCTAGATGGAAAAGTTCCTTCCACTTAGTATGTACACTGCTACATCTGTAGTAGTGAATGTTTACAACCCTCAAAGAGAAACTTATATGAAGAAACAGAAATGCACACTCTTGCTGTTCACACACACACACGTGTCTTCTTCTGGTGTTGTGATGCTACCTGCAACTCAGCTCTGCTCTTCATCATGTAAAGTTCTTGCAGCTGGTGACAGCTCCTTTCCTCAACCTGCAGTGCTCTTTCTTCTCTCATTTGCCTCCTATTTCTACTCCTCAGCACTCAGTGCCTCCTGGACACTCACTAACTCTCTCTCTGAGGTCTGCCTAGTGCTTCTCAGAGAGCTCATTCCCCTCCCCACCCCATCTACCTCATGCAAAAGCTTAACTTGTTTACGCAGAGAAGCCTCCCCCTAGCTCGCTCCCTCCCTTCCTGTGCCTAGAGCCTGCCTTCCAGTCCTCTGCTCCACAGCCTTCCCAGTGGCTGGATCCTACCCACAGTTTCTGCTGCTAGGGACACTGGAAGCAGGCAGGACATACCACCCACACAGCAGAGATCTAAAAGAACAATGCCCCTGAAATTCACCGGATAGATAGATCTGGCAAGTGGCCCTTTCTGGGTAGCTACTGGATAAATGCCGTTTAATATCAAGCCCTTATTTCTAAATGCATAACTTATCTGTTTAAAGTTATAACTATTTGTGCATCCCTGGATTTTCAGAAAGCCTTTGACAAGGTCCCTCAACAACCTTCTTCTCGATACCTTGACCTCGCCTGGTTTTTAAGTAATGTGTGCTGTCCTGGTTCTCTTCTTATCTCTCCCATCGCTCTTTCAGTGTTTCTTCTGGTGGATCCTCCTCTACTGCTATCCCACTCTCAGTTGGTGTACACCAAGGATCTGTCTTGGGTCCACTCCTTCTATACCCAGTCCCTTGATGCACTCAACTATTCTCATACAGGCTCATTCTGTCCCGGATGTAGATCCCCTCTGTACGTCTGGTCCGTGCCAGATGTACAGAGGGGATCGCGATTCTGATCCCATGGGGCACGTCTAGCCCTGCGGGATCAGAAGCACAATCAGTCATGTACGTGCAGGCCAGGACTGTGATTCAGTCCAGCCTGCACGTACATGACCTCCCCGACTAACTCGGTCAGGGCTTTTAAATGGAGCCGCGGCGTTATGGCATCTGGTTGCTCCATTTAAAAGCCACGGTGCCGGCCGCCGGTAACAAATGCTTATTCCCCACAGCCCGACCCCCGATCTGGCCTCCTAAGGCCAGGGTCGAGCTGTGGGGAATGCCCCCTGGCTCCCCCTGCCCCTCCTGCACCATGGGCCGTAAGAAAAAAACACATCCAGGGAAGTTATTTCACCTCAGAAGTGGAATAACTTCCCTGCACATGTCGCCGGCCCTGGACATACAGGGCCAACATTAGCATCCGCCATGTATGTCCAAGACTGGCGACCACCCACTGCCCGCCCAGACTCCACCCTGAGCCGCACCTTCCCCACCCCTGTCTAACTTCATTGCTTTCAGTACCATCTTTACACTGATGACTCCCAGATCTACCTCTCTACATCTGAAATCTCTCTGACAATCCAGGCCCAGATCTCTGCCTGCTTTTCTGACATTGCTGCTTGGATGTCTCACCACTGCTTGAAATTGAACATGGCCAAAACTGAGCTTCTTATTTTTCCCCCTAAACCCTCTGCTCCCCTTCCTCCTTTCTCAATCTATGTGGATAACTTTCTACTCCTCCCTGTTTCCTCCGTTTGCAACCTTGGGGTCATCTTTGACTCCTCTCTCTCCTTCTCCACACTCATCCATCTGATAGTTATAACCTGCCATTTCTTTCTCAATAACATCAACAAAATCTGTCCATTCCTTTCTGAACACACTACTAAGACACTTCTCCACTCTTTAGTCACCTCTCATCTTGACTATTGTAACCTGCTCCTTGCTGGTCTCCCTCTGAATCATCTCTCTCCCTTTCAATCTGTTCAACACACTGCTGTGCGGCTAATCTTCTGCCAGCCTTGTCATGCTCATATTACCCCTCTTCTCAAGTCTCTTCATTGGCTCCCTATCCATTTCCGCATCCAGTTCAAACTTCTCCTGCAGACCTATAAGTTCATTTACTCTGCAGCTCCTCACTACCTTTCCTCTCTTTTCTCTCCCTACACCCCTCCTCGGGGACTCCACTCTTCTGGCAAATCATTTCTATCTGTGCCCTTCTCTTCTATTGCTAACTCCTCCCCTTTCACCTTGCTGCTCCTTATGCCTGGAACAACTACTTGAGTCTGTATCTCAGGTGCCTTCTCTGGCCCTTAACAAATCCAGGCTAAAAACTCACCTCTTCACTGCCGCTTTCAGATTCTAACTCGCCTGGTCTCCTTTGTGTTTCTTTACCATTTCTCCTAGATGTATCCTGTATCTACACTTGTAGAGGTTCCCAACTCCAGTCCTGGAGGGCCAAACACCATTCAGGTTTTCAGGCTATCCCTAATGAATAAGCATGAGATACATTTGAATACAATGGGGGCAGTGCATGCAAATGCATCTCATGCATATTTATTAGGGACAGCCTGAAAACCTGAATGGTGTTTGGCCCTCCAGGACTGGAATTGGGAACCTCTGAGATTCTACAGCTACTGTGTTCTCTGTCTTGACTAGACTGTAAGCTCTGATAAGCAGGGACCATCTTTTATATATGTCTGTGCAGTGCTGCATACATCTTGTAGCGCTATACCAGAGGTACTCAAATCCAGTCCTGGAGGACCGCAAACCAGTCAGGTTTTCGGGATATCCCTAATGAATATGCATGATATATATTTGCATGCACTGCCTCCATTGTATTTGAATCTATCTCATGCATATTCATTAGGGGAGGAGAATGGGTGGAGCATGGCGAGCCAAAGGTGTCGGGTTTTGCTCGGTGAAAAAGTTGGCAACCCTAAGTACCCCAGGGACCCATGCTGGGTCAGCTGCTTTTTAACATATTTGTAAGTTACTTGGATATGGGAATAACGAGTGAGGTGATCAAATTTGCAGATGACACAAAATTATTCTGTTGTTAAAACGCAATAGCATTGTGAAAAATTGCAAGAGGACCTTGATCAATTGGAAGACTGGATGTTCAAATGACAGATGAAATTTAATGTGGAAAGGACTGGAGAATAAACCAAAGATATTAAAACGTCTCTGTATCGTTCCACGGTGCAATTGCACCTTGAATATTGTGTGCAATTCTGGATGCCATATCTTAAAGAGGATATAGCAGAATTAGAAAAAGTACAAAGAGCCACCAAAATGGTAAAGGGGATGGAAGGATACCCCTATGAGGAGAGGCTTACAAGATTAGGGCTTTTCAACTTGGAAAAGAGATGCTGAGGGGAGATATGATAGAGGTCTATAAATTAACGAATGGAATGGAACAAGTAAACATAGATCAATTATTTATGGCATCAAAAAGTAGAAAGACTAGGGAACTTGCAATGAAACTACAGTATAACCCATTTAAGACTAATAAGAGAAAATATTTTTTTCTCTCAACATGTAACCAAACTCTGGAATTCGTTACCAGAGGATGTAGTAAAAGTTGTTAGTGTAGTTGGATTTAAAAAAGGTTTGCACAAGTTCCTGGAGGAAAGGTCCATAAACAATTATTAAAGAGGACCCGTGAAATCCACTGCTTGTCCCAATACAAGCATTGTGGAGCCTGTGTATCTTTTGGGGAAACTGCTAGGTACTTGTGAGCTGGACTGGCCACTTTTGGAAGCAAGATACGAGGCTTGATGGACCTTGATTTGACCCAGTATGACATTTCTTATGTTCTGTTAATTGGCTAAATTCTTTTCAATATCGACTCCTAGGTTCTTCAAAGCAGGCACAAGAGAGTACAAATTGAAAAGCATAAATACACTCCTGCTACTCTGCATGTATACTTGGGTGTTTATAAAATAGGCATGTACATCTCAAATCTACCTCCATTCTGTACAAACGTTTCTTTGGAGCACCTACACACAGTGTGCATATAGGTGGAGGAGTAGCCTAATGGTTATAGCATTGACTTGGACACCAAAAGACCAGGCTTCAATTCCCACTAGCACACCTTGGGCAAGTCATTTAACCCTCCATTGCCTCAGGAAAATCCAAGTTATCAATGTCCCTGTTTAATGTACATTACCAAATTTAAGTTACAATGTAAACCGCTTTGACTAAATGATAAAGTGGTATAAAAAAACCTAATAAATATGCTCCTAAATGACAGCACAGTTTAGAAAAGGTCTTTTCTGAAGATAAAACCAGCTTTATGCATGGAAAAGCCTTTATAGAATGACCCCACAGAGCCCACAGACAAACCAAGTTCAGACTTCTTGAACATTCACTGAATGGAAAACGTGGGTCTCCCGCCGGAGCCCTTTCTCACCTGAACCCAGGAAACTGCAGAAAGTCATTTTATTCCTCTTCAAGTACAAAACTCACTTCAATTCCTTCCTAGTGAACAGTGTGCCAGGACCAGGCTCCTCTCCCTCTGACAGAAGGTGCCTCTCTTCATCTATTTTTGAGGCACCTGACAGCACAGCCCTTATGGCTACCTCCTCTTGCTCCTTGGGGTCCCTAACCCCAGGGTCGTAACTAGCCATAAATGCGCCCTGTGCAACTTGCACATCTGGCACACTCTTCCCTCCTGCCCCCCCCCCCCAATTCATCACAAGTTTGCCATTTGTCCAGCATCTCCCCATCGTGTTTTACCCTACACCTCTATGTCCAGCCGGCTCCCCGCTGACATTTTTTATGTTTCGTTGGCGGCGGCGGGGGGCAATGGCAGAAGCTGAGCAGACATCAAATTGAAAAAACAAGCAAACTGTGGGTCTTTCCGACTCCGCGCTTGCCTGACTTATGCCCGCATCAGAGGAAGGAGGGACCAGAGCAGCCTTTGAAGTGCAGAGTTGCAAAGACCTGCGTTTGAATGACTGGTCTGGTCCTGCCCTCGTCTGACACGGGCATACTTCAGAGAGGAAAGGCATCAGACATGCAGGCAAGCGTGCAGTCGGAAAGACCCAGGGTTTGTTGGTTTTCTCAATTTGATGTCTGCTCCACTTCTGCCATTACTCGTACCACGGAAACATTAAAAACGGCAGCAGGGCAAGGACGAGCAGCGTGGGAGGGGGAGCTGAGACCGGCAACTCCAGATGTGCCCCTATTTTTTTGCACCATGTGCGACTGCACTGCTTGCACAGGGCTAGGTACAGCGCTGTGAGCCCCTATTTTGATTCATAAACCTTCCTTTGGACGTGACACCCAAGACACACCAACTCCCTTTTCTACACTCTTACCCTATACCTGGGATGGGCAGCACTTCTTCCTGTGTCACATACCTGGAAAGTTTTAGGGAGCACAGAAATGCACCGGAATATGACTCAGGGTCTCTACAGCAGCACAGCACCCTCTGGGCAAGGAAGCTCTTGGTATGAAGTGACAGCAATGAATCTTCTCAGTGGTATGTACAGTCACTCGGTCACACGGAGCAGAAAGCAGTGTTTCCTGCTGAAGTCTCACACTAGTTTGAACTCTGCTGCTTAAACAGGGCAGATGAATTGTCACCATAGAATATGAAAAACAAAGACTGAATTGGGGACAACTACTGAAAATAGGACTTTAATAGAGGGAAACAATAGCTACTTTGTATTCATCCCCTAATGGAGATTTTGGCAGGGCCATGAAAGCCACTTAAAGCTCTTAGTCACATGAAGACATTACACTAGGTGCCTTTTTAGGACGTACTAATGTAGACTGGGGTTTTATTTTTTCACTACTTGATTTTCCAGATTCTCTTCCAACATATTTTTGGTTGGCTTTAACTAACATACTATTCAGGAAATAAAAGAAAAGAAAACAGCTGTTAAGGGGGAGGGGAGCTCTGCAATTTGTATAAAAACCCAGAGGCAAATATATATATTTTTAAATATCTGTATGTAGCATAAAGCCATAACCTGTTTTAGTTCAGACCTCCCTTTTTACACTGAGCTTCTAAAAGCACAGAGCGTTCTCAACTGCTAGTATTTGATCCCTGGATTGCTGAGTGACAAATGATTCTAGTGTAATCCTGCCAGGCTTGACCTGGCACAGCGGAAGATCAGATATAGGGTTTATATTCTCCTGCAATTCTCTGGGCTCTGAAGAACGTTCACACTTACCTGGATTTTTTTTCCTCCACCAAGTCTGAACTCCTTTCCAGGATATGATTATGAGTGATATCTAGGCTTTCAGTCAAAAGGCTTTAAAAGGCCTCTAGCAGATCTTGGATTTGCAACTGGGAAATGGCATGATGCTGCATGGTGACGTTTAGGCTGGATTTCCAGCAAGACATACCCTGTCATTCAGAGATGTGAATTCAGCAGAGCTGCCAAGTTACCCATTTCCAGGAGTGAGATTTTTTTGACAGTCCTGGCTGGGCAAGCCGAACTTCGTGCAGCTGTGATTGCTGGCTTTGTCCTCCTGTCTGCCTGCAGGGATCAGATCTCCCGGAGACAGACAGGAGGGATCTATGCCGTGATCACAGCACGCTTCTGCCCGTAGGGGATGGGAACCCTGCGGGCAGTCTGCTGCTTGCTGGGTCACGATTACTGACCTTCCCCTCCTGCCTGCAGGAGATCAGATCCCGCAGGCCAGTAGGAGAAGCCCTAATCACAGAGGCAAAGTTTTAGGGGGCCAAGGCCCCTGTGGCCCCCCTTTCCGATGTCTATGTTTATAGTCCCTGATTTTACCCATTGGAATTACTGCTGCAGCTCTCATAATGCATAAAAATGAGCTTATCAGAAATCCAGGACTGGCTTCAAAGCTCATTCCTGGAACTGGGTAATTGGCAACTCTGATTTGGTGCATTTTGTACTGGGATAAAAAATCCCCTCTACCCCCATCCTTCCAATCAGTTGTAATTTTCTTTGTAAAAAGAAAGGGTATGAGGTTGGGACCATCAGGGGTTCTGCAGCGGAGAAACAGAAGTAAATTCTAGAAAGCTCCAGATCACTGACAGAAGGTTGCATGATCTGGCAGAAGTAACACCACGTTCTCTGATGTATTTGCATATCGTGTCTAATGCAAATCCCAGCAAGGTTAAGAAACCTTTCCAATGGAACCACTGCCCTTCAAAACAAATATTTAAGAGTAATTTGCATAGGTCTCTTTTTTGGCTCCAATCAAACATGAGATCTGAGCTATGAGCCAATAATGGTCCCTTCACAGCCCTTTGGCTGAGATTAGGAATAGGTATAATACTGGAGAGAGATGCAGAGCTACCAGGAGGCCCAGTTCTAGTAAGGAGAGTTTTAGCCAGTCCTCATTTTGAAATTATATTCAAAGCAGTGTGGGATTTGCAGTCTCTGATTCTATCCATTGAAATCAGTGCTGCAGGTCTCATAGTACAATAGGATGAGGTGGTCAGAAATCCACCTACTGGACCTGGGTAACGTGGGAGCTCTAGAGGTGGGGAGAAGAAGGATTAGTGCCCTCCCAGCTGACCTTTACGGACGCAGGATTCCTGCCAACTTGGGATAATTAAACCTCCAAGAAAAAAATAAAAATTATGAAAATAATAAAATTAAGAGTAATTGTACCATAAAATGAGTAATAACTGCAACCAAAAGATATGCAAAACAACCCCCTTGCTGTTCTGAGGAACAATGCTTGTTTGTTGGAATGCAGTGTGGTGAGATCTGCATTTCTGCCACAAGCTGTGCTGTGTACTGGAGCTCCGCCTGCAGGCATTTCCCTATTAGACAAACAGCTTTGCTTGGGCAGGTTCAGCTTGTCCTCATTTTACCTTCCTTGAAGAAAAAGCCACATTAACTCATTAGCTCTTGAGAATGGGGGGAGGAGTATTTAAAAACACCTCATTTCCTAGTTGAGGTTAATGCGATATACATTCCTTTCATGCGATACAGAGCTCTGTGTCTCAGATTCAGAGATTTCATTACATGAAAAAGGTATTGCGGATGCTCCTCGGTTTCTATTCTTAACATTTTAACATTATTTCTGGCAGTTTTTTGGAACAGAACCCTCGGAAGTGTTTTTGCTGAAGACTTCTGTAATTCAGAGGTACCTGTAGAACCATTCGAATTCTGCGAAATGAATTTCATGTTTACAAGTCTTTCTAGGTCTTTCTGGAAGGCTGTAAGTGGATCAGCAAGGATAGTGCCTGCTGGAAAGAGTCGATGGTAGTGCCTTTCCCCTCCAGGTATCTCTCCTGCCCCCCCCCTCTCCCCCAAGCCTGCAGGAGGAGTGCAGTAACACTTAGGGGTATGTTTACTAAACTGCGGTAATGTCACTCACGTTAGATTCTGCGGTAAAGGTACAGATGCCCATATAAAGGCATGGGTGGTGCATCGTTACAGCAAGCCATATCAGCTAACGCATGTTACAAGGCGCCTTAGACTAACGCACGTTACGAGGCACCTTACAAGGCGCCTTGTAAGGCGCCTTATAAGGGGCCTTGTAAGGGGCCTTCTAAGGCGCCTTGTAAGGTGCCTTGTAAGGTGCCTTCTAAGGTGCCTCATAAGGCGCCCTATAGGGCTCCTTAGGCTAAGCACCATATCAGGCACCCCTGGACAAGGCACTGTAGGAGGCACCCTGGGCTATGGGACCATAGGTTAAGGTGACCTATCAAGGTTACGGTGCCCTAGTTTAGTGTGCTCTAAGAGCTGCAAGGTGCTTCAGGATGACATGCATGACCTGTGAGGAACAGAGACAGATGTAGCCCTAACACTAGATAGAGCACTCAGGATAGGCAATGAACAGGTGAGTGAAGGAGGGAGAGCTGGGAGCCGCTGGACCCGCCATATCTGCGGGCAGCCCATGTGGCTGCCAGTACTGATGACAAACATGGTGGGGGCAACTGTACCACAGCATAGGGTGTTGGCAATGTAAATTACTGGAAAGACAGTTGGTGGCAGACGATGGGAATACGTGTCCCCCAGTGGAGTCGGGGATGGCAGGATAGTTACAATGATGGGTGGACAGAGGAGTGGTGTTGCCATGCAAATCAGGCACAGGTGAGGCAAGCACGATGAAGCGCAATGCAGGAAAGGGTAGCAGTGCAGGACATGGTGTGGCAACCCGCACAGGCAGACAGGACTCTACACAGCTGACAGACGCAGATAGACGGACCGAGGGAATGTTGACAATTGTGGCGAGGGTATTATGGGCTGGCAGCACAGATCTGCAAAAATATGACTATTACAGGCATACACACTATTTGAGTAGGACAGGCATGAGAGGAGGGAACAATAAGGAATTGAACCCATGAACACTGCCGAGAATGGCATTGTATTAACCAGTAGGCTATACCTCCGTGGTGTATGTCACAGCAATGGCTGGGTACAGAAGGACTGCAGGTCACTGCACAAACTGTCTGCTCTGAGTGCCAGGATAGGGTAACCCCACCAGTACGCATGATGCAATGCACATGCTGAATAGCTGTCTACAGCTGATCACCAAATGGGGTCTGCACATCTCCGGTACCTCAGCTTGGAAAGATGAACTGACAGTGTGTGATACTGGCACAGAGTAGCTACAGACCATGCCATTGTGCAGGTTCTGTGTTCACCCTGAGGGATAGGATGGGTGCCCAGCACTAGGTCTGCAGTACATGTGGTGCTAGAGCAGTGGTTCTGAACCAGTCCTCGAACCCCTAGGCCAGTTGGGTGTTCAGGATAGCCCTAATGAATATGCATGAGATATATATGCATTGGAGATAGCCTGCCAACCTGACTGGTTTGTGGCCCTCTAGGGCTGGATTTGGAGACCCCTGCCTTACACCTCTATCATTTAAGATTGTGAGTGGACAAGGTGCAGATGTCCTAGACATCAAAAGGGTAGATAGAATGTGTCACAGGCCTCCTCAATTCTCACCACCACCAAAAAGTTGTCTAATAGACAATATTTTGGTGGTGGTGAGAAGCAAAGAGATATGTGATAAATTCTATCTAACCTTTTTGATGTCTTGGACATCTGCACCTTGCCCACTCACAATCGTAAATGACAGAGGTGTAAGGCAGGGGTCTCCAAATCCAGCCCTAGAGGGCCACAAACCAGTCAGGTTGGCAGGATATCTCTAATGCATATATATCTCATGCATTTTCATTAGGGATATCCCAAACACCCGACTGGCCTAGGGGTTCAAGGAGGACTGGTTCAGAACCACTGTGCTAGAGATAGAGCCTGCTGTACATCCCCATCGCTACCAGTGTGTGACAGGTGTTCCTTGCAGTGCATCTGAATTCGGTGTCCATCTGTATCCTGCAGTCACATGTGGCCCTCTGGGACCAGACACCACCCAGATTAGTTTGTACCCTGTGTTAGGGTCTGGCTGACATGGGCACCTGTTTTCAGGGCAGAGGGGTTTCAAGACCTGCATGAGATTTGTGTAGCAGTGCCTTTATAAGTTCAAAGTGGTATACACTACATACCCCAAAGGGCCCACATCACCTTTTTTGTAAGTAAGGGACAGGTGCCCCAGCCTCCGCGAAGCAACCTCCATCCTGCTGGTATAAGACAGCCCTCCAGGGTTGGTGGGCCAGAGCCATACCTGTGACTGGGGGAGTGTCAGACCAGCAGCAATGTTGGGGTTAGGTCTGGAAAACCCAACTGCCTCACACCATTGTCTGCCAGTCACCAGCAGACAGCACAGTCAAACTGCACCTTATAGGTGTTCCAATCATGCACAGTCTAATTGCAGACAGTCCACTAGCCAGTCCATAGTGCATGCTTACAGAGGAATTACATGTACCAAGCAGGCATCTCGGTGATTGGGGCCCCAGCTGTGGGAACACAAAAGTATCACTGAAGGTAGATAGTGTAGAGCGCTATGTGGGAACCTAGACATGCCATGGTCACTGCTCGGTTAGAGTGAGTGCCCTCCCAGCATGACATGCTGTGGCCACTCTGTCCATGCAGGCGGTGGTTGGGCACTACAGTGTCCCAGCCATTGCCCCACGCCCTGTGAAGATGCATCCTGGCCAATCTGCCCTGTCTGGGCCATACCCACAACACCTTGCTCCTCATTATGCACATATTCAGGCTAACACTGGTAACAGTGGGACATTTTGGGCCCACAGAGGGGTGGGCAGCCATAGAACAATGGATAGACATACACACACAGACACTCCTATTGCAGCATTGTGCAAAGATGGGGGTGGTTGGCAACCCTGCCTGCCACACTGGTCCTGATCACAGTGCTGACATTGCTAAACTGTGCAGGAGGTAGTAGTAGTGCTCTGGTGATAACTGCAGCTCAATGCTGGGGCCAACAGCCTGACTCTCCATGCATCTTTGGATTGTGGAGCCTGTGTGAGTGGGTGTTTGTACCCCTGTTCGCCACTGCTTTTATGCAACACCTGGCTTAGACACCGCAATTTTTAATTCTTCCTTAGATACCTCATTTTTGTAATTATTATCGCTGACCAGTATAGACTTATATGATCAGGGATGATCGGGAGTAGCGCTCAATACATCTTTAGTCCGTGTTACACAAAGCATGTAGATAAGTCTTTCACGTGGGTAATATATCATGGTTTGATAGAACAGTAGTATTGGATATTATTTTGCAATGAATGAGTCCTGTGTCTTTCCTCCTTTCTTAGCGACAGGTCACTGTCTACTTTTTGGAGATATCATTTCTGAATGAGCATCATCGTGCTCATAGGTAATAAACTTTAGGTGTAATATCTATCCCACTGTAATTTATCTGATTAATAGGCACAGTAAATAGTTATATGATGATACACTTATCCGTATGGTATTCTTCCCTTGTCCCTCTTAGTGAATAGAGCACCATGGAAGCATGAGTGATTGTGAAGGTATGGTAGTTAATTATTTATTATTTATTTTTTATTCTTTATGATACTCTTGCTTTTATATGTTTTAACATTAGGGTAGCATATTTTGATGTTTTAGATTTGTATCATTTGTTTAAACACCTTTTGATGATTTATGCCATTATTCATTATTTTTTATTGATGATGTTTCTTTGTTATAGGCTGTTGCTGATCTTTTAATTGACAATCATTTATTTATTTATGATTGAGTATAAGTGTTTTACATGGTATTAATGTATTTATGATATGAAGCTGTCACAAGCATCCTTAGGTATGTTGTATATATTTTTTATGGCTTATAATATGTTTGCAGTAATGTCTATTTATTTATTTATTTATTTGTTATTTATGTAGCCTGCCCCTGAAGAAGGCAATGAAACACGGCCTGTGTCGGGCCATAGGCTTTTATTGCTAATAAAGAATATCCTTCCAATCGCTATCCACGTTTTCGTACTGGGACTCCTATAGCACGTGGGTCTGTGCTGTTTTGGTGTCACCCGTGTAAAATATAGGGGCATGCTCTGCAGGAACCACAGCTGGGACTTGAACCTGTGACCCTCTGCTTCTGGACACACTGGCTGGGTGTACTGCACCACACTGTTGCCATAGATGCATGGTAGTCCCTGGGGCTACCTGTACTTTTTCTCAGCCAGACCTTTTATGTTGCACTGCACACCACGTACTGGTATAGGGCATGGCCTAGGTCCACTGCAGGCAGGTGCCACTGCCCCCTCCAGCACGGGCACACACCCCCCTGCCATGCTGACATGACCATATGCTGTCAGTGCTGGTAGAGCGCAGTCCCAGGCCATCTATTGTGTGGGTAGGTGGTCGCCTAGGGAGCGGGGTCTGGGGCAGGTGGCATACATGAGCATCCTCACATTCCCCCCCATCACCGCCTACCAATAGTATGTCCCTTCCGCTTGAGGGAGGGTTGACTGGGGGGATGTTAGGTTGGTGCCCTGGCAACTGTTAGCTCGGGTGGACCAGGTAGATGTAAGTGGATTGTGTTTGGCCTTTGTCAGCTGCTGTCATGCTGATTTCCGGTTTCTATGTTCGTATGTGCCACCTAGGCACCCGCCTAGTCCACCCTGTGCCCCAGCTGCCCCCGTTACATGTCCCGCCTGCAGCCCCCTATACCCCACTTGCACCATCGCCATAGTGGCCTTTCATACTTGGGCACTATGCTGTTGCTGAAAATGGAGCACTACTATCACGTTTCTTGGGCTCCCTGCCTATGCTGTACATTGCTGACACTGAAATGGTTTCTCTCTCCTGCAAATGTACATCTAACGGCAGGTTTTCATTCATGGTAGGATTCGGCCCTTCAGTTCAGCGCGCTAGTGTGCAAGGAGCCTCTCCCCGCCCATTGACCCCTTCTCTCTGCCCTCTCTCCACCCTCTGCGGTGTTTACCGCGGCCGGGAATGCTAGCGCTCGTTAGGTAACGTTAACGAGCGTTAATGTTACATACCGCGCGTTAACGTTACCTAACAATCGTTAACATTACCTAATGCGTAGTCTGTAACATTACCGCAGTTTAGTAAACATACCCCTTAGAGTCCAGGTGCTAGAGGTATACGTTCATGAGTGCACATTCAGTTCAGCTGGGCACCTAAAAATGTACCATGCGTATGAATCGCTTGTATGTACGTATGCCTACGAATTAACATACATGTAAAAGTTCTTGCACACAAAAAAACAAATATTTGAAACAAACACAAAAAAGAGCCCAAAAATCAGGAAAAACATTTTAAACAAAGCACATGTTTTTTTGCCATGCAGACTCCCCTGGCTGCTCCACCCGTTCCCCAACGCAAACTACTGCAGGGAACGGTGGCGACGGCAGCAAGAGCTCCCGCTGCTCTTCTTCTGGGTGCTTCATGATAAGCGAGGTTATCTAAGGGCCCACAGTGCACAGGTGCACCTTAGTTCAAGCGCATAAGGATGGAAAGACAGACGGATTAGCCTTCAACAATAGGCCCTCTTGCTTTTCACAAAGCATATCTAAAAACTGATGGGCACCGAAGACATAACAGGTGGAGGATAGCCTAGGCCCAGATTTAGATATAGGCAATGGCCTTGTGCCAAAGTTTGATGGTGCCAAAGAGAAGCCTGCCCCCGTTTGTTTTAGGATCATGTGCATGCGCTGCTTCAGAGAGATGTCACTGTGCAATTATGGCCTTCCTCATCTGCTGCTTCAGTCTTTGGGATCTCCAACACTACCCACCACCTGGTCCCTTTTCTCTAGGATCTGTTGTCTGGTCTTTCCTCAGGGCGCCAAAATCTTAAATCTGGTCCTAGGACAGTCAGACATAATTTGTAGGTTACGAATCAACAGAACAACCTAATGGCTGACATCATGCTGTCCAGGGCCCATGCAAGGATATGAGGCATCCTAAACAAACCTCGTTCCAAGCTGCAATCCCTGCTCCAATTGCCACTGCTGCCCCCCCCCCCCCCTCTAACCCCATGCAAAAGGAAGTGGAATTGGAGGCAGAAGCCCAAACGGCACCACAATATCAGAGCGGAAGATAACTCCAGCATTTTGGTGCCGTTTGAAAAGTATTGCTGCCGCTGCTCGTCCCCGAGAGGGTAAGCAGTGGCAACGAGTACCCTTGGGCTACTGGCGCTCTAGGCAACCACCTAGTTCACCTAATGGTCATGTCGACCCTGGCGCTGCCCTGGGGTGCACTAAGGGAGCTGCTGGTAAAAGAAAGGCTTGCACTTGCCGGGCACTGAAAGTGTTAGATTAGCATTTAGCTGACAAAGCCATTAGTGATCCTTTCAAAGAAAAACACATTTTCATCTTATCAATTTGTGTGGGACGTGACAAAAAGAGATTAGGGGGTGGCAAGTGTCAGATCTTATACGCCTATCTGGATGTCAATCTCTCCGCTACTGCTTAGGGAGGCTGTATAATTCCATGTCAAAAGAATGGGGCTAAGTCAGCCCTGGGTTTGCCCACACTACATGCAGGAAGGTATGAAAACCAGGATTGTTTCTCCCTGCAGGCAGTGGGTTAGAACCAGGACTGGCTGTGCCTCTCCCATCTGGCATGGAGTGAGATGGCCACCCTGCAACTGGGCCATACCAAAGAACAGCTTATGAAATAGACTAGAGGTTCTTTGGAAGAACTGTACCTATAAAGGAGCTAGGGGATTCTTGAAACGAGAGACGTTTTTTATCCCCTCAAAATTCTGAGGAAATACTTTTAGTATTTTTTTTTTTAATTTTGCAAAATGTTCTTTTACCTCCAAAGGGTAACAGGATATTACATAGCCTGACCGTTACAGCCTCTCAACTCTTTCGTTGGTTATGTTCATTTGCTTTGGGCCTGTCTTGGCTTCAGGTCCTCCTACCCTTTGATTAAACTTGTAAAATGTAGACTGTTCCCTCTTCCACACCGGAGATTACATTTTAATGAAATGTTATTTTCAGATACCCCCAGGGACATGCACATGCCAAGATGTGCTTCTGTATTGACCAAGACAAGGACTCAGCACTTAACCATCCAGACTCCGCTGACTATGTTAGTTTAGACTAATTGCATGAAGTCAGTCTGGCAGTCTGCACTTGAAATAGCCCAAACGTTCACAGTTATCAGGCCTTCTATGAAACTGCCTTAGAAAGCAAACAGACCAGCATAACATGACAACTTAATATTTTATGTGTAAATGTAATTTATCCCTTTTTGAACATTCCAACCACGTAACAAACTGTAAAACAGGTGCCTTTTAATTAAACCTTGTCATAATAAAATGAAATCTGCCTTTGATAAGGATGTTAACAAGCAGATGGTTTTCTGTTGGCAATAATGCTTCCTTGCTCCACTCTAAACTTACTCTCCTTAAATCCCTTGTGGAAACTTCATCCCAGACCTGGCTCTTTTCCCTATGAACTAGGGACTGGCACCCTCTGGGACACCAGCTCCGCCTCTTCCCTCAGACAGGAAACACTCTGTACAGCTGAACAAAATCTTCTCTTGAGTAAGAGGTGAGAGTATAACCCCCTTGGCTGCTCCTCCTGGTAAAAAAAACACCTCAGAGATCACTGATCCCCCCCCCCCCCTCGTTTCTTTTCATTCCACGTCCTCTCCTGTGGGGAATGAACAGAACCTTCCTGGCAGTTACGTCACTCTTGGGACATTCCCAGGACTAGGAAGTTCCTTGTTTTACAAATAGAACAGAAATACCATCTTGGGGGTCCCCACATCTGCTTTTATCTTCTTATTGTTACTGAGCATGCTTATCTACTAAGTTATGCAGCTGAATTAAGTTTGGAACTCTTTAACCTTGGGGTGTTGATTTTCACGCACTGTCTAAGCTCAGGTGAAAGGGTTCCTGAGGTATCTTCTATCAGGGGCCACATTTGAAGTGCCAAGCTGTAGGTGGAGCAGGGGTTCTTCAGAAGCATAGTCTGCCCTTTTCAAGTAAACAATCGTTCACACTCTATTCCCTGAGGATGATCAGGATGCTAGTGCGTCTCATGGGAGGGACCCGCCTGTCCATCCATACGCATCTGTTTGGGTGCCTGCTTCACTTCTGCAGAGAGCAACAGCAAGCACTGAAGAGCTAGTGGGACTAAGAGAGCAAGGGGAGAGAGTGCTCCTGAAAAACCAGCAGGAGTCCTCAGTCCTGCCAGCAAAGAAGGAGAAGGGGCAGAATTAGGGTTGCCAACCGGCAGGTTTTTCCATGGCCAGGCCGGCTGCTGGCACAGGTATAAAACTAGCCCTTGAAAAGCCGTTTTTTTGCTCTGGCCGCAAGATCGGGAGTGGCCAGAGCAAAAAATCTGGCTTTTCTCTTGCAGTCCGCAACGAAATCACGACTCGCGAGATGTAGCGATCCCCGGCGGGCTGTGCAGCTGCTGCTTCTGCTTTTCACAGAGTAGCGGCTGCAATAAAGTTAATTTGAAAAGGAAAAGAAACCTGTGAGAAGTCCGCCCCCTCTGACATCACTTCCTCGGGCGCTGACCGGAGGGATCCTCACAGGTTGTCTTTTCCTTTTCAAATTAAGTTTATTGCAGCTGCTGCTCTGTAAAAAGCAGAAGCAGCGGCTGCATGGGGGCCAAGCAGCACTAAGGGGGGCTGGGGGGTTAAACAGCACTAACGGGGGGGGGGGGGGTGAAGCAGCACTAAGGGGGGCTGTGGGGGGTTAAACAGCACTAACGGGGGGGTGAAGCAGCACTAAGGGGGGAGGAGGTGAAGCAGCACTGAGGGGGGGTTAAACAGCACTAACGGGAGGTGAAGCAGCACTAAGGAGGGGTAAAACAGCACTAAGGTGGGGGGAAGCACCACTAAGGGGGGGGGTGTGAAGCAGCACTAAGGGGGGTGTGAAGCAGCACTAAGGGGGGTGAAGCAGCACTAAGGGGGGGTGAAGCAGCAGTGGCTGCAAAGGGAAAGAGGTGGCAGAAAGAACTGACAGGGTGAAGGAGGTGGCTGGAAGAGAGCTGAAAGAGGGCGGAAGGAGGTGGCAGGAAGGAACTGACAGAGGAGGTAAGGAGGGGGTTCAAAGGGAGCTGACACCTGGGAATGGTACTGGTAAGTGACTGGGTAATGGGGAGGGGGCACTGGGACTGGAAATAGGCTGATGGAAGGAAGTGAAGAAAAGAAAAGAAGAGACAAGAAATGGCAGATGGACTATAGACCATAGAAAACGAGCTAAGAGAAGACGGGAAAATGGAAGCCTCAGACTGGAACCAGCATGATCAGAGAATAAAATGGTCAGAAAGCAAAGGTAGAAAAAATAATTTTGTTTTCAATTTAATGATTGGACTTTGTACTACCTTTATATTTTACACAGTATGGGGAACTGCATCTCTTATTTATCTGATACTGCACTGCATGCAGAGTCTGTCTTCATGGGGTTTCAGTTTAATTTTTTTCTATATATTTCTCTTTTTGTTTTGTGCTCATTTATTAATGAAGATCTGTCTGTATTGTGTGTGTGTGTGTGTGTGTGAGTACAACCAATGCTGCGTCTTCTGTCAGTATAGAATTTCTGCTTAAGAATTTGTAGAACTCTTGCTTGTTCAGTTTGCACATTGCCCTCTCTGCAATTTTTTGGGGGGAAGGAGGTGGAGTAGGGATGGGGCAGGGGGCGGGGCAGGGGTGGAGAAAGGGTGGGGTAGGGGTGGGCATGGGCAGAGCGTGACTAGCCACAGGTGGCGGGTTTTTCGCTTTTAAAAAGTTGGCAACCCTAGGCAGAATGAGGGGGTGGGGTGGCAGGGAGGAGGGGGGCAGGATTAGAAAGGGGAAAAGAACGGAGAAAGAAAATAGAGGTAAATTATATAGAGAGAATTTTGATTTCATAGTTTCATATTATATTTCATGAGTTAAAATTGAAATGCATTTCAAATGTTTTTGTGTGTTTGCAAAGAATTTGTTTAATGCCTGTCACAAGCTTTTATGTGTGTCTATGTTTTATATTATTAACCTAAACTAAACTACATGGCACAGACACATGCTAACTCACATCTGTCCAGTGTACATCTTCTTACATGAGCAAAGATTCCCACACACTACAATTCATAGAATGCTTTAACTTACACATCTGAGAATTCACTGAGTTAATAAATTCTCTGGTCTGCCAAGTAACTTCAGGGGTCCAGTACTTGCCACATTTAAAATATCCCAAGTCCATAAGTCCTCCACCCAACTTATCCTCCAAGTTAGTCTTCAGAGGTAACTCAGAGGGACATAGCATCCATTTCAGGTTCTTACCCCTGCTATATGCTATATGTAAATACACATCTTTGACAAGATTCTCCATTGTTGATTGAACCTTATAGTCCTCTCTGTAGAGCATATTCATCTATATTTTAAGTCAGAGCTCAGCAAATCTCTGGTGCCAGGTCGTCATAGTGCCTAGAAATCACCTACCCTTCTAACAGCTGGGATTTCATGCTTCTTAAAATTTGTTTCTTTCTTGGTGATTGCCTAAGAAACAGTGGCTTTCCTGCCTCCTCTCTGCAATTTCAGCTCTATAAGCTTGATCTGTGCAGTACAGGAAGTTGAGTCGGTCTCAAGCTTACCAAGCTGAATCGCAATGGAGAGGCAGAAAAGCTGCTGTTTCCTGGGCAGCTGCAGATAGCAAACTAAAGGGAATAGACAGGGCCGGACCAACCATTAGGCAAACTAGGCAGCTGCTTCTGTGGGAGGCAAAAAGCAGGGCATTCAAAGCTAAATAATAGATTTTAACAGCCAGTGGGGTGTAAAGCTTAAGGTCTGCCTAGGATGCCAACCCCTTGAACCAACTCTGGGGCTAACCCTGGGACTATGTGGCAGCTTCTCACCCCCATTAACTGTGGTGTAACAGAGATGGACTGGGATAAGGCTAGGGAGGTTATGAGAGACAGAGAGACTGAGTGAAGACTGGGGAGGGGCATAAGAGAGAAAGAGAAACTGGGTTAAAACTTAGGTACTATGAGAGAGACAGGCTGGTGTTATAAGAAACACTGGGTGTAGGCTGGGGGGGGGAGTGGATATGAGAGACACTGGGTAAAGGCTGAGTGGATATGAAAGACAGACAGACTGGATGAAGGCTGAGGTTATAAAAGAGAGAGCATTAATTTTCCATCACGCAATATGTATCCCCACGCTTTACAGTTAGCGTGGGGATACATATTGCATACTTACTTTTAATGTGCAATTAGTTTGGCTGCATTAACGATATCTCTATCTGCACCTGTGTTGTGAATGCTGCCGCCGTGTGTTAGGGTACAGTACTGTACTCTATCTGCCAGCAACATCCCCAACAGTTAGCCCATGACTGTTGCACTTACCTTACTTTAATTTGTGCTGTCAAGTATGGCGAATGCAGACCCTTGCCGACGCTTGAGTAAAAGGGCCCCTTAGTGTATATCTCTCTGGGTGATGCTTTGCTTCATTCACATTACAAAACAAAAAGTATTCATTGATCCTCTGAATGCTGCTTTGAATCCTAAAGAAAACTGGCCAACTTAGAATATTAATAGATACACAATAAATATTTCAAAGTCACAGAAAATGGGAAAACATGGAAACAGAGGTGGAAAACGAAGACTGCCCCATGATCAGAGATTTCAGTTTATCGCAGGCATTCATTCTGGGCTTCCCAAAAATATTCTCCGCACTGCCATGCAAACGCCAATAGGAAGTCTGAGTGGTAAGTAAGTTAAGCACAGGTCTATAGAAGCAGACATGTCTCCTGAGCAAAGATGATCTGCTATATGGTAACATAGAGACAACCACATGGCTTAGGGTTGGGTCCATGCTACAACTGGTCAGGAAATGGCATCAGATATGTCTAATTTAGTGGATAACATCTAATCAATAGGAGATGTGAATGACTGGAAGTACAGTCATGCAATTTCCTTCGCTCATCACAGGGGCTTCCATTAACAAGAGCAGCTTCCTAAATCCATTTGAGACTCAGCAACACAACATGCCATGTGTGGTTAGGCTTTTGTGATGCTGTTGGTGATCTGATAGGGCAGAGAGATGTAGGAATAATGTCTTAATACGAGAATACATGGCTTCATTTGGTGAATTGGCTAAAACTACTACAGGCACCTGCTACGGATGTGGAGTGTGAATTCCAGCTGCAGAATAACATTGCTGAACGACGTTGTGTATTCAGGAACCTCAACCAAGGCAGCAGTCGGTCCTCCTCCTTGCAGAGTCAGAGAATGAGTGATGCCGCGCACAGCCATGGCGGTTTGGTGACTGTAGAACAGTGCAGTTGAATGCATGGAAATAAAGGCTAACAAACAGAAAATAATATAAGGTGATTTCTTTTTATTGGGCGAAATCTGAGGACATTAATCAACGGCATTTTCACGTATAAAAGAGTGATTTACTTGAGGAAATGGGTTCTTTGATTATTGTCCATCCTCTCTGTAGAGAAATGTATTTATTTATTTAGCTAGACTTCTATACCGCTTCTCACTGGGTCAAAGCGGGGTACAGGGTTTACATAGAACTTCGAACTTGAAGCATGCAAAGAAATTGTAACTATTTAGATGCAGGTGATTGCGTGTTGCTTATTATTTTACATACAGGATTGGGGGAGGGGTTATGTAACATTTACAAAGTTCTTTACAAACAAGTGGGTTTTTAGTAGTTCTCGGAAGCTGGAGAGTTCGGTGGAGTTTCTGATGTTGTCTGGGAGGGAGGGTGCATAGAGTTCAAATGACCTCAGGCAGGCTTGCTGGTGGTTTCTCAGCTGGTATTGCAAGGGTGTTAGCTGTGGATTTCCTTGTAGGTCTGGTTGATGAGTGAGGGTGTAGCACTGCTTGGAGATAGGCAGAGGAGAGGCTGTTGATGGTTTTAAAGGTTATTAGGAGGGACTTGTATTGCATTCTGGCAGGTAGTGGGAGCCAATGGAGATGTTTCAGTATGGTGAGATATGATCAGTTCTGGGTGCTCCTTGGATCGTGCGGGCCACGATGTGGAGGGCCATTTGTAGGGGCTGGAGGATGGATTGTGGGAGGCCTTGATATATGGAGTTGCAGTAGTATATGTGTGGGATGGTGAGGGTTTGCAGAGCAGAGCAGAAGTCAGATGGTTCTAGTTGTGGGCGGAGGTATTGGAGAGTGCAAATTTTGAAATAAACTGTTCTTGTGTTGGCAATTTGAGGTTAGAACATAAGAAGCTGTTCAAGGGTGATCCCAAGGTATTTAACTTCATTCTTGAACTGAACTTTGTAGTTACCCAGCGTGATGGAGGAGGTGGGGAACGTAGGTGCGGTCTCTGGTGATGAAAATTGTTTTGGTTTTCTGGAGATTTATGGAGAGGTGGTTTTGTTCAAGCCATTTGGAGACATTTAGGAAACATTGTTGGAGGGTGTGGTATGATGGGTTGTTAGTGTTGAACGATGTATATAACATAATGTCATCAGCGCATATGTGGAAGGAATTTTGTGAGAACGGATTATTTCGCAGAGTAGTTGCATGTAGATGTTGAAGAGCAAAGCAGAGAACGTGAATCCTTGCAGGACTCCTTGTGTTTGGGTATATGGGGTTGAGGTGCAGGTTCCAATCTTCACTTGCTGCTGGCAGTTTGTGAGGTAGGATTGGAACCAATTTAGAACTCAGCCTGTTATTCTGATGGCCTGTAGTTGCTGAATTAGGATGTTATGGCTGATGGTATCGAAGGTTGCTGAGATGTTGAAGAACAGGAGGATGTATCCGTGGTTTGGCTTTTGAATCTCCTTTGTGAGTTAACTTAGGAGTCATGTTAGCAGTGTCTCTACTCTGTGGTGGGATTGGAATCCATGTTGTTGGTCACTGAGTATGTTATGTTTGTCTAGGGGGTCTTGTTGTATGGTCTTTTTGATTATTTTTACAATGAATGGAAGGCTTGCTATGGGTCT
The DNA here is from genome assembly GCA_033557465.1 of Ichthyophis bannanicus. NCBI lineage: Eukaryota > Metazoa > Chordata > Amphibia > Gymnophiona > Ichthyophiidae > Ichthyophis > Ichthyophis bannanicus. The sequence continues at coordinate 496,485,770 of CM066037.1, read as the reverse complement.
ATAGGCTGATGGGTCGAGGGAATCTAGTTGTGGTATTTTGAGGATGGGGTGGATTGAGGAAAATTTCAGGCAGTCAGGCATCTAACCTTGTAGTAAGGAGGTCTGAGTGATCTTTGTGTGGAGGGGAGTGAGCTCAATGAGCTCCAGCTCACAGGGCAGGGGTCAAGGGGGGATGTGGTTGTGTTAAGGGTTTTTATGATGGATTCAATGTTTTGGTTGCTTATGGATTCAAAGGAGCTCCAGGGGATGTGTGCGGGTGTTCGTGGCAGTGGGTTGGGGAGTGGGCGATCAGGGCTGTTTGTGCCAAGTGGAGCAGTAGGTGGCAGTTGCTGAGGTGTGATAGGAGTGGTGCAGTAGTCATTGGGTGTGGACATTGTAAGGTCCTTGACTAGGCTGAAAAATTCCCTTGGGCGGTTGAGTGAGCTCCTTATTAAGTTGGAGTAGTAGGAGTGCTTGCATTAGTCTGTTCTGGTGCAGTATTCTGACATACTTGCCATATAAGAGGTCCGATCTGTTGGCAGGCTTGTTCTCCATTTGCACTCGAGTCTGCAGAGCTCCCTTTTGTGGTCTCTGAGGTTTGGAGTGTACCAAGGTGTTTTGGGGTATTTGGTTGTTTTGGGCTGATGGAATCAGGTGCAGAAGCTCATGTTGTTCCAGGTCAATAGAAAGGTGTCAAAGGTTTTAGGAGTGGTGTTGAGCAGTGGGGGTTCTGTTGAAGAATTTCTTGAAGTGTCTAGTGGGTTGCTGTGGGGGGAGGGTTGTTTTGGGGTTGTAAGGAGTAGGAGGAGGAAGGTGATTAGCTCATGGTCAGACCACGGTACTGGGTGGTTTTGGGTGGTTCGAAGGGGGTTGATGTTGTGAGAGTTGTTGGAGATGAAGACAAGGTCCAGTGTGTATCCTTTGTTGTGCGTGGGTGATGTTATGATTTGGGAGAGGTTCAACAAGTTCATAGCGTCGGTAAAGGAAGTTGCTTGTTTTGGTTGAGCGGAGTGAAAGTTAAACTCTCCTAGAATGAAGAGGTCCTTGTTTGTGTTTGAGCTTGTTGACACTTTTTGGAATAGGGCTGAGAAGTTGAAGGTAGTGGTGGATGGGGATCTGTACACTAGACAGAATATTAGGTGTTTATTGGCGATGGAGAGGAAGTCGAGATCTTCTGTGTTCTCTGCTGATTGGTTGTGGAGGTGTAGGTCAGATCTTGCTATGATGAGGACTAATTTCTAAACAGCACACACACTATTACCTGCAGTCTGCAGAGATAGTCTCAGGGGCAGTATTGAACTATAAGCAGGGCCAGCTTATCACTTAGGGAACTGGACAGTCACTTAGAGTGTCAGAATTTGGAGGGCAGCATTTGGGAGGTGTCTGGGTCAACAGTATGGAGACAATTTTATAAAGTCATTCCAGCGTGTAATCACTCTGAATAATGGGGCCTAATTTAGTAACTTAGGACCTGATAGTCAAGAGAAACTGAGCTCCTAAATTTAGGCTCTTAACTTAGCCTTCTAAATTTGTGCCCTATTTTCAGCCATACTTAGGAGCTTAATAGCTATGTTTACTAAAGCATTTTTGGTGCCATGCTGAAAAGTGGCGAGAGGCTCTGTGCTAAAAAAAAAACCTACGCTACCCAGGCAGCGTGTGTCTTGAAAGCTCACACTACCAGCACTTGCCTGCACAATAGGTAGAGTAGTTGCTGTCTGCCCTCCCGCATCTAGCGCTATGCCCTGCATTAGTAATGCAGTCCAAACCTGCGTTACTAGTATGGGACTTAGTAAACGTGCCTCTAAGTTTTCAGCTCAAAATCCATCCTAATTTAGGATTTTAAAATGTATCTTCCTAAATTTAGGCCTACCATTCAATTGCCTAGATGTTCGAGCCTAATTTAGTTTCCTAGTGCTGAAAATCAGTGCTAAGCTCGTAACTCTTTTTCTCCTAGGACAAGTAGGATGAGTCAGCCACACTTGGTGACGTCATCCGACGGCACCAAGACGGAAGTACTCTCCATAGCTCAGAAGGGCTTTTCACCCTTCTGAGCATGGGCCAACTGGCCCCACCCTCCTGCCCGCCCCTAGCTAGCCAGTTTCAGTTCTTCCGCCTTGCCAGCAAGACAGACCTTCTACTCTCCGACTGAAATGAAACATCAAATCTTGAACTTATTCTTATCCTGTAGAGAAAGAAGAGGAATTTTCCCCTTTTACTTACTTGCTTGAAATGTCTCTATGTGTTTGCTCTCTCGTACACCGCCCGACATGTGGCACCTCTGCGCCTCGTGCCACTTCCTGCTCTGGATCCAGGGCAGAAGGCAGGGCCACGGGCCCACATGCTAATCCTGAGGAAGTGTCCCGGCACAAAGCAGCCACCTGAGGACCCTACATCACCCCGGCACAAAGCAGTCCCATGAGGACCCTGAATCACCATGGCTGCACAACCAAAGCTACAGCACGTCAGTAGTTCTCCAGCGCCTCCCTCAGGTGACACCGTCACGTCACTAACAAGAACGCACAGGTCATTACGTTAAAGCTAGCCCTTTGGGTGCCTGCCCGAAGAATTGTCCAAGGACTAAAGAACGGCCGACAATGGAATACTTGACCCCAAAGGAAGCCCTGACAATCCACCACCGGTTGCAGTGGCAACAGGGTGGTGCAGTATACATAGTAAATGTGTCTTCGAGCAGAAGGTCACAGTTCAGATCACAGCTGTGGACCCTGCAGTGCATGTCCCAACTTTCAGCCAGGGAGATTAAGAACCTGCATTGACTTGCCGAGGCCCGTGCCACCGTGGAGCAGAAGTCGGGCCGTGGCGCACACACACCACCACCACCGAACGTTCGGCACGGCAAAAAGAAAAAACAGGCATGACCATTCATGACCAGCTACCCTCTGAACATCACCTGCACCTGTGGGCACCACCTGCATCTGGGAGTGTGAAGGACGACATTCACAACCCCTCAGACACAGAGGGGGTACCTCACAGCCTATTGTTCCCGCAGGGATATCCAGAACTGTTCCCACAAAGACATCCAGAACTCGGGCACAGAGGAGGTTCCTTGTGGCCTACGGTTCCCACGGGGACATCCAGAGGACGCACCCAACATCCAGGGGATGCACCCCATCACCCACAGGATAGTGTACGACCTGAAGAACCCTTGATCGGCCAACCCTGGAACATCCGCTTGATGCACATTGCATCCGCTTGATGCGCATTGTAGATCCTACATCTGAGGTGTCGCCTTCCCATATACCTTGATGAGGAACAACTCACGGGAACAACTCATGGGATCCACATCCTTCCAGACTCCATCCATCTGGGCGGACAGGCCCACGTTGGCCCTCAAAAAAAAAAAAACGTAGTGACAGCCCACCTCTGTAGAAAAGGTATTAGTCTTCTCTCACCTGTACTTGAGCCGCCACTGCCCACCTCTGCCTTGCCATCTCAGGGGCCCTGTGCAGCGAACCATACCCGCCTGTTACTCTTGCGTCATCTGGTGAGCCTCCCCAAGACTCACGCAACCTTCCAGGCAATCCTCCCACAATGGTCTTCTTCTCCGCCCTGCAAAGAGCACCCTGCCCCAGTAAGCTCTGTGGCACCAAACCTAACATCACGGTAAAGTAACAGGCTCATGGCCAGCCTGGATGGTGAGGAAACGGATGCTCCAGGCAGTCCTTTCCCTTAGAATCATATAAGAGGTCAACCCTAGGCACGCTACTTCAGGGGGGCTGAGCGCAAATACATCTGCTCACCACGTGGAGAACAGGAAGTGCAACGGTTAAAACGGGCAATGCCCTCATTATGCTCACTGCGTTGTTCCCCAAGAACCCGACCCGGTTGACAGGTGGTGATCCAGACCTCACCTACCAATGCACCATGATAACAAAGAGCGTAGGATACGCCATACTGGGTCAGAGCAAGGCCCATCAAACCCAGTATTCTTTCCGACATTGACCAGTCTAGGCCAACATTGACCAGTTTAGGGCATGTCTCCCCAATGACACAGGTTCCCCAATGCTCTATTGGGTCAGGCAGCGATCGTTTTCTGGTCTGGTAACAAGTCCCAGAGTGGACTACAAAAAAGGGGCCACTTTTATTAGTGATGTATTAATGCTCCTTTTCGCACCACTCTTGTGGACTGTGATATTGAGGCTGTCACTTCTTCATTGCAGTGACCCCCGCATTACTACTGCTCGATGTGCCTGCTTCATTGCGGTGACTCCCGCATTTGCAGTGACTCCCCCTGCATACTCCTGCTCAATATGCCTACTTCATTGCGGTGGCTCCCGCATTACTACTGCATTCATTGTGACTCCCGCATTACTACTGCATTCTTTGCGGTGAATCCCGCATTACTACTGCTCGATGTGCCTACGTCTCTGTTACCACACAGGCATGCCTGGTAACTACATCCTCTGCACAGGCGTGCTCTGCACATCTGCACTTCAGTACAAACCATCGTACGTGGACTTGTAACTGCACCCTCTCACAACGCAGCTACGGCACATGTGTGCGTGCTACTGCATACCACCACAGACCTACATGTTCTCATTGCAACATGCTGCTGTACCACAAGGGTGCAAGCTAGCCCTGAGGAAGTGTCTCGGCCTTCCCCCATAGCGCATGGCAGCTTGGGAGGCACCAAGTGTGGCTGACTCATCCTGCTTGTCCTAGGAGAAAATGGAGTTACTTACCTGTAACTGGAGTTTTCCATGGCCAGCAGGATAAGTCAGCCACACATACCCACCCACCTCCCCCTGAGATGGGTCAGCATCTGTCCTGGTGCCCGCTTCCTAGCGTCAAAAGGCTCAGCTTGTGATGTACTGGCTAGCTAGGGGCGGACAGGGGGTGGGGCCAGTTGGCCCATGCTCAGAAGGGCAAAAAGCCTTCTGAGCTATGGAGAGTACTTCTTTCTCGGTGCTGTCGGATGACATCACCAAGTGTGGCTGACTTATCCTGCTGTCCACGGAGAACTCCAGTTACAGGTAAGTAACTCCGTTTTCCCCACCCTAAATCTGTCCCTGTTGCCACCCACTTTTAATGCTGATAAATTTAGGAGCTGAGTGAAATTGTAATTAAAAATGTAGGAAGTCAGCACTAGTAAATTTCCAGAGGCCAGTTTAGGAGCATAACTCTAAAAGTTAGGAGCATTAATCTTTTGCACTTTCGGCCCTTCAATTTTATTTGATATGAAACTGGAAGCCAATAGCTTTCATATAGCAAAATAGTTATATGGTCTGTAATATTGATTGAATAAATTTATCTTATAGCAGTATTTTGGACAGCCTGTAACTTCTTTTATAAGCATTGGAAGCTCATTGTAAAGAGCATTACAGTAGTCCAATCTAGCAATTACTAAAACATACACCAGCATTGTTATGGTCCTCTTGTCAAGCTGGGCATGGATAGACCTAATGCGTCTCAAACTGATATAACAGGTTTTAATTGTGTTGTGGGTGCTGTTGGGCAGTAAAGCACATTAGTTTTTCTCTTGCATTTTACAAGCATCACGTGAAAGCCTCACTACCAAGGTAGGTTTGTTTAGAATGGAAACTCATCTGTTGTCTTCTAAGGTTTCACTTGTGTATAGTCTGAAAGAAGGGATATCAATGAGGTTAGAAAAGAAGGCGCTAATTGAAGGAAAGGAAAGAGAGTATGACCTGGTCAATGAGCTGGATTTAGGACCTCAGAAAGAAAATCATTCATCACTGCAAGAATTTCTTAGTGTTAAAGCTCTGGGGTCCCTATTTATTAATACACAGTGCATGAAAACAGTGTTATCACGCATTATCTAATGCAAAGTCTATTGCATAAAATGGGCTTCGCAGTGAATAATGTGCAATAATGCTGTTCTCGCGAGCTAAACGTTAAATAGAGGCTTGGATGCCTTTTTCCATAAAACAATTCATTTGGGAGAGTGTTGTTTTCTAGTCTATGCAACATGCAGCAACAATATGATGTTTGCAGACTTAATTTGAGAGACTGCAACGGACTAATGCTGTCAGTTGAAATGTACTTTGTGTCACTTGTATTATTAGCTCAAAAGAGTAGTGATTGCAGGCATCACATATTTCCATATGGCGCTTTATCTGTGACCCAGAATTCCCCACTGCATATTTTACAAGGCTTCCACTCTATCCAAATAAGTTTGTAAGCCAACTGTAATTTATAGACACAGAACGCCTGTCTTAATTGCAAAAAAAAAAAAAAAAAAGACTAGCAAGAGCCTAACAGTTGTAGCGGGCTTGCTATAAAAGAAGTGAAGCTCCCAAAGAACGCTGGATAAGGCAAGGAGCCAAGTCCTGTGTAGCTAGGACTGTGTGATGTTATCTTTTTTTTTCTTCAATGCAGCAGCAGCACCTGGAGACCATAAAGCTGATAAAGGTAGTGTCAGTGCTGTGTGACTCAAAGAACAAGATCTGTTTGGTACCATCAGTCATCGTGCCTTTCCAGAAGATGACCTATTGAACATTTCCAGGAATAGCCCTGCCAAGCCTGTCTAATGCTTTCTTGGAAATACACTTAAGAAAAATGGCCTCCTTCCAGCAGGGATAAGTTGAAAGCCTGGACTGGATCAAATGCTATATTTAGAGGCTGAGATACGTCCTACTTCTTGATGGCTTTTCATTTGCTTTTATGGGGGGGGGGGGCAGGGGTTATGCCACGGAAGAGTACTTTGAACCTGGGGAGAGCAATTAGTTTAACATATTACTGTTTTTTGTCTTGATCCTAAGCAACATGAAAAAAGCATTGCCCCTTATTTCGGAAGGTGATTTGAGCCCCGCACTTTATACATGTATATAAAAAGATGCATTCCTTCCATGTGATTTGCATTCTTTAGGTTTATAATGCTTTCATAGCTGAGAATATTAGTTGGGGAATTATCCTAATTTCCTACCAGAATTGCAAAATGAGTATCAGATTAGGGCAGGTTGCGTCTTCCTTCCCTAGGGGCAAATGCCATTTATATTAAAAGGGATTCATCTGTTGTCACAATGCTATGGAACTCTATACACTAATCAGGTCCGAAGGCCGGGCTGGTTGTACCATTAGGCAAGGCTAGGTGGTCACCTGGGTGGGGGGAGCGGCAGAGAGCAGCAGCACTTAATGAAAAACAGTAAATCCTGAGAGCCACATTAACTCAAAGAGCCCTCAGCATTGTTTTACCTGTCGGGAGAGAGAGCACAACATACGCACAAAGCAAAGTTTAATATTTAAAAGTTGTTGTTGTTGTTGTTAAGTGCCGTCAAGTCAGTGTCGACTCATGGTGACCCTCTGGATAGTTGTCCTATTATGTTCAAATATGCATTTTACATGATTGTTGTGGGAGGAGTGGTGTTGGGATGATCATGGTTCTTGAATTTAATTATCAAAATCTTAGGAGGGGGGGGGGCATAAGGCCGAATGTTTGCCTAGGGCGCCCAATATCCTTGCATCGGCCCTGTCCAAAGGCAGAAGATGTAGAAGAAGATACAGAACTGCAAGGGTTAAACTCAAGAATAACACAAGGAAATGTTTCATCACAGAAAGGCGGCAAATGAACAGAAGTGGAAGTAGTAGAGGCAGGGACATAGCAAACTAGACATGTGCCCTGTGAGACTTGCTAAGCTGCGCCCCCCCCACCCCACCCCACCCCACCCAACCACGCACACGAACTCGCTTCTATTGGGCTTCCTAGAAGCCCCAGTGACATCACTGCCCCTTCCAAACTTGTGCCCCAAGCAGCCATACGGCTCGCACAGTTCTTGCTAAGACCCTTTGTAGAAATACTGAAATTCAAGAAAGACTAAGACTAGACAGAAGGAGCTACCTAGTAGCACAGTAACCCACTGCACTGCACTGTGTCACAAGGGAGGGCACTGCACTGCACTGTGTCACAGCACTGCACTGCACTGTGTCACAAGGGGGGGCCTGCCCAGGTGCCCACGGGTCTTGGAATGCTACTGAATACATAAGTAAATGTACACATATATTGGAGAAGCATCCCAGGGTAGGGTGGTGGGGATGGGGTACACACTTTTGGATTCCAAAAGAATGATTGTAAGAGGTTTGTTTGTTTGTTTGTTTATTTATTTAACTGATTTTGGTATACCGTTTTTCTACCAGTCAAAACAGTGAACACTCAACATTGGAGACTCAATGGTGAGGGGGTAGTTGGGTACAACACGTTCATTCAAAGCGGTGGATATTTAACAGGGAAAACATAGAAGGAAGGGCAATGGGGTACATTGAGTTCACACATCAAGGGGGCGGAGTGTAAGGATAGCCAGTAGGGTAAACACAGTAGTGAAGTTAGCTTTGGGTAGAAGAGGTCCAGCAAGTCTGGCGCAGTGGTCCTTCCGGTAGTCTCTTAAGTGGAGCTAACATGTGCCGTAGTGTTCTTGGGAAAGGTGGGTTTCAGGTGCTTGCAGAAGGCTTTTGTTGCCTGAATACTCTTTAGTGTGGGTGGTAGTGTGTTACAGAGGGTGGGGGTATAGAGTGAGAAGGACCTCAGTCGGGCATATTGTGTGCTCTTGCAGATCTGCATTGGAAAGCTGAGCAGGTTTAGTGTGCTCTGTCTGCGGGGTCTGGTTTAGCTGGGGGGTGTTAATTGACAACTGGAGTTGCTGGGCTGTGAGGCCAATCTGAGCTTTATGGATGATGGTGAGGACTTTAAATTTAATCCTAGAAGTGATGGGTAGCCAGTGGAGGGATTTAGGATGGGTGTGATGTGGGCATGCCTAGGTTCGGAAGATCATGCATGCGATGGTGTTCTGAGTGAGCTGTAGTGGATAGATGGTGTGCTTGGGTAGTCCATGATATATGGAGTTGCAGTAGTCAAACAAGGAGTGACTGTTGCTTGATAGACTGCACAGAAGTCATTGGAAGAGAGGAAGGGGCACAGGTTGCATAGTGTCCTGAGCTTGTAATAAATTGCCTTGGTGGTGCTTTGGATGTGGGCTAGAAAGTTTAGATGCTGGTCAAGGATGACTCCGAGGTATTTGAGCTGATTTCGGACTTGGAAGTCTGTGTCTCCAAGTATGACAGTTATCGGAGGCACAAACCTGGGGTGTCTGGTGACATGTAGGATCTCAGTCTTGCTGAAGTTGACTGTTAGGTTTCGGTGTTGGAGCCACTTGATAATTTCCTTAAAACAGGCTGAGAGATTGGAGTAGTCGGGGCAGCTTTGGAGAACGGGTGTATACCATTTTGTCGTCAGCATAGATCAGATACCTGACATTGAATTTCTGGATAGTTGTGCATAGGGGGCGGATGTACAGTATATATTGAATAGCAACGGCAAGAGTGCGGATCCCTGGGGCACTTCTTGTGGCAGTGTGAATGGGAAGGATGAATTCTGTCCTATCCTGACCTGTTGGCGATGGTGTGAGAAATATGAGTGGAGCCACTGGAGGAGTTTGCCCTGCACTCCAATCTCGTGGACTTGGTCCAGTAGTGTTTGACGAGACGCTGTGTCAAATGCTGAGGATATGTCCAGGTTGATATCTTAAAAGGATAAGGTTTGTAGGTCCTGCAAACCACATAAACCCTGGCAATCATGATTTAGCAGCACCAACTGGTTAATGCCGCTGAAAACGTCCAGTTAATTTTGGGATAGTCTGTGGGCAGAGCTGAGGAGTCCCTTCACCTATCCAGTTAGCAGCAATATTCAGCCTGTAAAAGGATTGGCAAACTGCATAATGTTAGGACAGGGCAATGACTGTCTTAAGCTTAGATGGTTGAAATATGTTACAGAATATCGCCACTAACCGGTGCTTTAACAGCTGTGGGCTCAGTATTAGGCCATACGTTTTCCTGGAAAAAGTGCCTACGTGGATAACAGATGACATCTGTGCAAACAGTTTCCCAAAACAAATGTCAAAGGGCATTTTCCCTTAGATCAGGGGTTCTCAACCCTGTCCTCGGGACACACCTAGCCAGCTTGTTTTTTAAGATAACCATGATGAATATGCATGAAAGAGATTTGTATTCTCTGGGGGCAGTGCATACAAATCTATCTCTTGCATATTCACTGTGATTATCCTGAAAACTTGCCTGGCTAGGTGTGTCCCAAGGAAAGGGTTGAGAATCTCTGCCTTATATAAGGGACCTAAAGTGTATAGGTAAGACATGCCTTCATTCTTCACCTATAGATGCACTTAGCCCCATAGTATAGTTACAGTCATACATATACATACATATACATGAACCTATATATCCCCTCTGAAGAAATGACCCACTCTAGAAAGGTCCCTTACATTCGTTATGTGATTGTTACCTAACCTTGTTCCGTATGAATATCTCATGTATATAGTTAACCCCTGTTATCCAAGTTTGCACTCCTGTTCGATGTAAAACCAGACAGCTTGTTGTTATGGTCGTTGTGTTATGATGTAAACCGCGCTGATACCGAATAGCGCGGTATATAAGAAATTGTAATAAATAAATAAATAAATACAATGCTTATTTTACAGTTTTTATACAGGGATTTACCGCTTCATAAAAGTTCTTTTTAAAACTACATCTCAAAATAGCTGAAATATTTATAGCCACATCAGCTTTGCTTTGGTTTACGTGACTACTCAAGCTAAACTTTTGGGTATCTGAAACCTCAGTGATTAACAGCCTATAAAATGGATTGGCTTTAGGAGATCAACTGATTTCCTGCCTTTCCCTAGCAAAGTCTATGATTCAGAGTGTGTCATTTTCCTAAAGGAAATCTGTGTGTTATTTGCCTGCACTGTACATCTAGAGTAACTGTGCCAAAACGTTCTGTGCCGCCACTTTCAAGGTGCCAAAAGCTCCCACACAGGAAAGACACTGTTTTGTCATAAAACAAACTTACCAAGGGACTCTAGCAGGCTTCCTCCAGCCCATCCCTGGCTGTCAAACACCAGCTCAGGCAGACTTCTGCATTCTTACCCAGCCTCGGATAGCTTCACTTTCCTTCAGCACAGTCCCTTGATGTGCACTGATTCCCCTCTGAAGGACACCTTTTACTCAGATACTATAGCTGCAACACCTAGTTCCTCTGTCTCTTGCCCTCTTGTAAGCAGCTGCCCATATTCTTCAGGGAAGACGAGAGGCGTATAAAGAACAGAGAGAATCGATATCATAGGAGGTAGGAAGAAGGTAAAGGAGGTATTCATTTTTTATAGATCTGGGGGAAAAGGAAATCAACTACAGGTCAAATGGAGCACTACACCAAATTGATTAAATAAGGTGTTAATTTTCTCTGGGTTTAGGTGCCTATCTTTGGGAGTTGGGAATCTAAATTGGCCCCTTTGAAAACTAATTAGGGCTGAGTTCCTAAATTTAGGTCCTAAAAAGCAAGTTGCTATGGGGGTGGTGAAAAAAAACTAAGGTGCTTAGCACTGCTCTTAGCCCTAGACATAGGGTTTGATTCATGGAAGCTTTTTTCACCATTCAGTGAGGAACATGCTCAGTGGATCATGTGATTAGGTGTGTAAAGCTCAACCCCCTACGATCTGACATTCTATAGTGGCGGCCACTGGATAAAGTATTTCACTGACACTTTATCAATATATTCAGCAGTGCTTTGTGTTTAAGAAGTACTTCTGAATGCAGCGGCAGATGCTGCCATTTGGCCGTTGGAGTTAGGACTGCTATTTCATTAGCCTATGTAAAACACATAACAGGAAGATTCATTCATTAGCGTGCCTTAAAAAAATAGAGGGGAGTTTTAGAAGGGATGGTCAGGTGTATTCTTGGACATCTAAGCCAGAAGGTCTGAAAAAACAGCAGGAACGTCTAGGTGCAGACACGATTTCACAAACGTGAACGTGCCCAATATGGACGAATGTGGGGGTATAAACATCCCCAAAACCAGATTTAAGAACTTGGACATCTAGGAATTTATTTATTTATCTATTTAACTGTTTTTATAGTCTGCTTTATCGTACAGTCAAAGCGGTTTACAGATAACTTTAAATTACGAAGTTTACAAAGAACACATTACATTTAACTTTTGGAATATATGTAACAGGGTTGTAAACGGGGGTGAGGGAGAGCTTTCAACAGGAATTAAAAGAACATAAAAATCTTGTTTGAGTTAGTAGGAGTGTTATTATGTGTTATGTTTCACTTCTGAAGCTTTACATAGAACAGGGGTGGCCAACTCCAGTCCTGCTGCACCACAATCCAGCCTGGTTTTCAGAATGTTGCTAATGTCACCACCTTTCGTTATCTCGGGGTTCACTTTGACCCTGAGCTCTCATTCCAGGACCATATCTCACACGTCTCCAAAACGTCCTTTTTCTTTCTTAGGCAAATTCGAGCCATTCGTCCATTCCTCACTTCTACAGCTCTCACCACCCTATCACTATCTCTAGTCATGTCACATGTGGATTTCTCAAATTCTGTATTTCTTGGTCTTCCTAAATCTCAACTATCTCGGCTCCAAAGGATTCAAAACACTGCAGCCCATCTTGTTACCCACGCCACCCTCCGTGACCATGTAACTCCATTACTTTTCCACCTCCACTGGTTACCTATCTCTGTCCACTCCCAATACAAACTGCTTACCCTGATCCACAAAGTTCTCTACACTAGCACCCCTCAATATTTAGCAGACCTCATCAACTTTCACTCTCCCAGGCACACTCCTCGCTCCTTCCACCTCAACCGCCTCACCCTTCCTTCCCCTTCATCTGCCCACCTGCAATCCACCCGTTCCTCTGCCTTTTTCTTCACCGGCCCTGCTCTTTGGAATGCTCTCCCCTCCTCCTTACGTTTAGAGACCCACCACATCACTTTCGAGCAAAACCTGAAGACCCATCTGTTCTCCCTGGCATTTGACCTTCCCTCCCCTTTCGTGTGATTTTCTTGCTTTTCCCATCGTTTCTACCCTGGATTACGTGTCCTTCTGTCTCATCTTATCTCTTCTCTCCCTTCTTCTTTCCTGTCAAAGAATTGTAACTTCTTTTCCTATTTCCGCTCGCCCCCGGCCTTGACTTTCTTTTGTTTTTTGAAAATTGTACACCGCCTTGATTTCTGTAGAAAGGCGGTTTTATCAAATTTAATAAACATAAACATAAACATAATGAATATTTATGAGAAATATTTGCATACAATGGGAGGCAGTGGACACTAAAGTCCTTTACTAAATAACACTAGTTTGTTTCTTGTTTGCAGGATTTGCCCCAGTTCTGAGTGCTTTTACCATTACAACTGAGCTCATCCTGCGGGCTAGTGCTGCCATTGCTATGCTATAACATATACTGAGGTGCCCTGTAAGTGCTTTCTCTGTCCCATCCCCTCATTGATGTTTTGAATTTTAAATGTGATAAAACTTGTGAGATGTCAGTGTGAGCATATGCGAAGTTTCTTATTTAGTAAAGGACTTTAGTGTTGCTCTGTAAGACTGATCTAGGAGCTTTGGTCGACAGATTGATTAATGCTTTATGTGGGTGGTGAGTATAGGGAGTGTACCTTCTAAGCACCTCTGTGTTTATTGAACCATTGAATAAAGCTTATAATAAGAGAAGCGGGAATATTTTAATGCCTATGATGTAGAGCTCTTGATCTCCCCTACGCATAGTGGGAAGTGATAAAGTTCTGAGACTTTTTCTCCTCTAGATTGTTGCTGCCGCGATGATTTGACATAATTTTCTCCTTTTTGGTGATTTAGCTGTTGTGACTCTTTTGAGCTATTGAAGTAAGTTTAGCTGAGTTAGGAATTATTTGGATTGTTTTGGTCTGAGAGTTTCTGTTTGGTATATGAAAATTCATCAGGGAAATCCTGTAAACCAGGCTAGATTGTGGTGCACTAGGACTGGAGTTGGCCACCCTTGACATAGAACATCAAGTACGTTTAACATCCAAGGGATAACAAAGAACACAGGATAACATGAGCATAGTGGGGAGACATAGCAACTGACAGATAGGCATTAATAGTCTTTGGTCTGCGAGATTAGTGCATATATGGTAGGACGGGATGCGTTAATTTTCACTGCTGAAGTGTTCAAGGAAGAGTCTTAAGCTTCTTGTGAAATTCCATGAGGTCAGGAATGACTCAAATATTTTGAATGAGCGCATTCCAAATGCTTGTGTGTAAATTGAGAAGGCTCAGTTCAAGACGGTTTGGCTGTTTTTCGCTTTTAGAAAGGGGATAGTGAAGGTGTTCTGTGTATTGAGTCTTCTGTCTCTGTTACCTGGTGCTTTATGTAATATTGATTGGAAGTAGTCAGAGGATAATTTGTGGTATACTTTGAAAATGGTTAGAGGGACTTTGTATTTTATTTGGTTTATTGGAAGAGCCTAATGGGTTGAGTAGTGGGCTAGGACCAGGGCAGCCAAGGTTCCGATTCTGCTGTTGCTATCACTGACATTCTGCTGAGTACTGGGGAGGATGGAGTTCTTTCTTCTCTATAACCTTCAAGGCCATCAACAAGCTCTCCTCCACCTCCCTCATGGAGCTAATCCACCCCACGCCCCCTAACAGATCCAGAAGATCCGCAGCCATCAACACACTGGTAATTCCGAAGGCAATAACAAAATGCACCCAGGCAACGATAAACAGGGCATTTAGGTTCTATGCACCCAGATGCTGGAACGCCCTGCCGCCCAACATCCAGGCAATCTCCGACCTTGCCCAATTTAGGAAGGCACTGAAGCACCACCTTTTCCTCAAGCACTACTCTGATGACAGCCCACAAACTGCCACCCCCTTCCACCAGGTCTGCCCCACTAGCACACCCAGCACACGATGAGGCAGCCACACCCAGGGGCGCCATTATCGACCATGCATACCTTGTAAATAGCAGCATGTAGATAGCCCTCCCTTTTGTAAAGAGTTACTCTACCCAACGATAGTCCTGCGCGGACCTTGACTTGATTTCCAACCTGTAAATAGTTACCCTAGCGATATCCAAGTTACAGCACCTGCTTTATTGTAAATACAGTGCAGCCTAGGCCGCACTGTATAAGTTACTGTTGTATGCAAACCGCACTGATTTTAAATAGCGCGGTATAAAAGCGACACTAAATAAATAAATCAAACAAATAACCTCTGGATGTTTTTCAGCCACTTTTCAGATGCCACGACATTTCTGAAATCAGGCAAGGATGTCCAGGTTCATGGCACCACCATGCTCTGTTCGGACTTTTACATCCACAGATCTGGCTTCTAAAATGGCTATGGAGAAGTCCCTTTGCTTTGGATGTCTCTGTGCCTGTTTTCGGATGTCCAAAGTATGAATAGGGCTTCCAAAAAGACCCCTATACCGTATTTTAGCGCATGTAACGCGGACCCACATAAAACACGCACCCACATATAAAGCGCAATATTCAGTCTGTTCTGCAGAGAATTTCTCGCATTATGCGCTGTCAGACGGCTGCCTGGGTGAGAATCTTCACAGTCTTGGCAAGTGCATATATCTATATGATTTGCAAGGGATTGTGGGCAATGCAGTTCATTCACACCAGACACAGCTGCTCACAATAATTAGTTGTGCTTTTGGGTAAAGCCAATAAGATATTTATTTATGGGGTTATTTCTCCCAACACAGATATGCTTGGTAGCACATAAATCAGGTTACTTGCTTTCAGTGTTAAACTTGGAAAAACAAAATCAGGAAAACAACATTTTAACTTATCAGGCAATCAAAGCAAAAGAAATAAGACCTGGTTGATAACAAACTGGTCTTTTCTGTAGGCTTAGCTAATATTTTCTTAGCATGTATCAAACAACAAACCAAAAGCCACAAAGAAGGAAAAAAACTGTTCTTTTCAGGTAAACTTCTTATATCTTCCCACATAGATTCAGAAGTGATTCTCTTAGAGCTCACAAGCAATTAGGTAAGGCTCAATTGCTAGCAGTTATCCAGCTGAAACCCCTTAGCTGGCTTGCTTTCTACTGCGTGGCTAAAAATCCTACTCATGAGCTTTTCTGAGTAGATTAAAGAACAAGTTTGTATTTCTTTGTGATGGTTGCTGTACTTTATAACAGAAAATCACCAAAGGAGTTTAGACAGAGAGCAGTCCATGTAAACAGATTCTTCATCTGCTATCACCCCCTCTTCTTCAACAAGCATGGGTTCGATATCATGGATTGGCACAGATGAATCTCCCAATGGAGCACTTTCAGGAGAATACTTGTTTCCCTGCTGTCTTTCAAGGTTATAGCTAGGGCATAGATCAGTGTTCATACCTGAGCTTCCATTGCTGTTAGAGTTCCTCTCTATATAGCCTGGCCAGTATGTAGTCCACTTCTTATGTCCAGCCTTCCAATCCAGATCCCTGGACACTGGATCTCTCTTCACATACCTTCTGGCACGGGTCTTAGGGTCCCTTCCACGTGCAGCCGTCTCCCTCACAGGTACCGTCTGGAGATTCCTAGCTCTGCAGCACCATTCCTCTGGCTTTCCCCAGTCCAATGGTGTATGCTGGCCCTTGGAATGCCTCCCAGTATACGTACTGCTCTGGACTCTTCTAGACCTCTCAAAGGCTTTTCTCCTCTTTCTTCCAAAGGGTTTCTTTCCCTCTCTGTCCGTCCGGTTTGGCTTCTGCTTCTGATGATCCTCCTGATGATGAAGATGATCAAACTCAAGCTGATTCTCTGTAGAATAAACTCTACCTTTATTCTGCCTAGATGAGTGCTCCCCCCTAATACAGCGCAGCTGTGCTGAATCAGGCCCTGCCCTTTGAGATGAGTGCTTAGGGATTACCTCATAGCCCTCCTGATTGAACACACGTTTCCCCACTTCAGCTCCTCTAATGGCTGTTGGAAACCTGGTGCATTCTGGGACTGGTAGTCTTTTATGGGAAAATTCTGTTTTCTTATTTCTACCAGAACTGACAGGTTGCTTGTTCAGAGTCACTTCACCTTTCCTATAGCTCCTTCCTGAGCTATGATAAGCTTCCTTATCACAGCGCACGCGCGTATATCGTGCATGTGCCAAGTGCACTGTGAGGCATATAAAGGCCCTCGGTTCTATTATACCTTACATTTAAACTTTGCGATCTCTTATATTATAATCTAGTCATCATGCCCGGAATTAAAACGCAAGTCTTATACTGCGGACCTCAAGCTGAAAGTTGTGGCAAAAGCTGAAGAAACAAGCAACAGAGCAGCAGCAAGAGAATTTGATGTTGGTGAGTCATCTGTTCGTGACTGGAGAAAGGAGAAAACGGCGCTAGAGGAGATGAACCTGCGAAAACGTGCGCATCGGGGTCCCAAAGAAAAGTGGCCAGAGCTAGAGAGTGACTTAAAAAAGTGGATTCTGTCTAGAAGGAAGCAAAATCAAGCTGTCTCAACTATCGCAATTCAATTCAATTTTAAATTATTTCAATGATGATGTTGATGAGGGAAGTGATTTCAAAGGTTTTATGGAATCGGATGATGAAAATTAATTAAATATATTATGAAACCATTATATTCTTGTAAGGACTCTTTTATGGATAATCGGTTCCCTGTAATAAAGTTTCGGTATAGTGCGCCTTCGCAAATATCGCGCGAAAGGGTTGCGCGGTGGGTAAAAAAGTATATAGCGCGCTCTTTATGCGCGAAAATACGGTAGTGCATGCAAAATTGATTTAACGCACGTCAATCTATGAATTAATGCATGCACAATCAATTTGCATGTCTGAATAGTGTTAATGCACCTTTAAACATGTCTATTAAAATGAATGTTAAAAATGAGCAAAACAAACAAGAAAAATAAGGAGGAAAAAACAAAATTTCCAGAAAAGGTACAAAACCTTTTGCCTGTGCACATTCCTAACAGATATGTTATCTAGAAAGGTTAAATTTGACTGCAGTCTACAACATTTGGTCAGTCCCTGGCCCGCTGCTAACCCCACCTCTGAGAAAATACGGAAAATCTTTACCCATATGATTCGCCACAGTGTGGTGAATGGCTAAATATTATCTATATAACCCACAGATATTTATTTTTCTAAAAAGACTTATATTGTCGGTATCAGTGATGCGCACTTAAGTCATTCTGAATATGTGGGGCCTGAAATTCAGCAGCAGCAGCAGCTAGCGCGGTTACAGTGCCTAGCTGTCGCCGCTGAACAGTTAAACTGGATATTCAATGCCAGAGCCATATCCGGCCGCCGGCACTGAATATCCGGGTCACAGGTCGGCCGTGGATGCCAGAAGCTAACTGGCAGTGGCGATATCAGCCACTGCGCGGTTACTTTCCGTGGCAAACGTTAGGATAGCTTTTGCTGCACCTAACGTTTGCAACTGAGGGATAACTGGTCAGTGGCTGAATATCGCCGCTGCCCAGTTATCCCCGGGTACTGACCCCGAAACACCCCAACACTAACCATGTAGCAAGAGGGTGTATAGCGGCAGCATCTGGAGGTATTCAGCGGCACTACCATATTGGCGGAAAATCCTCATAAAATGTTAGGATCTCAGGGATATGTTTACTAAGCTGTGTGCCAGTAGTGCATTCTTGTGCCATCAATATTTGGGGGCATGTGCGTCCATCCCCCGCGAATAGTGCACTTAGCATTAACAATAGAGATGGCATTAGGAGAAGTCACGTTAAAGGCCACAGACGCGGATAGTACATGCCAAAAATGCCCACACTAACCACAACACACCATCAATATCCACATTACGCCCTTAACCTGCCCAAACACACACTGACCAATTACTGCAGGAATTTCAGTGCGTGCCAGTATCCTTTAGTGAAGCAGTAAACATCTCTCTTCATCTTTTTTTCAATGCTCACATTTTTGGATGTCTTAGGAATTTTATCCATCAAACTATAATTTGACAAATGTCCTAAATATAGATTTCCACTCTTCACGTCAGGCCTATTTCTCTGCATATTTCCAAAATGTGCTGGAGTTGTGCAACGGTAACAAGTGCTCAGATTTCATCACAGAAGATCAACGGCGGCGTAGCTGGGAGTGAAAGGGCCCCAGGCAAGTCACAGCTGGCATTTAAAAAAAAGCTGACCCTGGCAATACTAGAATCCGTAAGTGAATCATAAACGAATTCCAAACTCTATTCCTTACTTCCACCACAATCATTTTAATTTCTTCTGCTGCAAAAATGTTACATGACCATATTTCACATGAGAACTTTTAGAAAGCAGGTTTAATTAGATTTGACACACCTTGCATGGCATTTACAATTATTTTCATTTTTTTCTGCTTTGCTTCGATCATCTATTTTTGGGTTGAGCTCCTCTTGTATCCCAAGGATTTCAGATGTGCAAAACAATTCCCAGAGAAAGTCAAGTCATCAGATTTTAGGACTTTCAACAGTGCGGAAAAGCCGACTTTGCAAATGTACTCATGGTTAAGATTTAATGACAAAGCTCTTCCTGAAGAGGGCGACATTTTCCTCATCGTCACACATTGCAAAATTTTGCCAGTGGCTTCCAAACTACTGTAGACCTGGGAAATTTTACCATTTCCCATGGTCTGCGCTTCTTTTACCACCTAAAATCCACAGTGGATCAATACGTGAACTTCCAAAATTTGCAGAGCCTTTGTGAATCTCTTCCTAGGGGTGTAACCATGCATAAGTCTGAATGTGCCATGGTCTCTCCAGGTCGGAGTCAGGCCCAACCAATCAGCAGCAATGACCCAGGTTAATACTAGAACCAGACACGATACCAACATCCACAGTGCTTAGTGCCCACCCACGTTGCCCTCGAGTCCCGCCAAAACTTCCATTCTGACTTTGCCGCAACTGTCTACAACAGCTAATTTTCCTTACCAGGAGTTGATAGGTAATGACTACTTTTTCTGCACTTGCCACCCACAAGGAGGGCTATTCTAGACCAGGCAGATAAAAACACTGGTTTCCAGTTCCATGTTATATATCTATCATGCTCTTCTCTCAAAACAGCTAAATCGGCTTAACAGCAATATAATGAAACACCAACATAGGTCTAGAGGGACTAATGTGTGTGACCACTCAGCGTGCATTAACACGGCTAATGCACGTTATTTTACTGGAAGGCCCTTTATATGCAATGGAACCTAGTTACTAATAACAGAGGTAATTTTATAATGAGCTATGTAACAATACGCGCCATCAATGCATGTGAGTCATGGAGTTTCAATGACTTTTCTGCATGGCTGGACCTTTACGCACGCGCTTTAGCCGCTCGCTATTTTGTAAGTGTGGGCATCAGGCCGATGGCGCGTACTTTAAGTGTAGGCATGCACAAGGGGAGTTTGGGCAGAGAGCAAATCTAAGCACATAAGTTATAAAATACTCTAACTTGTGTGTCTTCATTAAAAATCTAGGCACGAGTGGGCGGAGGTAGGTGTAATTGATCGTGTCTAGATTGGTAGTGCGTATCCCATCACTTGCGCCCCTATTTTATAAAGTCAAGTACTTGACTTTATAACATAGGTGCGATAGACATGCATTAAATCACTATGAACTAGGTGCAGCTTTATGAAATTACCCGCCATGTGAGTTAACCGTCTCAACACACACAAAACCATTAGCACGCATTAGTAACTAGCCCAAAATGCAGTATAAAAAATATGCACGAGCACAATAAAAGCAATACCCAACCAATAATCTAATCCCCTCACTCAGCAAGAGCAAGCCACAAACACCTACATCCCACTGAATACAAGAGGCTAGTGCACCTATAGACTAAACAATTTACTGTGGCATGAGCTTTCGAGAATAAGAGTATAACTTCGTCAGATGCATGAAGGTGGCTAGATAGACATGGAGATGTGGGGGGGTGGGGGCAGGCGAAGAGAAGAAGGATATCTCCTGACAAGTCTGCTTCTACCTTCCTCACTGACTTTGACTCGTGGCTCTCCTTTCTGGACTCCTCTTACCTCACTCTTATTCTTGGGGACTTTAACATTCATGTCGATAACCCCTATGATCCTTATGATTTAAAGCTCCTCTCCCTTACCTCCTCGTTTGACCTCCAACTTTGTTCCACTGCCCCCACTCACCAGCATGGCCACCAGCATGGCCACTGCCTGATATTTTTCTCTAGTTGCTCATCCTCAATCTTCTATAGCTCAGTTCTTCCCTTATCTGACCATCACCTTTTAAGCTTTAATCTTCATCACCCACTACCTCAGCCTCGTCCTGTCTCCTCCAACCTATTTAGAAATCTTCTTGCTATTGATACCTTGGCTCTCTGTTCCGCTATTTCTTCATCTCTTTCTGCCACTATGTTATCCAAGTCCGTTGACAAGGCAGTAACTTCCTATAATGCTGCACTCTCCTCGGCTCTGGATGCTCTTGCTCCGCCCATCCCACATCCTGTGAGACGTTCTCCACCCACTATCTACGTTCCTGTGCCCATTCTTCTGAGCGTGCCTGACTCAAATCCCACTCCCCTGCAGACTTTCTGCACTTCAAATTCAGCTTGTCTCTTTCCAGTCAGCCATTGCTCTTGCCAGACAAGACTACTATGTCCATCTGACTAACTCTCTTGCCTCTAATCCTCACCATCTCTTTACTACTTTCAACTCTCTCCTCAAGGTGCCTCTGCCTCTGATCCCTCCCTCCCTTTCTGCCCAAACCCTAGCTGACTATTTCCATGACAAATCCACAAGATCACCCTCCAATTCCCCACAAAGTCAGCGGCTCCCCCTCCTCACTCCCAACTCTCCCCCCCCCCCCCTACCTCTGCTACCCTCTCTTCCTTTCCTGTGATCTCTGAAGTGGAAACTGCACACCTTCTTTCTTCCTCCAAATTCACCACCTGCTCCTCTGATCCTATCCCCACCCATCTCCTAAGCTCCATCTCCTCCACCGTTGTCCCTTTCATCTCTCATATTCTCAACCTATCGCTCTCCACTGCAACAGTCCCTACAGACTTCAAACATGCTGTGGTCACACCTCTCCTCAAGAAACCCTCACTTGATCCCACCTGTCCTTCTAATTATTGACCCATCTCTCTCCTTCCCTTCATTTCTAAATTGCTTGAACGTGCGGTTCACTGCCGCTGCCTTGACTTCCTCTCTTCTCAAGCCCTCCTGGATCCTTTACAGTCTGGCTTTCGTCCTTTACACTTTACTGAAACGGCTCTTACCAAAGTCTCCAGCGACTTGTTCCTGGCAAAATCCAAGGGCCTTTACTCTGTCCTCATCCTTCTTGACCTCTTTGCTGCTTTTGACACTGTTGACCACAACCTTCTCCTCGATACCCTGTCCTCGCTTGGTTTTAGGGGCTCTGTACTATCCTAGTTCTCTTCCTATCTCTCCGATCGCTCTTTCCGTGTCTGTTCTGGGGGCTCCTCCTCCTCCTCCTCTGCTATCCCTCTCTCAGTTGGTGTACCCCAAGGATCTGTCCTGGGTCTGCTCCTTTTCTCTCTATATACCCAGTCCCTTGGTGCGCTTATCTCTTCCCATGGCTTTCAGTACCATCTGTATACTGATGACTCCCAGATCCACCTCTCTACACCTGAAATCTCTCCAGCAATCCAGACCCAGATCTCTGCCTGCCTTTCTGACATTGCTGCCTGGATGTCTCACCGCTGCTTGAAATTGAACATGGCCAAGACTGAACTTCTCATCCTTCCCCTTAAAACCTCCCTCCTCTTCCTCCTTTCTCAGTCTCTGTGGATAACTCTGTACTCCTTCCTGTTTCCTCAGCCCGCAATCTGGGGGTTGTCTTTGCTCCTCTCTCTCTCTCTTTCTCCACACACATCCATCTGATAGCTAAGACCTGCTGCTTCTTTCTCTATAACATCAGCAAAATCTGCCCTTTCCTTTCTGAACACACTACTAAGACGCTTATCCACTCCTTAATCACCTCCCGTCTTGACTACTGTAACCTACTCCTTGCTAGTCTCCCTTTGAATCATCTCTCTCCCCTTCAATCTGTTCAGCACTCCGCTGCATGGCTAATCTTCCGCCAGCCTCGTCATGCCCATATTACTCCTCTTCTCAAGTCACTTCATTGGCTCCCTATCCATTTCCGCATCCAATTCAAAATTCTCCTGCTGACCTATAAATGCATTCACTCTGTGGCTCCTCACTACCTTTCTTCTCTTATCTCTCCTTACAACCCCCATGACAGCGGTGCCCAGTAGGGTACAGAACTACCTAATGTTACAAAATTGCTGTACCACTACAGAGGCAATAACCCTTACCGAGACGTACCTAGAGGCTGAGAAAGTCACCCAACATAGGATGGGTAACCCCAAAGCAGCAATAGGTATGGAAGCCCGGAAAGTAGGGAGCCCTTCCCGACCAGTATATGGCAATGTAAGAATTAATAACCCTCCAGATAGGGAAAAGGATAAGCGCTGTTTTTCCTGTGGTAAAATGGGACATTTAAGGAATGATTGTTATGCTCGCACTGCTCTTGTGGGGGAGGCCCCAAAGACAGTCTGAGAAGGATTTGTGTTAACTGTACAAATACATGGAGTGGATGTAAGGGCGCTTCTGGATTCAGGCGCTGATCAAACGATGATGTCCCAAAAGTTATGGTCTGTGATCAGAGGCCAGGGAGGATCCGTTCCTGAATATCCAGAAGGCCGTGTTAAGATAAAATGTATTCATGGGGCAGCCACAAGCTATCCTCTCTATAGGCTATGGGTCAAAGGCTTGTCAATAAAGAAAGAAATGCTGGTAGCAGTCGTGCCGAAATTGCCCCAAGAATTAGTATTGGGTCGCGACTGGCCGCAGTTCCGGAGGAGCCTTAAAGAGAGCTTATCTCCACCAATAATCCCACATTCCACCTGTAGTTGGCATGAGTCTGTGGATAACCCGGAGTCATGGTCTAACCCGGCCGATCACTCCAACGTGCAGCCAAACAGCTCAAAGAAGAATGAGCCTCCTAAAAAGGCTCTAGTTTCCACAAGATCCCATACCCAGGATGATGAACAACCCTCGTGCTCCAGAGATAATTCTTTGGGAACCCTCCCCTCGCACGAGGACCTGATTGGAGATCCCGTGCGGAAAGAGCGAAAACTGAAAGCGGAGCGAAGGCGGGAACGAAGATGTCGCTCTCAGGGACGGGCAGAATTGGAAGCAGGAGGGGGAATGCCCTGGGTACCGGCCGAATTAATGGAGAAGTTTCCCTCCTTCAAGAGAGAGCAAAAAACGGACCCGGTACTAACTCATGCCTTTGAGCAGGCACGAGACAAAAGGGATTCCTACCCCAGATTCTGTATGGAGGATGACCTGCTCTATCGAGAGAGCAAAGATCCACGAACTGGGGTACTACGGAAACAGCTAGTGATACCGAACACGTTTAAATCATTGATTCTACGACTGGCCCATGACCATCCCGTAGGGGGTCATAAGGGAGCACAGGGTACGCTAGATCAGATTCTGGCTAGATTCTATTGGCCAGGGGTATTTCGAGAGACAACTCGATTCTGCGAGTCCTGCGCAACGTGCCAAAGGGTGACCACCCGAAAACCTCCTGCCGTGCCATTAATACCGATGCCGGTGATTGCAGACCCAGTAAGAAGATTGGCCATGGACATAGTAGGGCCCCTGGTTAAAACACCCAGGGGATTTCAATATATCCTGGTAATCATCGACCAGGCCACCCGGTTCCCGTGGGCCATCCCATTAAGAAGTATTTCAGCTAAGCCCATTGCCAGCGAGCTGGTCAAATTATTCTGTGAAATTGGATTTCCGCAAGAGATCTTGACCGACAGGGGCAGCAATTTTCTGTCAAAATACCTCGCGCAGGTGTGGGACTCCTTTGGCATTCACCATAAGAAGACCGCTGCGTACCATCCCCAGTGTAACGGTCTGGTAGAACGCCTGAACCAGAGCATCAAGCAAATGCTCCGACGAGCGCTAGGTGGACAGATGTCAGAATGGGACACTATGCTACCATTCATTTTGTACGCTTGCAGGGAACGAAGACAGACTTCCCTGGGCACGTCACCGTATGAACTCCTGTATGGACGGTCCCCATGAGGTTTATTAGATGTCCTAAAGGAACAGTGGAACGAACCCGGTGAGGCCGAAATAGGAGTGCCCCTATTTCTGTAGAACCTCAGGACTCGTCTAGAACGAACCTCCCAGGTTGCCGGTGAAAATCTGAAGAAGAGTCAACAAAGACAAAAGCATTATTATGACCAGCGGATAAAGCACAGACAATTAAAAGCAGGAGAAAAGGTGATGATCCTGGTAGCAGGTGCTACCCCTAAGTTTGAGGCCCGATGGAGAGGACCTCATACGATAGTCAAGTCTATGGGGCCGACTTCCTACGAGGTCAAGGATGACAAAGGGCACACGCAAATTTATCACATTAATACTCTTCGGCCTTGGCATGACCGATCTGTTCTGCTAGCATCAGCGACCAACGTATTCTACCCTGAAGAGATACCGACGGATATCAGGCGGAAGAAGTATAGTACCGATAAACTACACTTTAATGCGGACGCAATGTCGCGTATTCCGTGCTGTGTGGAAGAGGCTTCACCAGCCCGTCATATTTTAAGAGGGGGGATATGTGGTACTGCAGACCCTCTGCAGACAGAAGAAAATGCTTTTAACTTAGAAAAAAGAGGCAGACACCGGCTGCAGCATCGTGAGGAGCCATATAGGGGGAGCAAGAGGGACCTCTGGAGGACTGAGGAGCCACACCCCAGAGCCAATGATGCAATACTGGCCTGCACCCAATCCAGAAAGGGAAGAATTCCTTTTAAAAGCCCAGACACAGGAGACACGAGGAAGACAGAAAGGAAGCTAACCCTGGAAGGAGAAAGGACCAGGGAATAGGAGTCCTGACAGAAGGAACCGGCCCAGCAGACTCAACAGAACCAGGTGAAGGAATCCGCTTCAAATATCCCAAGAGTGGAGAGGATACACTTTCCAAGTGGGAAAGATACAAAGAAGAAGCTAACCCTGGAAGGAGAAGGACTGTGCCAGAGAGTCCTGGACCTGAGTCTGGCAGAGGCCAGCAACCTTTGAAAGACACAACGAGGAGTAACCAAGAAGGAGGTGAAAGAGTTACTTTGAACGGTAACATTCCTGACCCAGAGAGAAAGAAGCTGTGGTGCAAGTGTGGCTTAACCCCAGCAGAAGGCCAGCCGGAGAACTGGAGGCCTACCTTGGTGTCAGAGAAGCCAAACCACAGCAGGACCAAGCATCAACCCTCACTTGGCCGTGATAAACCCAAAAGGAAAGGTAATCACTATTTTACTGATTGTGATTTTATGAATGCTGTGACGCAGGAGGAGCAGGGCCTAGAGGAATGCTGTCCTTCTAGAACTATTTGTGCTACAAAATGCAAACCTGTGCCAAACAAGAAACTCTCTAGTATAAGAGCAGTAGGCAAGAGAAACTGTCCTCACTCTAGAGGTGTACAAAACCAAGGCTTACCTTTGGATGCAGCGCATTGGGACATCGTACAAACATTGTATAAAAAGCCTGAATGCGAGCCACTAGATATTCCTGACTGTGAACCACAATGCAGGTGGAATTCCCAGATGACCTTTCGGACCCCGAGATGGATTGCAGCTGTTGTCTGGCGGAAAGCTTTGAGCCCTTAGCCGAGGAGTAGAGCTGTGGTCTGGGGGAAGGTTTGAATCTGTGTTTCTTATAATACTGCTGTTAAGTTAACAGGTCTAACTCAGTTCATGTTTCTTTTTCTTTCAACCTGAAGCAAGGACATTTTTGTGTTGATGTAAATTCTGAGCTATTGAACCTATTTGCAATACGGGAAATAAAAGCCTTTATTCTCCCTACCCTCGGACTGTTATATTCTTTGGAGCTTTGGTTACCCAGAAGGCTACCAGGACTATAAAAACCTGGGCCCTGTCTTTGAGCTAAACTCCACCATAAAATATTTTTGTGTCCACCCTCCCTGCTGTGACATCCCAGTGCCACCAGGGGGGCGTGGTGACAAGCTTCACCAGATCCCTCCTCATATTTTCCACACCCATTTTGATATTATCTGCAGAAGGGCAATTCTTTCCCAATAGTCCTTCCTAATATCACTTACAAAATTGTTGAAAAAAACCAAACCAATGACCGATCCCAGTCGGTCATTTTAAAGCCCATAGAGGATGCTCATTTTATTTATTAGTTAAGATGCCACTAGCGTCTGTTATTTTGCTACTCCAGACTAACATGGCTTATTTTATTTATTTTATTTATTTAGTGTACACTTGTATCCCGCCACTTCCAGCGATCAGTGGCGGTTTTCTATACAAAAGGGAGCGGTTGTACAGACCAGAATTTAAGCATACAGTAGGATTGCAGGGGAGGGTGAAAGTCACAGCAAACGGTTACAGATTTACATTTCCCTTCACAAAGTTTAAATCCCATCAATTTACATATTCTCAGGGCTGGCTCTGTCATTACGCAAACTAGGTGGTCATCTAGGGCACCAAACTTTAGAGGGCAGCAAAAAGTGCCAGTGATAAAAGCCATTGCAAAGGCAGCCTCCAATCTGCTAGCCCCACCAATACCGCCGTTGCCACATCTCCTGGGACCGACGGTGGCGGCAATGGTAATAAACGTGAAAGGAAGCAGTCACAACTTTGTCTACAGCGCCATGCTTACCTAGTTCAGGAATTTTAGAAAGAAGAATTTTTTATGCAATAGTATTGTACAGTTTTGTTTTATATGAACTGAACTATGCTCAATTTTGGAATATTTTTCTTTCAAATTTGAACAGTTTCACAATCTTTCCTGACTCTGACTACCCAATTTCTTTTGTTAAAGTGACTTTTTTGCTACCTTTTCTAATTCTTCTTTCCCCTTGTCTTTCTCATCCTATCACATATCTCAAATAGGGATATGCATAGTGCAAAATGTTCCTTTTGTTTTTTATTCGGCTGGGCTTTTTTCCCGATTTTCCAACTGCTTTTTCCTTTGTTTCACATATTCTTATAAATAAAAATAGTTTGACATATGTTAGAAATTTTCAGTGTGCACTAAGGTGACGGCAAAAGCTAGAAGGATACTTGAGTGCATACGGAGAGGAATGGCTAGCAGAAAAAAGGAGGTGATAGTGCCTCTGTATAAGTCTTTGGTGCGACCTCATTTGGAGTATAGTGTGCAATTCTGGAGACTGCATCTTCAAAAGGATGTGAAGAGGATGGAGTCGGTGCAGAGGGTGGCTACTAAAATGATTAGTGGCCTTCATTATAAAGCATATGAGGACAGACTTAAGGATCTTAATATGTACACCTTAGAGGAAAGGCGGGATAGAGGTGATATGATTGAGATGTTTAAATACCTCCGTGGCATAAATGTTCAGGGAGAGAACCTCTTTCAATTAAAAACAAATTATGCTACAAGGGGACATGGGATGAGGGTGAAGGGAGATAGATTCAGGAGTGATATGCGGAAATATTTCTTTACGGAAAGATTAGTGGATCCGTGGAATAGTCTCCCAGTGGAGGTGGTAGAGATGAGGACAGTAACTGAATTCAAAAAAGCATGAGACAAACACAGAGGATCTCTAAAGGAAAAAAGGGGACCATTGTAGTTGTTGATATGGAAGGACAGACTAGATAGGTAATGTGGTCTTTTTCTGTCGTCATATTTCTATGTTTCTATGTTTACTAAATCGCTCTAAGGTGGTGCACTTTAGAGATGAAACATTAACATTGGATGGAGGATGGGCCTGTCCACACTGATGGGGGCATGCCCAGCATGTTTTCTGGCACTTAGGGGTATGTTTACTAAGTAGTGGTAGCGGCTTGGCTTCTGTGCAATATCAGAGCTGCGGCTCCATTGAATTCAATGGGGCTGCTGCTCCGATATCGCACAGAAGCCATTACCGCTGCTTAGTAAACATATCCCTTAATATAGTTAGAAGTACCATAGCATGTTCCACTAGCAAGTGCATTTAACACGGGTGCCCTTACCACTAGCAACTGAGAACATAAGAACATAAGATATTCCATACTTGGTCAGACCAAGGTCCATCAAGCCCAGTATCCTGTTTCCAACAGTGGCCAATCTAGGTCATATGTACCTAGCAGTTTCCCCAAAAGACACAGGTTCCATAATGCTTGTATTGGGTCAAGCAGTGATATTCTGGGTCCCTTTTTAATAATGGTTTATGGACCTTTCCTCCAGGAACTTGTCCAAACCTTTTTTAAACCCAGCTACACTAACAGCCTTTACTACATCCTCCAGTAACAAATTCCAGAGTTTGATTACACGTTGAGTGAAAAAATATTTTCTTTTATTAGTCTTAAATAGTTTACCCTGTAACTTCATTGCATGTCCCCTAGTCTTTCTATATTCTGATAACGTAAACAATCGATCTACGTTTACCCGTTCCACTCCGTTCATTAATTTATAGACTTCTATCATATCTCCCCTCAGCCGTCTCTTTTCCAGGTTAAAGAGCCCTAACCTTTTTAGCCTTTCTTCATAAGAGTATCCTTCCATCCCCTTTAACATTTTGGTGGCTCTTCTCTGAGCCTTTTCTAATAATGCTATATCCGTTTTAAGATACAGCGACCAGAATTCCACACAATATTCAAGGTGCGGTCTCACCATGGAACGATATAGAGGCATTATAATATCTTTTGTTTTACTTTCCATTCCTTTCCTTATGATACCTAGCATTCTATTTGCTCTCTTGGCCGCCACTGCACACTGGGCCGAGGGTTTTAACATGTTATATAAACAATGACGCCTAAATCTTTTTCCTGGGTGGTGGTTCCTAATGTGGAACCTTGCATCGTGTAACCATAGTTTGGGTTGTTCTTCCCTAGGTGCATAACTTTCCACCTGTCCATATTAAATTTCATCTGCCATTTTGATGCCCAGTCTTCCAATTTATCAAGATCCTCTTGCAATTTTCCACAATCCTCTTGGGTTTTAGCAACTTTAAATAGTTTTGTGTCATCTGCAAATTTGATAACCTCACTCGTCTTTCCCCTTTCCAGGTCATTTATGAATATGTCAAAAAGCAGCGGACCCAGCACAGAACCCTGGGGTACACCACTATTCACCTTTCTCCATTGGGACAATTGGCCATTTAGCCCTACCCTCTGCTTTCTATCTTTGAACCAGTTCCTGATCCACAATAGTACATTGCCTCCTATCCCATGACTCTAGTTTTGCCAAAGGTCTCTGATGAGAGACCTTGTCAAAGGCTTTCTGAAAGTCCAGATACACTATATCAACTGACTCACCTTTGTCCACCTGTTTATTCACACCTTCAAAAAACATAACAGATTAGTAAAACAAGATCTTCCTTGTCTAAAGCCATCTTGGCTGTCTCCCATTAGGCCATGACTATCTACATGCTGAGTAATTTTGTTCTTTATGATGGTTTCTACCATTTTTCCTGGTACTGATGTCAGGCTTACCGCTCTGTAGTTTCCCGGATCACCCCTGGAACCCTTTTTAAGAATTGGCATTACATTGGCAATCCTCCAATCTTCAGGTATTACAGATGATTTTAATGAAAATTCACAGATTACTAATAGCAGGTCTGCAATCTCATATTTCAGTTCTTCCAACACCCTTGGATGTATACCATCCAGCCCAGGTGATTTGCTACTCTTCAGTTTATCTAATAGTTGTAATACATCTTCCCGATGTATCGATATTTTCTTCAATTCTTCCACACCTTTAAATACCACTTCAGTCATGGGTAACATCCCTACATCTTCCTCAGTAAAGACCGAAGGAAAGAATTCATTCAGTCTCTCCACTATCTCCTTGTCGCCTCTTAGTGCCCCTTTAACCCCTCTATCATCTAATGGACCAACTGACTCTCTCACAGGTTTTTTGCTATGAATGTACTTGAAAAAGTCTTTATTTTGTGTTTTTGCTTCCGCAGCAAGCTTCTTCTCAAATTCTACCTTTGCCTGCCTTATCAATGCCTTGCATTTGACTTGCCAGTGCTTGTGCTATTTCCAGGTTTCGTCGTTTGGCTCTTTTTTCCATTTCCTGAAAGATGCTTTTTTTGGCAACAACAGCCTCTCTGACCTCACCTTTAAACCATGCTGGCAGTTTTTTGGACTTCCTTCCACTTTTCTTAAAGCGTGGAATACGGCTAGTCTGGGCTTCCAAGATAGTATTTTTCAACAACACCCAAGCTTGATGTAAGTCTTTAACCTTTGCAACTGCTCCTTTTTAGTTTTTTCTTAACTAATTTCCTCATTTTATAATAGATTCCCTTTCGAAAGTTAAAAGGTAGTAATGTGGATTTCCTTTCTATCCCTCCTCCACTAATTAAATTAAATGCAATCATGCTATGATCACTATTGCCAAATGGCCCCAACACCCTTATCTCTTGCACCAGATCTGGTGTTCCACTAAGGACTAGGTCTAATATGGCTTCCCCTCTGGTCGGTTCATGAGCCACCTGCTCCAGGAAGCAGTCATTTATTTCATCTAGAAACTTTGTCTCCCTAGCATGTCCTGCCGTGACACTGACCCACTCGATACTGGGGTAATTGAAATCACCCATTATGATTACTGTGCTGTAACTTTTGTTAACTTACTTGATTTCTTTGAGCATTTCATCATCCATTTGTTCATTTTGGCCAGGCGGTCAATAGTACACCTCCCACTGCCATCGCCTTCTCCTTTTTACATGGAATTTCAATCCATAGAGATTCTACAGCAAATTTTGTTTCCTGCAAAACTTTAATCCTTTCTGACTCAATGCCCTCTCTAACATAGAGCGCAACCCCTCCACCAATTTGATCAACTCTATCATTACAATATAGTTTGTACCCAGGTATCACAGTGTCCCACTGGTTGTCCTCCTTCCACCATGTCTCTGATATTCCAATCATATCTAACCTCTCATTTAATGCTATATATTCTAACTCTCCCATCTTATTTTTTAGACTTCTAGCATTTGCATACAAGTATTTTAGAGACTGTATTTTATTCATATACCTGTTCTTTGTAACACAGAGCAGCTTGTTGCACTGTATAAGTTTTCTGTTTCATGTAAACCGTACTGATGTCGAATAGCGTGGTATAAAGACTATAAATAAATATTAATCTGGCTATTGGTAGATATGGGTAATTTGGGATCTTTAAGCTCTGTCTGCTCCATACTCGAGGGTATTTGGGCTACTTTACTCTTTTTTGGAACCTCTCTGCTTTTGGTAGTATCCTTCAAGGATACATTGTTCCAAACCATGTGCTCTTGGGCGACTGTCAGCTTTCCCCTATTATCTAGTTTAAAAGCTGCTCTATCTCCTTTTTAAGGTTAATGCCAGCAGCCTGGTTCCATCCCGGTTAAGGTGAAGCCCATCCTTCGGAAGAGCCCCTCCTTTCCCCCGAATGTTCCCCAGTTCCTAACAAATCCAAAACGCTCATCTCTGCACCATTGTCTCATCCACATATTGAGACTCCGGAGCTCTGCCTGCCTTTTGGGTCCTGTGCGTGGAACAGGAAGCATTTCGGAGAATGCTACCCTGGAAGTTCTGGATTTCAACTTCCTACCTAAAAGCCTAAATTTAGCCTCCAGAACCTCCCTACCACATTTTCCTACGTCATTGGTACCGACATGTACCAAGACAGCAGACTCCTCCCCAGCACTATCTAAGACCTTATCTAGGTGGCGCGTGAGGTCCGCTACCTTCGCACCAGGCAGGCATGTTACCAGGCGATCCTCACGTCCACCAGCCACTCAGCTATCTACATGCCTAATGATCGAATCACCAACTATAACAGCTGTCCTAACCTTTCCCTCATGGGCACATGGCCCTGGAGAAACCTCCTCAGTGTGAGAGGGTATTACATCACCTGGAGGACAGGTCCTAGTTACAGAATCACTTCCTGCCACACCAGGGTGATGCTCTCCTGTCATGTGACCTCTCTCCTCCATGGCAACAGGGATGCTGCCAGACTGGAGGTGGGACTTCAGGACTATATCCCTGTAGGTTTCGTCTATGTACCTCTCTGTCTTTCTTATGTTTTCCAAGTCTGCTACTCTAGCCTCTAGAGAATGGACTCATTCCCTGACAATAAAGAGCTCCTTGCACCTAGTGCACACATAAGACCTCTCACCAACTGGGAGAAAATCATACATGTGACACTCAATGCAAAAGACTGGAAAGCCCCCATCTCACTCCTGGACTGCTGTCTGCATCTTAGTTTTAAGCATCTTTACTTACTAAGGGTTGCTATGGATATTTATACTAATAAAACTGTACCTAATACGTTTAATATACCTTGTTCACCTGAAGCGTAATTAATCTCAGGTCCTTAGTGTATGACTGATTTGGATAACGAGCTTCACCTGAGAGCACCTCCTTTCCTTTAAGATGTGTAAGTAGCTATAAAGCTACGATTATCCCACGGATGGGTGGGTGTTGGGGAGGGAGGGAGGGAGGGAGGGAGGGAAATAACACTTATTAAAAGAGGGCTGTTACACAGTACCCTGTCCTGTGCTGCTGAGGTAAGCTGTGACCAACTTCCTGGGTGATTAACAGTCCTTGCTTGGATAGAAGGAGTCTTTCAAAAGGTAGCATTGATGCTTAGAGAGTGTTAATTACCCCCATGATAATCACAATGTGCAGTCAATATCCACTCTGTGCCCCAACCCACTCATTCTTCACCCCATCAGGCACTGAGTAGCTAGCATGGGAGTTTTACTGTGCTGGGAGTTTTCGTGCATGGTAACGATTACAGTAGCACACTCAACATGCGGTAATCCTCATGCCAACTGTTAGCGCACTTTAGTAAACAAATTCCCAGTTGACTTAATGCACACTTATTTGTGGGTTCATAGAAGTAAAGTCAGTTTAGAATGCACTAAATGTTTGAGGGCGTACTAATGACTTTTCAGCCCTCCCTCCAGCAGTTTTTGAAAGTCCTTGTTCCTTCTTATTCATCTGTCTTCGCCTGTTCTTCTTTCCCGTTCTCTCTACTGTCCCTCCCCATGTGTCTCCTCCATTCTCCTCCTCCACTGTCCTATCCTCCTTCATATCTGTTGCCCTTCTGGCTATCTGGCTATCTGCCTCCTTCCCTCTGTCTTTGCTATTTCTCCGGCTGTCTTTCCTCTGCCTCCGATGAGATGAATGGCCTTTTGTGCCTGAAGACAACTGCCACACAGCTATATTTCAAAGATATGTATGATGGCTGAATGTGTGATTGTTTGGGAGGGTATGCGTGTCGAATGGTGATATTGTATTATTATATTCTATCGCTGAATATCCATTTTTCCATCTGCAATTATTCTCTATGCTCTGTGAGCCATCTTGAATGGTGGTGGTCACTAAAATGATAGGAAACTTTTATAACTAAATAAAATGTGTGTTGTTCAATGTCTTATGCTCTCCACTGTATGCTGGGCAATTCTGTATTATATAAGCCTGTTATCAGCATTGACACTTAATGGGCGGTAAATTTCCAGCAAGTTTCACAAACATAGCTATACCCACTAGTAAAAAAAAACCTTTGCTTCATACAGGAGGTGCAGCAGTCACTCATAAGCATCCCAACATCATTTAGAAAAGTGGAAACAAGCAGTCGTTTCTCTCTGTCTCTGTCCTGCCGCTCCTGCGCTTCTCACCTTTACCCAGCAGCCACCCCACTCAGGTTTGATCATTTTTAAAGGGAGCTAGCCTCATTAGGATGCATTCACGAAGCAAGACAGTGCGCTTCAAATATGGTCCCATTCCTTTTGAAGTGGCCAGCGGTGTAAACGCTACTTTGCAGATTCTATGTTGTGCTCTTGTCAGAAAGGGGGGCATCTAGGTCAGGACGATGGGGGAAAGGGGCATGTCCAGGGAACAAAAATCTATTGGTAGAGATACAATGAAGGTGAATCTGTAAGTCGCAGAGATACAAGGTTGCAATCTCTGTACATATTGTAAAAGAAGCGTAAAGTGGGGGGATATAAAAGCATTCCTTGTCCCCACCAGCCCTGCATTTTCAAAGGGAAAGTGAAGGGAGTTTCCCTTTGAAAATCAGCTGGCAGGCCTTTATTAGGGCTTTATTAGGGCATATGGCTGTGCCCTAATAAAGCACCATGAGGCTACATGCCTTCAAGGGACCCAGATACTTAGGGGTATGTTTACTAAGCCGCGGTAGCGGCTTCCATGCAATATTGGAGCCGCAGCCCCATTGTGGGGTCACGGCTCTGATATCACATGGAAGCCGCTACCGCTGCTTAGTAAGCATACCCCTTGGTCATTCTCACCCACATATGCCACACATACATGCTGTGCTATCTCCTGTCACTAATTCTATGTATAATTTATAGGTATACAATACTGGCTTCCACATTAGGAGTATCCATCCAAGAAAAGGATCTGGGTGTGATCGTAGATAGCACATTGAAATCTTCTGGTCAGTGTGCGGCAGCTGCAAAAAAGCCAACAGAATGATAGGAATTATTAGGAAAGGAATAGAAAATAAAACAAAGGATGACATCATAATGCCTCTGTATCACTCCACAGTGCGCCCGCACCTTGAATATTATGTACGATTCTGATTGCCACATCTCAAAAAACATATAGTGGCATTAGAGAAGATACAGAAAGGGGCGACCAAAATGATAAAAAGGATGGAACAACTCTCCTATGAGGAAAGGCTTAAAAGGTTAGGGCTCTTCAGCCTGGAGAAGAGAAGGCTGAGGGGAGATATGATAGAGGTTTGTAAAATCCCGAGTGGAGTGTAACAGGTAAATGCAAATCAATTGTTTACTCTCTCAAAGAATACACAGACTAGACGACATGCCATGAAGCTATAAAGTAGTATATTTAAAACAGATAGGAGAAAATATTTTTTTTTCTCTCAATGTAAAATCAGTCATTGCCAATGGATGTGATAAAAGTAGAGTAGCTGGGTTTAAAAAAGGTTTGGACAAATTTCTGGAGGCAGTAAAGCATCAGCTCTCCTTCGTTTCCGAGCTCTGGCCTTTATGCCTTATCCGTCTCCCACATGCTCTTGTTTTGTGTGAAAGCGAAGCTGACTCAGTTTACCAGGGAGAGTAAATGCTCCTCTGATTTCCAAGAAGGAGGAACAGGAAGAAGCCCAGGATTTTTTGGAAA
This sequence comes from Ichthyophis bannanicus, assembly GCA_033557465.1. NCBI lineage: Eukaryota > Metazoa > Chordata > Amphibia > Gymnophiona > Ichthyophiidae > Ichthyophis > Ichthyophis bannanicus. The sequence goes on along the minus strand of CM066037.1, from coordinate 496,449,915 downwards.
TGCCATTAGTCTGAAGTGTTGTCTTAATTACCAGCTTCCATCCTGCACTTCTGCGTTCACTTTGATCTTGTGTTACTCTAATGATCTGTTAACTTGAAAACAGTTTTAAGTACAGTATTATGCAAACACATGAAAGAGCTTTGCAAACAATACCATGCAAGACTTGCTCTAAAGAGAAAACCCTCAGAACCAGAAAATATTACGCTGATAAGTCAAATATTCATGTAAGAGAAATGAATTCCTCAGGAAACAGGCTGGTTTTAGGATTTCTGACATCCTTCTGCAACCTATCAATTGACACCCTCCTCTCTCATTAGCCAATGACCTCGGACTGCACCCAAAATGCTGTTTTTGATAACACCTTAGTTTTCTGTAATTCTTTCACTTTTTGCTGTTTTATTTTTCTCTTTTTTTAAATTTCTTCATTTTATATTTTTTCTGCATTATGGCGCCTCCCCCCCCCCCCCCCCCCCCCCCCGCCATGCTTACCTTGCTTACTGTGTTGCAGCAGCCCTGCTCAGAAAGGACCACACTGGACCTTTGAAAAGATTTTCTTATGTGTAATGCCTAATCTCTGGACTGTGCTCAGTGATTCTTCTAATATGTGCTTCACAACCTTTTTTTACCCTTTTCGTTGCTGCTCTTTTTGCCTGTAGGCAAACTAGAAACATACCTAGGACCCATAAGGTTTAGGGGGTGCTGTGTGATGTATCGTAATCCAGTCCTGCTTTTACTGCTCTTTGCTGTACAACCTTTAGGTTTGGCGGCAGTACTTGTGTGAGCCGAGCACCCCCAGCAACTGGCTGAAACCCAAGGATGTGAGGATGGGCGCTTAGTTTCTATTGCTCCCAATACCAGCATTCAGCATGGCTGCCTAGTGCAGAACAGATTGTGCACATAATTTCCGATGTCACCCTGTAGCGATACTGAGAGCCTAGTGCTGATCAGTGTTGCCATGATGTAGCATCATAAAATATGCACATAAACTGCCTAGGGCTCGATATTCTGTTAATCCAGCCCTGCCCCTACTCACATTCACAACTCTACTACTACTACACAACATTTGTATAGCACTACAAGGCTTACGCAATGCTGTACAAACACATGTAAAAGACGGCCCCTGCTCATCAGAGCTCACAGTCTAGCCAAGACAGACAACAGAACAGCTGTGGACAAGGATATATGCCATCTACTCATGTCATCTTATGCCCACCACCCATTCCTATACCCGTACCCCCCACTTACTTGCCACATATGGACAAACCTGCCTATCCTATCCCTCGGGACCTGTCCACTTCATATAATTCAAAGTACGATCATGTTGTACCACCCCATGCCAGCGGATGACTCCCATACAACTGAAAGCTGCTTAGCAGGAATGTTGCGCCCCCCATGTACCTCCACTCACCTACTCCCTACATACACATTCATATCTCCTTTACACCACACCCTTTATCCACCAAACATACACTCATACCCCCATGCTAACCCACAACCCTACATCTTTTTACAGACCTACCTACCTCTACACCCACTATTCATTTTAACATCCCACACATACACACAAAGTCATATACATCCTCAAATACACAGCCATATACCGACTCCAGCTCACCCTACACCTCTAATCACCTGCTATGCACACATACAGACACTGCTTGATACCTCCACCTATCTATCCCTATATCTCTTACCAATATACTTCCACACAAACTCACAACCAGCACACTCCTACACTCATACATCCATCATGCACACAACCACACCCACCCTACCCATCACCCACACACAATTTTATCTGGTCCCACATACAATACACACCCCTAAACCCCCATTCTTAAATGAGCATCCATAAGTATCCCTTCTACAAAACTATGTCGAAAGGCATTCCTGAAGCCATGCCTCTACTTGCTTTCCCTACTTATTTTTATGGATACCCAATCACAGCTTGGATCCTACATGTATTTTAAACTAAAAGATTAAGTAACTGCTCTGGAGTTTACTGGCTAACCAATAATCACTTAAACCTGTGGTTCTCAACCTTGTCCTTAGATACCACCCAGACAGTCTGGTTTTCAGGAGATCCACAATGTATATGCCTAAAATAGATTAGTATTAGAAGTGTATAGCATTTTATTTATTTTATTTTATTTGTTTTTATTTTATTATTATTATTATTATTTCATTTTATTGTCGGGGGGGGGGTTCATTTTGCAGGGGCAGGAGATCTTTTTCATTTATTTATTTTTTGTAATTGTCACTTCCGAAAATGGACCTCTACCCTCACTACCACACTTATAAAAGTCACTCCAAGCTCGCCCAAAAGCTTACATCTGTGGGTTTGCTCCTATGCCACAGATTGCCCTAAACTCACCTGTGTGCCCTATTGTTTGAAAAAAGCCCTCTTGGGATTATTTCCACCCACCAAGGCTCCCTAGCTTAATCACTATGCCCAGGATTAGAATGTAGCAGGAGTGATCTCCAGTCACTCCTGCCCCGCTAGCACTGGATTCCAAAATGGATCAACAGCACCATTTGAAATACTGCACTGATGCGACAGGAGCGTTCAGGGCGGAATGAAATGTGAAAAGTTGTTGACATCTATTTAGTTTGAAACAAAAGCACATCCCTGATGTGTATACAATGGAACCAGAGCCTGCAAATCTATCTCAAGCCCATTCACTGTGGATCTCCTGAAAACTTGACTGAAAGGGCGGGTCCCAACATCAAGGTCTAGAACCACAGGTCTATGTCACAGACATATTTACAAACCAAACTGTCTTGCATCTCGGCACACAAGTAATTCTGAAATCATCTCAAGTTTACTTTGAAGACTTCATGTTCCCCTTAAGTTTTGTATCACGTTCTGATCATTTCTTCTTTCTTCCCATGCCGCACTAGGGATACTGCCATATAACAACTGTAAATAAATAATTAGCTACACACACATAAAGCCACAGCATCCCTTACACTCCACATACCCTGGCTTAGACGTGAGGTTCATGACTGCCATGATATGTGCAAAGCTAACCCATTTGGAGACCCTGCCACGGAGTAAATAGTTTCTCAATCTTTCCTACTTTTCCCATGGTCTTGCTGAGTTCCTTCATGTGGTGGCCTTGTTCTGCAACCTCTACACCAGTGACCTTCAATGGAAGCCCCCAGGAAGAAGATAATGCAGCCATAGCATAGAAGCAGAACAAAGCACTGGGGGAGGAGGTTAGCACGCTGCTCCCTCCCTCCTAGAGATGCCTGTGTGTATCACTAAGATGTACTGGTTGAAGATGAAGCTTCAGTGACTTTTGGTCTTCTTGGGGATTGTTCTGTCCACCCCACTGGGCGCCAAGGAAATCCCTGTTGGGAGTCAAGAGGATATTGCAGGGTGGTGGGATAGTTACTGGCTGCCAGGGGAGAATCAAAGAGGTTACTGCTTGATAAGCAGTGATCATGGGGGAGGGGAGCCTTGCACCAGTTCCCAGGGAGTCAAGATAATGCACTTTTGAGGTGAGGTTTTCTTCCCATGAATAACGGAGCTCCCAACGTTAAATACAAGATTGTGTTATCCATTTTGCATAATAATGATATGCTCTGAATAATTTGCATATGTTTATTTTCTACTGTGCATTGCACTAAAAAATCATGATTTAAGGGCAAATAACACACAATTGTGTCAATTAATTTGCATGCTTTGTATAGCATCTATAATGGATCACTAGATTTTAGTGTTTTTCAGGTCCAGAATGGAAATGTTAATATGGTTAACTCTTTCCATAGGGATGATAGCCCGTGTGCCAGTGGACTGACTGAAGTGAAATCCAGCAGGAAGGTTGACCACAGCCCTGTCATCTGCTCTGCTTGGATAAAGTAGTGTGATTGCCATATTAGTCACCTTATCTTCTTTTTTACAGATTTAAGCTAATGCTTTCTAACTTTCAGCATTCTGCTGAGAGAAAATGTACGTGGTTTATTTGTGATCCAAAAAGGCACATCTTAGATAATACATGAAAATCAGAACAAGACATTGAGGTCCCAACATACAAAATTCTGGCAGTAGTTTAGAAAAAGGTCTACTAAATATTGGAGCCTTTTGTAAAATAGCAAAGGACTGTACATGTATTTGCCAATAAGGGAAGCAAGAGAAGCCATTTTGCAAATCTACACATGGGAAAAATCAATGAAGGAAACTCAACTTCCATGTGTAGGTATCAGTACATACATGTGGAAGGTGGTATTTCACAATCTTACCAATACTTATACGTGTTTATCAGCCATTTTATAAACCTACATATATAAATGCCACCGATTTAACTACAGGTGCCCCTTTTTTTATCTATCTTCAATTTGGAGGATAATTCCCCTAATCCCGCCTGTAAAGGACTGAAACAAGCACTTTTTAAAACCTTAAATGTGCCAGGAAGCAGCTCTAGATACTGATGCAGGACAACAGCAGTCATTGACATGTATTCTGTATAGGAAATGAGGAATACATGTATAGATTTTTAACCCACCTAGTCCACTCCCTAACAACACCTTTGACACGAAAGGACATCCATGTCTACATTCAGCCCTTTCTAAAATCATTATTTACACGTGGATGCCATTTCTAGTTGTAAATGCCTGCTTTTACATGTGAAAATTACGAATGACGCTTTTAAACTAACCCTCAAAATTGCAGTTGAAATGGCAGCTAAAATGGATGTATTTAATGGTGCATATGAATTTTGGAACATGTTAATTTTGAATAAAATAATCCCAACAGCTCAGTGGTTTAAGGTTAATGAAACCATTATATTCAAGAAAAGATAAAAGACAGCTTTCTTTTGCTATTTTGAAATAGAATTATCTATTACAAATGTTTGAAAGTAACTCTCAGCTTTAGTCATTAAGAATTAAATGAAGCAGTTTGCCCACAGGACTTTACTATGAAATTTAAACAATGGCATTTCTCTTTCTTCACCCATAAATTATGGACTATAAATATTGGGACCAATAGCTATACCCCAACATCGCTGGTACCCCGCGGGACAGTGAGTACCTTCTTGCTTATTCTGCACATTGATATGCTGTCCGTTGGGTATAGTCAAAGGATTTATACTCCTAACTTTGAGGGTTATGCCCCTAAATTGGCCTCTGAAAATTTACTAGGGCTGAGCGCCTAAATATTTTCTTAACATTTCACTAAATTCCTAAATTTAGGAGCATAAAAAGTGGGTTACAACAGGGGCGGATTTAGGGAGGGGAGAAGTTAAGAGCTTAGCACTGATTTTCATCACTAGCACCTAAATTAGGCTCATGTCTAGGCAAATAACTAGCAGGCCTAAATCTAGGAGCACAAATTTTAAGCACCTAGATTTGGTTGAATTTTCAGCTGAAAATAGAACACAGATTTAGGCACTCTGTTTTTTTGAATATCGGGTCCATTGCATTTTGGATAGAGTCACTGGAAATTCTGTATATTTGTTACTATAATTTCTAAATGATGATATTTGTTTATGAACAAGTTTCTTTTCATTAGCTGATTTAGAAAACTATTTGCCATAATTCAGTGGTTGATGAACAGGTATATACAAGAGGACGCTGCTCGTTAATCCATTCCTTTATTTCCTTTGGAAGTTTGCACCACAATGGATTTCACATTAGACATTCCATCAGCTCTTTTGTTCACATAGGTCATGGTTTAAGAGAACTGCCGCAGAGTCTTTCTCCTTTTGGTCATAGCTCAGATCTGACTCATGTTGTTAGGAACTTACAAACACAGCCTTTGTCCAGTTCCACGATGGACTGCCAGCTGACTCCAGATTCTTTTGACAGGGTAGATCCAGTCCTAGCTTTACCCCATTGCATATAGGGACTTGTAGTTCTGATTTCTTTATTGCATTCTCTTAAGGAAAGCAGGATTTCAGTTCCTTGCATGCAGTAGGGTAATACCAGATCTGGGTTAACCCTGTGTGGAACCAATTGGCAACCTTAGTTCCAGGGACACTCACGCTGTTGTTCTGTCAGATTCTTATAAATCTGTGAATTCTGCTCCACATTTTCTAGCTAATTTGTGACAAAGACACACAAAAGGAGGCAGAAGACTGTCCCTAGTAAATATGAAATAAAGAAAGAAACGAAATAAACCAAGTAGATTTTCTGTCTTTAAAGAAACTTTCCAAGACGTGGTTGCTAGATTTAATAGATTGTAAGATCTGCAGTGCAATCAAGGTCAGGAGTGGCAATTATTTTCTTTTGTTTTAACAAATCGTAAAACTTTCCAACTCCTAATGTACATGGTGATTGGAATTAAAGACCTCTGCAGGCCATTGTGGTTAGTTGTGCCTTAGGGCTTCCTGCACCTAATCCATTTTGGGAATAAATATTTCCCATTCTGAGGACTTTATCTTCATAAGCAGAGGCCAGACATCTACTAAAAATAATCAGGAAATAAATAATGAATATTACTCCGAACGCCTCTAAAAATACTTTAAAAGAACTTTGCCTGGCTTGAGTTCCTAGAATAGAATTGGAGTGTTCCTGTGAATTCTCGACTTCAGCAGTTTGTGATCCATGCTGCATCATTCCATAATCATATGCGTTATTTTGACCACCAGCTGTATCCATAATTTAAACAGTTCTATTAGTTGTGGTCAGAATGCAACTGGCAGGTTGTGATACCTTTTTACTGGACCAAACATAAATATTTATTTATTCCAGATAACCTTCTATACCGCTTTTCACAAGTGTCAAAGCAGTCTACAATAATGACTACATCACAAAGGAGGAATAATTACAATACAATGTAAGATAACAAAAGGTGTTGGAAATATTGATGAAATGAGATAAAATCCATGAAAAGGATCAAAGCTGTCAGGTAAAGGGCCAGGGGGAGAGGGAAAAGGGAAAAGATGAAGGAGGAAGGATGGGGGATGGAGGAAAAACAGATGGGAAAGACAACAGGACAGCAGGTTAGGTGATATCATCAACTTGCAGGTGCTCGCTCTAGGCCTGTATGAAAAAAATAGGCCCTGAGATGAGTTTTCAACTTTCTATAATTTTATTCAGATAGAAGGTAAAGAAGAGAAGGAAGGGGCCGAGTTGCATGTTGTGTCGTAATGCGCACGACTGGCCGGTAGGAGATAAAGCATGTTGATGTGCTGTGAGGGAGTAGGTCAGGAGGAGAAGGGGGTAAGATGAGAGAAAAGAGAGAGGATGATTGGTGTGAAGGGCTTTGTGTACAGTTAAGAGGAGCTTGAATTTAATGCGGTAAGTGTTTGGTAGCTGAATCTTGAATGGGGTGAGATGATCTGTTTTTTGGGATCCATGAATAAACCTAATGATAATATTTTGAATATTTTGGAAAGGTTTTAAAGAAGAATTAGGGAGATGTAGATAAATGATATTAGTGTAATCTAGTCTAGAGAGAATCAGTGTAAGTGCAGCAGAAAACAACAAAACTTTAGTCTAATGCAGCGGTTCTCAACCTGTGGGTCGCGACCCCCATGGGGGTCGCCACAGGATTTAGCAGGGGTCGCCTCACTCCAGTTAAAAAAAATAAAATAAAATCACACAAGTTGCTGCTGCTGCCGAGTCAGCTTCTTGGCAGCGGCAAACTCACTGCCTCCCTTCTAATGCAGCCGCTGCTCCCTGCCTCTTAGGGAACCGTGGCTGTTCCTGTGAAAATGTTGCAGAGCCTTCCTGTCTCTCGACAGGCTCCATGCAGCATTGTCCCGCCTCCAAAGGAAGTGATAAACAACTTCCTTTGGAGGCGGGACAATGCTGCACAGAGCCCGTCGAGAGACAGAAAGGCTCCGCAACAGCTTCACGGGAACAGCCGCGGTTCCCTAAGAGACAGGGAGCCGCGGCTGCAGAACAACAGGGCAGTAGCAGGCAGACATAGGGAGAGGGGAGGAGGGGGCAGGGAACCTGCAACAGGGCTGACATGGGGGAGGGACAGGGCTGACATGGAGGGATGGATGGATGGAGGGAGAGCTGACATGGAGGGGGGAGGGGGAGCTGACATAGACAAAGGGGAGAGACAGGGGGACATACTGGACAGACAGGTGATAAATGCTGGACAGAGGGGAGAGACAGTGTGGGTTAGGATTATAATGGGCTGATGGGAGGGCTAGCACTGGTAATGGGCAGATCTGGTGGGGGGCTAGGACTGGTAATGGGTTGATTAGGGAAGGCTAGGACTGGGAATGGACTGATCAGTGTGGGGGGGGGGTTGGGACTGGTAATGGGCTGATAGGGGGGTAGGACTGGTAATGGGCTGATGGGGGCTAGCATTGGAAATGAGCTAATCGGGGAGGTTAGGACTGGAAATTGGCTGATTAGAGGAGGCTAGGACTGGTAATGGACTGATGGGGGGTAGGACTAGTAATGGGCTAATTAGGGGAGCCTAGCACTGGTAATGGGGTTGAGGGGGGACTAGCACTGGAAGTGAGCTGATTGGGGGGGGGGTTGAACTGGAAATAAGCTGATACGAGGGGATGGGAGAATGGGACTGGAAGGGAGTGGATGCTGAGAGGGGCTGCCATGGTATTTGGACTAGAAGGGGACTGGAAATAGGCTGATGGAAAGAAGTGAAGAAAACGAAGGAAGAGATAAGAAATGGCAGATGGACCATAGACCACAGAAAGAGAGCTAAGAGAAGACAGGAAAGCAGAAGCCTCAGATCGGGACCAGCATGATCAGAGAATAAATTGGTCAGACAACAAAGCTAGAAAAAATAATTGTATTTCATATTAGTGATTTGTCTACAAAATCATTATAATTTTGAAATCAAATATTGTTATTTGTTATTGTGATTAATTATTGTGGTTTAAATAAGTAAATTTTATAAATAAAACCATATTGCAAAGGCCTATAATATATTAATAATTCAACAAATGATTACAGTGACAATGCGTTAAGGGTAAAGGAAGAGAGACGCATTTGATTTTATCATTGGGGGTCATCACAAGTTGACCAATGGTAAAAGGGATCATGGTACAAAAAAGGTTGAGAACCACTGGTCTAAGGGAATGGAAGGGAACCAGCGCAGAATTGCACCAGAAATGCCGAGCTCAGTGAGTCGGTAAAGCAGGAGTGAGTGGTTGACCAAATCAAATGCTGCTGTGAGATCAAGAGAATCAAGGACGACTGCATCACGCGATCAGTTTACCATATGAATGTCATTAATGGCCATGAACATGGTTTCTATGCTGAAATTGGAGGGGAAACCAGATTGTTTAGGATGTATAACAGGATGAGTCTGTACGTTGACTGCGTTGAAGCAGAATGATACGCTCTGTTTGCTTGGATAGAAATGGGTGATTGGATATGGAGCAATAATTCAGTGGGTCAAGGTGATTTAGAGTTGAGTTTTTTTACTTTTGGTATCACTGTTGCATGTTTCCAGATACTACGCATTTTCTTGGTGGAGAGAGAATTATCAACCAACATTATCCAGGTTAAGTTAAGGGTAGAGTCTTTAAGAAGCCAAGTTGTATATGAGCTTTCAAAACCCAGCTACAGACGAGACCTACATGAGCTAGAAAACTCTTGTGCAGTGAAATCTCCGGAAAAAATCTTCAGCTGGTCCAACAGCGGGCATTAAACCTGCATAAAATCACTTTTTGGGGCCCTTAGCAAGCTCCACCTTCTACATGGGCTGTCGACAGGAAATAAAAGTAATTTGCTACAGATCTAAAATATCGCAGGTCTGTGACCTGTTGCGATCTTGCAGAAAATAAGCCGTGTGTGAAATTCAGCCTGTTATTGAGTAAGAAATTTGCTTTGCTACTTCCTTACAGCCAGGAATCTAATGAGCTGTACTGGAACTGCTCGACACAAAAGTACAATAAGTAGAGTACCAAGAAATACATAGTTAGGGGGTCATTTTAGAAAAGATATTTTATTTATTTAAACTTATTTTTATAACCATCTTTCTATCTTTCAAGGCAGTTTACAAATAACTGAAAATGTAACAGGTCCTTAGGAGACACACTGTTATACAGGGAAAATAAAACAATGTAACGAAAGAGTAGTTTAACAGTAACATGTAACAGATGTTGAACTATTACAGTACTTGTTCATTTGTACAGTTCTTCAGTATACGAGGACTAGTGAATTGTTGGTGGCTTGCTTTTAAGGGTGGTTGAGTCTGTGAGTCCAGGTATATATTGTATTCTTCTTGGAAGAGATACGTTTTTATTTTTTCCAAAATTCATCTATTTCGGAATATCCTGTTAGTGTTGAGGGTAAAAGGTTCCATAGTATGGAAGCGAATAGGATGAAAGCTCGATTGCAGATGGATTGTTTGCTGTTAATCTTCTGTGTCGGGATCGCTAGCAGGTTAAGGGTGGTCCTTCTTTGTGAACTGTCATTGCATGGGTTTTGAGATGAGGGTCTGAAGAATGCTGGCAAATTCCTTATGTAGGATTTTAAGTATTATGCCATGAGCCTTGTATTTGATTCTGGTGGTGATAGATAGCCAATGTAGCTGTATCAGTATGGGGTGGAATGGGCTCTGTAGGGGGCTGCAAATGTTATTCATGCAGCCGTGTTCTAGGCCATTTGTAGGGGGTGTCTAGTGCTTCTAGGGAGGCCCTCGTTTATGATGTTGCAATAGTCTAGCACAGGTATAATCATGGCCTGACAAATGGTTCAGAATAGCTCTGAGGTGAGTACATAAGAACATAAGATATGCCATACTGGGTCAAACCAAGGTCCATCAAGCCCAGTTTCCAACAGTGGCTAGTCTAGGTCATAAAGTACCTAGCAGGTTCCCCAAAAGACCAAGGTTCCACAATCTTTGTATTGGGTCAAGCAGTGATAACCTGGGTCCCTTTTAATAATGGTCTATGGACCTTTCCTACAGGAACTTGTCTAAACCTTTTTTAAACACAGCTACACTAACAACTTTTATTACATCCTCTGTTAACAAATTCCAGAGTTTGATTAAACATTGAGTGAAAAAATATTTTCTCTTATTAGTCTTAAATAGGTTACCCTGTAGCTTCATTGCATGTCCCCTAGTCTTTCTATATTCTGACGATGTAAACAATCAAGCTACGTTAACCTGTTGCACTCCGTTCATTAATTTATAGACTTCTATCATATATCCCCTCAGCCGTCTCTTTTCCAGGTTGAAGAGCCCTAACCTTTTTAGCCTTTCTTCATAGGAGTATCCTTCCATCCCCTTTACCATTTTGGTGGCTCTTCTCTGTACCTTTTCTAATAACACTATATCCTTTTTAAGATAGTGTGATCAGAATTGCACACAATATTCAAGGTGCGATCGCACCATGGAACGATACAGAGGCATTATAATATCCTTTGTTTTATTTTCCATTCCTTTCCTTATGATACCTAGCATTCTATTTGCTGTCTTGGCCGCCACTGCACACTGGGCAAAGGGTTTTAACATGTTATCCACGATGACACCTAAATCTTTTTCCTGGGTGGTGGTTCCCACTGTGGAACCTTGCATCATGTAACCATAGTGTGGGTTGTTCTTTCCTAGGTGCATAACTTTGCACTGGTCCAAAGTAGGGGGTGGAGGTGTTTTAGAGTTCTTAGTTTGTGGTAGACAGACATGGGTGTTCTTTTTATGCGTGAACGGAAGTTCAGCTGTTGGTCTATTGTTATTCCTAGGTATTTTATTTCAGTTTTGACTTTACATTGTTGAGTCTCAGAGTTGCTGATGGGGAGAAGGTAGGGTTGGTGGTGGTGTGCATGGCTTCATATTTTGTCTAAACTCTGTTGTATACATGCAAAAAGGCTTCTGATGAAATTACCCCAACCGCAAAAATATGCATGTGACAAGAAGGTATTTAATTTATTTATTTCTTTATTTAATTTTCTTATATACCGCGCTATTTGTCATCAGTGCGGTTTACATTGAAACAATACAACAATTAGTCAGATATAACAGACCTATTACAAGTAACAGGAAAATTAACATGGAAGTAAACAGGGAAATCATTTATATTTCTAGAAAATACATGTTGGAGATATATAAAATCTATACAGTTAGGGTAGGTATGAGGTTAAAAGGATGGGGGAGGGGAAGGGTGTTTAGGTGTTTGAAGTGTGCGATGAAAAGGTGGTGTTTAAAGGCTTTTTTGAATTGTTTGATGTCTTTAATTGCTCTGATATTGGGAGGGAGTTTGTTCCAACATCTAGGAGCATAATTCGAAAAAGCCCTATTGATGGATGATTGATTAGCTTTTAAGGAAACTTTTGGTATAAGTAGTGTGTCAACAGCTGGAGATCTCCTGGACCTGTTATTTGTTGTGTGTATGATGAGATCAGAGATGGAATCTGGAGAAATATTATTGAAGGCCCTAAAGGTGGTAAGGATGGCCTTATATTGGATTCTACAGTTTATTGGTAACCAATGAAGCTTCTCTAGAATGGGGGAAATATGCTCACACTTTGATGATCCGCAGAGGACACGAGCAGCTGCGTTCATGGCTAATTGTAGAGGATTAATATATACTTTTACATGGCTTGAGGGTAGGCATGTTCGGAAGAGGAGTTTGGGCAGAGCACAGGTGGAGGCACAAAGTGATGTAGATGTACTTGGCCACATTTTAACTGCAATTTGAACTGCTATTGTGATGCTATTTCTCGACGATTCATAGATGCCTCTACTTCCTTATAAAAAGCCTCAAAATGGGCATCTCTTGGCCTCCCAATCTAGATACACTGTAATAAAATTACCCTCCACTGATGGTAGGTGAAATAAATTTCTTTATATATACTGATAAGTGATTGACAGCAAGTACCCCTATGGTGAGACATTACACTCCTCCCGGAGCATTGCTGGCAGGACACTTCCATGCTAGAAGGTCATAATTAATATAGTGGACCTCCCAACAGCTAAGAAATCTCTATTGAAACATTATGGAGTATGTTTACTAAACTGTGGTAATCATGAATAACGTGCGTTATGTAATGTTAATGATCGTTAGTGCGTCATAACGCGCGTTATGACGCGCTAACGAGCATAATGCTCCGTGGCGCGGTAAAACACCGCAGAAGGTGGAGAGAGGGCGGAGAGAAGGGGTCAATGGGCGGAGAGTGGGCGGGGAGAGGCTCCCCTCACACTAACGCGCTGAATTTCAGGGCTGAATTCCAACGCGAATGAAAACCTACCGTTAAAGGCACATTACAGGGGAGAGAAACTATTTAAGTGTCAGCAATGTACAGCCCAGGCAGGGAAACCAAAAAACAGTGATAAGTGTGATACATGTGCACAGAACAAAAGGGCACAGAAACACTGAAAATGACCCCAACAAACTGGAAAAAAACAATAACCAAGCTGGGCAATAGTGGTATCAATGAGAAACATCAACCCCTCCCCCCCCCCCCTGAGTAAGCCCCATAGAACACATATAAATCGTGGAAGGGTCTATACGCCGTCCCCATACAAGGTGAATGAGCCCACAGTGACATAGCGCTGCTCAGGGTTTTCCCCACCATCGGACAGGTGCACATGTCCCGCAACATGAGGGCGGGCATGTCGGAACGGCAACTGGACAGATGCCGGAGAAGGGGATACAGAGGGCCGCAGGCGGCACATGCTGTGGTGGAGCTGGGCCACAGTGCGGACTAGGGTGATGCCTAGGTGGCCCATACGAATGCTGAAACAGCGGAGCAGCCAGACAGCAACTGCTGAAGGTCCAACATGGGCATGAGTGGGTTTCCCAAAGTGTCACAGGGGATAGTACCCAACAGCTACCCTCAAGGGCACGGAACATTGGCAGGCGGGGCTGGGGGGGAGCGTGGACATCTATGCAGGCACCCCTACCCCAGAACGTGCACCATAGGCAGCCGCCTACCTGCACACTGGATGGCCTGAGACTGCGCACCACCAGCTCCACCAGCAGAAGGGCATGTCAGCATGGTGGCTGAGGGATACTGGTGGTGGAGGGGGCAGTGGCAGCTGCCCAGAGCAGACCGTGGCCTAGCCCTGTGTAGGTGGGTGCTATGCACTGCAACAGACAGGCCCTGTCTGATCAACAGTCATGGTATCACCAGGGAATGCACCATCTCTGTGATAACATGGTGGTGCTGTGCACAAAACCAGTGTATTCAGAAGTAGAAGGTCACAGGTTCAAGTCCTGTCTGTGGTTTCCACCAACCCAGTCCTCATATTTTACCCACTACTATAACGTGCTAATACAGACAGAACCTTTCGTGCAGATGATGTAAACATGCCCAAAACACCTACATTTTACCCTACAGGGCACAGACACCATAAACATGCACATTACCTAGAGCAGAGCCTCCCAAATGCAGTCCTGGAGGGCCAAACACCATTCAGGTTCCATGCTGCCTCTGATAAAGATGCCTGTGCTGCATTTCTATGCGCCACCCCCATGGTATGCAGATGTATCTCATGCATATTCATGAGGGACAGCATGAAAACCCGAACAGTGTTTTGCACCGCAGGAATGGAGTTGGGAACCTCTGCCATAAAGCAGCAGCCAACAGGGGCAGACACACCCGCACCCACAGGCCCCATTATCTAAAGCCTCCTGGAGAGGCAGGACTTTGGGCTCTGCATGCATCTCCCAATACTAGCACTTGCATACCTTAGTAATGCCACCCTAAACCTGGGAATATGGTACACATCTATCAAAAGGTTGCTATGATTACTGGCAGATAGCAATTCCTAAGTTAAGTACAATTTTCGGAGTGAGCTGCATCATAGCAACCTTTCTGATGTCTGCGGAGTGTGCTACAGGTCTTGTGTCTGACAGTGTTTACCAATCTGGGGAGTGACTCCTACAGTATTGCATACCATAGCCATGCCTGCACTGTGCCCAGGACTGGTGTGGTGGCCTGGGCTGCCCAACACCTCTATAGTTGCACAATGCTGGCATAGGTGTGGGGAGTGTGTGTCTGTCTATCCAGTGTGTGGTGGCTGCCAACACCCTCCACAGCCCACACTGCTAGCACTGTTGCCAGTATTGGCCTGCCAATGTGCATAATGAGGAGCAAGGTACTGTGGGAATAGCCTGGATAGGGTGGCCTGGCCTGGCCGCATCTGCACAGGGCATAGGGCAATGGCCGGACATTGTAGTGTCTGGTACCACCTGCACGGACAGGGTGGCCATAGCATGTCCTGCTGGGAGGTCACTCTCACCCTGACTGAGCAGTGACCATGGCATGGCTAGGTTCCCCCATAGTGCTATATAGTATTTTTTTTTATGTGATATTTATGGGTTTCCTTTTGGGGCCCAATCACTGACTTATCTGCTTGGTGTGGTATGCTGATATCCCCGTTCTGGGTACATGCATCTCCTCCAGGACCATGCACTATGGACTAGCTGGCGGACTGTCTTCAGCTAGTATGTGTCTTGCTGGAACACCGTGCAGGGTGCAGCGGCTGGAGGCTTGCTGCTGTAGAATGTCAGATAATGGTGAGGGGCAGCTGAGCATTTCCAGACCTGCCGTCTGTCTGCTATTGCGTTATGGATGTGTACTGCTCTGCATTGCCTGCCCTGTAGGGTGTTTGATCCCTAGCAGGACTGGGGTGATGGTCCCCTCTACTGCCACCATTGCAGGGGGGTAGAAGGTGGATCTGTTGGTGGGAGATCCTGTCCCCCACCCTGAGCCCCAGAGGGTGGGTTGGGTGGTGGTATGTAATCTCCCTGGTAACCACAGCAGAATGTGGGTGTGGTGCCGTGCAGTCCTCCTGTAGCCAGCCAGGTGTTTATTAGCAGCTCTAGCCCACTGGTTACTTCACTGCCCATAGAGCCAGAGGTCATGGGTTCACAACCCACAGTGGGGTTCATCGATAGGGCTGTCTTAGGCATTGTCTATTTTTATTGTATATTAGTGCTGCCAGCACAACCACCCTCAGGGTACTGTCACCTTAGGGTGGCTCATATGGCGCCCTATAAAGCGTCTTATAAGGTGCCTTATATGGTGTCCTATAGGGGATATTATAGGGTGCCTTGGCAGACAGCGCACTTTATAATGTGCCCTATGGAGTGCCTTCTAGGGTGCCTTATGTGGCACCTTAGGTTACGCCACTGTGAGGGTGTGTTTGCTGGCAGCACTATTAAAGTACAACTCAACTTCCTCACAGCTCAATACTTAACCCTTTCCAGGCCAAGCCCAAAACTTTCGGGATCCACACTTCTGCCTAAATATTCCTATCAAATGGTATATAATACATGACCATGGCAGAGGGAACGTCACTATTGGAACATATTGAATAAGACGGGTACAATTTTCCTGACATATGCAAACTTTAACCTGGCTGCAGAATGTGGATTAAAATATTATAGTAGGCCTTCAAAGGGTTACACATGACGCCTCAACCAGCCTTATTTATTAGGCACACTGGGGAATCAAACCCATGACCCTTGTACCATCAGTCTGTGTAGTAACTATTGTGCTACAGCTCTGTTTCTGTATTTGGGTGTCTGCGCACCTTCTTACGCTTAACACGCAGTAACGCGCCCTGTAACGATCGTTGCTGCATGGCGCCTTATAGCGCGCTTTAGCGCGCGTTATTAGTAACGATGTACTGCCCATGTCCTTTTTTGGCATTTCTTCTACTAACGCGGCTCCTAACATGAATCACACTAACGCAGTTTAGTAAACATACCCCTAAGACTGTTTAAGGTTTAAGCTATCATGATTACTTTCAAGGTCCTTAATGAAATGATAATTTTAGGTGTCAATAAATTAGCATGTCAAGATTTCTCTTCCAGCTGTACAGGCCCCCTATGGGTTTATAATTGGCCAATAGACATACATTCTTCATTTATTGCAAGCAGGTTTATTCCAATAAACTCTAAGCAATAGGAAGCTGGCAGCCTTACAGCAATTCACAGGGTGCATCTTGCTGTACAATTTCATATGCCTAGGGTGTATCTTGAATGATGAATGACTTCAAGCAGTGGAAGAATGTTATTTCAGGACAGCAGTATAAATTTTAGAGAACTTTAGAACTGCTATAAAATAACCCTCTCTTATTAAAGGACTTGTTTAGTCAATATGTAAATTTACGTCTTCCTGAGTTCTGCATCTGGCCAGGTAGCTAAGTGAGAGGATGCAGAGGGACATGGGCTCAGTTCCTGGTTCAGGTTTTCCACTTCCTGGATTGGCCAGGGTATGTGATGTGATAGAGACAGCATTTGCAACCCCTGGCACAGCAGCTGGATTTAGGGTCCATGACCGAGGAAGGAGCCCCGACACATGGCCCCCAGCTAAGGACTGTTGCTGAAATAACTGGACTAAGGCAATCTGGGAGAAGACAGAACCAAAGCCGGTATGGTGGTATGAAGGACCACTGTGTTAGATGCCTCTGCTAGAATCAAGGAAACCTTGTGGGGTTGTGGAGATCCCTCATGGATATATATTAGAGTTAGAAAGAAGCAAATGCTAATCAGCCTACCTGAAGGGAGTGACCACCCGATGGTGCGTGTCCAGCTCCATCTCCTCACTACCCTGCCTTCTTTCCTTCTGACTTGTCCAACCTTACAACCTTCCTCCTCTAACTCCGGGTGCCCCCTACCTATCAAACAAGGCTTTGCGATGAGCTTTGAAGCAGATAATGCACATCAACGTATTATGGGCGCTGTGCATTAGCAAATATGGGCCAAGTACAGTAGTATGCTTATGACCAGGGATCCCTGAAATTGACAGTTCCCTAACTATCTTACTAAGGTTTCAGTTATCCACAAAGGTTCCAGCCACTACAATTCCAGGACAGACACAACAAAGGCTACCAGCAAATTAGGAATATTCCAAACTTTTGCGCAGGAGGAGTAATCCGCAAACACATAAATCTGTTCCCTACAGTCGCTTAAATTAAAACAACAGGAAGAGGGAGAATCCATTATTAAACCATCATTAAAGTAGACTGGGGAAATCCACTGCTTACCCATTGGACAAGCAGCATGGAGACTATGTACCTTTTGGGAACCTGACAGATACTTGTGACCTGGATTGGCCACTGCTGGAAACAGGATACTGGGCTTGATGGACCTTTGGTCTGACCCAGTATGGCATTTCTTATGTTCTTATCCTCCTGCTGCAAGGCCAGCCACAGTGCTGTGATTCAGTTTAGGTCATATGAGAGCCTCTGATTCCTCGTCGCCTTGCTCTATACTCAAATCAAGTGTTCTCAGGCCTGACTGTTGTTTTCCTTCAGCAGTAAGCAGCGGGTTCTGATTTCCTGATTCCAAACTGGTGATTTTACGGTGGTTAGCTGCCTGTTACACCTGCCACAGGGCATTCTTTCAGCTGGCTATTTCTCTAGTTTCTTGTATTAAAATGTCTAAACCCACATGAAAAGGTTTATCCACACTACTGTACCTGAATGTAATTTATCCTGAAGGACTACCAAAAAGGCATGAGGAGAATCAACAGAACAAACCAGAATCGCTAACCTCTTCTATTATACTGTGGTAATACCACCATCTAATGGTGAATGTATGCAATGACATTTCCTTGGATTTCTTGACATTTAGGGGTATGTTTACTAAACTGCGCTCATGTGCGCGGCGCACATTAGCGTGCGCTAAGGTACATTAGCACACGCTAATGATGCGTATTTGTGCCCCGCACATGTGCGCGCCGCACTAAAGTGCCCGCTCATGTGCGCAGCGCGCTGATGTGCGATAGAGGCGTGGAAAGGCTCCCGGAGGGCGGAGGAAGGCTCCCCAGGGGCGGAGAGAAGGGGTCAATGGGTGGAGAGTGGGAGGGGAGAGGCTCCCCGCACACGAGCTGGGCTGAAATTCAAGCCAAAAAATACCGCGAGTGAAAACCTCGCGGTAGAGCCGATTTAAAGGGAAGAGAAACCATTTCTGTCAGCAATGTACAGCAAAACCAGGGAAACCTATAAAACAGTGATAAGTGTGATACATGTGCACGGTACAAAAGTGCAAATAAACATTGAAAATGACCCCAACAAAATCTAAAAAAATTATAATCAAGCTGGGCAATAGTGATAGTAATGGGAAACATCAAAAAACACTCCCAAGAAAGCCGCATAAAATAAATATGAATTTTAGAAGGGTCTACGCTCCGTCCCCATACAAGGTGAATGATCCCACAGTGAAATAGCACTGATCAGGGTTTCCCTCTCCATTGGACAGGTTACCTATGGCATGCACATTTCCACAACAGCAGGGTAGGAAGGTCGGAATGGGCAATTGGACAGATGCTGGGAAAGGGGATACAGAGGGCTGCAGGCAGCACATGCTGTGGTGCAGCTGGGGCACAGTACAGACTAGGCAGATGCCTAGATGGCACCTAGGAATGCTGAAACTGAACAGCAGCCAGACAGCAACTGATGAGGGCCCAACATGGGCACGAGAGTGTTTATCACAGTGTCACAGGGGATAGTACCCAGCAGGTACCCCCAAGGGCACCGAACATTGGCAGGCGGTGATTGGGGGATGTGCGGACAAATTTGCAGGCACCCCTACCCCAGAACCCGCACCATAGGCAGCCGCCTACCCGCACACAGGATGGCCTGAGACTGCGTACCACCAGCACCACCAGCAGAAGGGCATGTCAGCAGGGTGGCACAGGGGTACTGGAGGTGGAGGGGGACAGTGGCAGCTGCCCAGAGCAGACCATGGCCTAGCTCTGTGTAGGTGGGTGCAATGCACTGCAACAGACAGGCCCTGCCGGACAAACAGTCATGGTATCATCAGGGAATGCACTGTCTCTGTGGCAACACGGTGGTGCAGTGCACACAACCAGTGTGTTTGGAGACAGAAGGTCACAGGTTCAAGCCCCAGCTGGGGCTCCTGCCAATCCAGTCCCCATATTTTACCCACAACTAACTAGTGATAGTAAAGACGAACCTTTATTGCAGAGAACATAAGCATGGCTCAAACACCTCTATTTTACCCTACAGAGCACAGACACCAGAAACATGCACATTACCTACAGCAGATTCCCCCAAATTCAGTCCTGGAGGGCCACAAAACCTTCAGGGTTTATGCTGTCTCCAATCTAAGGATGGAGCGGTACTGGTGGTGGAGGTGGCAGCAGCTGGTGGCCACAGCAGACCATGGCCTAGCCCTGTCCAGGTGGGTGCCGTGCACTGCAACAAACAGGCCCTGTCGGATGTACAGTCATGGACTCCCCAGGGAATGCAGCATATCTGTGGCAACACAGTGGTGCAGTGCACCCAGACAGTGTGTGCAAGAACAGAAGGCCACAGGTTCAAAGCCCAGCTGGGGCTACTGCCAATCCAGTCCACATATTTTTCCCACAACTAAACCGTGATAGTAAGGACAAACCTTTATTGCAGAGAACATACGCATGGTTAATACGCCTATATTTTACCCTACAGAGCACAGACACCATAAACAGGCGCATTACCTAGAGCAGAGGTTCCCAAATGCAGTCCTGGAGGGCCAAACACCATTCAGGTTCCATGCTGCCTCTAATAAAGATGCCTGTGCTGCATATCTATGCACCACCCCCATGGTATGCAGATGTATCTCATGCATATTCATGAGGGACAGCATGAAAACCCGAACAGTGTTTGGCACACCAGGACTGGAGTTGGGAACCTCTGCCGTAAAGCAGCAGCCAACAGGGGCAGACACACCCACACCCACAGGCCCCATTAGCCAATGCCTCCAGGAGAGGCAGGACGTTGGGCCCTGCGTGCATCTCCCAATACTAGCACTTGCATACCTTAGCAATGCAACCCTACACCTGGGTATACGGTACACAGCTATCAAACGTTTCCTATGATTACTGGCAGATAGCAATTCCTACGTTAAGCACAGTTTGCTCATTGAGCTCCATCATAACAATCTTTCTGATGTCTGTGGTGTGTGCTGCAGGTCTGGTCTCTGACAGTGTTTACCACCCTGGGGAGTGACCCCCAACAGTATTGCGTACCATATCCATGCCTGAACTGTGCCCAGGACTGGTGTGGTGGCCAGGGCTGCTAAACTCCTCTATAGTAGCACAATGCTGGCATAGGTGTGGGGGTGTCTGTCTGTCTATCCAGTGTGTGGTGGCTGCAAACACCCTCCACAGCCCACACTGCCAGCACTGTTGCCAGTATTGGCCTGCCAATGTGCATAATGAGGAGCAAGGTACCATGGGTATAGCCCGGACAGGGTGGCCTGGCCAGGATGCATCTGCACAGGGCATAGGGCACTGGCTGGGACATTTTAGTGCCCGGCCACCACCTACACAGACAGGGTGGCCTCAGCATGTCCTGCTGGGAGATCACTCTCACCCTGACTGTGCAGTGACCACAGCATGGCTAGGCACCCCCATAGTGCTATATAGTATTTCTTTCATGTGATATTTATGGTTTTTCTTTTGGAGCCCAGTCACTGACTTATCTGCTTGCTGTGTATGCTGACATCCCAGTTCTGGGTGCACACATTTCCACCAGGAGCATGCACTATGGACTAGCTAGCAGACTCTTTGCAGCTGGTATGTGTCTTGATGGAGTGCCTTGCAGGGTGCAGTGGCTGAAGGCTTGCTGCAGGAGAATATCAGATAGTGGTGGGGTGTAGCTTAGCATATCCAGGCCTAATGTCTGTCTGCCTGCTTTTGTGTTATGGATGTGTACAGAGCTGCATTGACTGCCCTGTAGGGTGTCTGTTCCCCAGCAGGACTGGGGTTGATGGTCCACTCTACTGCCACCATTGCAGGGAGGTAGAATGTGCATCTGTTGATGGGAGACCATGTTTATCACCCTCAGTCCTGGAGGAGGAAGAGGGTGGTGGTACATAATCCTCCTAGGGGTCCATAGGGGCTACACCTGACTGAGACAAACAGATATATCCAAGGTGTTTCTGCAGAAACTACCTATCTCACACATTAGCACTACTGGGGACCTGCAGCATGGCCTATTTCTGCCATGGAAGGTGCTGTGGACCTGGTGCTGGGCACCCCACCGCACACTCAGGGTGAGCACAGTACCCGCACAATGTGATGGTGTGTAGCTACTCTGTGCCAGTAACACACACGGTCAGTACCCCCTACCAGGCCGAGGTGCTGTGGGGGTGGACATGGTCAGTTCCCCCTACTAGGCCGAGGTGCTGTGGGGGTGCATACCCCATCTTGTGTTCATCTGTGGACAGCTGATTTGCATGTGCAGTGCATCATGGGTACGGGTGGCCTAACCCTATCCTGGTGACCACAGCAGACTGTCTGTGTGGTGACATGCAGTCCCTCTACAGCTAGCCAGGGGCTTGTTAGCAGCTATAGAGCTGTAGCCCACTGGTTACTTCACTGCCTGTGGAGCCAGAGGTCATGGGTTCAAACCCACAGTGGGGTTATTTGATAGGGCTGCCCAAAGCATTATCTCTTTTTAATGTACATTATTGCTGCCAGCAAAACACTCTCTGCGTACTGTACCCATAAGGTGCCTCAGAGGGCACTTTATAGGGCGCCCTATAGGGCACCTTATGGTTACCGTCCATATAAGGTGCACTATACGTTATCCTGTGGAGCGACTTATAGGGTGCCCTATAGGGGACATTTTAGGGTGCCATGGCGGACAGTGCACTTTATAATGTGCCCTATGGAGTGCCTTATGTGGCACCTTCAGTTACGGCACGTGAGGGCGTGTTTGCTGGCAGCAATTAATAAAATACAAATAAAGTGCTGCAGGAAACAATACATACATTGCAAAGCTGATGCCTCAGCCAGCCTTACGTATTAGGCACACTGGGGAGCAAACTCATGACCCCTGTATCAGCAGTCAGTGCCTTAACCATTGTGCTACACTGCTGTTCCTCCTTACATGTCAGCGCACCTACTTCAGATTTCCATGCGTTTAAATGCACAGTGCTGCCATCAAACACAGTGCTATGACCTTGCTGTGCCTCATAGGGCACCCTATATGGCACCCTATAGGCCACCCTTTCAGAAACATTGTAGGGTGCCGTGGCGGACAGTGCACTTTAGAATGTGCCCTCTGGGGTACCCTATGAGGCGCCTTATGCAGCACCTTATGTTACAATACTTTGAGGGTGTGTTTGCTGGCAGCACTAATTAAAATAAAAATAAAATGCCCCCTACAGCACTATTACCTATAACAGGTAATGCCTCAGCCAGCCTTCTTCATTAGGCACAGTGGGGGATTGAACCTATGACTCCTGCATCATTGGTCAGTGTTTTAACCATTGTGCTACACTGCTGCTCCTCCTTGCATGTCAGCGCACCTACTTATGATTTTAATTCCTTAAACTGCACAGTGCTGCCATCAAAAACAGTGCTGTGACCTTGCGGTACCTCATACAGCACCCTATAAAGCGCCCTATAAGCAACGTTCTAGGGTGCCTTGGCGGACAGTGCACTTTAAAATGTGCCTTATGGGGTGCCTTATGTTAACACGCTTTGAGAGTGCGTTTGCTAGTAGAAGTAATTAAAATATAAATAAAATGCCTCCTAAAGCAATCTTCCCCATAATAGGTAATGCCTCAGCCAGCCTTCTTCATTGGGCACAGTGGGAGATTGAACCCATGATCCCTGCACCATCGGTCAGTGTCTTAACCATTGTACTGTGGCTCTGTTCTTGTACTTGCACATCAGCGCGCCACTTATGCTTCCCGCGCAAGTTTCTCATGCGCTAATGTGCGCGGCACACATGAGCGCAGCACACATTAGCGCATGATTAATCCCGGTTTTGCTTTTTTCTGACTGAAACGCCCACTCCTTATATGGCATCCTGCACAATAGCGCGGCGCGCACCTAACGGGGTTCTAGTAAACATACCCCTTAGAGGCCTTTTACTAAAGTGTGTTAACTGGTTAACATGATTTAGCATGGGGTTGTAATAGCTATTACTATGACTGCATGACAGTTACTGCACCCTAATTCCTCTATTAATTACTTATGCGAGGGGTAGCAAATGAACAAGTGATGGGCAAAGAATAGGCATGGATTGCATTTTGCAGTTAGTGTACAATACTTACCACACTCTGTCAATGTTCCAGTTAGCTTGGGTGTACTTAGCACCACCTCAATAGATGGCATTAAATCCATCCATAGTAATTGTGAATTAACTTAAAGTGTGGTAATGGACTTTTCAGCACGGTAACTGCAGGGAACATGCTGGGCATGTCTCCGACAATTACTGCACGACTTCTGCAAAAACTTACCACGCTTTAGTAAAAGAGACCCTTAGTACAGTATTTGTACAGTAATTGATTATTTTTCTAAAATTACTTTCAAGACTAAATAACAGGCATTACTTACATGGAATGAAGAGTTAGGATATTTATATGTTATGCTTTATAAGTGGGGAGATTCATTATCAAAAGCTATTTACCAGGGAAAACTGTCTGAAAATTGTCCATCCTTTCTATGGGAAAATTTCATGTGGACATTTTTACCTGCAGGAAAGGTAGATGGGCTTGAAGGACTATCAAAAAAGACTGCTACAGCTGGAAAAAGATCTGCAAAGTATTTATCATCTGGAATATACTGTAAATCTTGGGGAAAAGGGGATTTTTTTTAAATTAAAACTGATACACCTGTATATTTTAGAATTCAGTGTTTTTGCTGAGTCAGTCAGGTCTTAGTACCACTAGAGATCTTTTCCTTTAAAGCAAATCAGAATATACTTAGCATAAAGTAGAATAAATAGTCTCTGAGCAGAAAGAAATAAACGTGTTTCTAGTGACCTTTACAAAGAGGCCTTCCAGTTAGGAGGCAAAAGAGCTATGAAGGTGTTAAAGGCAAGTGACAGATCAAAGGGGCAATTTGAAAGGCCCCTTCTGTCAAACCAAGGGATATGTGAATCACACAGAAAATTGGTCAGACTTTACCTTAGAAGCACAGTTCAGGGCACTATGCAGCAAGCATTCCAGCAGCAAAATGGGGGATGTCCAGTTTTTTGCTTTGAGTGTCACAAGTATGATTTTCTCCCACTTGGTGAGGGGTCTTACGTATACACTAGGTGCAAGGTTTGCTCTCAGGAAATGAGTCCGATCTCTAGAGGCTAGAGTACCAGACTTTGAAGACATAAGGAAGACAGAGGTATATCGATGAGACCTACAGAGATGTAGTACTGAAGTCCCACTTCCAGTCTGGCAGCCTCCCTGTTGCCATGGAGGAAAGAGGTCACGTGACAGGACAGCATCATGCTGATGTGGCAGGAAGTTATCCTGTAGCTAGGACCTCTCCTCCAGGTGATGTAAAACCCTCTTGCACTGAGGAGGATACTCCAGGGCCATGTGCCTAAGAGGGAAGGGTTAGGACAGCCGTTATAGTTGGTGAGTCGATCATTAGGCATATAGATAGCTGAGTGGCTGGTGGATGTGAGCATCGCCTGGTAACATGCCTGCCTGGTGCAAAGGCAGTGAACCTCACGTGCCACCTAGACAAGGTTTTAAACAGTGCTAGGGAGGAGTCTGCTGTCTTGGTACATATAGGTAGGTACCAATGACATAGAAAAGTGTGGGAGGGAGTTCTAAAGGCCAAATGTAGGCTTTTAGGTAGGAAACTGAAATCCAGAACTTCCAGGGTAGCATTCTCCGAAATGCTTCCTGTTCCACGCGCAGGACCCAAAAGGAAGGCAGAGCTCTGGAGTCTCAATGCGTGGATGACAATGATGCAAGGAAGAGGGGTTTGGATTTGTTAGCAACTGGGGAACATTCTGGGGAAAGGAGGGGCTCTTCCAATGGGATGGTATCAGGCTGCTGGCATTAACCTTTAAAAAGGAGATAGAGCAGCTTTTAAACTAGATAATAGGGGAGAGCCGACAGTTGCCCAAGAGAGCATGGTACAGAATGATATATCCTTGAAGGACACTAGCAAAAGAATGAAGTTAGGGCACATCAACAGAGAGGTTCCAATAAAAACAAAAGTAATCCAAATGCCCTTAAGTACAGAGCAGACAGAGCTTAAAGGTTCCAAATTACCCCTGCCTACCAATAGCCAGATTAATATGAATAAAATGCAGCCTCTAAAATGCTTGTATGCAAATGCTAGAAGTATAAAAAATAAGATGGTAGAGTTAGAATTTATAGCACTAAATGAGAGATTAGATATGATTGGTATCTCAGAGACATGGTGGAAGGAGGACAATCTGTGGAACACTGTGATACCTGGGTACAAATTATATCGCAATGATAGGGTACATCAAATTGGTGGAGGGGTTGCACTCTATGTTAGAGAGAGCATTGAGTCACAAAGGATTAAAGTTTTGCAGGAAACATAATACACTGCAGAATCTCTATGGATCAAAATTCCATGTAAAAAGGGGAAGGTGATGGTTTTGGGGGTATACTATCGACTGCCTGGCCAGAATGAACAAATGGATGATGAAATGCTCAAAGAAATCAGGGAAACTAACTAAAGTGTCATGGCAGGATGTGCTAGGGAAATAAAGTTTCCAGATGAATTAAATGACTGCTTCTTGGAGCAGCTGGTTCATGAACCGACAAGGGGAGGGGGGGGGGGGAGTCATTTTGGATGATCTAGTCTTTAAGAGAAAGCAAGATCTGGTGCAAGAGATAAGGGTGTTTGGGGCCACTTGGCAATAGTGATATAGTGATCATAGCATGATTTAATAAATAGAGGAAGGACAGCAAGGAAATCCATAGTACCACCTTTAAACTTTCAAAAGGGAGAATATGATAACATGAGAAAAATAGTTACAAAAAACTAAAAGGAGCAGTTGCCAAGGGTAAAGATTTATATCAAGCATGGATGTTGTTTAAAGATACTATCTTGATAAGGCAGGCAAAGGGAAATTTTGAAAAAAAAAGCTTGCTGCAGAAGCAAAAACACAAAGACTCAAGTACATTCATAGCAAAAATCTGTGAAAGAGTCAGTTGGACCATTAGATGATAGAGGGATAAAAGGGGCACTAAAAGGGGACAAGGCCATAGTGGAGAGATTGAATGAATTCTTTGCTTCAGTCTGTACTGAAGAAGATGTAGGAAGCTAACATGAGTGAAATGGTATTTAAAGGTGATGCATTGGAAGAATTGAAAGAAATATCGATAAATTGGGAAGATGTATTACTATTTGATAAACTAAAGAGTAGCAAATCACCTGGACATCTGAGGGTGTTGGAAGAACTGAAATATGAGATTGCAGACCTACAGTTAGTAATCATTAAAATAATCTGTAATACTGAAGATTGGCAAATGGCCAAAAAGGGTTCCAGGGATGATCCAGGAAACTACAAACTGGTAGGCCTGACATCAGTACCAGGAAAAGTGGTAGAAACTGTTACAAAGAACAAAATGACTGAACATATAGATAGTCATGGTTTAATGGGAGACAGTCAACATGGCTTTAGCAAAGGAAGGTCTTGTCTTACTAATCTGATATATTCTTTTAAAGGTATGAATATACAAGTAGACAAAGGTGAGTCAGTTGATATAGTACATCTGGATTTTCAGAAAGCCTTTGACAAGGTCCCTCATGAGAGACTCTTGGCAAAATTAAAAAGTCATGGGATAGGAGGCAGTGTACTATTGTGGATCAGGAATTGGTTAAAAGATAGAAAGCAATGGGTAGGGCTAAATGGAGTACCCCAGATATCTGTGCTGGGTCCGCTGCTTTTTAACATATTTCTAAATGATCTGAAAATGGGAATAATGAGTGAGATATTCAGATTTACAGATGAAATAACATTATTCAAAGTTGTTAAAACCCAAGAGGATTGTGAAAAATTGCAAGAGGACCTTGATAAACTGGAAGACTGGACATTCAAATGGCAGATGAAATTTAATGTGGACAAGTGCAAAGTTATGCACCTAGGAAAGAACAACCCAAATTATGATTACATGATGAAAGGTTCCACATTAGGAACCACCACCCAGGAAAAACATGTAAGTGTCAGTGTGGATAACACGTTGAAACCCTCCACCCAGTGTGCAGTGGTGGCCAAGAAGGCAAATAGAATGCTAGGAATCATAAGAAAAGGAATATAGAATAAAATAAAGGATTTAATAATGCCTATGTATTGTTCCATGGTGCGACTGCACCTTGAATATTGTGTGCAATTTTGATCGCCGTATCTTAAAAAGGATATAGCAGAATTAGAAAAGGTACAGAGAAGAGCCACCAAGATGGTAAAGGGGATGGAAGGATACCCCTATGAGGAGGTTAGGGCTCTTCAACCTGGAAAAGAGACGGCTGAGGGGAGATATGATAGAGGTCTATAAATTAATGAATGGAGTGGAATGGGTAAATGTAGGTTGATTCTTTATGCCATCAAAAAGTAGAAAGACTAGGGGACATGCATTGAAGCGACAGTGTAACCCGGTAAGATTAATAAGAGAAAATATTTTGTCACTCAACACGTAATCAAACTCTAGAATTTGTTACCGGAGGATGTAGTAAAAGCTATTAGTTTAGCTGGGTTTAAAAAAGGTTTGGACAATTTTCTGGAGGAAAAGAGTCAGTGGGGGATGTAGAATTTGAGCCATGGTTTTCCTCTAACCACTAGCCCATTCCTTCTCCTCTTGGAGAAGGAATACCGTTGGACGGGTTAAGCCTTGGCGAAGGAGGTTGAAATGGTTCCTCGGGGAGGGTCTTCTAGGAAGGACTTCTTAGGATGGGTGGAATGAGGACCATTTGATCCCTTGTTTAAGAGTGAAGGGTGGAGGGGATGATCAGGGCATGAAGGCCCCTTTGGATATTAGGAGGGTTATGGAGAGGACTGAGGTAGGCCCTCCAGCTTGCATGTCTAGGAGGAGAAGGAAGGTCAAGAGATAGAGGCCCTTTTGTTTGGTTTGGTTTGGTTGTTGAGGTGAGGAGAGAATAGTGACACAGAGACCCTCTTGTTTGGGCAGCAAATGAACATTTTATTTTTATTTGGGTGGGGAAGGAGGGATAATAGTGGGATTAGAGTGGAATTGGGCAGGTGACAAGCAGGTTTGAAGAGTGGGAGGAGACTGATATATAGGAAACTTTTTCTTCTGTAGCCCTGGGGCACCTTCTGAGCAGGTTTCAGGGTATTTGAGGATAGGGGTGGTACTCCACACCCCCATACCTCTATGAATATGTTGGGTGGGAGTAAAGGCTAGCTTTGAAGGACCTATCCTCATGGAATTGCTTTTTCCTTCTTGTCCTCAATCAGCAATTAATACAGTCACTTTCAAGAAATGCAAATGTCCAGTCTGAATGGCTGCGCAAAAGAAAATATCTTTATTCATGAAATGCTTCAGTACACTTACAGAGGGCAGTGTTTTGCAAATAAAGTCCAATATCACACTAGCAGACAGAACAAAAGATAATCCTTAAGCTTCCTGGATCGTTCTTGCTCCTTTCTCCAGGCTCCAGCTCTTCATCTAAACACTTGTATTTATTTTTGGGCTAATAGCAACCATCCACCCACTCAGTCCCCCAACCCCCTCCTGTCCTCTGTGGTTTCATTGGACCTGTTCCATGGCAATGGTTCCTCAAACCTTTCTCAGAGATCTGTAGGACCAGACCCTGGATCGGTGGCCTCTCTCCCTACTTCTAGGTCTTCTGGCCTTCAGGACCCACCCTCAGAGTCAAGGCACTCTCCTCTGGAGCTGTGTCTCCTCAAGGATGGATAGCGAGAAAGATGAAGGCACCGTTCACACACTGGGACATGTTTACTAAACTGTATTAAGTAGTTTTGCACCTACCGTGTGGCATATGTGAGAATGGCTACAAAGCTTGTGCGGGACCTGCAGGGCAAGTGGCCAGCAGCAGCCCTGCAGATATCATGCGGGGCCAGTGATCCCTACATCGGGAGGTAAAGCAGGTACTCCCTGTGCTGTCTGCCAAAGCAGGGATCTCAAGATAAAAGGCCGTAGAAAGGGGAGGACAGAACAAGCTGTTGCTCTGTCCTCCCTGAGGCACTGACACCCTTCAGATCCCCCCGGCACCCTGGGTCCATCCCCTTTCCAAAAAGGGGTGCCAGTGTGTTTCTACTGATATGGGACACCAGCACCCTTAAATGCCTCCTCTTCAGCACCCTCCCCCCCCCCCAACAGCTCCTAACCCCTATAGGAAATTGTCCATGGGGTTATCAGGGCACCCCAATTT
The DNA here is from genome assembly GCA_033557465.1 of Ichthyophis bannanicus. Classification (NCBI taxonomy): domain Eukaryota; kingdom Metazoa; phylum Chordata; class Amphibia; order Gymnophiona; family Ichthyophiidae; genus Ichthyophis; species Ichthyophis bannanicus. The sequence goes on along the minus strand of CM066037.1, from coordinate 496,419,945 downwards.
ACACAAGTACCCCCCCACCCTCCCTTTACAGAAACATATCTGGCTAGTCAGTTGGGCAACCATCCATCCCCCATCCCCTCCAACCCTTACCTACAATATCCATGGTGGTCCAGTGGGCAGGAGTGGTCCTCTCTGCTCCTGACCCTTTCTCTGGCGTAAAGTAAAATGGCACCGATCTCATGGTACTCTTCCCAAGCATGAAGATGCTTACTGGCTAGCCAGGTATGCTTGTGTGGAAGGGGGAACAACTGGCTAACTGGGTGTTCTTGTGTAAAGGGGGTGCCCCAACCCTCCCTGGACAGTTTCCTCTAGGTGTTGGGAGCTGTCCAGGGAGGGTGGGCACTGAAGGGGGCATTTAAAGGTGCCAGCACCCCAGATTAGTAGATCCAAGGCACTGGCATCCCTTTTTGAAATGGGGTGGACCCGAGAGAGGGGGACTACAGGGTGAGGGAACTGTGATCATTGCCAAGTGGCAGTGGCCGCAAAGCAGCCTGATTTGATCTGCTGCAGCTAACACCACTTCTTAAGGTGACGTTATCTGCAACAGTGATCGCAGCAAATCAGGCAGCCGTGTGACAATTGCTCATACGATGGCTGCTTCTGATCACCGTGCCTTTTCTCCACCCCAATCCCGCCTCCCCCCTCTACCATGCGAAATGCAGCTATCACAGAAACTTGCCTGCGATGGGTGCATTTCAAGCACGTCAGCTGTCACCATGGTTCTTTCTTTCCTACGTTAGTGCTGCGATGACAAATGCACTTTAGTAAACTTCCCACGTTGCGTTTATATTTGCACAATACACCAATCACCCTTCACCTTTAGGGCAGGACTATTCACACGCAGACACCCACCATCATTCATCACTAGGAGAGATTGAGTTAGTCTCTGAAAGCACTACCACTAGTGAGGGGAATTTATGCTATCACACCCTCTCCCCAAAAAAAGGAAATTTTAGGAAGAAGGCTAAAATTTATAGAAAATTGCTCATTACACTATGGGACCAGACTAGCATCAAATTCATGCCCTGTAACCACAACCATATTCCATATACGGGATCAGTAAGACTCGGCAGCTGTACATACAGTGCCTTGCAAAACTCTTCACACCCTTCTACATTTTTCAAATTCTGCTAAAACTTACTTTAAATCAAAACATATAAAAACCCCCAGCTGTTCAATGACACCATTAAGTATCTCGAACTATAGTCATTGATTTCTAACCAGACGCCCACTCTGGTAACTATTCTTTTATTTCCCTCTTTTTCTGTCGGGAACAACCAACCTGAGAGGCAGGAGAAACAACCACCTCTCTGTGTTGGAAGGACCCTTTTATTCAAGAGAGCCACAGCTCTCACAGTTTAACAATGTGAACCCACAGATAACCGGGTGAAGGTAAATGTCAAACCAAACGCACCCAACTTAACTTTATCAAAGGCAATAAAACTCCAAACCGTGCTGGAACCAGAGGTAGTTGATAACTGAACTATCCCTCCATGTTGTTGCATCGACAAGCACCAGCAAACGTCACGACATGCATGTTTTGGACCTACTCCGGGCCCTGTGTCAAGTGATTACAATGTTTCTCTCAAGGAAATTGCCTTACTCCACCTCCCTCCCGGACAACCCTTATATGGCAAGAGACGTAACTTATGATTGGCCAAAACCATCTATATGCCGGAAGGAAACCCCTCCCTCCTACGGACTACCCAGAATCCCTAAAATGACGAAACGAAGGGGGAGGGAAACCCTTCCCCTCAAGAATTCATCAAAAAAACATTCTTAAAAGGAGACTATCTAAAGACCACCCCTTTTATAATAAACTCCACCAATCAAATTCCATGTTTAAACCTGATGGTATCACAGTGTTTAAACGATAAATCCAATACTGTTCCCTCCACTGCAATCGTTGTTCTCGATTACCTCCTCTAGGATGTGGCGGGGTCCAGTCAATCACCCGCCAATGTAAATCAAAAAAAGTATGAGAAAGCTCCAGACAATGCTCTACTATAGGTGCAGCCAAATATTTGGACCTAATCTTTGAGGCATGTTCTCCCAAACGGATTTTTACCGGACGAATTGTGCGACCAATATATAAAAGGCCACAGGGGCATTGAAGCATATAGACCACGAATGAAGTCTGACAGGTCGAAACCCCCAGAAACTCATAAATCTGAGCCGAGGTCGGATGAGCCCACTGAATACCCTGTAAAGTGTTTTGACAATACTTGCAATGATTACAAGCCCAATGCCCCTGAGGGAGGGAGGTGGAGTAAGGCAATTTCCTTGAGAGAAACATTGTAATCACTTGACACAGGGCCCGGAGTAGGTCCGAAACATGCATGTCGTGACGTTTGCTGGTGCTTGTCGATGCAACAACACGGAGGGATAGTTCAGTTATCAACTACCTCTGGTTCCAGCACGGTTTGGAGTTTTATTGCCTTTGATAAAGTTAAGTTGGGTGCGTTTGGTTTGACATTTACCTTCACCCCGTTATCTGTAGGTTCACATTGTTAAACTGTGAGAGCTGTGGCTCTCTTGAATAAAAGGGTCCTTCCAACACAGAGAGGTGGTTGTTTCTCGTGCCTCTCAGGTTGGTTGTTCCCGACAAAAAAAGAGGGAAATAAAAGAATAGTTACCAGAGTGGCGTCTGGTTAGAAATCAATGACTATAGTTCGTAAAACTTACTTTAGACATGGGTCCACCTGGGCACATTGGGCATCAAGTCTTCTCCATCATGCCAAGATGAGAAAGGAGGAGGGTAAGGTGTCAAGCTAGCAACCCAACCCTGTAAAACCATTGCTGCTGCAGAAATCGTAAACAGAATCCAGTTCAAATACGTTAACACAAGGAGTTTGTCTCACTAAGGAAAAGCCGTAGGATGTTCTAGATAGCATTTATTTACAATGAAATACTTATGCTTATTAGACCCGATTACCCACCTTTCCAAAATCCCGCAAAGATGTACTTGAGTGGCCCAGTCAAAACCGAGATCTGAATCGAAAAGAAAATCTGCGACAGGACTTGAAGGCTGCGGTCCAGAAATGATCCCCAGCTAGCTTAAGAGCTTGAGCTATTCTGCACCATCCTACTATGCAACATTGGTAGACGCTTATTCGACATGACTCATGGTCATTCTTGTTGCAAAATAGGCTGCTACCAAGCCTTGAGTCAAGAGCTGTGAAGACATGCAATTAAAACAGTTTGCTTTCTTATTCTTAATGATTTGTATGAATGCTAATTGGTCTTTCACACTGAAAATGAGCATGTTGGGGAGATTAATAAGACAAATTCCTACTTTCATGCATTTTTCAGATAGCAGAATTTGAAAATGCACAAAGGTGTGAAGACTTCTACAAGGCGCTGTTTACAGAGCATAAAAAAGGAAGCAAAACAGCTGACTTTAGAGATCTAAAAGGAAATATTCTAAAGAGATTCAGTGCTTTTGTACTGCTGATTTCGTCTTATCTCATTTAAATTACTTACCCTTCTGTCTAAAAACAGATCAGAGGAAGACAGTGGAAGTAGCAGAGAAAGATGTTGAAACTAGATGAGGCCGCCTGAACCACCGCAATGAAGTTTGTGAAATAGGCAAAAAATGAATTTACTGATGGTAGATGCCTTGAAGAGCTTATTAGCAGTTAGGATGTGCACAGAGCAATATTTTAGGTTTATTCTCAGTTCATTTGACTTTTTTTTCTAATTTTCCGATTTTTTTCCCAGTTGGTTTCACACATTTATTTTTATGAAAACGCAATAAACACGAATCAACTTTAACACACTTTGTTTCATAGGTTAATGTGCATTAAATCAATTTCATGTACACTAAGGGGCTCTTTTACTAGTGTGTTATGCAGTAAGCATGCTCTGACCACATGATGTAGCCTGCAGCAACTGTTAAGGTGCGGCCATGACAGTCCATGCCGATTTCTATGCTAACCACGCCTCACTTTAGGGGCAGAGTGGATGTGGTAAGCATTGGGCCATCAGCACAGAGGTAAACACCACATCCTAACGGCATGTCTTGCAATTAAGTGCAGGTGCAATTACCTCCACCTCCTTAAGTGATTAACTGCGCCTGCAGTATTCCTGCTCCATGTTACCATGTGGCGCCCGGCAGGTAATGTGATAGCTTTGCACGCAGCAGACCTTGATTTTGCATGCTATTGGAGCGTTAGGTGCCAAGCCACAGTGCACCTTAGTAAAAAATGCATAATTAGACATATTTTGTTTTTTTTGTAATTACAGTTTTTATTCATTTATAAAAATTAACCGCATACATCCAACTTTTGTCCCACAATCCCCAGAGGCATTGCATTCAAAATAAAGGCTATATACATTGGTACTGCTACATTTCCCTCTTCAACTGCCTCACCCCTTATTCCCCATTCCCACTATCTCCCACCACTCCCCTCCTTCTTCTTGGAGCGCCTCTGAGCCCACTAGGGTCCAACCACAGAACAGTATAATACAGTATCATGTAATACTTATTGATAGCATTTTGAACTCAGTATCATATGTTACACTTTTACATGCCCCAGCCTCCACTCGGTACCAGAGCCACACTTTTGTAAAGGTTTCCAGCTTGTGGTGTTTAAATGCAGCAATCTCAAACATAAAATAAATGAACTCCAGCCGCTTGAGTATCGTACCTCTTGTTGGCACTTCCCCCACACCGCTAGCTTCATTCTCGTTGCTATCACACAGAAGCCTGACCCCATTCCTTCTCCCATCCCTCCTGCACTTTATTCAACAACACTTGCTCAGGAGCCAATTATACTGGTATCTCGGTTAGTTCCTGATATAGGTTCTCAAGCTCCACCCATAGAAGGCACCCCGCACCCGGCTCCATACCTCTAGTTCATGGCATTCAATTTGCTAGGCGTCCAATACATTCTCAGACACAACTTCAGGGCCATGCCCGGTGCCAAGGACCTAGTAGCAGTGTAGATAGCCTCCCACTTGGCAACCCCCCATTCCCCTGCTATTTCTTGTTCCCACTGTTGGCAGCCCCCCATTGCCCTGGTATTTCTTGTTCTCACCGTTTCAGGTGGATAGGGGCATTCACCCCTCCCGCTATCAGGCACTGATACAAGGCTACCAGAAGGTCCCCCAACTTCCTCCTCTTTTCCATCAACAATTTGAAGTGGGTGGGCCCCTGCCCTAAATCTTGTTGCACCCTCCTTTGCCTCAAATAATGACAGAACTGAAGGTGTGCATACTGGTCTCCAAAAGGTCTCCATCCCCTAAGCCCTATGTCTCCCAAATAGTCCCAAAATAGTGTGCACCCCCCCCCCGACCCATCATAATCCCTTCCGCTGCTACTGCCGAAACGCCCCCTCCTTTCAACCCTGTGATAAAAGCATTCCAAGAGTAGGTCTTCCCCCTCATTAGCCACTCTCTACATCTATCCCACACTTCCACAGTAAGGGAGATGTGCGGATTACCCCCATCCTCCCCCCCTTCCCTCCCTCTCCCCCCATACCCGTTGCTCCATCGCTACCCACTGCTTTTTTTCCCCCACTCCCTACGTAGTCTTGCCCAATGGTTGGACCAGTCCTGCTTGTGAGACTAGGAGACTGGGCAGGTACGATTTAATGTGAACAAGGGCAAAGTGATGCACATACGGAAAAATAATCTCAACTAGAAACACAAAATGCTGGATGTAGAATTAGGAAGCAGCAGTCAAGAAAAAAATCCAGGAGTCACTGGGGAGAATAAGCTTCAATTTTCAGCCCAGTATGTCGCAGCTACTAATAAAGCAAATAGAAGGCCAGAGACAGTGAACAAAACTGAACTTGTCCTTGGTGTGATTACTAGTGGGGGGCAGACAGAGGGAAGTTTTAGACAGCAAGAGGGGAAAGAGGGAAGGGTTGGAGAGATGTGTAGGTGGGATTGGAATGATAAGAGAGGAAAATTAGGGGTAAAAGTGGGGAAGAAAGGAGAGTTTGGGATGGCAAGAAGGGTATAGAGAAGGGGGTGGGGCAGAATTTATTTATTTATTTAGACAGATTTGTATCCCACCTTATCCTTCAATCGAAGTGGTCACAATACAAATGGAAGGTTACAAATAGCATAGGGTAGATAAGACATTATCAAACAAACTAAAAGAATTAATGTAATAAAATGGACCTACTGGTAAAAACTATTGATTATATATCAAATCATAAGTTTCAGCAAATAGCAGGGTCTTCAAGGCTTTGCGAAAATCTTTAATATCGGTCATAATTCTAAGGTCCATCGGGAGAGAGTTCCAAAGTTTGGAAGCCAGTAAGGAAGGAGCTCTTTTTGAAGTTGCTTGTTTAGTCCTACAGTATCCAGCAGGGGCACCAATTATTTATTTAATTTCCTTCTATACCGCGCTATTTGTCATCAGTGCGGTTTACATTGAAACAATACAACAATTGGTCAGATATAACAGACCTATTACAAGTAACAGGAAAATTAACATGGAAGTAAACAGGGAAATCATCATTATTGTCGCTGCTCCTTCTTGGTCTACTGATGACATCTCTAGTTATAATATTTTGTAATGCATCTGCTGATAGGCGATTGTAAATCCTAAAGATAATTAAAAGTGTCTTGAATTTTGACCAGACATTTACTGGAAGCCAGTGCAATTGTTGCAGGACAGGGGAGATATGATCCGTTTTCGCTGAATCAGTAATAATACGTGGAGAGGGTGTAGAGTTAGCTGAGGGAGGCCTTGATAAAGCAGATTTCCGTAATCTAAGAGGGGGGTGATGAGAACCTGACAAAAGGTACAGAAATGGCCTTGATGGAGTAATGTTTTTCTCACAATCTTTAGACGATGACAGGCCTTGTTAGCAGTTTTAGCAATGTGAGATTTAAGGTTCAATGCCTTATCCAAAATTATGCCAAGGTATTTGATTTCGTTTTTAACTATGATGGGCCTACCTAGTAAATCAATAGTATTTGGAGGAATGTTTATGTTTATTGCACTTGATATACCGCTATTACATTTAGAACATAGCGGTGTACAGTAAAGCAGAACCTTATACAGAGAGACCAGTAGGTCGGAGAAAAAAAAAAGAAAAAGAAAGGAAGTTACAATATAAGACAGGAAAGCACCCAAGACATTTAAATAGACGAGACTACAGGTGAGAGAGGAGAGGGAGGGCAGGGAGGGGGAGAGGCTTGTCACGTAAGAGGCAGGGGGAGGTCAAAAGCAGCAGAAAAAAAGTGAATGAAATTAGGGTTCCTAGTAACAAACATGACCTCAGTTTTGTCATAATTAAGTGTAAAGTTAATATTTAAAAAACCAGGTATTCATGTCTTGGAGACATCTAGAAATTGCTGAAAAGTCAAGAGACTGTAAAACAATTGGAGTATATACCATGATATCATCAGCATAAAGGTGATAATGGAATTTGTGTAGTTTAATAATATTGCATAAAGGTTGGATATAAACGTTGAACAGAATAGAAGATAAAGCTGAATCTTGTGGCACTCCTTGAGTGACTGGGAATTGCAAAGATTTTTTTTTGGTCACATTTGACTTGTTGCATACGACCTTCCAAGTAAGAGCTAAACCAGTTTAGAGTATTCTTTCGTAAACCTATATGATGCAAATGGTGCAGTAGCTTAGAATGAGATATTGTGTCAAAAACAGCTGAAACATCCATGAATACTAGCAGAAATCCATTCTTAATGTCATCGATACCTCTTAAAAGATGATCAGACAGAGAGGTGAGCAAGGCTTCAACATTGTGTTGAGGTTTGAAGCCGTGCTGGTGAATGTCCAGTGGTGCATGTAAGCCCAAGTGATCTGAAGTTGATTTTGTACTGACTTTTCAATGACTTTGGTAAGGAAAGGTAAGCTGGAAATTGGACAGTAAGATTTCGGATCAGAAGGGCCTAGTGTATTATTCTTAAGGACTGGCCGAATCATGGCTTGTTTTAATGACTGTGGCAAGTATCCTTGTTGGAGGGAGTTCTTAACAATCTTATGAATGTAAGATGAAAGCAAATGTTTTGTTGCTTTGATCCAAGACACTGGACATGGGTCTGAAGGTGACGTTGTTGTATTAAGGATGGGAAGAGAAAGGGGGATGGGCGTTAAATAGAGGAAAAGAGAGGAGGAGAGGATGGTGAGGGAATTTCAGAAGACGGGAAGAAGCAAAGCAGGCGAGTGGGGAGGAATCAGGATAGGAAGAAGGGGCACAGAAACAGCAGGGAGTGTGAGGGGACAGAGGGCAGGGGAAAAAGTGGGAGTGTGAGGTGAAGAGATGGGAGACAAGTGTGTGAGAGAAAGCACAAAGAAGAGGCAGAAAGGGAAGAAAGTTGGGTACAGTGTACAGGGGGAAGGAGGACTGTTCAGAAATATGTATTTTTATGGGGGTGGGAACTTATAAGAATATAAAGATATGCCATACTGGGTCAGAGCAAGGTCCATCAAGCCCAGTATTCTGTTTCCAGCAGTGGCCAATCCAGGTCACAAGTACCTAGCAGTTTCCCCAAAAGACTGACACACAGCTTCCACAATGTTTGTATTGGGGTAAGCAGTGGATATCCCGGGTCCCCTTTAATAATGGTTTATGGAGATTTCCTTCAGGAACTTGTCCAAACGTTTTTTAAACCCAGCTACACTGACAGCTTTTACTACATCCTCCGGTAACTAATTCCAGAGTTTGATTACACGCTGAGTGAAAAAAAATTCTCTTATTAGTCTTAAATAGTTTACCCTGTAGCTTCATTGCATGTTCCCTAGTCTTTCTATATTCTGATAACTAAACAATTGATCTACGTTTACCCGTTCCACTCCGTTCATTAATTTATAGACCTCTATCATATCTCCCCTCAGCCATCTCTTTTCCAGGTTAAAGAGCCCTAACCTTTTTAGCATCTCCTCAGAGGTATCCCTCCATCCCCTTTACCATTTTGGTGGCTCTTCTCTGTCCCTTTTCTAATTACACTATATCCTTTTTAAGATACGGCAACCAGAATTGCACACAATATTCAAGGTGTGATTGCACCATGGAAAATTCAGAGGCATTATGTTGAGGCCACTCATCCCTCTTGTCATGCAGGGCTGGCCCGTCAACTAGGCAGGCTAAGCGGTCGCCTAGGGTGGCAGACCTCCGTGGGTGGCAGGGCACCCATGGCCTGCAGCTCCTTTCTGCTCAGCCGCCTCCCCAACTCCGCTTACAGAATCAGTGGCAGTGCGACTCAGCCAGGGGGGCCTGGCTCAGTGCAGCACACCAGAGCTTCTGCCTAGGGCAGCAGAAACCTTTGGGTCAGCCCTGTTGTTATGGCACAGACTACATAATTTCAGCAAAGGCTGCAAGTGATGCTCGGAGAGCAAGAGATGTCACCGTTTCTCTCTCGTCTAAGTGCAGCAGAAACCTTTGGGTCAGCCCTGTTGTTATGGCACAGACTACATAATTTCAGCAAAGGCTGCAAGTGATGCTCGGAGAGCAAGAGATGTCACCGTTAACTAGTTGTTTCAGGTAGTAAGGACATGCTCATGGTTCTTGCAGGAGAGTACAGGAGGTTACACATTCTGCTAATATTTAGCACATTTATTGACTCTCCTACTCTAAATGTAACCGCAAGCCACTGGTTGTTATCTTAGTTCATCACTCCAGAATCCCAATAAGAAACTGATCTTTCTCTCTCGTCTCGTTCACACCCTCGTTCAAAATAGAGGAACTTCACTACTGCCAAGTGCCAAGATAAAGCCAGCCCAGCAGTAAAAGCGTTTAGATCAGCGCAGGGCACGGTGCCGAGCGATGGGGAACAGGGCACGACCCGTCGCCCACCTGCTGGGTTTTGCCCTCCTGCTCCTCGCGGGCGGCTGCCGGGCTCACGAGTCTTTCAAGCTGCAGCAGCCCGTCAACAACATCGCGGTGAGCAAAAGCCACGTCCTGGTGGCCGCCGAGGGCCACCTGTACCAGCTGGAGCCCTCGCTGCAGCTGCAGCTCGCCGTGGCCGTCGGCGCGAGCCAAGTGCACGAGCCGGAGTCGGGCTGCCAGCCGGGGGCCGCGGGGCCCGTCAACAAGCTGCTGCTGGTGCACGAGGACGAGGGCGTCGCGTTCAGCTGCTGGGACCGCGAGCTGGGCCTGTGCGAGCGTCGGAACCTGAGCCACGTGCGCCACGTGCTGAGCTCCGAGCGCAACCTGGTCTCGTGCGAGCCGCAGCAACCCACGGCCGGGCTCGTGCAGCGCGGCGCCCCCAGCAGCTACCTGGTGCTCGCCACCACCTTCACGCCAGAGGGCGTCCGCTGCTACTGCCCCGCCTTCCACAACTACGCCAAGGTGGCCATCTCGGTGCTGCTGACCACCGACCTGAAGGTGCCCGACGCCGAAAACCTGCGGCTCGCCCTCATGGCCCCGGAGCGCCCCGTGCACTTCGTGGAGGTCCTCGCGTGGGGAGGCGGCATCTTCATCCCTTACTATCCCTACAGCTACTCCGAGGGGCGGCCCACGGGCGAGCCCGCCATGGCTACCATCCTGCCGGGGGACGGGACCCCGGGCCGCCTGAGCCTGCACGGGGAGGTGACCCTCGCCTGCCACGGCCGGGACCCCGGGACGCTGGTCGTGGCTTCGTCCCTCATCCGGGGCTCGGGGGGCCTCTGGGCCGGCGTGTTCGCTTCCGAGGCGGGCAACCGCACGGCGCTTTGCCTCTTCAACCTGACCGAGATCCAAGTGCGAGCGGCCAACTGTAACCTGCGTCGCTTCTCCGATCACGATCTGGAGAGCAGGAGCAGCAGATGCGTAAGTCGCAGGAGGGGAGATGGTCGTGGTGGTTTTCACTTTTATGTTCTCTTCGCCCTAAACGGGCAATCATAATGTCATTGTAATCTAGCAGCTACCTTACATAGGTGGAGAATAGCGGTCAACTTAAAACCAGGGCCGGAGCTTCCGTGAGGCAAATTAGGCGGATGCTTACTGCGCCAACATTCTGGGGTTGGCAAACGGGAAGGCCAGCAGCTCAGCCCTCGGCCGGCATGAGAAAGGGCGCTTAAGAGTGCACAGTAAGCGGATCGGGGTGGGCAGAACAGGAGGGGCTCGATGCAGGTTGGTGGGGGAGGGGGCCCAGGGCAGAGTTGAGTTGGAACTTGAGTCGCCTCCCCCTCACCCCAACAAATAGGCTTTGCTGCTCCTGGAGCCCATCAGTTTCTCCTACAGCCGGGGCTGATCTTGAAATCATCTTGTGAGACTGAGCAGGTGCTGCAGAGGGATTTGGCATGCTCTTCAGCCTTTTTCTCATGGCTGCAGGGAAATAGATGCTGAACTATGTCCATTAAGTAGGTGTGGACAGGGTCAACCCTATCACCAGGCAGTCTCCTAAGATGTCAACTTTTGGGGATTGCCCAGAACAGGGCATTCAAAGCTGAACAATAGATTTTGACAGCTAGAAGGAGTGTAAAGCTTGAGGGTACCAGCACCTTGAACGAACTTTGGGGCCGGCCTTGGGGGGGGGGGGGGTGCCAGAAGAAGGAATTTTCACCTATGTGCCTGATATCCTTGGACTGGCCCTTCTTAAAATTGTTTCATGCTTATTGGCAAGGTCAGCCCAGACTTGTTCAAGGTGTTGGTGCCCTAGGCCAGGGGTGGGCAATTCCGGCCCTCGTGCACCACAATCCAGCTTGGTTTTCATGATGTCCCTAATGAATATTTATGAGATCTATTTGCATCCACTGCCTTCCATTGTATGGAAATAGGTCCATGAATATTCATTAGGGCCATCTTGAAAACCAGGCTGGATTGTGGTGCATGAGGGCCAGAATTGCCCATCCCTGCCCTAGGCAAACTTTAAGCCTTAAGCCCCTCCTGGCTGTCAGAATCGGTTGTTAGCTTTGAATGCCCTGCTCTTTGCCACCCCCTAGAAGCTGCTGATGTAGGTGATTGCCTAGTTTGTGTAGTGGTTGAGCCAGCCCTGCCTTCTCCTATTTCTGTTCTGGTTCAGCTCCAGCTCTTTCATTGGGGCTCTTTTAATGGCTGGTTGTTCCTGCCATTTTGCACAGCACAGTTTTAAGATCTCCAGCCAGCAACTTTATCTGTTCCTTATTGCTGTACTGCTGTTGCCCAATCGGTCAGGTAGCGCTAACCTTATACAAATAGTAGTGTCTTCCTTCAACATGCATGGTGCTTTCCACAAGGGAACTAAGCTTTTAATATGTTTTACTCCTGTGCTTTTCTGTATCTAGGTCTGCAGAGCCACTTACAGTAGGTGCATGTTTACTAGCCTAGTGGTTAGAACTCTAGCTTGGTAACCAAACAACCAGGGTTCAATTCCCACTAGCACTCCTTGTTGCCTTGGGCAAGTCACTCAACCCTCCATTGCCTTGGAGGAAAGGCCTGGCAATCTACTTCCAGTGACACTGCCAAGAAAACCCAGGAGCTTCTGGGTCGCCAGGAGTCAGGACTGACTCAAAGGCACACATTGCATTGCATTGCGCAGTAAATCTCATGCTAACTGCTTAGAGCTTGATGGGGTGGGGAACGGGGTGGGTTAAAAGCGAGAGTGGGTATTGACTGCACATTGCAGTTAGCAGGGAGTGAATAGTGCACCTCAGTGGGTGACAGCAAGTGCACCTGCATTGTGATTGCAGTTTTAGTGTGGCGAGGTGCTCCTCGCTACAGTAAGTGCAGAGGGACATGTTTCACCTCTCACTCTAATTTTTGCCTCTTAATGTGCAGTAAGGGGCCAAACCTTCATGCACTTTATTAAGCATGCCCCTTAGAATACTACAATGTCATGCCTGTTCATTAATTAGTTACAGACAGCACCTATGTACAGCACTATACACTCAGCTTTTAGCTAAAAGATATTTTGTCAAGCACAAGTTCAATGGATGCCATATCAAAATTTAAATTTAAATTAAATATTTATATGCCGCTTCTTCAAATAGCATATGTATCTGAGGCGGTTTATTATCATAACTGAATACATATAAGCATACTATACAAGATACAATATAAAAAAATACAAGGTTAAAATTATTTCCAGCTCCTACTTCCCAGCTTCTGCTACCAAGTTATTAACCTAATGATGTACTAGGAACTGCAAAATTGTAACTTTCTTATGAAAACACAGTTAAGTTTACTCCAGCTGTTCCACACAGTAGGAACTCCTGCTGAAAAAGACTTGCCTTGAAACGTGTCTACCTCCTGCTTTCTTGTAGTTGGTACATCCAAGCCTGCTTCTCGATTCCCCTCTTAAATTTCTGCCCGACCTCTTTCAGCCAAACCCTAATAAAACTTAATGCAGTCCATACTATTTTCTCCCAGTGGAGGTAAGGCTATGGGTAGCCAGTGTAGGTCCTGCAGCGTTGAGCTTATTGTCTTGAATGTCTTCCTCTGTGAACTTTCTGAAACAACTCTAGCTGCTATATGTAAGCCTTCTTCTGGATGTCTGGAAAAAGGCATTTAGAAGCCGGCTCTGGGGACATCCAAGTCTGAATGAGGGCATGGATGTCCCTTCCTGATCTTATAAGTCCAGCATGAACAGGCACATGGTTATGGTTTATGGTTTATTATATTTGATATACTGCATATCAAAATTAGCTAAGTGGTTTACAATATACAAAATAAAAAATAACACAACAGAAAGGAACTCCAGAGTAAAAATAGGAAAGGTACATAAAAACAGATTAATACAAAACAAAACCAATACTGAGGTAAAAAAGAACATAACGACTGTAGCTATCCACAAACAGAGTCCCTCAATCATCACCAAACGCAATCCTAAAAAGATAGGTCTTCAAAGAAGACCTAAATTTCTTTAAGTCTAAAACAGACGGAAGACTATTCCATTTCAAAGGGACTATAGCAAAAAAAAGCCGAACACCTACAGTAGTAGACTCACACTTAATAGCAGATGGAGATGGTAACACCAAACGATTACCATGCAGGGACTGCAGTGGTCTAGCTGGGGCATAAAGGATCACTAACGTTGACAAATAGTCTGGAGCAAGATCATGAATTGGCTAATCCAGAGGTTCCCAACTCCAGTCCTGGAGGGCTGAACACCATTCAGGTTTTCAGGCTGTCCCTAATACATATGCATGAGATGCATTTGCATGCACTGCCCCCTTTGTATTCAAATGTATCTCTTGCATATTCATTAGGGACAGCCTGAAAACATGAATGGTGTTTGGCCCTCCAGGACTGGAGTTGGGAACCTCTGGGCCCTAATCCATTAAAGATATCACAGTATGGATTACAACTTTCATCTGCGCATTTGACTCTAAAAAAGGTTGTATAGCTCTAAAACAGCATAGCACACAAAAGGAAGACTTTAGCACACAAGATATATGAGATGTAAAAGTTAAACTAGAATCAAGTGTTACTCCTAAATATTTAATTGTCGTCTGGAGCACTAATGAAACCCTTTCAATGACAGGGGCAGGAACAGTCACTTCGGTAGACATTGCTACTGACTTACTTGGGTTCAATATCAAAGAATTATTCCGCATTCAAGAAGCCACTCACGCCAAACAAAGATCAATATCTGACATATCCGGCCTACTCAAGTCCATGGGATATAAGAGTAAAATATCATCAGCATACATAAAAGCAGTAATCCCCAAACTCTGGATTAAAGTAGCCAACAGGCTCAAAAATATATTAAACAATAACGGTGATAATATCGAACCTTGAGGCACTCCACTGGTAGTGTCATAAGCAGAGGACATATAATCATCAGTCTGAACCTGGTAGGAACACCCCCGCAAAAACGAATGAACCCAAGCAAGAGAACAGTCCCACAACACAATATCAAAAAGTCGAGCCATAAGCAACAGTGGCCCATTCAGGTCACAAGTATCTGGCAGGTTCCCAAGTCCACAGCTTCCACAATGCTTGTCCTGGGGCAAGCAGTGGATTTCCCAGGTCCTCTTTAATAATGGTTTATGGATCTTTTCTCCAGGAACTTGCCCAAACCTTTTTTTAAACCCAGCTACACTAACAGCTTTTACTACATCCTCCGGTAATAAATTCCAGAGTTTGATTACACGTTGAGTGAAAAAATATTTTCTCTTGTTAGTCTTAAATGGGTTACATTGTAGCTTCATTGCATGTTCTCTAGTCTTTCTACTTTTTGATGGTGTAAACAACCTGTCTACGTTAACCCGTTCCACTCGATTCATTAATTTATAGACTTCTATCACATCTACCCTCAGCCGTCTCTTTTCCAAGTTGCAGAGCCCTAACCTTTTAAGCCTCTCCTCATAGTGGCATCCTTCCTCCCCTTTACCATTTTGGTGGCTCTTCTCTGTACCTTTTCTAATTCCACTATTTCCTTTTTAAAATATGGCAGCCAGAATTGCACACAATATTCAAGGTGTGGTCGAATCATGGAACGATACAGAGGCATTATAATATCCTTGGTTTATTCTCCATTCCTTTCCTTATGATTCCTAGCATTCTATTAGTTTTCTTGCATTATCCACGATGATGCCTAAATCTTTTTCCTTGATGGTGGTTTCTAAGATGGTACTTTGCATCGTGTAACCAAAGTTTGGGTTGTTCTTCCCTAAATGCATAACGTTTTGCACTTTTTCCGAATCAAATTTCATCTGCCATTTGGAAGCTCAGTCTTCCAATTTATCAAGGTCCTCTTGCAATTTTTCACAATCCTCTTGTGTTTTAATAACTTTGAATAATTTTTGTGTCATCTGCAAATTTGATCACCTCACTTATTATTCTCATTTCCAGATCATTTATGAATGTTAGAAAGCAGAGAGCCCAGCACAGATCCCTGGGGTACTCCACTATTTACTTTTCTCCATTGAGAAAATTGGCCATTTAGCCCGTCTCTCTGCCTTCTATCTTTTAACCAGTTTCTGATCCACAATAATACACTGCCTCCAATCCCATGACTTTTTAATTTCATCAAGAGTCTCTCACGTTAATTTGCCATTAGCACAGGTGCATTTAATTCCTCGTCTTCAGGTAGCATAAAGTGCACGCATGGTAACTGCATAATTGATAGCATGCAATAAGGACCGTGCACTAATTGTAGTACACAGTCCACATCCACATCCACTTCCCCCCCCATAAACCATCCGGTCCCGACCCAACCACGTATTAAGCAGTTAATGCAGGTTTTTACTATGCTGGCTCTTTTTAATATATGGTAATGGTTATTGTGCATGAAACGGCTCATTAACTGCTTAGCGCACTTTCGTTAAAGGGACCCTGTGTTATTTACTGGCCGTTGGTGCCCTCTGTGCAAGAAATAAATACTGAAAGTGAAGCTGATAACAAATTTCCTGATACAGTTTAATTATTCCAAAGCAGGCTTGAGGAACCTGGTTTGTGGGCTGGATCTGGCCCACACAGCTTTTCCATCCAGCCATCAGCACAAAATTCATCTGTCCAGTACCACTGCTGACCCATCAGCCACTTCTGAAGCTCCATCTACCACCTCCCTTAGGTTTAATCTCTTTTGTCCCTTCTGGAGGAGTCTAGGAGTTTGGGGGGGGGGGGTTCTAGGGGGCAATTATTTCTGTTATTTGGATGCAGCCCTGAAATGGAGACTGCTGAAAATTTAACATACGTCTTCTGCACAGTTACGCAGCTGTCGTGGTGCTAATTTACCTCAGTTGCTTCTGCTTTTAAAAGAGGAGGAGAGTCTTAGTAAAACTGCAGAGTTAGACAATAGTAGTTCCTAGGAGCTGGGGAAAATAGTGCATACGCATGCAGTCTCTTATTTCTGCTTTTGTTGTCATGACTGGACCGCTATTTGGGTTTTTTTCTGAGTGAAGAAGAAAAGGACTTTGTAACCTTTTGATCATGCTTTTAGTTCCTGATTAAGATACCAAGTTAAGGAAGGGTTTTTTCTCTTGAAACAGGATAGCTTCATAGAACCCCATGCTGACAGGTCTTCACCTTTCCCAGTAGTGTTTAGAATAACGCACTATGAACCAAGAAAATCTGGATGCAAATCTTGTCTCTTCCATTTTCATTCCTTGTAACTGTGGACAAGCTACCTGTTGCCCTCAGCTGCCTACTAGTTTGTAAGCTCTTTTGGAAAGGGTCATCATATTTGAAAAATGTTGTAAGCTGTGTTGAACTAAAATTGGAAAGGTGGTCTAGAAATTTATTTATTTATTTGTGTGCTCTTGTATACCGCCCTTTCCAGAGATCAAGAGCGGTTTACAAATAACGGGAATAAAAAGCTATTACATTAAACTTGTGGTAAGAACTTAATTACATTTGAACTAAGTCATAGCGTATTTATAGGTGATGATAGTTATTTTACAGAAACAATATTACATTAACATATTTACATAGCAGCATTTACATGGGATGATGGAGACTTGTTCTATATGAGGGATATAAATGAAATTATTTTGCAACATCTCCATTGGCTTCCTATCTACTGCAGACTCACCTTCAAAGTACTACTGATTACCTTCAAAGCCCTTAACAAACTATCCTCCACCTCCCTCACAGACGTTGTTCACCCCACTCCTCAGAATAGATCCAGAAGATGGATCGCTGCTAACGCACTCGTCCCCAGTGCGATAACAAAATGCTCCCTCATGACAAAGAACAGAGCTTTTGTGTTTTACGCACCCACACTTTGGAATGCCCTCCCTATCACTATCCGGTCTATTTCTGACCTTGCACAATTTAGGAAGGCTCTAAAGTATCACCTTTTCCTTCAGCATTACTCTCATACCGGTGACATGACATAACCCAGCATACCCTCCCTATCTGTCACGATGACATAACGTCATGTTAACAAAACCATATCTGTTGATACAATTACTGTACTCAACTTGTATATAGTTATCTCTGTTGAAACGTATATATAGTTATCCCTGTTGAAACCCAAGTTGTATCACCTGTTCCTTGTAAAGTTTCAATGTATGCTCCAGCCTACATTGTACAATTTAATGTTATTTGTAAACTGCACTGATTCTAAAGAGCACGGTATAAAAAAGACTTAAATAAATGTTGGTGGTAATGTGTTTTTATGTTCTGATTGATCAAAGTATTCGGTGAATAAGTGTGTTTTTAGTGTCTTCCGAAAATCTTTGAGGTCATTGATGGCTCTTATTTTGTCTGGAAGGGCATTCCAAAGGATTTGAGTGAAATGTGTGAATGCTCTATTGCTGGTTGAGTGGTTTGTTTTGCGGTAGTTAACTGGCACTGTTAAAGTGTTTTTGTGACTGTCTCTCCTGGATCTTTCAGTGATTGGGTTGTTAATGAGCGAGGATAGGTATGAGGGTGCTATTTCCCTAATGAGTTTGAAAAGGTGATTGTAAGGATTTTACGTTTTATTTGGCTTGCTATGGGTAACCAATGTAATTCGTATAGAAGTGGTGTGGTGTGTTCTGTGCTTTTTTTGCCGTATATGATACGTGCCGCTACATTTTGTGCCATCTGCAGTTGTTTGTTTGTTTGGGGACATTATGCCAAATGCTGTTTGAGTGGTCAAGGTGAAGGGTGATCATTGCTTGTAGGACAGTTCGGAAGTCATTATTAGTAAGAATGGTCTGATTTGCTGGAGTAGTCGTAGCTTGTATAAGATGGCCCTAGAGATTATTTTTATATGAGTTATCATTGAGAGATTTTGATCTAACGTGATTCCTAAGTATTGACTTGGTGCTTTACTTCAAGTTTTGAGTCCATGAATTTTATTTTTGTTGGGGGGGAGGGTGAAATTCTTGTTTTTCATTACAAATAAGGTTTCTGTTTTGTTGATGTTTATATGTAGACTATGTTGCTTTAGCCAATTTATGACTTCATGGAGACAAGCTGTGATTTGATGGTAATTTGGATTTTCAATGTTTATTGGGAGGTAGCACATTATGTCATCTGCATAAATGCGGTATCCTATTTTAAATTTCTTAAAGATGTTGCAAATGGGTTGTAAGTATAGATTAAAAAGAAGTGTGGAGAATGCTGATCCTTGAGGGATACCCTTCTCTTGCTTGTATGGGCTAGATTTGTGTTGGCCTATTTTTATTTGTTGAGTGCGTCCTGTGAGGTAGGAATGGAACCTTTTGAGTGACATGTCGCCTCTACCTATCTTTCTTGTAAGAAGGACTTTGCATCATCTTTTGATAACATTAGTCACAATGTCCAAAAAATATGATTATAAATGTTTGCTTTGGATTGTTGAAGAAGGCCAACAGTAGAGTTTCTACACCGTGATGTGATCTAAAGCCATATTGTTGTTCATCTATGGGGGCATTTGATCAATCAGCTCTTGGAGCTGTATTTGAACATTTTTTTTCGATTAATTTAGCTATGAAGGGGAGGCTGGATATTGATCTGTAAAGAGTTCAGGTTTTGTGTATCTGTTTTATTTTTTGATATTGGCCTAATGGATGCGTGTTTTAGGGATTGATTCACAATGTTGAGTAAGAAAGGAGCCAAATCAGAGTGTGTGGCTTTTAGCCAGTTGACTGGACAGGGGTCAAAGCTTGATGTCATTGTATTGAGCTTTGTTATAATGTTTTTCATATGTCTAAGGTCAACTGTATGAAATTTTACTGGGTATGACCAGTCATTATTTGGTTTATCTTGGGTGGTGTTAGGTTGTTTTAGCTTGTTCATATAATGGGTTGCCAAGATTTGTAACTCTATGCATATGTTATTTGTTTCAGGTGAAGAAACACAGTATAAACATTGTTAATTAAAATTAGTGAGGGCTGCCTTGGCACTCACAGGAGATTTGAATTTTGGCACAGGATGCGCTGCTACTGTAGGTCAATGAATTAGATTATTTTGCTAGGAATTTAATGTTTCTAATTTAATAATTAGCCCTAGCATTTTGTTCAGCACTTCAGTATGTTAATAAGAGCTACAGGGCAGAAATAAGGGGTACAAATAAAAACTAAACATGGACTGGGCATTTTGTAATCTTCTGCGGCACCTTCCAGCTTTCCTTTATAAACCATCATTTTCAGCGGTTTGATAAAAATATGGTCAAAACTTTCCTGGAGACTGAAATTTTTGATCCAGGAGAAATTTAATGAAAAAAAAAAACGTGAACAAAAATTAGTTCAGCCGCTTGAAACCATAAATCTTTGTTGCTTTTGTATCACTAGCCCTGGCTAGCAGTAATTTCCCTCCCGGTCTGTATGACAAACTGCAGCTTTCTTGCTGCGCTGTAGTGCTATCAGTTCCAGAAACACTACACTGATGGGAGACTGAACCTGGCAAGTCTTAGAAGCTGAACTTAGTGCTTGGGCTGGATAGCACTAGGTCAACCTCTGAGGGCTGCAGAAGACAATGTCAAACTTCTGCAGTAGCTTACCAACCACAGTGGGCCATGATCAACAAGTCAGTTTGAAAAGAGATAAGGTCAGTTCCACCACTAAACTGATACTGAAGAACATGTTGAAATTGATTCTTAACTGAAACTGTTCTTAAGCTGTTACGGGATGTCAGTGGCCCTCGCAGCGTTGTGAAATGGCCTCTGTTTCTATTTGTATCCTGGGTTAAGCAGCACAGCTAGGGTGTTGTAAGATGTGGAAACTCAGCAGCTCAACTTGTTATGTAAATTCATAGCCAATGCAAATGCCAAAAGGGAGAAAGACATTATAAAAGATGAAGGTATCAGAGGTATAGCAAATGAGAGCTTTTGTCATTGTGCCTTGCCCTAACATGTTAGGCTTAACATGTTAATGTTAGACTTCGATTGATTTTATATAGTGATGAGTAACGGTTTTGTAAACCCCAAGGTTAATAATAATTGCAAAATCTTACCATGATATCCCTGCTTAATAGAAACCAGTCTTATACTATGAAAAGTTCCGAATTAAAATCATTCCATGTTTCTTGAAGCTCAATAATTTACAAAGTAGGAAGAATAAGACTAATTCACAATCGGTGTGTGTGAAATAGTGAACTCATAGTTTTCCTAGTACAGTTAGGGGCCTAGTTATTAAGGTATTCTTCTGCATTAGCACACATTATTAGTAACTAGGTCCTGTGAAATAACATGTGATCTGCATTAAAATAATTTGTGTTACGGTGAATTAATGTGCCTGATCATATCTGCAAGATCAGGCTTGGGTTGGTACTTGGATGGGAGACCACCTTGGAATACTAGATGACATAGACGTGCTACGTGGAAGAAAGACCTGGCAATCTACTTCCAGATGCACCTTACCAAGAAAACCCAGGGGATAGTCATAGCATGGACAAGTATAGGAGCCAACATTGACTTGAAGGCAGACAACAATGGTGAATGCACTTTAGCATACTTTAGTAACTAGCCCCCTTAATTGACTAATTAGACTCAAGTGTTTAAATATTAAAGTAACCAGTTAGATATTGCATTAAAGCAATTTAGTATAGGAGTGTAGCAGGCTTTTGCTATGGAAAAGGGAGTGTAAATCATAATATTGTCAGCATAAATGTGCTATAGTATATTGTGCACCTGAATGATATTGCAGATTAGCTAAAGATAAACGTTAAATAGAGAGAATAGCACTGAACCTTGGGGAGACTCCCTGTGTCAGATTGTATGGGGCTGATTTGGTAGGGTCTATTTTCACATGCTGCCGACGGTCCAGTTAGATATAGTAGAATCAATCCAAAGCCGTACTCTGAACACCTATGGCTTGAAGACCTGTGGGATACTGAATTGAATGCAGCCTTTATATCAAGGAAAATCAGAATGAATCCTTGTTGAGGGTTCTGTATGCCTTTTATAATCCTATCAGAAAGAGAGGTGATTAGTGAGTGTCTCAACACCATGGTATTGTCTGAAAACATGTTGCCGTAGGTCTAGTGGAGCATTTGTATTGACATAATCCTGTAGTTGTATCTGTACTACTGTTGGTTTTTTTTTTTTTTAATTATTTTTGATAGGAAAGGTAGGCTGGTGATGAGATGGTAAGAACTCGGGTTGCTTGTCTCTAATTTTGTATTCTTTAAAATAGGGCAGATAGAACCATTCTTTAGACAGGAGAGAATGTAACCTTGTATAGACAAATTATCTTTTTTATGAATGGGGCTAGATCAGAGTAAGTAATCTTGATCCAACTTACCGTGCGTGGGTGAAGCGGAGATGTTGTATTGAGTTCCCGTATGATGCTTTCCAAATTTTCAAGGGTTTGTGGAGTGAGTTCTGACAGGGAAATGTTGGGTACTTGTTCATATTGTGTTATAGCTGGATTCTGGTGGGAGCTTTCAACCTTAGCTTGGAAGACGCTAGCCAGTTCTTGTGGTCTTGGGAGAGTTATGAATTCTGTTGTTGTCATTATGTTTTAGTAGAGATTTTACAATGTCAAAGAGCTTCCTAGTTTTATATCTCCAGGAACAAGCAGGAATAAGTCCTCACATATGGGTACGTCGGTACCGACGGAGCCTGCGCGGGAATGCTCCCCAGCTTCCCAGAATGAAAGCTTTTGGGGCATCCCACAGCGAATGCGCGCTGCCTTCCCGCCTTTCCTACCAACTCTCCTCAGTTCTTCTTTTCCGCGGAGCCAGCAGGTCGTGTTCCTGTCACCGCTGAAGAAGTTCTTTATTTTAATCTATTTCTTTGGTCGCGTGTCTGCCTTCCCCGACGCCGGACCGGTACCGCCGGTCTTTTCTTCTAAAAAAAAAAAATATATAATATTTTTCCCTCACTTGGTGTATTTTTCTTCTTAGGCCTTCAGGCCCACAAGAAACTTTCCCTCATGGAAAAACCAGCCTCTGGCTTAAAAAAATGCACTAAGTGTAGCGGTACAATTTCTGTGACAGACACCCATGAATGGTGTCTTAAATGTTTGGGGCCTGAACACTCCGTCCCGGATTGCCAGTCCTGTTCTCTAATGTCTAAACGAGGGTTACAGAACCGAGCAGCCAAGCTCCATGTGCTGTTTCCCACGGATGCACCGGCGGTGGCATCGACATCTTCCAGGTCTTCCTCTCCTGATGGATCTCAGGTAACCAAACATACTTTTAGCAGGTCCTCAAAGGGCAAATCTCCCTCTAAGTATCGAGATGCCTCCGGGCTTGCCCTTGAGGATCCTGCCCCAGCCAAACAACCCCGGCGGGAAGCTCTGGCTTCCAAAGCTCCTCCTATGGGGTTACAGGTTGACATCGATGGCACGGCCTCGACCGATCACCTGTTAGACTGCTCTGGGGTACCGGCACAATCTCCCGGTACCGACATCCAGGCAGTCGTGGCGTCCATGGATCACACTGTGCAATCCATGCAGCAGGCCATACTGGCTTTCATCAAGGCTGCGACGCCGTCGGTACCACAACAAGCCATGTTGTTGGTACCGGTACCGGTACCAACCTCGATACCGGTACCGGCTGCATCGACATCGGCCAGGATGCCGATTCCGGCTCCCTGTCCTGGGCTCTTTCTCGGTACCGACCCGGTACCGGGGACACCCGATGTCGGTACCGATCGATACGCCTATCGATCTTTGGAATCGGGCAGACGATATTTCGATTCTTCTGATGATTCTGAGTCATCGGATGAGTCTCCTGCAGTATCTGTCACCCTTCCTGAGGAGCCTTCTTCTCCAAAAAGGAGAATGTCTCCTCCAGAGGATTTGTCCTTTCAAGACTTCATAATAGAAGTAGTTAAAGGACTCTCTATTTCAGTAACCTCTGAAAAAGAACCTAGAGCAAAAAAATTAGATATTTTGGGATACTCTAAGGTTCCCAGAGAGGCAGTCACCTTGCCAATTCATGAAATTCTTCAAGAACATTTGATTGACTTGTGGGAGACTCCTCTTACCCTTTCTCCTCATTCTCGTAGATTGGACACTATGTACCGTGTCCCTCCTTCTCCTGGATTTCAAAAAACTCAGCTTCCTCACCACTCCATTGTGGTGCAGTCAGCTATGAAGAGGATAAAGAGTTCCAAAAGACACTTTTCTACTCCTCCAGGAAGAGAATGCAGGACCTTGGATGCTTTTGGTAGGAAGATCTTCCAAGCTAGCATGCTTATTGCCAGAATCAATTCATACAGCCTTTATATGGGTATGTTTCTGAAGGAGGTTGCAGAAAAACTGCACAAATTTCTCCCTTTTATTCCAGAAGATAAAAGGGATGAATTCCTTCTTTGGCTTAAGCATACTCAAGACATTTCAAAGTTTTCCAACAGGGCAGCCTTTGATTCTTTTGAAGGTGCCAGCAGAGCCT
Source organism: Ichthyophis bannanicus (assembly GCA_033557465.1). Classification (NCBI taxonomy): domain Eukaryota; kingdom Metazoa; phylum Chordata; class Amphibia; order Gymnophiona; family Ichthyophiidae; genus Ichthyophis; species Ichthyophis bannanicus. The sequence continues at coordinate 496,395,865 of CM066037.1, read as the reverse complement.
CAGGCATTGCTATAGCTGCTCGTAGAATTGCTTGGCTCCAGGCTTCTGATCTAGAACCCTGGGTTCAAGATGGTTTAGGAAATCTGCCCTGTACAGGTGAAAACCTATTTGGCAAGGAGTGGCAAATTAAAGCCACTCAAATGGATGCAGAAAATGCTGCTCTGGATAGACTTTCTAAGTCTACCTCCACTCTGGCCAAGAAAAAATCTTTTAAAAAGTCTTTTTACAAGAAGGGCAGATTTCCTTCCACTTCTGCTCAACAGTCTTCTACAGGTCGCCTTGCTACTAAGCGTCAGCAACCTAAACAGGCCAGGCCTAAACCTGCAGGGGCTGCTGCAACCCAGCAGTCCCAAGCCCCTCAGGGGTTTTGACTTGGTACTAGAGAACTTAACCTTTCTGGCTCTACAACAGCCAGAACCTCTCACCATTCCAGGAAGGTTAGCTCATTTTGCTCCCAGATGGGAGCAAATCACATCAGAGCAGTGGACCCTCTCCATCATCAGAGAGGGCTACAAACTTCATTTCTCAAACCTTCCTCCCTACACCATGGTGAGACATTTCAATTCTCCCACATCTCTCCTCGACCTTCTGGATCAGGAGGTAACCTCCCTTCTGGCCCAGAGGGCCATAGAAGAAGTTCCTCTTCTTCAACAGGGGTCAGGGTTTTACTCCCCCTACTTTCTCATTCCAAAGAAAACAGGGGGATACAGACCCATTCTAGATCTCCGAGAATTGAACAAATTTCTATACAAGGAGAAGTTCAAGATGCTCTCTTTAGGCACTCTCCTTCCATACCTACAGAGTCAGGATTGGCTTTGTTCTCTAGATCTCAAGGATGCGTACACTCATATACTCATCCATCCATCCCACAGAAAATTCCTACGTTTTCTGTTCCAGGGCAAACATTACCAATACAGAGTCCTTCCTTTCGGTCTGGCCTCTGCTCCAAGAGTGTTCACCAAATGCATGGCAATAGTTGCTGCATTTCTACGCACTCTGGGAATCTTTGTCTTCCCATATCTGGACGACTGGCTCATCCGAGCTCCATCCCAGTCAGAAGCCCAAATTTCCCTGGACAGTACCAGGAGCATTCTGCAGTATCTGGGACTTGTGGTAAACCTCCCAAAGTCTCAGCTCACCCCTACTCAGTCCCTAGAATTCATACTACTGCAAGAGCCTATCATCCCCAGGCTCGTTGCCAATGTCTAGTGCAATTAGCCTCCCAGATTCAGTCAAAGGACCACTTAACTGCCCGGGAGATGCTACAACTACTAGGCCACATGGCTTCCACAGTACATGTGGTGCCCTATGCTCGCCTACACATGAGAGCAGCTCAGTGGACTTTGTCCACCCAATGGACTCAAGCTTCAGGAGCTCTCTCAGACCAAATAGCAAACTCCAAACGTCTCTTTTGGTCTCTCCAATGGTGGATGTCCACTCAAAATCTGTTGCTGGGGTCCCCCTTCCAACCTTTGTTGCCCCAAGCAATCCTCACAACAGATGCCTCCCTAACAGGTTGGGGAGCTCATCTACAGGACCTATCCACCCAAGGCACTTGGTCCCCACAGGAGACCTCCCTTCATATCAACCTCTTGGAACTTCGAGCAGTGTACCTAGCTCTCAAGGTCTTTCATACCCTCCTCAGCTACCGGACAGTCCTCATTCAAACAGACAATCAGGTAGCTATGTTTTACATAAACAAGCAAGGAGGAACTGGCTCTCTGTCGCTTTGCAACGAAGCTCTAAGATTATGGGCCTTCGCCAGAGAGCATCAAATCCATCTCCTGGCAGTATACCTCCCAGGAATTCAAAACTCTTGGGCAGACAGACTCAGTCGAGTTCTGCTTCCGCACGAATGGTCCCTGCACATGGATCAGGTACTCAGAATCTTCCAGGAATGGGGTACCCCGGACATAGACCTATTTGCAAGTCCGTGGAATGCCAAACTTCCCCGGTTCTGTTCCAGAATTCCGTGTCAGGGAGTTCAGGCCAAGGATGCCTTCCTCCTTCATTGGGGTCAGGACTTCCTGTATGCCTTTCCACCCATTCCTTTGATTCCCAAGACTCTGTTCAAACTTCAGAGGGATCAAGGATCTATGATCCTTATAGCTCCACGCTGGCCACGCCAAGTGTGGTACCCTCTGCTTCTGCATCTCTCCCAAGCCCCCTCCCTGGACTTAGGAGCTGCTCCAGACCTTCTGTCTCAGGAGAAGGGGACTTTGTGGCATCCAAACTCCACGTCCCTTCACCTCAGAGCTTGGTTACTGAAGGCCTAGACCTTCAAGACTTCAGTCTTTCGCAGCAAGTGAAGGATATCCTTCATGCTTCCAGGAAACCTTCCACTAGGCGTTCCTATGCCTTTAAATGGAAAAGATTTTCCATTTGGTGTGCTCAAAAGGGTCTTGACCCTCGGGCACTTCCTCTGAATTCGCTATTAGAATATCTCCTGCATCTTTCCAATGCAGGCCTTAAGACGAATTCAGTAAGGGTCCATTTAAGTGCTATTGCAGCATCCCTTAAGCCTATCAATGGACAACCTGTTTCCTCTCATCCTCTTATTGCAAGATTTATGAGAGGCCTAACTTTAACTAAACCTCCCATTCGACCTCCTCCAGTGGCATGAGATTTAAATTTGGCTCTTGGTCAGCTTATGAAGCCACCTTTTGAACCATTAGCCACTACCTCCTTGAAATTTCTTTCCTGGAAGGTTATTTTCCTTATTGCAATCACTTCTGCTCGCCGCATCAGTGAACTGCAGGCCTTAGTGGCTAATCCACCTTATACAAGGTTCCATCATGATAAGGTAGTCCTTAGGACAAATCCTCACTTTATGCCTAAAGTGGTCTCATCTTTTCATCTTAATCAAGAGGTATATTTACCTGTCTTTTTTCCAGCTCCTCATGCATCAGCTGCAGAGAGGAACCTTCATACTCTAGATAAAAGAGCTCTAGCTTTTTACTTACACAGGACACAGCAACATAGAAAGTCTTCTCAGCTTTTTGTTGCTTTTGATCCTTCTCATTTAGGACTTCCAGTCTCCAAAAGAACACTGTCCAATTGGATTGCTCAGTGTATTTCTTTTGCTTACCAGAGTAAGAACCTTTCTCTGGAGGGCCATGTCACAGCTCACAATGTGAGGGCCATGGCCACCTCTATGGCTCATCTTCATTCTGTGTCCATCGATCAGATCTGTCGAGCAGGCACCTGGGCCTCGGTTCATACCTTCACAGCCCATTACTGTTTGGACAAGGACTCCCGCCGGGATGCCTTGTTTGGTCAGGCTGTCCTCAGACACCTGTTCCATTCTTGAACAACTCCTGCCCTCCTTCCCTGAATGGATGCCTGAGATCCATAGGAAGACGAGGAACCCTTCTGGGTCTCATACCCTTGGGGATCTCCCAGGCATCTTAGCTAGGGAGTCCCCATATGTGAGGACTTATTCCTGCTTGTTCCTGGAGATAGCACAGTTACTTACCTGTAACAGGTGATCTCTGGGAACAGCAGGAATTAGTCCTCACAACCCACCCACCTCCCCTAGGAGTTGTATCTCTCTCTTTGTCTTTCCTTTCCTCTCTCTCTCTATTGTCTCAGCTTTAAACTTGAACTGAGGAGAGTTGGTAGGAAAGGCGGGAAGGCAGCGCGCATGCGCTGTGGGATGCCCCAAAAGCTTTCATTCTGGGAAGCTGGGGAGCATTCCCGCGCAGGCTCCGTCGGTACCGACGTACCCATATGTGAGGACTAATTCCTGCTGTTCCCAGAGATCACCTGTTACAGGTAAGTAACTGTGCTTTATGGAGCTGGTGATAAGCTTTGTATATTCCTTTTTATGTTCATTGACTTTGTGCCGATAATTGTTAAGGTTATGCATGTCGCTAATTCTTTCTTAGTTATTATGTGAGTGGTACCACTGATCACTTTGTGTGCCACAAAAGGCATTTGTTTCCCCACTAATATGGCCACTCCTCGTCGTTTGGATTTGTGGTGTGCTGCATAGACATTTCCAATGCATCCCCCGCTTTAGTTTGTTGTGTTCTGATGTCATTAAATGCGTTTCTTGTAAGAACACAATGTGGGTCCCTAGGGTCCGCAGATATTTTAAGACGCCTCACGTTTGATGGGTGAATGCAGTCCCCCTACGTTCAATGATGTGTAATGGGTTTCACTCGCCATCTCCCAGGTGTGTGATATGTACTTCAGATATATTGTAATGATACCCCCTGGGCCACCCAGCTTGACCCCGATGAATGTCTTCTGACCCCTTCTTTGGGTCTCTGGTCCTGTTGACTATTTCCCCCATGTACCCTAAGCGGTGTGTGGTCTGGCGCCCTCTGCCTTTTTCTTCCTCCGTCTTTGCCCCCTCTCATTCCTCCTCGATCTCACCATTTTCACAACCCTACTGTGCCTCCTCCCCTTCCCATTCCCTGAGTCCCTATCTTCTTGTGTAATTACACAGGTACACTAAAAATTTTTTTTATTAAACTGCCTCTAATGTTTCGATTGATTTTTACGTTTTTTGGTGCGCTGAATCCAAATCTGGTAACCAATTTGCTCCATCATGTACAGATTTTTTGCTACATTGGGTTAGCAGTTTGAGGTGAACGTTTCAGATTGAGTGCGATCGAGATAAAAGTTTCTTGGATGAATTCTTTATACTAATTGTTTAGTAGTTATTAAAATAAGAATAAAGAAAATTGTAACAAGGCAGCACATAAGAATAGAGTAATGTCAACAAAACACACTGTGATGGTAGCAAAATTGTTTGCACTTAAAACAGCCACATACATGTGCACAAACATTGAGCATATAAGAGCGAGGTTAGACACAAAGCAAAGCAAAGAAATGTGCACAAAATGTTGTACAGGTATGTATGTAAGAATAGAAAACGCAAACCGCACCATTGCAATACATGAAGACAAACACCTGATGGTGTGAAAATAAAATTCTAATAAATGAGATCCGACACTGTGGTAATAACTAGCAAATTTTTATTTCAAAGTTTAGTAAAACACAATATTTGTCAACACAGTTTAGATTTTAAAGTCATTCTTGGGTCAATCAATCTCCTGGTGGTCCCGTTTCTTCTTCCCCCGAATGCTTCTCTTGGTGCGCTGCTTGGCGTATTTTTCATCTGGGGTTTCCCGCAGCAGCAACCAGCAGAAATCAGCCATCATAGTGGTGTTCCATCTTCCTTGGTACCTTCTCTCTGCGTCCTTGATGTCCTGGTGAAACCTTTCACCTTGTTCTTCACTGTACGCCCCCAGGTTTTCGGGAAAGTAGTTCACATGGGAGTGCAAGAAATGGACTTTCAGGCTCATGTTACAGCCTTGTTCTTTGAAGGCATTGAGCATCCTGGCAACAATATCCTTATAGTTCTCATCCCGCCTGTTCCCCAAGAATATGAGAACAACATCCTTGAAGGAATCCCAGGCTTCTTTTTCCTTCTCAGACATTGTTTCAGTGAATGCTCCATCTGAAATGAGTTTCCTTATATCAGGGCCAACAAACACTCCTTCCTTTAGCTTTGCTTCAGAAAGTCGGGGGAACTTTGAGCAAAGGTACCGAAAGCACTCACCATCTTTTGGAAGGGACTTGATGAATTGCTTAATGAGACCCAACTTAATGTGGAGAGGTGGTAATAGAATTTTATCACGAGGTACCAAGCTCTCATGAAGAACATTTTTCTCACCGGGTCTCAAATACTCCCGAATTGGCCAGTCTTTTTTCCCCCAGTGTAGGTCGCGGGCCCGGCTATCCCACAAGCAAAGGAAGCAGGGATATTTGGTGAAACCGGATTGCTGCCCTAATAGCATGGATAGAATTTTAAAGTCTCCACAAATCATCCACTTATGCTCATCATAACTAATCTTCTGAAGAATCAGGGCCAAATTCTCGTATTTTTCTTGGAGAATAACAGAGTGAGCAATAGGAACTGAAGCAAATGTGTTGCCATTATGAAGAAGAACACCTTTTATGCTGTCTTTTGACGAATCAATGAACAGCCGCCATTCAGCAGGATCATACTTGAGTTTAAACTTTTCCATCACTCCGTATATATCGTTGCAAAATACCAAATCTTCCTCTTTGCTGAAATACTTCAAAAATTGTGTCTCGCGGTTGCGGTACCAATAAAAGTTGTTCCTGGTGACAATAGATTTTTCTGTTTAAGCCGAGAACCTAGCAGTTGGGCAGCATCTTTTGGGAGTCCTAAATCCCGGACTAAATCATTCAATTCAGCTTGAGAGAAAAGTTCAGGTTTCTGATCTGGTTCAGTTTCAAACTCGGAAGTACTGGACTCATCGGGAAAAGCCATCTGAGTCTCATCATGATCAGAACCGTCCACACAAATATGATCCAAAGATTTTGGTGGTTCAGGCACAGGTACTTCGTTGCTATGAGGCATAGGCCTAATTGCTGAGGGAAGGTTGGGGTAACTTATTACGTTCTTATTTTTTAAGTTGTATCCCTTCACAATGCAAGAGCAAAAATAGCAGTCAATGCTGTGGTCTCTTTGTTCACGCCACATCATAGGTATTCCGAAACGAAATGCTTGTTTTTTACCTTTCATCCATAAGCATAGATCTTCCTCACATGTCTTGCACACTTTGTGAGGAGCCCACGGTTTGTCTTGATCGCCTAACTTCAAACTGAAATAGGCGAAATATACTTTTTTAATAAATGCAGAAATGTTCCTCTGCCGCTTTTTCACGGTATATTCCCCACAAATAAAACAAAAACTGTCCGGAGAGTTGACGCAACCTCTGGCTCTGTGAGCCATCACAAATACACAGCACTGCAAACTACAACTGTAGTGAACCACTTCGGAATAAAGCTGGATTATGACTGAGCAAACAAAAGGTAATAATGAACTTGCAAGAAACAGAAATTTGACAGGAACGTTCATGTCGCAACCACCGTGTTTGAGCGAGCGAACGAGGCGAGGCGAACAGGAAAGAACATGCGCCAGCGCGAGTACTGGGTTTAGCCCCCCGCCTCCCAATTGTCCTGTTAATGTATAAAATGAATACAAAACACTCTAAAATATCATGAGGGAGTGTTTCTAGTTAGTTAACCATTACAACCTCTATTTTGGGCCAAGAAAATAAACTGCAGTCGGCTAAAAAGAAATTATGTGAACATTCCTTATATGGGTAAGAAATCTAATTTTGCAAGAAAACGTGACGTGATGGAACATTTTGGCTATTTTTCCTGGATTCAGCACCCCAAAATCTATAGGAATCAGTTGCAAAACTGGAGGCAGTTTTTTGGTAGTGTACCTGTGTTATGTTTGTACTCCCTCCCCTCTCTATGTATTTGTTACCTCGCATTCTCCGCAAGTCAGATAGTAGTTATTGTCCCCTGAACTGAGCCTTTTGGTTCAGTTTGCCATTTTCACTGCCTGCGCCAACTGTCCTTCCTGCTTCCTTGCGCGTGGTTCTTGTCAGCTGTCTTAGGTCCCCAGCCTATGAGTTGTTTGGCTGTGGTTGATTTTTGCACTTCGGGCAAGACTTTCCTCTTGTTGTGCCGCAGTTGCAGGAGTATCTTTCCCCTTTTTCTGCTCTGTTTTAGTGTCATTCCTGCTCTGGAACCTCTGCTGGCACTCTCCCCATTCTCTAGTTTTCAGCATTAACCAAACTGTAACAGCTTTTTTGTGATTCCCGTCTCGGCAGTGGCTTGCCCACTTAATATCTTTTCAGTCCCGGTCACTGCCTCCTCTTATTTTGTTCCTGCGCCAGCCCACTTCTCCGCTAGCTTCTTTCCTTCCTGAGCTGTATGGTAGAAGACAGTTTTCCCATTGTGGGTTACTTTCATTTTGGACGGGAACAACAGAGCAAACCTTATGTCTTGGTGGAAAAGCTACCTATATACAGGCACAAACTCTCTCCGTGCAGCTGACAATTTGCTGGAGTAGTCATTAAATAAAATCAGTTTGTGCCCTTCATACTCCAAGCCTTTCTTGTTCTGCAGTGCCTTCAAGATCTCCTTCCTTTTCCGCCCAAATCAGGTACTGGCTCTTTGCAGTTCTTGGCCGGTGATTTTCCTCCATTATCTTTATTTGCACTTTATATACCGCCCTTGTCGAGACATCAGGGCGGTTTACAATAAGTAAAACATGTCCACGCTATGAGAAAATAGAAAAGAATGCCATAAAATTATAGAAAAGGATAGAAGTAATAGATCATTAGCAGATAACACAAAAAGCAATATTTAAATAGGGTATACCAAGGGTATCACATGGGGGGTTTGAAGCCTGTTCAAACAAATGGGTTTTTAACAAATTTTTGAATTTTGGGTATTAGGGTTCTACACGGAGGGAGGCAGGGCGTTCCAAAGTATGGGACTGAGGAAGAAAAAGGCGGCACGTCAAGTCTGTTTTATATGGGCTTTAGAGGGGGAAGGTAGAGATAGACGATTTGCATGCAATGAACGGAGTTGTTGATAGGGAGTGTGGCGAGAAATAAGATCAGACAAATAAAAGTGGGTTTACCGTGTGAATAGCCCGATGTGTCACAATCAGGAATTTATATTGGAACCTGACACGAAGAGGCAACCAATGAAGATGGTAAAGGAGGGGAGTAATATGATCGGACCGGTGAGCATACGTAATAAGACGAGCTGCCAATCCAACGTGCGCGTTCGCAGCACCATGCCCCCGGTAATGACTGCAGCCCCAGCTGTGATGGCAGCCAGTCTTGCAAGAGGATCTTGATGGTTGCCCAGTCTTCCAATCTAATTGGCAGATGAAATTTATTGTGGGCAAGTGCAAAGTTATGCACCTAGGAAAGAACAACCCAAAGTATGGTTACATAATGCAAGGTTACACATTGGGAGCCATCACCCAGGAAAAAGATTTAGGCGTCATCGTGGATAAAATTTTAAAACCCTCCGCCGAGTGTGCAGCAGTGGCCAAGAGAGCAAATAGAATGCTAGGTATCATAAGGAAAGGAATGGAAAATAAAACAAAGGATATTATAATGCCTCTGTATCGTTCCATGGGACGAACGCACCTTGAATATTGTGTGCAATTCTGGTCGCCGTATCTTAAAAAGGATATGGCGTTACTAGAAAAGGTACAGAGAAGAGTCACCAAAATGGTAAAGGAGATGGAAGGCTACTCCTATGAAGAGAGGCTAAAAAGGTTAGGGCTCTTTAACCTGGAAAAGAGACAGCTGAGGGGAGATATGATAGAGGTCTATAAATTAATGAACGGAGTGGAACAGGTAAAAGTAGATTGATTGTTTACGCTATCAGAATATAGAAAGACTAGGGGACATGCAATGAAGCTACAGGGTAAACTATTTAAGACTAATAAGAGAGAATATTTTTTTACTCAAGGTGTAATCAAACTCTGGAATTTGTTACCGGAGGATGTAGTAAAAGCTGTTAGTGTAGCTGGGTTTAAAAAAGGTTTGGACAAGTTCCTGGACCATTATTAAAAGGAACCCAGGATATCACTGCTTGACCCAATACAAGCAATGAGGAGCCTGTATCTTTTGGGGAAGCTGCTAGGTACTTATGACCTAGATTGGCCACTGTTGGAAACAGGACACTGGGCTTGATGGACCTTGGTCTGACCCAGTATGGCATATCTTATGTTCTTATGTCTTGGTAGAAATAATAGAGGTGTCCTTCAGACACTGTTTCTGGGTTTCCCACCACCCGTAAATTATTTGTTCTGGCACGATTCTCCTGTTCTTTTTGTAGCTGTATCAAGTCTGTGCTCATCTGTGCTGTTATTTGTTCCTGGGTCGCCACCTGGGTCTCCATTTTTGTGAGCCTGTTTATCTGGGCCTCCGGCTTCCTTGATCCAATCCACCATGGACTGCAGTTTGTTTAGGCGGTCTTCTAATGCCGTGGTCACTACTTTGGATATCTCTGCTGTCAGCCTGTCTGCCCCTTTGGGTTGTACCTCAGATGCCGTTTTCTTTGCCACGCGGCTTTGTTTCCTGGCTCGCTTTCAGGGTCTGTTGGGGGTATTCCCTTTGCCATGCCAGTATTGGTGTTCCGCTACATGAGTGTGTGAGTCTACTGTGTTTCCTTTGAGCACTGATTTTGCAAGTGAGCTGGTTTTTGCTGGTTTTCTAGGGACTCTTTACGGGAGCTTTCCCCTCACGCTGCTGTCCTCCAGCACCGGAAGTCTGGTTTATTTTACTCAATAGTTATGTTATTTATCGACCTTACGATCTGCTAAAATCATTATTAGGTCTGTTAGGCAGTTCGTGACATGAATCATTTCATGTTATGTGGCAAGTTTAATTTGAAGTTAGACACTTCCCCCTTGCTACAGGATGTTGTAATGTTTATGGGTTTATCTCAACGTATTTCTAGTTCCGCACATGCTTATTGCTGTTTATTAGATCTTTGTATCTAATGTTCAGAAGTATCCAGTAGCATGGTTCGATCATCAACTAATTACTTTTTGCACTGTGCATCATGAGCCTGTATTTAGATCGCTGAAAGTTGTTTTCAAGGAAGGTTACTGAACCTTTTTAAGGATTATTGGGTCCAGAACATTAAGGATAAAACCTGGTCTGCTGTTGTAGACAGTATGGTGATCAAATGGAATGAATCTGTAAGGCTTTATCTAATGTTAGTGTGGTTCATGAAGCCATACTGAAACAGCCATAGTACAGTATGCTGTGTGGTATTTAATGGAGCTGATGGCTCTCAAGAAGAAGATTAGGTGGGCTGAGCATCGGTGGAGGAAGGAAAAAGCAAATACAGCTAAAGTTGAGTATATGTGTAGATGACAATGCTATAATGCTTCGGTGAGTGACGCTAAGAAGGAATATTACGAAACCCAGATTTATAACTCACTTAATGTGGTTTCTTCCTTATCGTCACTCCAGTCCAGTCCCTTACTTCTGGGGTTGCGTAACCCTTCCAGCAGCTTGGAGGCTGAGTCCATCCTTTTTGAGGATGGTGCGGTATAAATACCACTGGCACCACCCACAGATTCCAGTATTCTCAGCCTCCAAGCAGCTGGAGGGTTCCATAAGCCAAGGGCTTACTGGAGTCTACGATCTTTAATGTAATTTAATTTAATTTAATTTAATTTTACTTTCATCTAATCTATTAACTAATCATTTTTTATTTTTTTCTATTTTGCTTATTTAGGTCTTGTATTCACTTTTGCTGGTACTGCTCCTTTAAACCTTCTCCGTCTCCCTCGCTCCCCCCCCCCCTCCCGAACCAGAAGAGGAGGTTTTGTTCGTTGACGGTAACCAGACTTACCGAGCAGAAGATTTGCCGGCAGCAGTGAGGAGGACCGCAAAGCCGCCTCCTCCCCTGCTGGATCAGCGGTCTCTCGTCCTCCTCCTCTTAGGCCTGCCTTGCCTCGCGCCGAAGCCCTCCGGTGGCTGAGCGCTTGAGGCGGCAGCACGGCGTTCCCCCACTTCCTCCGGCTTGGCTCTGCAGCTCAGCAGCGTCGGGGTTGATCGCCGCCTCAAAGCCCGTTTCCGGTGCCGAACAGGCTCTGCGGGCAAGAAAAGGAGAGTCTGGCAGAGACGCCGACCGGTTAGGGCTCCACGTGGCCGCGGCCTGCCACGTGTGAGCCTCCGGAGTGCGGCGGACTTCCGCGGAGCATCGCGCTGTTAAAGTCCATCAAAACCGCAAGTACTGGGGAACGTTTTATTAGCGGGGGCTAGTTTTAGGGTTATCTGATTTGTTTCCTTTTTTTTTACTTTAACATTAATCTAAGTTTTTCCCCTTATCCCCTCCCTAGTAGTTTACAGTCGGGGGGGGGGGGGGGGGTGCAATTGTGATATTGGTCATCTCCAGGAACAAGCAGGAATAAGTCCTCACATATGGGTACGTCGGAACCGACGGAGCCCGCGCGGGAAAGCTCCCCAGCTTCCCAGAAAGGAAGCCTTTGGGGCCTCCCACTGCACATGCGCGCTGCCTTCCTGACCAGCTCTCCTCAGTTTCTCTTTTTCCGCGGAGCCAGCAGGTCGTGTTCCTGTCACCGCTGAAGAAATTCTTGTTTTAGTTTGTTTCTTTAGACCGTGTACCTACCTTCCCCATACCGAAACCGGTACCGCCGGTCTCTCTCTTTTTTTCAAAAAAAAAAAAAAAAAATCTTTATTTTTGCACAACTTGGTGACTTCGGTTAGGCCTCAGGCCTACACAAATTCTCCTCATGGAGAAACCAGCCCCTGGTTTCAAGAAGTGTACCAAGTGTAGTGCTGTTATTTCTGTCACAGACACCCATGACTGGTGTCTTAAATGTTTGGGACCTGAACACTCCATTCCGGACTGCCCATCCTGCTCCCAGATGTCTAAACATGGTTTGCAGAACCGGGCCAACAAATTCCATGTGCTGTTTGCTTCAGATAATCCAGCATCACAGTCATCCAGGTCTTCCTCTCCGGATGGATCTCAGGTAACCAAACCTTCTTCGGGCAGGTCCTCAAAGAGCAAATCTCCTTCAAAGCATCGAGAGGCTCTCACTTTTGAATCTGAGGATCCTGCCCCAGCCAAACAACCCCGGCGGGAAGCTCTGGCTTCCAAAGCTCCATCTATGGGTTACAGGTTGACATCGATGGCACGGCCTCGACCGATCACCTGTTAGACTGCTCTGGGGTACCGGCCCATACCGGTACCGACATCCAGGCAGCAGTGGCGTCTATGAGCAATACTGTTCAGACCATGCAGCAGGCCATGCTGGCTTTCATTAAAGCTGCGACGCCCTCGGTACCGCATCCAGCGGTTCCGTGTCCAGTTCCGGTATCGTTTCCCATATCGGAACCGAGACCATCGTCTTCCAAACGCAGATCGGTTCCGCATGCCGGATCCGGGTTTTCACCCGATACCGATCCCATACCCGGTACGCCCGATGTCGATACCGAACGGTATGCGTATCGTGCGTTGGAAGCAAATAGAGGATACTCTGATTCTTCTGAGGATTTTGACTCCTCTGAGGACTCTGATGAGCTGTCTCTAGTTCTTCCTGAAGACCCTTCTTCCCCAAAGAGGAGAATGTCTCCACCAGAGGATTTGTCCTTTCAAGACTTCATTATAGAACTAGCTAAAGGACTTTCTATTACCACATCCTCTGAAAAAGAACCTAGATCAAAGAAACTGGATATTTTAGGATACCCTAAGGTTCCTAAAGAGGCAGTCACCCTGCCTATCCATGAAATCCTTCAAGAACACTTGATGGACTTATGGGAGGCTCCTCTAACGTTGTCTCCTTATTCTCGTAGGTTGGACATCATGTACCGGGTCCCTTCTCCTCCTGGTTTTCAAAAGACTCAGCTGCCTCACCATTCCATTGTGGTGAAGTCTGCGCTGAAAAAGATTAAGAGTACCAAAAGGCACTCTTCTACCCCTCCAGGGCGAGAATGTAAGACCCTAGACTCTTTTGGTAGGAAAATCTTCCAGGCTAGTATGCTTATAGCCAGGATTACTTCATACAGTCTGTATATGGGCATGTTTCTCAGGGAACTTGCCCTAAAGGTACGGCATTTTGCCCCCTTTATCCCTGAGGATAAAAAGGAGGAGTTCATTTCTATAGTGAAACAGCTTCTAGATGTTTCTAAGTTCTCCAACAGAGCAGCCTTTGATTCCTTTGAAGGTGCCGGTAGAGCTTCAGGCATTGCCATTGCAGCCCAACGACTTGCTTGGCTCCAGGCCTCTGACCTAGAACCCTGGGTCCTGGATGGCTTACAGAATCTGCCCTGTACAGGTGAGAACTTATTTGGTAAAGACTGGCAAATTAAAGCCACTCAAATGGACGCAGAAAATGCTACCTTAGATAGACTTTCTAAGTCTACCTCTACTCCTGCCAAGAAAAAGTCTTTCAAGAGGCCTTACTACAAGAAGGCCAGATTTTCCACAAATACTGGCCAACAATCTTCTCAGCCTCGCTTTGCTGCTAAACGTCAGCAGCCTAAACAGGCAAGGTCAAAGCCTGCAGTGTCTGCCACTCCTCAGCAGGCTCAACCCTCTCAGGGGTTTTGACTTGCCCCTAGAGAACTTAACCTTTCTGGCTCTAGAACAACCAGAGCCGCTCACCATTCCCGGAAGGTTAGCTCACTTTGCTCCCAGATGGGGGCAAATTACATCAGAGCAATGGACCCTCTCTATCATCAGAGAGGGCTACAAACTTCGTTTTTCCAACCTTCCTCCATATACCATGGTGAGGCACTTCAATTCTCCCCCATCTCTCCTGGGCCTGTTGGGTCAGGAAGTCTCTTCTCTCCTTGCCCAAGGGGCAATAGAAGAGGTTCCTCTTCTTCAACAAGGGACAGGATTCTACTCCCCTTATTTTCTCATACCAAAGAAGACAGGGGGATTCAGACCTATCCTAGATCTGGGAGAATTGAACAAATTTCTGTACAAGGAGAAATTCAAAATGCTTTCTCTAGGATTTCTCCTTCCATACCTTCAGAGTCAGGATTGGCTTTGTTCTCTAGATCTCAAGGATGCGTACACACATATACTCATCCACCCATCCCACAGAAAATATCTAAGATTTCTGTTTCAGGGAAAACATTTCCAGTACAGAGTACTTCCCTTCGGTCTAGCCTCTGCTCCAAGAGTGTTCACCAAATGCATGGCAGTTGTTGCCGCATTTCTAAGAGGTCTGGGAATTTTTGTATTCCCATATCTGGACGACTGGCTCATCCGAGCTCCATCTCAGTCAGAGGCCCAGATTTCCCTGGACCGCACAAGGCACATTCTGCAGTATCTGGGACTGGTGGTAAACCTTCCCAAGTCTCAACTTATCCCTACTCAGTCTCTGGAATTCATAGGGGCCCAGTTGGACACCACCACTGCAAGGGCCTACCTACCTCAAGTCCGGGGCCAACGTCTGGTGTGCTTGGCCTCCCAAGCTCAGTCCAGCAGTCACTTGACAGCCAGAGAAATGCTGCGACTTCTGGGCCACATGGCCTCCACGGTACACGTGGTGCCCTACGCTCGTCTTCATATGAGAGCAGCTCAATGGACCTTGGCCACCCAGTGGACTCAAGCATCAGGAGCGCTCTCCGACCAAATACTCACCTCAAAGCGTCTGTTTTGGTCCCTCCAATGGTGGATGTCCACCAAGAATCTGTTGTTGGGGGCCCCCTTCCAACCTTTGTTGCCCCAAGCAACCCTCACAACAGATGCCTCCCAAACAGGGTGGGGAGCCCATCTTCAACACCTCTCCACTCAGGGTGCTTGGTCTCCACAAGAGACCACCCTTCACATCAACCTCCTGGAACTGCGAGCAATCTTCTTTGCCCTCAAAGTCTTCCATACCCTCCTTGTCAACCTGACCGTCCTAGTCCATACAGACAATCAGGTGGCCATGTTCTACATAAACAAACAAGGAGGGACAGGCTCTCTGTCGCTTTGCAACGAAGGTCTCAGATTATGGGCCTTCGCCAGAGAGCATCAAATTCATCTTCTGGCAGTGTATCTTCCAGGGGTTCAAAACTCTCGGGCAGACAGACTCAGTCGAGTTCTGCTTCCACACGAATGGTCCTTGCATATGGACCAGATACGCAGAATCTTTCAGGAATGGGGAACCCCGGACATAGACCTCTTTGCAAGTCCGTGGAATGCCAATCTTCCCCGGTTCTGTTCCAGGACTCCGTTTCAGAGAGCTCAGGCCAACGACGCCTTTCTCCTACATTGGGGTCAGGAATTCCTATATGCCTTTCCACCCATTCCTTTGATTCCCAAGACTCTGTTCAAACTCCAGAGGGATCACGGATCGATGATCCTCATAGCTCCACGCTGGCCACGCCAAGTGTGGTTCCCTCTACTTCTGCATCTCTCCCAGGGACCCTCCCTGGACCTGGGAGCTGCGCCAGACCTTCTGTCTCAGGAGGAGGGGACTTTGTGGCACCCAAACCCCAAGTCCCTACACCTCAGAGCTTGGTTACTGAAGGCCTAAGCCTTCATGATTTCAAGATATCCTTCATGCCTCTAGGAAACCCTCCACGAGGTGTTCCTATGCTTTCAAATGGAAACGCTTTTCCATTTGGTGTGCTCAACAGGGTCTTGACCCTCTAGCACTTCCTTTGAATTCTCTATTAGACTATCTCCTGCATCTTTCTAATGCAGGCCTTAAGACAAATTCAGTACGAGTCCATTTGAGTGCTATTGCAGCATCTTTAAAACCTATAAATGGACAACCTGTCTCCTCTCATCCTCTTATTGCAAGGTTCATGAGAGGCCTGACTCTAACTAAACCTCCCATCCGGCCTCCTCCGGTAGCATGGGATTTGAACCTAGTTCTAGGTCAGCTTATGAAGCCACCTTTTGAACAGTTGGTTTCTACCTCCTTGAAATTTCTTTCCTGGAAGGTCCTTTTCCTTATTGCAGTCACTTCGGCTCGCCGCATCAGTGAACTACAGGCCTTAGTGGCTCATCCACCTTATACCAGGTTTCATCATGATAAGGTGGTCCTAAGGACGAATCCCCACTTTATGCCCAAAGTGGTCTCGCCTTTTCATCTTAATCAAGAGGTATATCTACCTGTCTTTTTTCCAGCTCCTCATGCATCCAGTGCAGAGAGGAACCTTCATACTCTAGATTGTAAAAGAGCTCTTGCCTTTTACCTCAACAGGACTCAGCCACATCGAAAGTCTTCCCAACTTTTCGTGGCTTTTGATCCTTCTCATTTGGGACTTCCAGTCTCTAAACGTACACTTTCCAATTGGATTGCTCAGTGTATTTCCTTTGCTTACCAGAGTAAAAATATTTCTCTGGAAGGCCATGTCACAGCTCACAATGTGAGAGTCATGGCCACTTCTATGGCTCATCTTCACTCTGTATCCATAGATCAGATCTGTCGAGCCGCCACCTGGGCCTCGGTTCATACCTTCACAGCCCATTACTGTTTGGACAAGGACTCCCGCCGGGATGCCTTGTTTGGTCAGGCTGTCCTCAAACACCTGTTCCATACTTGAACAACTCCTGCCCACCTTCCCAGGATGGATGCCTGAGATCCATACGAAGATGGCGAACCCTTGGAAGGGGATCTCCCAGGCATCTTAGCTAGGGAGTCCCCATATGTGAGGACTTATTCCTGCTTGTTCCTGGAGATAGCACAGTTACTTACCTGTAACAGGTGATCTCTGGGAACAGCAGGAATTAGTCCTCACAACCCACCCACCTCCCCTAGGAGTTGTATCTTCTATCTATCTTCCTTTCCTCTCTCTATTGTCTCAGCTATAAACTCGAACTGAGGAGAGCTGGTCAGGAAGGCGGGAAGGCAGCGCGCATGTGCAGTGGGAGGCCCCAAAGGCTTCCTTTCTGGGAAGCTGGGGAGCTTTCCCGCGCGGGCTCCGTCGGTTCCGACGTACCCATATGTGAGGACTAATTCCTGCTGTTCCCAGAGATCACCTGTTGCAGGTAAGTAACTGTGCTTTCCCTGCTGGAACTTCTACAATCCTTTAATTTGAATTTTCTTAATTTTTGTTGTTTATTGATTTTTCATAACAATACAAAATAAACACAAGAAAAATAACCATTGTCAATACAATATCAAGAAATACATTAACAATACATCAGACACCCATCAAGGAGATGCCGATTTAATACACTCAGAAATCCTGAATGATTCCTGAATTTATAACTCAAACTCTATTTCACATATCGGTGATCCTAATAAAAGGAAAAGACCAAAAACCTCTACATCTTACCCTCCAAAAAAACGGTTAACTGCTCTACCTCAACAAATACATATCTTTTACCCTGATATAAAATATGACATTTGCATGGAAATTTTAAATAAAAAGAGGCGCCCAAAGCAAGAACACGAGGACGCAGATCCAAAAAGGACTTACGTCGTCGCTGAGTCTCTCTAGACACGTCTGGAAATATTTGTATGGTCTGACCACAAAACAGTTCCTTCTTTTTCTGAAAATCGTGCTATCTTTATCCAACATAGAAACAAAAGTGACCACTAAAGTAGCTCTAGAATTAATAATATCATTATCTGACTCAATAAACTCCGAAATATTTAGCGGAGAAGAGGCGGGGTGTTGCGACTGCGCGCCTACCACCCCCTCTATCTCCGCACTAACCACATTACCGACAGGAACATAAAAGAGTTTAGAAATACAAATTGCCTTAGAGTCACTAAAACACAAAACCTCATGAAAATATTTTTGTAACAAAATCATGGGGATAAAAAATGTGTCTTCGGAAAATTAAGTAAACGAAGATTACAGGATCTAAACATATTTTCTAAATACTCATCTTGTTTATGCAAAACCAGTGAATCCACCGGAATTTTATCTAATATAGCCTTATGAGAAAGAAAACTAGAATCCTGAAAATCAGCCCGCTTTTCTAAAGACAATATTCTGTCCTGATGGTCAGACAGTTTCATCACAGTCTCTTTAGAAAAATCCGAAATCTTCTTCAATGAAACACCTAAAGAGAGCTCCATGCGAGAGACAATTGTCCAAATATCTTTCAAGGAAATGTCCGACGGTGGAGCATGGACATCCACTACCGGGGGGAAAGAAATCACAGTAGGCATAGGTATAGATGATACTACAGAGTCCACCCTTAAAAAGGAGGAAGGCAATACATCCAAAACAGAATTAACTGTTATTGGCTCAGTCAATAATAAAGCAACATCAGAGACGGAATTAGAGTCACCGATGGGCGGAGTTACGCCCGTATCGCTAAGAGGAGTGAGAGAAGAGGTACTCACGGCTGACGTATCAACAAGAACATTCGTTGCTGACTGAGTTGAGGCAGCCAAATCGTATGATTGTACATGTGCATCCATTGGACCGATAGTTTTGACTGCCTTCACTTGGACAACCGGCGGTAACTTCTTTTTTCTCTTCCCCATAACAGGGAATAACCTCCTCAACCGACGTGAACCGAAGGGGCACCAAAGGGGCGTGGCCTGCCCCTTTGGTCACGCCCCCAGGGGACGCCCGCGACCGCGTCCCGCGGTGGGGCAGAATGATTTTAAAGCCCTCAGAGCAGCTCACCAACCAATCGGGAGAGCCACCAGCACCAGCAATTTTCTTTATTTAATTTATGTTAGTTACCTTTTGGTTTGCCAAACTGTATTTTAATCTTGCCTTTGAATAGGACATGACTGGCAAAACGCGGTGCCTGTCCTGTGGCATTCGCAGGGGTACTACCTCCGAATCAGGAATCTGCAGGGGTTGTGCTGCAGAGGCTGCTTCGGTGGAGCAAAATATTCAATTAGCCATGTCTCAAACCGCTCAGGGGACCCTCTGGAAGGGGAAAGGGAACCCCGTTCTCCTCTGCCTTCTACCTCGGACTTGCCGGTCTCCCCTCCTTCCCTTCCCCCAATGGCAGTCGGGGAGGGGAGTGCCAGCGACCTATTCTCTCCAGACTTCGTCCTCTTGCTGCACAAGGCATATTGTATGCGCAAGAAAGAGATTGGGGCTGCTGAGTTCGGCGCAGCGATGGAAAGTCTGGGGACCAGGCCACTGAAGACTAACTGCCAGGTTTCGGAGGCCCCACCCAAGCGCGCAAGGCTGGTGAGCGAGGAGCCTCTCTCGTCCTTCTCACATGACACTCCGGAGGAGGAGGTCTCGGACAAGGAGCTGGGAGAAGAGGAGGAGGAGGAGCTCGAAGAGGGAGAGATTCCAGAGGAGGACCAATCCCGCATAGTGAGGGTTTTTTGGCGGGAGGAGCTCCCGGCGTTGATTAACGAGTCCCTCAAGGTGCTCAATGTGACCTCCGACGCCCCAACAGTGGAGGAAGCGTTGGAGGATTCTTTGATCCAAGCGGTGAGGAGATATCAGAAGGTCTTCCCCGTCCACAGAGTGGTGCGTCAGATGATCCAGGAGGAGTGGGATCAACCAGAATCAAGTTTAAGGGGCGTGCGCTCTATGACTCGGCTTTACCCTTTACCGGAAACGGACAAAGAACTGCTGAGGTCGCCCAGGGTGGACACAGTGGTATCTGCGGTGACAAAGAAGACGACTATCCCGGTCGAGGGTAGCGCGGCCTTGAAGGATTCTCAGGATAGAAAATTGGATACGCTGCTGAAGCAAGCCTTTGATATCAGTGCTCTCGCCTTACAGGCCTCGGTTTCCGGGGCTTGGGTGGCTCGGGCCTGTTTGAGGTGGTCCCAGCAACTCCAGCTGGCAGAGAGTCCCTCGGGGGATGCCCATTCTATTTCAGCTAGGTTGGAGTCCGGGGCTGCCTACCTAGCGGATAGCCAATATGACCTCATCAGGAGCCTGGCTAAAAACATGGCATCTGTGGTAGCAGCTAGGCGATACTTATAGCTACGGAATTGGGCAGCCGATGCCTCTTCAAAGGCGCGCCTGAGTCGTCTCCCCTTCAAGGGGAAGTTGTTGTTTGGAGAAGACTTAGATAAATTGGTAAAAGACCTTGGCGAATCTAAAGGTGGCAGGCTTCCGGAAGACAGACCGAAGCAAGGTCGTTCGCTAGCCCCGGTTCGGAGCCAGCCTAGGGACACCCGGAGGTTTCGTCCAGCCAGATCGAATCCCTTTCCTAGGGGCCGTTTCCCTTCGAGGGGACAAAGCTTCAGAGGGTTTTGGGGAGCAGGGAGAGGTTTTGGAGCCTCCTCCTCCACGGGACCTAGAAAACCACAATGAGAAAACGGGGGTCCAGGTGGGGGGACTGCCGGTGGGGGGCCGTTTTAAAGCAGTTCCTTCCTGCCTGGTCCCGGGTCACATCCGATCAATGGGTCCTAGAAGTGATCCGAGAGGGTTATGCTCTAGAATTTGCAAAGCAAATACATCCGGCCTTTGTTCAGTCTCCCTGCGGATCTCCGGTAAAGAGGGCGGCGATAGATGCCACACTTTCAATACTCATGACGCTCGGAGCGGTGGCCCCTGTTCCACCGCACCAATGCGGCTCCGGTCGATACTCGATTTATTTTGTAGTACCAAAGAAGGAAGGATCGTTTCGCCCGATCCTAGATCTAAAGCAAGTCAATCGCTGTCTCAAAGTGCCTCATTTCCGGATGGAAACTCTAAAGTTGGTCATCGTGGCTGTAAGGAGCGGAGAGTTCCTGACTTCCTTGGATTTGACGGAAGTCTACCTACATATCCCGGTTCGAAGCTCCCATCAACAGTTCCTGAGATTTGCAGTGCCAAGAGGTCATTTTCAATTCTGGGCACTGCCCTTCGGGCTAGCTACGGCCCCTCGGACCTTCACCAAGATAATGGTAGTGGTGGCGGCGGCTCTCAGAAAAGAGGGAATCTTGGTACATCCCTACCTGGACGATTGGCTGATCCAGGCGAAGTCAGAAGAGGAGAGTCGCTCAACTACTGCCAGAGTGGTGGAAGTCCTGGAGGAGTTAGGCTGGGTCATCAATCGGGCAAAGAGCAGGTTGGTTCCCTCTCAAGAGCTTGAGTATCTCGGAGTGAGATTCAACACCAGAAGAGGAAGAGTTTTTCTGTCCAAAAAGAGGGCAAGGGACCTAAGGATCCTGGTGGCACAATTCCTGGGCAAGCGAAACCCTACGGCGTGGCATTACCTCCAATTGTTGGGAACCATGGCTGCAACAATAGAGGTAGTCCCGTGGGCCAGAGCTCACATGCGCCCTCTGCAGCGGGCCCTGTTACGTCGGTGGTCTCACCAACTTCATCCGTTGGCTATGCGGCTGCCTTGTGCTCCTCGAACCAAGAATGCCCTCCAGTGGTGGCGGTGCTCTCGGAACCTGGATCGCGGGATGGCCCTTGAACCTCCGCAGTGGTTACTGCTGACGACAGATGCCAGTCTAGCGGGCTGGGGAGCTCATTGCGAGGACCAGTTCATCCAGGGTCAGTGGTCCTTAATGGAGTCTCTCATTGGTCCATCAACAGGCTGGAGCTGCGAGCGGTAGCCTTAGCGCTCAGGGCACTCGAACCCTTAGTTCGACAGAGGGCAGTTCGCGTCTTCTCAGACAATGTCACCGCGGTGGCTTACATCAATCGCCAGGGAGGTACAAGCAGTCCCTCCTTGGAGAAGGAAGCGGACAGCCTGTTCCAATGGGCCAAAAACAGATTGATTTTTATTTATTTATTTAACAGTATTTCTAAACCGCCTTATCTTAATAATCAAGGTGGTATCACAGCAAACAATCGAGTAAAGTGAGTGTGTTATACATGCAGTGAGGGTGAAGTTGAGTGTGTGTTGTATTGTGTGCTGGATTGGTATGAGCTATGTACAGAGTGGGCTATATACAGTGGTGCAAAAAACATATTCCATACATACATTGTTTAGGCGGTATCATGTGCTGTTATACATTTTCTGAGGTTATGAGATGTGTCCATAGTGTTCTATGAACAGCATGGTTTTCAGCTGTTTTCTAAAGTCCTTGAGGTCTGTAGTAGCCCTCAGATCGTCCGGTAGTTTGTTCCATATTGTTGGAGCGGCCATGGAGAGTGCTCTGTCTGTTGTGTCCTTGCGTGTGTGTTTGTATTCACTTGGGGTGCTGACTCGGTTGTGTGTATGTTTTCTTCTGGGACGTGTGCTGGTGTCTGGTTGTATGAGGGTGTGCAGGCTGTTGGCTGATGTGTGCTGTTTTATCTTAAATAGGTTTATGATTGTTTTGAATCTGATGCGTGCACGGATTGGAAGCCAGTGTAAGTCCTTTAAGGTGGGTGTGATGTGCTCCTGTCGTGCGGTTCCTGATATGATTCGTGCTGCAGTGTTTTGTGCCAGTTGGAGTGGTTTGAGGGCTTGTTTCGGTAGTCCAAGGTATATCGGATTGCAGAAGTCCAGTAGTGGGGTTATCAGTGCTTGACAGACGGTACGGAAGTGTTCTGGGGCGAGGAGCGGTTTCAGTCTCCTGATGATTCGCATCTTGTAGTAGGCTTTTTGGATTGTTTTGTTTATGTGTGGCTTGAGATTGAGTTTATTGTCCAGAGTAACTCCGAGGTATCTCACTTCTGATCTTATTGGTATAGTAGTGCTTTGTATCTTTATATTTGGTGGGTGTATGAAGCTTTGGTTCCGAGTGATGATTAAAGCTTCGGTCTTGTTGTAGTTTATTGCGAGGTTGTTGTTTTGACACCAACTCGCCATTTGGGTGAGGCAGTCTGTTATCTTGGAGAAGTCCGGGTTGTCGATTGATATCGGGGTGTATATCATGATGTCGTCTGCATATATTGTGTATTGAATGTTGTTCTCTTTCATGATGTTGCATATTGGTTGGATGTAGATGTTAAATAGACTCTTTCGGCCCAGCATGTAGCCGGAACGGACAACGCTATGGCCGATTACCTCAGCAGGTTCAAGATCAACCACGGGAAGTGGGAGCTGGACCAGGAGGTTTTCGATCAGGTAGTAGCCCTTTGGGGCCCACCAGTCATGGATCTCATGGCGCGGTATGCTTCAGCCAAGGCAAGCAGATTTTTCAGTCGAAGGAAGGAAAGGATGTCAGAAGGCTTAGATGCTCTAGCCCAGAGGTGGCCTTCGGAGGGGCTCCTGTATGTATTCCCCCCATGGGCCCTCATCGGAAAGCTTCTGCAGCGAGTGGAAGCCTACCGAGGTTTGGTAATCCTCCATAGCTCTGGATTGGCCTCGTTGCCCCTGGTATGAGGACCTAGTGAGGTTATCGGTCGACCGGCCTTGGCGTCTCCCCTGCAGAAAGGGTCTGTTGAGACAGGGGCCGGTACTGATGCCTCACGTGGATCGATTCTCGCTTACGGCCTTGCTATTGAAAGGGTGCGGCTCTGGAAGCGGGGGTACTCGGGATCAGTAATCTCTACCTTGTTGAGCACGCGAAAGCGCTCAACCTGTCTCTCCTATGTAAGGGTTTGGTGCATCTTCGAAGCCTGGTGTGGGGAGCGCCGGAAGAAACCTCTGTCGGCCTCGGTCCCGGAGGTCCTGGAATTTTTGCAAGCAGGTTTTGAGAAGGGCCTAGCGCCCAGCTCCTTACGAGTCCAGTTGGCTGCTATCTCTTGTTACAGGGGTAAGGTCCGTGGAAAGTCCTTAGGGGACCACGCAGATGTAGCCAGGTTCCTAAGAGCGGTTAGGCGTCTGCGTCCGCAACAAAGGTCGGTGATTCCCCCTTGGGATCTCAATCTGGTGTTAAATGCCCTGACCAGGGAGCCTTTCGAGCCGGCTAAGAGAGCCTCCCTAAAGGATTTGACACTCAAGACGGTCTTTCTGGTCGCCATTTGCTCGGACAGACACGTTTCCGAACTGCAAGCATTGTCTTCTCAGCCCCCCTTTCTTTCGTTCTTCAGAGATAAGGTGGTCTTGCGGACAGTTCCTTCCTTCTTACCCAAGGTCTTCTCTCCTTTCCATGTGAACCAGACGGTTTCGCTTCCGGTTTTCTCGGCAGAAGAGCGAGAGGGTAATGCCAGAAAGCTACGTCTTCTGGACGTCCAGAGAGCGTGAAGCTTTATCTCTCCCGCACGGCATCCTTCCGGAGGTCAGAACGTTTATTCATTCTGTTTGGAGGGCCGCATAAGGGGGAGGCGGCGACCAAGGCCTCTATCTCTAGGTGGATCAAGGAAGCTATTCTGCCTACATCCTGAAGGGGAAGCAGGTTCCAGGAGGTCTGCGCGCACATTCGACGCGGGCGCAGGCTACCTCTTGGGCGGAGTATAGCTTAGTTCCACCGCTGGACATCTGCAGAGCGGCTACTTGGTCTTCGCTGCATACTTTTACCAAACACTACAGGCTGGATGTTCAGAGTTCAGCTGATGCTCGTTTTGGGGATGCGATACTTCGGTCTGGGATAGCGAACCCCTCCCAGGCGTGAACTGCTCTGTTACATCCCAGAAGTAAGGGACTGGACTGGAGTGACAATAAGGAAGAATTAATTAGACCTTACCTGCTAATTAGTGTTCCTGATGGAACGACAGTCCAGTCCCTGTTCCCTCCCAGTTTCTTCTAGTGACTGAGTGTTTCAGGGGGTAGGTGAAGGGCAGTGGACCGAAGTCAGAGCCGAAACGAAGCAAAAGGGTCCTTGGAGCAGGTCCGGAGGATCATGGTGAAGGAAAGTTCTGACATGCCTCCTCCTTCCCTCACCCCCCCCCCCTTTTTTCCTTCCTACCTCCTACAGTTAAAAAGGGGAGAGTTTGTTGTGTTCTCCTGTGTTTAAATTTTGCTGATTTTCTTAATTTTTAGTGAGTTGGTTTCTGGTTAAAGCTACTTTTTCATTAGAATATTGGGATCTGTGGGTGGTGCCAGTGGTATTTATACCGCACCATCCTCAAAAAGGATGGACTCAGCCTCCAAGCTGCTGGAAGGGTTACGCAACCCCAGAAGTAAGGGACTGGACTATCGTGCCTTCAGGAACACTAATTAGCAGGTAAAGTCTAATTAATTCTTCTGTCAAACTTTTTTCAATAGTGAACGGACTTACAGGAACCCCCCCCCCCTCCCAAGTATCAGGATTTGGGCCAAATGCCCAACAGCAGATTATTTTAATACTAAGGTTCAAAACTAGCCTTTTTTCTCAGATTGGTTTTAACACTGATTTTATTGTCAGCATTAAAAGGTGTTAAGAACATAAGAGATGCCATACTGGGTCAGACCAAAGTCCATCAAGCCCAGTATCCTGTTTCCAACAGCGGCCAATCCAAGTCACAGGTACCTGGCAGGTTCTCAAAGAGGCATACAGATTCCACAATGCTTGTCCCAGGGCAAGCAGTAGATTTCCCAAATCCTCTTCAACAATAGTTCATGGACCTTTCCTCCAGGAAATTGTCCAAACCTTTTTAAAAACCTGCTATATTAACAGCTTTCACTACATCCTCTGGTAACGAATTCCAGGGTTTGATTACATGTTGAGTGAAAAATATTTTCTCTTTTTAGTCTCAAATGGGTTACCCTATAGCTTCATTGCATGTCCCCTAGTCTTTCTATGTTCTGATGATGTAAACAACCGATCTACGTTTACCCGTTCCACTCCATTCATTTAATTTATAGATCTCTATCATAATCTCCCTCAGCCGTCTCTTTTCCAAGTTAAAGAGCTTTAACCTTTTAAGCTCATAGGGGAATCTTTCCATCCCCTTTACCATTTTGGTGGCTCTTCTCTGTACCTGTTCTAATTCCTCTATATTCTTTTTAAGATATGGCGACCAGAATTGCACACAATATTCAAGGTGCGGGCGCACCATGGAACGATAAAGAGTCATTATAATAACTTTGGTTTTATTCTCCTTCTAAGTATTGTTTCTGGCCTCTTGGATGCCGCCTTGTGCACTATAGAGTGGTGCTACTTGGGTTTTGAAGGTATCAATTGATGTGCTACTGCTGAGGCTGATGCAGCTGGTTGATTCATCTCTACAGTCTGGTTTGACGCCTCATGCTGTAGTAGGCCCACTTCTAAAGAACTGGGTAAAGTTTCAGATGTGTATAATTGTTGGCCTTTATCTAACATTCCTGTAGTAGGAAAGATTATTGAAATGTTGGGAGCTTCAGCAACTACAAGACTTTGTAATTGAAAATGACATTTTGGATGTACATCAGTGTGTTCCACTCTGACCATGGGACAGAGGCGCCTCTCTTGTCCCTGTATGACATGCTGTTGTGGGGCTTTGATTCTAATACCTGGGTTTTCTAGATGTTTCTGCCATGTATGGCACGATTTTGTATGATGTCTGATTAGAAAAGCTTGTCCTCTGTGCATAGGAGGCAATGCTATAAGGTGGTTTTTGCATCGTTTTTGTCAGGTTGAATGCAAAGACTGCGTTTAATAATGCTTTTTCTGAACACTTTAGGAGAGAGGCATCCCTCAAGGGTTCTCTTTCAGTTCTGTGGTTTCATATTTATGCAGTTCCTTTTTGTGATCTGTTAGCTTACATCTGAAGTATATTTTAGAGTTGTTGCCTGTATGAGACGATGTAGTATCTGCCTTTGTAGAAATGTCACTTGCTCTTTCTTCTATTGAAATTTGGTTAAAAGGCAATAAACAGAAGCTTTATTAATTGATCATGGTGGTATGATGACATTTCCTGTTGGAATTAGGATGAGGTATATTTTAATTCCTTTGAAATCAGGGGTGGTGCTAGATCCACAACTTACTTTAAGGCCCCACTTAAAGTTAAGTTCTGAGAGCCATTTTCATTAAAATCAGTATATTATAGCATTTAAAGCCTTTTTTAAATCTCAGATTGTCCTCGTTCTCGTATTCTAGATGCTTCTTTTACCACACATGGATTATATATTTAGCTCACACCTTTCCAGTACATAAAAACATAAGATATGCTATACTGGATCAGACCAAGGTCCATCAAGCCCAGTATCCTGTTTCCAACAGTGGCCATTCTAGGTCGTACGTACCTAGCAGTAGTAATTCAAGGTGAGTTACATTCAGGTTCTGTAGTTATTTCCTTGTCTCTAGAGAGCTTAAAATCTAAGTTTGTACCTGAGGCAGTGGAAGGTTAAGTGACTTGCCTAAGGCCACAAGAAGTGCCAGTGGGATTTGAACCTTGATCACAGTACACTGCTCTAACCACTATGCTACTCCCTCACTCATTTTCATTATTCCAATTCATTGCTTTTGGGACTTCCAAAGAAATATATGTGTGCAAAATACTGCAGATCACCTATTTAGTCTTTCGGAATTTGAAGATACGCCCCCCATATTGGAAGCAGTTACATTGCTTGTCAGTAGACTATAGAGTGCAATTCAAAAATGTATCTTTTGTATTTAAAACTTTATAAGCTTTGGGGCCCTAATATTAGACCTCTGTTATTAAAAAGTACAAGCCTGTGAGGTTCTAACTTGCATTTGGTTCCATTGATGTGTGTGATATGTGTATAGCAGAGACTCCCAACTCGAGTCTTTCCTTGTGTAGCTGGTGTGCTCCGGAATACATTACGTGTGGAGGCAAGTATAGAGACTGAATATTTGAAATTTAGGAAATGTGTAAAGACATTTTTGTTTGAAAATTCTTTCAGTGAATTGTTGTGATTAACTAGGTTTTTGCCAAATTTGTTGTTTTTATGTTTGTCTTTGTGTGTGTGTGTGTGTATGGTGTTATTATTTCTTACATTAGCTTGTAACCCATGTAGGAATGTTCATGTGTGTAATATAAATATTTTTAAATAAAAAAAATATAAATAAATACAGTGAAGAACAAATGATCCCCTATGATCCCCTTTCTCCCAGATTCTGCTCGCTCTCTCTTAGTTTGCCATCTCTGTAGCACTGGGACCTTTCCCATCCACAAGAAAATAAGTACTGTGCCAGTTGTATATGGACTGTCCGATCAAATATCTACGAATTAGATCTGAAAAATACTCTGTACTTAGCCATTGCTTAAAGTTGATTGCAGCTTTACTGATTTTTAAGCAAAACATAAGATGGTGGTTGTCCCCTTTTTTAATGTAAGGTCATTCGGTTGAAATTGACCGTTTGAATATTGTAGAGAGTCCACGGTTTTCTCTCAAGTGAAAATTCACAGACTTAGGAGACCTAGAGCAGAGATACTAGAATAAGAACATAAGATGTACCATACTGAATCAGATGAAAGGTCCATTGAGCCTGGGATCCCGTCTCTGAAAGTGGCCAGTCCGGGTCACTAGAAAGTACCTGGCAGATCCCAAGGAATAGGAGGCCATTCCTCGTTGCTGTCTCCCAGGGATAAGCGGTGACTTTCCCCAAGTCCACCTGACTAATAACTGCTTCTGGACTTTTCCTCTAGGCAGGGACTTCTCCAAACCTCTCTTAAACCCAGCTCCCACATCAATAAATTTCACAGCTTAATTGTGCATTATGTGAAAACATGCTCTCTTCAATTTATTTTCAGTATACTCTGTGTTAATTTCATGGCATGTTCCTTAGTCCTTGTATTGTTGAAAGGGGTAAATAATTAGTTTTGTGTTTATCTGTTTTATGTACTAATACTGTCAGATAGCTCTTCTCCAAGCTGGAACTCGATCTAACCTGTTGTCTTTTTTTCATAAGGGCGCTGTTCCATCCCCTTTATCATTTTTGTTCCCTCCTCTGTACGTTTACTAGTTCCACTATCTTTTTTTGAAATGGGGTGACCAGAACTGTATCCAGTGCTCAAGGTGTGGTGGTAACATTGATCTGTAGAGAGATATCGTGATGGTCTCTATTTTTATTGTCCATTCCCTTTGGAATAACATTTTGTTTGCTTTTTTGACCACCATCACATACACAGCTGAGGATTTCAACTTATTTTCCACATTCACTCGAAGGTCCTTCTCCTGAGTGGTGATTGCTAATCTGGGACCCAGCATTGTGTATCTATATTTAGGGCTTCTCTCCTTAGGTGTTTAAACACCTACATTTACAATTTATATTTTCCAGATAAGTAGGGGGATTTTGAGGGTACAAAAAAATCAGTGTACAGGTACTATTGCAGGCTATGTTTTCCAGTGGAATCAAATATGTCTGTTTGTGTCACTTAGGAGTTGTTAACACAGAAAGGGCACAAAAACTGAGTGGAGGATGCAAGACAAGCTAGGGGAGGGTTGAGAGAGTACTAGGGGGCAGTGGTGTTTTTCCAGTGTGCATCTAATAAACATCTATTTTAATTTTTTGCATCGAGGGTGTTTTTTATTGGCATTTATCAGTTAAAACCTGAATAAGAAACTAATTGGTTTTCTTATGTGCATTACTTTACACTTGTCCACATAAAATTTCATGTCAGGTCTGAGAGAGTGAACTAGTTAAATCTCAGAAGCTAAGCAGGGTTGCTCTACCATATAAGGCAAAAGTTTCCTTATATGGCAGAGTAATCCCCTGGGGTGCACCCTGTGGGACAGCTGATTTATTTATTTATTTATTTAATTTAACTAGGCGCTTATACCGCTTTTCTACCAGTCAAAGCGGTGTACATTCAGATATTGTATATATATTTTTCCCTTGTCCTCGAAGGGCTCACAATTTATGTTTTTTGTACCTGAGGCAACAGACGGTTAAGTGGCTTGCCCAAGGCCACAAGGAGCACCTGTGGGACTAGAAACCCCTGAACCCCGTGTTGTGCATCCTAGGATGCACCCTGGTGGAGTCACTGACATATTAGGAATTTTTGCCTTATAGGGCCTGCCTGGTGCCAAGCACTGCTATTTTCCAAGATGGTAGTGTGGGGGCTGGAGCATGTGGGCATCACTCCCCCCCCCCACCCCCAATACATTTAAGGGACTGGGAGCATCCTGATGCTTCTGGGAGGGGTTCGGGGATGGAAGGTGTGGCTATTCTGCCAATAGAGTATATATCTTGGTTAAGGGGGGAATCGTGATTAGGAGGGGCTGCAATCGGGGGTCAGGTCATCAGAACTGAATTGTCAAACTTCACTCAGATGATCTTTTTGCTCCTCGCTACATCTTTATGCTCTGCTGAAGCTGGCGTAAAGAGTTAGTGTTAAAAGGAGAGTAAAAATACAGCACTAGGTTTCAGTGCATTTTTTTTTTACATTAGAAGCAATTAAAAATTCATTATTTTGTATGTGATTAGCCTTCCTACAGCATAGTGCTGTATGCAGCGGTTATGCTGGTGATCTGCCTGGGCTATCTTGCTTTTTGCATTGGAGAGCAAGACTAGAATGGGAAATTCCTTATCGTCACTCCAGTTCAGTCCCTTTACTTCTGGGTTACGCAACCCTTCCAGCAGCTTGGAGGCTGAGCCCATCCTTTTTGAGGATGGTGCGGTATAAATACCACTGGCACCACCCACAGGCCCCAGTATTCTCAGCCTCCAAGCAGCTGGAGGGTTCCGTAAGCCAAGGGTTTACTGGAGTCTTCTATTTATTGATTTCTTTAATTTAATTTACTTTAACCTACTTTAATTTACTTTAATTTGGATATTTCATTTGAGTTCCCGATTTGAGTGCTGAGCCTTTAAATTTATCCTCCTTCCTTCGCTTGCTTCTCAGCGTCGGAGCTCCCAGCCCGGAGGAGGAGGTTTGCCTGCAGCAACGAGGAGGACCGGGGAGGTCTCCTCTCGCTTGCTCGGCCGGCCGGCACCCCGAGGCCCTTCCCGTAGGCCTGCCCTGCCTCGCGCCGAAGCCCTCCGGGTGGCTGAGTGCTTGAGGCAGCGCCGTGACTTTCCCCACGGTCTTACCGGCCTCGCGCTGCAGCTCCTGGAGCGACAGGGCGTTGAAGGCAGCTCTGGAGCCCAGAATCCAGCACTGAATCAGGCGGCGGGCACAAAGACATAGCCGGTGGCGTGAGCAGAGACGCCGTCCGCCGGTTAGGGCTCCATGTGGCTGCGGCCTACCACGTGTGAGCCAGCGGAGGGCGTTTGGCTTCCTCTGGCCTGGACAACGCGCCGAGTGGGAGCATCTAAACAGCAAGTACTGGGGAGGAATAAAAACGCTGGTTTTTGTTTTAATTTAATTTTTAATTTAATTTTAATTTCTTTCCTTTTTTGTTTTAATCCTTACTGTGTTGGTTTAACAGTTTGGGGGAGGGGAGGGTGCATTGAACTCTGATTTGCCTCCCCGATTTGAATTTCTGCAATCCTTAAGTTAATGCAAATTTATTAAATCTGTTATTCAAGCAGTAATTCTAAGTTATTGCCTTGAAAGGACATGACTGGCAAGCCACGGTGCCCGTCCTGTGGCACTTGTAGGGGTACTGCCTCAGAAGCAGGGATCTGCAGGGGTTGTGCTGCAGAGGCTGCTTCCATGGAACAGGAAATTCACTTGTCCATGGCTCAAGCTTCTCAGGGATCAGGAGATCCTCTGGAGGGGGAAGGGGGGGACCCATTTTCCTCCGCCTTCTACCTCGGAGTTGCCCGCTCCTCCTCTGTCCCTCCCCTCCACTTCCGTTGGGGAGGGGGGTGCCGGGGACCTCTTCTCTCCTGATTTCGTCCTTTTGCTGCACAAGGCCTACTGTATGCGCAAGCAGGGACTTGGGGCAAGAGAGTCGAGCACGGCGAAGGAAGGCGGGTTGGCCAGACCATTGAAGGCAAGCACCCAGGACTCCGGGGTTCCGCTCAAGCGCGCAAGGCTGATGAACGAGGAGCCTCTCGCGTCCCTTTCACAGGATACTCCGGAAGAGGAGGTCTCGGACAAAGGTGAAGATGAGGAGGAGCTCGAAGAGGGAGAGATCCCTGAGGAGGATCAATCCCGCATAATTCGAGTTTTTCGTCAAGAGGAGCTCCCAGCGTTGATCAATGAGTCCCTGAAAGTGCTCAATGTGGCCTCGGACACTCCAGCAGAGGAGGAGGCGTTGGAGGATCCTTTAATCCAAGCCGTTAGGAGGTCTCAGAAGATATTTCCTGTCCACAGGGTAGTGCGTCAGATGATCCAGAAGGAATGGGATCAACCAGAGTCAAGTTTGAGGGGAGTCCGGTCTATGGCTCGTCTATACCCTTTGCCAGAACCAGACAAAGAACTGCTGAAGTCACCCAGGGTGGATGCAGCGGTATCAGCAGTGACAAAGAAGACGACTATCCTGGTCGAGGGCAGCGCGGCTCTGAGGGATTCTCAAGATAGAAAATTGGATACGCTGCTGAAGCAAGCCTTTGATGTTAGTGCTCTCGCCTTACAGGCCTCGGTGTCGGGGGCTTGGGTGGCTCGGGCCTGTTTGAGATGGTCCCAGCAACTTCAGCTAGCGGAAGGTACCTCAGAGGACACGCAAGCTATTACAGCTAGGTTGGAGTCTGGGGTGGCCTACCTGGCGGATAATCAGTATGACCTCATCAGGAGCCTAGCTAAGAACATGGCCTCTGTGGTAGCAGCTAGGCGTTATTTGTGGCTACGTAATTGGGCGGCCGATGCCTCTTTAAAGGCGCGCCTGAGTCGTCTTCCTTTTAAAGGGAAGCTGTTATTTGGTGAAGATTTAGATAAGTTGGTAAAGGACCTTGGCAAATCTAGGGGGGGCAGGCTTCCGGAAGACAGACTGAAACAAGGACGCTCTCAAACTCCTGTGCGGAACCAACCAAGGGATGCTCAGAGGTTTCGTCCAGCCAGGTCGAACCCCTTTCCTAGGGGCCATTTCCCTTCAAGGGGTCAAAGCTTCAGAGGGTTTTGAGGGGCAGGTAGAGGTTTTGGGGCCTCGTTCTCCTCCACGGGACCTAGAAAACTGCAATAAGATAACGGGGGTCCAGGAGGGCGGACTGCCGGTGGGGGGTCGATTAAGGCAGTTTCTTCCCGCCTGGTCCTGGGTCACGTCCGATCAATGGGCCCTGGAAGTGATCCGAGAGGGATATGCTCTTGAATTTGCAAAGCAAATACTTCCAGCCTTTATTCAGTCTCCCTGCGGATCTCCAGAAAAAAGGGCGGCGATAGAGATCACACTTTCAAGGCTTATAGCACTCAGAGCGGTGGCCCCTGTTCCAGCAGACCAACACGGCTCCGGTCGATACTCAATTTATTTTGTGGTACCAAAGAAGGAAGGAACTTTTCGCCCGATCCTAGATCTAAAGCAAATAAATCGCTGTCTCAAGGTGCCTCACTTCCAAATGGAAACCCTAAAGTCGGTCATTGTGGCCGTAAGGAGCGGAGAGTTCCTGACATCCTTGGATTTGACGGAAGCTTATTTGCATATCCCGGTCCAAAGGTCCCATCAACAGTTCCTGAGCTTCGCGGTGCCAAGAGGTCATTTTCAATTCCAGGTGCTGCCCTTCGGTCTAGCTACAGTCCCCTGGACTTTCACCAAGGTAATGGTGGTGGTAGCCATGGCTCTGCGAAAGGACAGACTTTTGGTACATCCCTACCTGGACGATTGGCTGATATGGGCGAAGTCAGAAGCGGAGAGTCGTTCGGCTACAGCCAGAGTGGTAGAAGTCCTGGAGGAGTTGGGGTGGGTCATCAATCGGGCAAAGAGCAGGTTGATACCTACTCAGGAGATCGAGTATCTCAGAGCAAGGTTCGACACCAGAAGAGGAAGAGTGTTTCTGTCCAAGAAGAGGTCAAGGGACCTAAGGATCCTCGTTTCGCAGTTCCTGAACAGGCAAAACCCTACTGCCTGGCATTACCTTCAATTGCTGGGAACCATGGCAGCAACGATAGAGGTTGTGCCGTGGGCTAGGGCTCATATGCGTCCTCTGCAATGGGCCTTGTTACAATGTTGGTCCCATCAGTATCATCCTTTGTCCATGCAGCTGTCCTGCCCCCCTCAGACCAAGAAGGCACTCCGGTGGTGGAGGTGCCCAAGGAACCTGGATTGCGGGATGCCTCTCGAACCTCCTTAGTGGATGCTACTGACGACGGATGCCAGTTTGGCAGGCTGGGGGGCTCATTGCGAGGGCCAGTTCGCCCAGGGTTGCTGGACCGGGGGAGTCCCAGTGGTCCATCAACAGACTGGAATTGCGGGTGGTAGCCTTAGCGCTCAGAGCACTCGAGCCTTTAGTGCGGCAAAGAGCAATACGCGTCCTCTCCGACAATGTCACCACGATGGCCTATATCAACCGCCAGGGAGGAACAAGCAGTCCCTCCTTGGAGAGGGAAGCGGACAGCCTGTTACAGTGGGCCAAAGCCCGGTTGGCGGCTCTTTCAGCGCAGCACGTGGCCGGAACGGACAATGTGATGGCCGATTACCTCAGCAGGTTTAAGATAGACCATGGGGAATGGGAGCTAGCGCAGGATGTCTTCGACCAGATAGTAGCCCTTTGGGGGCCCCCGATCATGGACCTCATGGCATGTCATGCTACAGCCAAGGCAAGCCGTTTTTTCAGTCGCAGGAAGGAAAGGATGTCCGAAGGCTTAGACGCTCTGGTTCAGAGGTGGCCTTCAGAGGGGCTCCTATATGTGTTTCCTCCATGGGCTCTCATCGGAAGGGTTCTGCAGCGGGTGGAAGCCCACCAAGGATTGGTAATCCTCATAGCTCCGGATTGGCCTCGCCATCCTTGGTATGCAGACCTAGTGAGGTTAACGGCTGATCGGCCATGCCGGCTCCCCTGCAGAAAGGATCTGTTGAGGCAGGGGCCGGTGTGGATGCCTCACGTGGATCGATTCTCGCTTACGGCCTGGCTATTGAAAGGGCGCGGCTCAGGAAGCAGGGTTATTCAGGATCAGTAATTTCAACTTTGTTGAGTGTGCGAAAGCGCTTGACCTGTCTTTCCTACGTGAAAGTTTGGCGCATATTTGAAGCGTGGTGTGCGGAGCACCGGAAGAAACCCCTTTCGGCCTCTGTCCCAGAGGTCCTGGAATTTTTGCAAGCTGGTTTTGAAAAGGGCCTAGCACCCAGTTCCTTATGGGTCCAGTTGGCGGCCATTTCTTGCTATAGAGGCAAAGTCCGCGGAAAATCCTTAGGGGCCCATGCCGATGTCGGCAGGTTTCTAAGAGCGGTTAGGTGTCTACAACCCCAGAAAGATCGATAATCCCTCCTTGGGATCTCAACCTGGTATTAAATGCCTTGACCAGAGAGCCTTTCGAGCCAGCAAAGAAAGCCTCCCTGAAGGATTTAACACTGAAGACGGTTTTCCTGGTAGCTATTTGCTCGGCCAGGCGTGTCTCCGAACTTCAAGCTCTGTCCTCTCGGCCCCCCTTTCTTTCGTTCTTCAGGGATAAGGTGGTCTTGCGGACAGTTTCATCTTTCTTGCCCAAGGTCATCTCCCCTTTTCATGTGAACCAAACAGTTTCGCTTCCGACCTTCTCGGGAGAAGGGCAAAAAGGGAACGACGAGAAGCTGCGTCTTCTGGACGTGCATAGGGTGCTGAAGCGTTACCTCTCCTGCACGGCGCCCTTTCGAAAGTCCGAATGTTTATTCGTTCAATTTGGAGGGCCGCACAAGGGGGAGGCGGCGGCCAAGGCTTCCATCTCTAGGTGGATCAGGGAAGCTATTGCCTCCGCCTATATCCTAAAGGGGAAGCAGGTTCCAGGTGGTCTGCGTGCGCATTCGGCTCAAGCGCAGGCAACTTCCTGGGCGGAGTATAGCTTAGTTCTGCCACTGGACATTTGCAGAGCGGCTGCCTGGTCGTCGCTGCATACCTTTACCAAACACTACAGGCTGGATGTTCAGAGAACAGCTGATGCTAGGTTTGGGGACGCAGTACTTGAACTGCTCGGTTACATCCCAGAAGTAAAAGGACTGGATTGGAGTGACGATAAGGAAGAGGTAATTAGTCCTTACCTGCTAATTAGTGTTCCTGAAGGAACGACAGTCCAGTCCCTGATCCCACCCGGGTTCTTCAGTTGGCAGAGTTTTCCCGTAGGAAGGAAAGGGCAACGGACCGAAGTCAGGGCCGAAGCGGAAGCGGTAGGGTCCCTTACAAAGGTCCTAAGGGCCGGGTGTGGGGGAAGGCTTTGGCAGGCTCAGGTAAGCCGCCTCCTCCCTTCTACCCCTTTTTCCTTCTTATCTCCTACGGTTAAGGGAAAAAGAAAAGGAGGTGTTTGATTTTATATTGTGTTAGTTTTTATAGGGTATTAATTGTTTATCAGTTAAGTCTGCTTTTTCATTAGATTACTGGGGCCTGTGGGTGGTGCCAGTGGTATTTATACCGCACCATCCTCAAAAAGGATGGGCTCAGCCTCCAAGCTGCTGGAAGGGTTGCGCAACCCAGAAGTAAAGGGACTGGACTGTCGTTCCTTCAGGAACACTAATTAGCAGGTAAGGACTAATTACCTCATATTTAGCAAAATTCTGCACTAGAGCATAATGCAGTTTGCTGCATTGACCTCATAATCCTGGAATATGACACTTTCACAGGCAAGGTTACTGCCAAGCTGTGCGGGAGTCCTCCAGCCACACTGCTGCCAGTAGGAAGAGATGCAGTCATGGGTAGCAGGAAGTACCGTGCAGTTTGGCAGGAATGTTGTTCAGAGGTACATGCATTATTGCATTGCTCTTGGCCACGCTGTCAAAATAAAAACATAAGATATGCCATACTGGGTCAGACCAAGGGTCCATCAAGTATCCTGTTTCCAACAACAGCCAATCCAGGTCATGACTACCTGTTTGGTTCCCAGAAAGGTATACAGATTCCATGTTGCTTATCACAGGGGTGAGCAGTGAATTTCCCTGGTCCTCTTTAATAATGGCTTATGGACTTTTCCTCCAGGAACTTTTCTAAACCTCTATTAAACCCAGCTACAAGCACAGCTTTTACTACATCCTCTGGTAACGAATTCCAGAGTTTGATTACGTGTTGAGTAAAAAAATATTTTCTCCAGTTAGTATTATAGCTTCATTTCATATCCCCTAGTCTTTGTAGTTTTTGAAAGAGTAAACATCCAATTTAGTGTACCCATTCCACTCCATTCATTATTTTATAGACCTCTATCATATTTCCTTAATCTGTCTTTTTTTTTTCAAGTTGAAGAGCCCTAACGTTTTAAGTCTTTCCTCAAAGGAGTATTGTTCCATCCACTTTATCGTTCTGGTGGCTCTTCTCTGTACCTTTTCTAATTCTGCTATATCCTTTTTAAAATTTGCAAGTGGAAATGAACACAATATTCAAGGTGGGGCGATACAGAAACATTATGATATCCTTTGTTTTATTCTCCATTGCTTTTCTTACGATTCTTAGCATTGTTTTTGCTCTCTTGGCTGCCGCTGCACACTGGGTGGAGGATTTCAACATGTTATCCACGATGACGTCTAAATCTTTTTCCTGGGTGGTGGTTCCTAATGTGAAACCTCAGTCCCCTAATCTAGCCAATCTCCTGTACCTCCTTTGATCGCCATATTCTCCCCCTTGATCCTTTGGATCCCATCACTCTCTTACCACAAGCCCATCTAATCTTCTCACTCACCCTGCAGCCCCCTCTAATCCCCTCACTCACTCTCTCTCATTCCCTTCTATACAGCCCTACCAAACCTCTCACCCACTCCTTCCTTCCCTCGCATCCTCTTACTATCTTGCCCCTATAAATTTCTTCCCTCGCTCTCCATCCCGCTCCTCACTCATTCATATTCCCCCCTTTCCCGAACCCCTCACTCACATTCCATCCAACTTGTGAGAAATAAAGACAGTGGTAGTGCGACTCCTCAGACCTCAGCTTGGGCTGGTGTTTCTCAAATGTGATTTAAAAAAAGAAAGAAAGAAAGAAAAAGCAAAAAGAAGTCTGCTTCCAGCCAAATCTCCTTTGCTACTGCCGTCATCTCTAAAATAATAAAATAGGCACACAGTATGTGGGTGCTTCTGAAGCACATAATTTAGGATAATTTTCAAAGAGAAGCTGCCTCTAATTTTTCTTTGAAAATTAACAAAAAGTGTGAGAGCTAAAATTATATACGTACTTCAAAATTACGTGGGCTCTTTTGAAGATTACTCCCTACAAGGCTATGGATACATTGGACATTGAACCAAGACTAGTTCAGGTCAGCTTTTCCATTCTAAGATAAACTTAAATGCATCTGACAAAGTGGACTCTTCTCCTGGAAAACTCAGGCCATGACAAATTAGTTCTTTTGTAAGGTGCAACCTGTCTCCTTGTTCTTAAAGTTAAAAGGGGGCGCCTAAGAGTTTGGCCATCATGTACTACTGCTGTTTAACAAAGCAAGCTACATGGATGAGGAAAATTACATTTCTGTAGTGGTTTCTATCTTCAAAACCAAAAGCAGAGGCCTACAGGATGTGGAAAATAAATGGTCATTAACTTTTGGAAGTGTCTTTTTTTTTTTGCTCTGCAGTGTCAGGGCTGTGGTTCTGCTGTGTACTTCTATTCTGATCACATTTTCTGTTTCTTGCCTTATAGAGAAAATGACTACAAACCTCTTCTTTGCAAAAGCTTCAATGATGACATCTTTGTCTAGTTTAAGCTTTTTTTAAAAAGTTTTGTAAATCAGGTGGTAGTTTTGATTTGTTGAGAATTCTTTTTGCTTCAAAATGTTTTAAGAATGTTAACGTTACAGGATAAAAAACCCGCTTGAGTTTGATGTGAAGGTTGCACACTTGTCATGGCCAGATGTATCTATGAGGTGCCTTGGTGAAGGAGCAGGGAGAGAGTGGGTGCCGCACTTCTGATGAAAGATGTGCCTGCGTTCTCCCTTTCTTTTCCTCCCCCTCCCCCTCTTCCCCAAGTCCCCCTCTCTCCTCTGTCATCATTCTCTTCTGTCCTCTTTGACTTTCTCTCTTTCTCCCTCCCAGCTCTGTCCCATATCACCTCCTTTATTCCACATTCCACTTTCTTTCCCCTCTTTTCCATCTGTTCTCTTCCCTACAGCCTTTTCTTGTCTTTCTACTCCCCTCTTGTTCCTCTTTTTCTCTCTCTCTCTGCACCCCTCCCTCAGCCTGATCATCCCTCTTTGTGATTTGTTTTAAAATGATTCACATTAAATTTCATTTGCCATTTAGATCTGTATTTTTTAAATAGCTTCCACAACCCACGCGGACTTTTAATCCTTTTAACTGCTCCTTTTAGCAATCCTTCGAGGTAGTTTACTCATTTTACCATATTCTTCTTTTTAAAATTTGTGTCGTCACAGTAGATTTATTATTCTCCCTTACCCCCCCCCCCTCCAAAAAACAAACAAACAGCATGAAAGAAACCGAAAATGATTCAAGCTGCTTATGGCAGATGCTATTTAGCATAGTTACAACAGAAGAAGGCAAACAAAAAAGAGGAAAGCAATTGTTTAAACAAGCAGGGCTGCAAGAAACAGCAGGTTTAAACAATAGAGTAAAAGAATGTGAAGCCCATTTTACACAGACTCTTGAGATCGGATTTGCGATGTCCAGATTGGGATGTGCTCAGTTCCAGTAGTATTTTACTAAAGGTTCTGCTGAATGTGGAGCCTTTTGTAAAATATGCTTAAGACAAGCAGGAGTGTCCGTGGCTTTGCCGCCATGCACAATAGGAGGATATATTTTACAGATCTAAACGTGGGAAAACTAAGCATCACCAACAAGGCATCTTCTGTGTGGAAGTGATGATTTTGCAACTTCCACATGGAAGTTGCAAGTGCTGCTTCTTCCATAGGTAGCTGGGCCGTTTTGCAAATCTGTGCTCCCATTTAAGTACTAAGGCTGCGGCTTTCTTTAATTTTCATTTTGGAGGAGCAAATAAACAATGGGAGATTAAGGAGAATTAGTCCTTTGATCTCTTGTGTAAAGTTCTGTCTGAAACGAGCACTTTTAAAAACGTTTGTGCTGGAGACTTTCGGTTTGGTAATGAGCTGACTGGTCGTGTGCTGATCAGCTCCGGGTTCCATACCCCGCCAACAGCCTTAATCTTTTAGTATATCGCGATTGAAAGCCCTCTATCCCAATGCGGGGCAACAAGGAGAGTGGGCAGCCTACCCTAGTGCCTTCTCCGAACAACGGGGTGCCTCGGATGGCCACGAAACCCTCCCGAAAGACTCGTGCTCCAGACCCTAAGATGGCGGAGGGGGCGCCTCGGAGCCCTGGATCGGAGGGAGATCAGGGCATGGTGGAAGAAGTGAGCGCAGCGGTTGCGCGGGCCCTCGATGGTCGGTTTCAGGAGCTGGGAACTCAGATACATTCGGTGGCCCAAAGCATTACCGAGTTCACAGACCGCATGGAGCATGCTGAAAACCGGATCTCAGGCCTGGAGGATGAGCAGCATTCCCTTGTGGCCCGGGTGCAGGCCTTGGAGGCGACTGTGAAACAGCAAGGGGAGAAGCTGGACGACCTCGAAAATCGGGGTCGCAGGAAAAATCTCCGCTTTGTGGGAGTACCTGAAAATGTTGCAGATAGTGCTCTCCCAGATTACCTGCTTGCGTGGATGTCCAAGATCCTGCCCGGTGAAGCGGAATCACATATTGCTTTGGAGAGGGTGCACCGACTTGGCCCCAGGCGGGAGCAGGCCCGGCGGCCACGTGCAGTCATTGCCAGATTTTTAGACTACCGCCAGAAGGAGGCGATTTTAAGGGCAGCCCACAGCCATCGAAGGAAGTCGGGGGACGCTGAGCAGCTTTTGGTTTTCCAGGACTACTCCGCGCTGGTTAGCCAGCAGCGTAAGGCATTCTCTCCCATCTGCGCGCAGCTGGCGGGCAAGGGTCTGCGCTTTTCACTTCTGTACCCAGCCCGGCTGCGTGTGGAGCATCAGGGGCAGGCACATCTTTTGGGGACTCCGGAAGAGGCTGGGGCCTTCCTAGATCGACTGGCTGGGGCATCAGTGGCCGTTCCGTGAAGCGGCGTGTCCTGATGGCTGTGAGAAGAAGCTGTTGGGGGAACGGCCCTCTTTCCTAGTATCTCATCCGGGAGGACAGCACTGACTAGGGCATTAGCCCCGGGACTGGGTTTGCTGGTTTGCGCGCTTGGGAAATATCCCAGTGCCCTAGCTGTTCGCCCCCCAGGGGGGCCGGATGAGGGCAGGTATTTGGGGCAGAAGAGGGTGCCTCTTTATGTTTACTAGTTTATGTACTATATGATATATGTCTTAAATGCTGTTTTTGGTTTTTGTTTCACATGCTGTTTGTTGATGGTGCTTCCTATGATATGAGTACTGTGACTGCTCTTGGGGGGAGGGGGTGGTGGGGCAGGGGGATAGGCATGTTTGTTTTGCTTTTTAGTTCTGCTGGGGGCTATATCTGTCACACACCCGGACTGATGGGTTGGCGCGAAGTGGAGCCTCTGAGTTTTGCTTTCGTGTACCCGCTACGGGTACTTTGGGTTGAGCGCTAGCCCCAAGGGGTTTTGGTTCCAATGGCCCCCACCACTGAGATATAGGAGGTGGGCTATTTATTTCTTTGCCCCTGGCTTCTAGGAATGTTTAGGGGGAGGGGGCTGTTGTGGGCTCCCCTTCGTACGCTTTTGTTTGTTTCTACCCCATAACCGCTATCACCTCAGTGGCCTCCCAACGTATTTTCGCCCTTCCCGCGCTTGCCTGGTGGGGAGGATCTGGGGTATGGGCTGCGATGGAGGGTGTGAGGCCAGGGGGGGGGGGAGAGGTTCCTCTTTCTTTGTATAACATTGGGTTGCACCACAGAATGGCGGGGGGTGTATAATGGCGTGGGGAGGACCTATCTTGCATTTTTGCTATGGCTTCCTCTGTCCCCGGAGACGGAAAGGGGGGGGGGGTTGAGGGGTGCTTTTGGTTGCGACGTGAGGATGGAGGGGATTTTTGTATTTGTTAAAGGGCTAGGGATGTGAGTGTTCGTTTGAGCGTATTGAGGGGGGGTTCGGGGGGGTATGGACCCGTTACCAATAGGAGGTGTCAGACCAGGGTTTAGACTGGCCGGAGGGTACAGGGACGGGAGGATGGGAGGAGAGAATGGGGGTGGAGATAGGGGGAGGGGTATAGAGGTGGGCAGTGGTCTGCGAGCATGGTTGGATGGGGGAGGGATAGGGGTAAGGGGGGTAGGGGAGGGGTGGGGATTCTATGCTGTCTTTGGAGGTGGAGGTAGGTGTTCGAGCTTGGGGGAAGGGGGGGACTGGGATAGGGTATATGACTGATTTTGCGGGCTTGCATGGGGCGCGTTGCGGATGTGAGTGTGTTTGGGTATGGCTGAAGAATGTACGGGTAGATGGTATGAGGGGGAGGACCCTAGGCTGGGGGGGTTCTCTCCACCATAGGAGGTTGAGTGTCCATAACTGGAGACTTCTCTTTGAGAGGTGTAATGGCTAGTGGCTTGAAGATTGCCTCCTGGAATGTATGTTGTATAGGCTCCCCAATAAAGAGATATAAACTAGTGCAGCAACTTAAACGTAAGAAGATTGTTGCAAGAGACCCATCAGGCTGAAGGTGAGCATGCCAAGTTAAGGCACCCGCTACAGGGCCCGGGTGTATGGGGCCCCGGCAGTCGGAAAGAAGCGTGGGGTGGCCATATTAATAGCCCAGCATGTGGGGTGGGTTAAGGAGAAGGTTGAAATTGACCCGGATGGTCGGTATGTTCTGGTACGGGGACTGCTTGAGGGGCTCAAGGTTGTTTTAGGCTCTGTGTATGCGCCCAATGTGTATGAGACTTGCTTTTATCGTACTCTTGAACGTTTATTGGCTGCCGCTGCTGGTTATCAGGTAATATTGGGTGGAGACTTTAATACCGTCCTGAATGATAGTATGGATAGGTCTAGGCAGGTTGGGGGAAGGGACCGTAGGGGTCAGCGGCGGATGCTGGGGATTTGCGAAGCGCATCAACTCTTAGACATTTGGAGAGTGTTGCACCCCGTAGAAAAAGCGTACACCCACTTGTCTCGGGCTCACAGCACTTGGTCGCGCATTGACTACTTTTTGATATCGGCCTCCCTGTTCAGCCGTGTGGTGGATGCAGCGGTTGGCCCCTCTATTATTTCCGATCTTGCAATGATTACTCTGGAATTACGCAATTGCGCTACGCTTGGCCATCGGTTTTGGCGTTATCCTTTGGAGCTAAGTGGGGATGTTTAAATTTGTGAGATATCTTAGGGATCGGTGGAGGGACTATGAAGAACTTAATGATAACCCAGAGACATCTCCGGCCCTTCTATGGGAGGCGGGTAAGGCGGTCATGCGGGGGGAGATTATTAGCTACTATAGCTCCCTACGGAAGCGTCGGAATCACAGAATTCTTTTTTTGGAGCGAGAATTGGGTAAAGCACAGAGGAGGCTAGCGGCAGACAAAACTGCTGTACGTGGACGCCAACTGCGAGAAATTCAGCAGGAATTGGAGATGCTCCTTCATCAACGGGCCCAAAAATCCATGATGTATTACAGATATCAGTTGTACCAGCACGGAAATCGGGCAGGGAGGCTACCTTCGGCTTTGGTGCGGCCGGCGGGAGGGGCCCGACATATAGGAGCGATTCGCCACCCGGATGGATCTCTTCGCAAAGATACTGCGGCGATCCAGCAGGTCTTCTCAGATTATTACCGGCGGCTTTATGCCCGAGATGGAGATGGAGTGGAGGAGGGCAGGGATTTTCTGGCAGGCTGTGCCTTATCGAAACTGACGGAAGACCAAGTGCAGGCCTTGAACGTTCCTATCTCTTTGAAGGAAGTACAGGAAGGGATTCGGAATTTGAAAAACGGACGAGCTCCAGGCTTGGATGGCTTGAGGGGGGAGTTTTACAAGACCTTGGGGGAGGTTGTGGTGGCTCCTCTCGCGGGTTATTTTGAGGACGGTCAATAGGGGCGGCTTCCCGTATGAAGCGAATAAGGCGCTGGTTACGGTTTTGCCGAAGCCGGGGAGGGACCCGTTGGTCCCGGGTTCTTATAGACCCATCTCTCTCCTTAATGTCGACATCAAGATTTTAGCTAAGATTATGGCGGACAGGTTAGCGTCCATCCTGCCGACCCTGATTCATGGGGACCAAGTGGGTTTCGTGCGGGGACGTCATGCAGCTTATAGCCTGCAACGACTCCTGCTTTCTATGTGTGCAGGTAGGGCTGCCAAGTTGAGGTCCATGCTCATTAGCTTCGATGCTGAGAAAGCATTTGATCGGGTCAATTGGGACTTTATGTATCAAGTGTTGGACACCATGGGGTTTACGGGTTTCTATGTCAAAGTGGTGCAGCTTCTATATGCAGACCCGAAGGGGGCTATTATGATCAATGGAACCATGTCCACTGAATTTCCCATCCAGAAGGGGACCCGACAGGGTTGTCCTTTGTCCCCCCTCTTATTCATTTTAACTCTGGAGCCTTTGCTGCAGAGGATTCGGGCCCATCCTTCTGTTGGGGGTGTCCAGGTGGGGGGCTCCGAGTTTCGCGTTGCAGCTTTTGCAGACGATCTCCTTGTGCCTCTGGTGGACCCTCAGACGGGGCTCCCACATCTCTTAAAGCTTTTTGGTGACTATGGGATACCTTCCGGGTTTCGTCTGAACCTAGACAAATCGGCAGCGATGTTATTAGGCGCGGGGATTTCCCTTTAAAGTGGGAGATGGGGCATTTCAAGTATTTGGGTGTGTTTATTCCAGCTGATTTAGACGAGCTATATCAGCTTAATGTTGACAAATTGCTGGCTGCAGTGGCTGTTAGTGTTGACAAGTGGCGGGATCTCCCATTATCTCTTGGTGGTCGTGTTGCCCTCTATAAGATGACTCTGTTCCCTCGGGTCTTGTATGTGTTGCAGACACTGCCGTTGCTGTTGAAAAGGTCGGACCTGCGAAAAATGGATGGTTTGATAAATCGTTTGTTATGGCAGGGGCGGCGGCCTAGGGTGC
This sequence comes from Ichthyophis bannanicus, assembly GCA_033557465.1. Classification (NCBI taxonomy): domain Eukaryota; kingdom Metazoa; phylum Chordata; class Amphibia; order Gymnophiona; family Ichthyophiidae; genus Ichthyophis; species Ichthyophis bannanicus. The sequence goes on along the minus strand of CM066037.1, from coordinate 496,351,044 downwards.
GGGCGGAGGTTTTGTGCCAGCCTTGGTCTTCGGGGGGTATGGGGTTACCCGATTTACGTAAGTATAATGTGGCCTGCCTGCTGCGGTATGCCCGGGACTGGTTGTGGGATTTGGAGGAATACACCCCCTTGGGGCTGCTACAGGGGGCGGTGAAGCCCTTTCACTTGCGATATCTCTTGCATGCGAGGAGGCTCTCTGGGCTGGACCGGGAGCTTCGTGTTTTCATAGTGGACCCGGTCAGGGCGGGGTGGCGTCATTTTTGTAAAACTCGGCAGCTTTTAGCATCTCATTCGCCCTATCTCCCCATTAGGGGTAACGGTGATTTCCTGCCCGGGCTGGAGGGTAGCTCTTTCACACGCTGGGCACGGCTGGGGATCGTTAATTTGGAGCATGTGGTCTCATCTGAGGGTATTATGATGACGTTCCCAGAGCTCTGCCGGCACTATCCCCTCGAGGGGCGGGATGTTTTTCCGTATGTGCAGATTCGGAGTTATGTCCGCACGGTACCCATTGGGGCATTAAGGGGGGAGGTTAGCTCCCAGATTGAGGTGTCCCCATTGGGGGGGGAGCAGGGGGCGCGCGTGGCCTGGTTACAGAAGTTACTATGGGAATTGGTACCGCCGATAGTTTTGGACGAACTGGCGGCGGCCTGGACTCGGGAACTGGGGGAGGAGGTGATGAGTGATGGGTTGCTGGGAAGCTTGTCTGCTATCCCCAAGCTATGTGTGTCGGTGTCCTTCAGGGACATGCAATACAAATTGCTGCGCCGGCTTTATTACGCCCCTCTACGAGCGTGGAAGGCTGGGATTGCTGAGTCTCACTGCTGCCCCCGTTGTGGAGAATTGAGGGCTACCCTAGGGCATATGTTATGGGGTTGTACCCGTGTTAAAGCCTTCTGGCAGAAGGTGCAGGCATACATAGCAGGTTGTGTGGGCAGTACGATATCCCTTACGGCGGTGAATGCAGTACTGGATGTGTGGGAGTGTGACTGGGAGGAACAGCTGGGTCGAGTGGTTTGGTAATGAATGCGCTTGGTGCTGGTGGTAGCTCGGATGACTATTCTGCTCCGATGGATGGATGCTTGGGGGCCGATGTATGGGCTGTGGAGGGGACGACTGCATGAGGTGTTGCTTATGGAGCTCCGAGCTAGCGGACATCCTGGGCGCTGGCAGCGGTTTCTGTTGACGTGGGGGCCACATTTGAACTTTCTACCCCGTACTACCCGTAGTCGGATTCTTGGTGGACACTGACTGATCCACTTCGGGTGGGCAGTCGGTTCATTGGATAGGTGCGCCCTCCTTTTGGAGGCTATTTCAGTCCTGGGGGGTGGGGGTTGAGTGGGGGGTCGGGGGGATCGGGTGGGGAGTCCTGTATTAGGGGGTAAGGTGGGGGGGTGAGGTGGGGAAAGGGGAGGGAGAGGGGGGAGGTTAGTTCCCTTAGTTCCCTTTTCTCCTTTCTTTCTCTCCCTTCTTGTCTATACTGGAGATAAGGGATGGGCTCTGGCGAAGAACACACCCCGAGCCTGCCCGTGCTGGCGATTGTGCTTTTTATTGGGGAGAGGGGGGCTGGGGGGGAGGGGTACTAGTACAGTCTCCTTGCAGGGGGGGGAGGGCTGTCACTCCTGCTCTTGCGGACCCACACGACCACACCTGCTTTGGAGGGGGGTACGGATTTTGAGGATTTCTCTGGGTCTCGCTGAGGGTCTTGGAAGGAGGGGGGGGGGTTTCTAGCCTCTGTTCTAGTTTGTGTGTGTGACCTTGGGGCTAGCAGTACCTGTTTGGGTGGGTTGTAAAAGTAAAACTGATGTTTGTTTTGGTCTAATGTTTGTACAACTTACTTGTGTACCGCTTCGGACATGTGTTGGTATTGGTGTTGCTGTTCTAATAAACAAATTTGACTTAAAAAACGTTAGTGCTTCAGAGCTGGTATAAAACCTGACTGGGAAAGATTTTTTGCTATGTTCATGGATTCCCTTTGCAAAATGGGGGATATACATGTAGGGCCCAGTTATTCAAAGCAGTTAATGCAGTCAGCAGAGGTAAGCACATTAATCATGGTGAATGGGATATTCGGCAACACTAAACACGGTTATCTGTGTCTGCTGGTTCTACATGCCCCGATGCTAATTGCTTATAATCGGGACGTGTCAAGGCGTTCGGGACAGAGTGGAGGTGGTGCTGACTGGTAACCGGTCAGCAGCGATATTGTTAAGCGAGCAGTGGCTCATTATGTGGTGAAAGCCAGGCACAGGTAACCCTGGACTAACCTCTGCCGCATACCACTAACCAGGTAGTGGCTCAATATCACCGCTGTCCGGTTACCAATCAACAAGAGCGGCTAATGCGGATATTCGGGGCCGGATGTGACCTCAGCATTGAATATCCAGGTTTACTGTTCAGCACCGGTAGCTAGCTGCATTAGTGCTAGCCTCTGGCACTGAATATTGCGCCCTAGATTTTTGATCCACCCAGGCTATGCCCATATGACATCCACAGCACACCCCCTTGAAATCTCTGTATGGTGTGGATCTCGTATAAATAGCTCTTTCTGAAATCGCATTTACTCGTGTATTCCAAATGCCTCTATTGACATGTGGAGATGCTTCTAAAATAAGGGCTGTGGCATGGCTAAGCAACTACAAACCAGCAAGAGAAATTCAGAAGTAATCGGAATGCGGGGCTTCCTTGGGCTTCTCGCCAGGAGACGGAGCAGGCATTTGTTGCAGACAGCAGCACTTCTGCCTCATCCGTGTTAATGGATCGGACTGTGCAGCAGCCCCTTACCCCTGTCTCATAGGCTGAAGCTGCTTCGAGTTTGTTGGGGGTGAAAAGACCTACTGCTGAGCTAGCGGCATGCAGGAGCATTTCAGCTTCATTTCAACATCCCTGCTCACATTCGCAAGGGAGGAAGGGCTAAAAGACGGAACAAGTGGCATTCTTCAAGATGTGACCCTTCGGCACATGCTTACTGTGCTTAGTGGAAAACCTGGCCCTGGCCGCGGCTGCAGCTAAGTCTTAATCAGGACCTCAGCCTGTAGTTCTGCCTAGCTCTGAAGCAAGGACTTTACTGCTGATCTGAGCAGTGTCTAAGCTGATCTAGCAAGGAAGCTCTCTGTTATCCAATTTTTTCTTTGATTGTATGTTATTACCTGCCGTTTCCTGTTTTTGTATTCTTATTTGTGATATTTTCTTCCCTCCATCTGCATGTTTTTGCTCTATGTAAAAGGATGTGCTAGTCATCATTAGGGCATGCTTTAATGCAGTTATATCCCTGGTACCCTCTCAGTCTCAACAGGTCAGGGAGATGTTACTGCACTTCCAAAGGTTTGTTGTCTTCTCTCCTTTTGGGGTACATGCCTGGCTGACAGCAGGGTCCTACAGCTCTGTCAGAAAACCAGAACTGAAGCCTTGTGCGTGAGCCACGGGGCCAGACCTGTTGGAGATATTTCCAATTACAATAGTATTGAACTTGAACCGCTAAGCAAAAACTAAGGACATTTGTATTAGCTTGATGGCAGCATCATAACGCTTTATCTCAAAATGTTAATCTGCTAAATCTTAGAGCTCTGGAAACCACCATCTTCTGTTTGGTGTACATTAGTGTCATTTGTACGTTTTTTTTCTTTGCTTCTGGTCAGGAAATTGACATAAAATGCACGTGTGACCCTGAGCCTCCTTGCTGAGGGTAGAAAGAAGTGATGCAGTCAGTCTTCCCCTTAGTTTGTAGTCCACGTTCCTGGGCCTAGAGTCAGCCACACCCTGCAACCTGTAAGTGCACACTCGGGACCAGATTCATAAAGGCATCTCTCTCATTCTAGATGTTTGGGAAAGACCTCGATGAATCGGGCCCTCAGTCGTGTGCCCCCTGGATACTGCATGCACAGGAAGAGAACCATAGCAAAAGGCTGCTCACAAGACTGGGAGAATTATCATTTAAAACTGCTAATGGAAAAATATTTTGAACCCAAAGGGAACCCCCTGACAGTGTCTTACCAAGATTTCTTTGCTTTGTCCCTCCCCCTGCCCCCCCCCCTCATGTGTATACTTTTTAGGTTAATTCATCAGAGCCAGTTAACCCAGTCTCCAAGTCCCCAACACTGGTGCACTTCAACTTGTCATCTGTATATGGCGTGGAACGATATGGAAAGATTGTTTTGTTCCTGGGAACCAAAAATGGGCAGCTGCTTAAGGTTAGTGTCCTGTGAATTAGATTGTTTGTTTTATGTTCAGTTTTAATCTGGGTGGGGGAGCTCCACTTTGCTTTCTTTCTACAGAACTGCAAGGTCAATATTAATCTCCAGGAACAAGCAGGAATGTAGTCTTCACATATGGGTATCGTCGGTACCGACGGAGCCTGCGCGGGAACGCGACCCAGCGTCCAATTAGGAAGCTTTTGGGAGCATCCCACAGCGCCTGTGTGCTGCCTTCCTGCCTTTCCCAACTGCCTCTCTCCAGTTCTTCGTTTTCCGCGGAGCCAGCAGGTCGTCGTTCCTGTCACCGCAGAAAATTCTCCTTATTGCCCTTATTTTTTGTGGTCGCGTCTGCCTTCTTCGACGCTCTACCGGTACCGCCGTTTTTTCTTTCCTTCTTTCTTTTCTTAAAAAAAAAAAATATATATATATATATTAGTACTTTTTTTTCCACGTGCATGCGCCTTTTTGGGCCATAGGCCCAAGAGTTCCTCCACAATGGAAAAACCCTCTTCGGGTTTCAAAAAGTGCACCAAGTGTGGCAGTACCATCTCCGTCACCAACACCCATGAGTGCTGTCTAAAATGTTTAGGTCCTGACCACTCCATCACCGAATGTATGGCCTGTGCCATGATGTCTAAAAGAGGTCGGCAGAACCGAGCTGCTAAGCTCAGTACCCTGTTTCCCTCTGATGCAGCCTCGGTGGCATCAACGTCTTCCAGGGCTTCCTCTTCCTCCCGTGGATCTCAGGTAACTAAACACAAGTCCAGCCGGTCCTCAAAGGGTAGATCTCCTTCTAAGCATTGAGATGCCCCTGGCATTGCCCTTGAGGATTCTACACCAGCAAAATTGCCCCGGCGGGAGGCTTTGGCTTCCGAAGCAGCATCGGGGATCCAGGATGTTCTCGAGGCCTCGACCTCGGCAGAACTACTGGTGCCATGCTCTGGGGTACTGGCTGTTTTCTCCAGTACCGACATCCAGGCATCGGCAGTGTCGATAGACCAGAGATTCCTGGCTATTGAACGCAGTCTGGCGGCTCTCCTTGCGGCATAGACACCCTCGGAACCGCGTCAGACAGTTCAGCTGGTACCAGCACCGACCTCGGCACGGGTATTGGTACCGGTACCGACAACATCGGCATCGACATCGGTGTCCGCATTGCCAGCACCCAGTCATGCGATGCCCTCCGGTACCGATACTTCGGTACCAATTACTCCCGGTACCGACCGGTTGGTACAGGTATCGGGCTCTGCAAGAGCATCCGGACAGACGGTACTTTGAGTCCTCAGAGGAATCTGAGGATTCTGACGGTTCTGTCGATGCAGGGATACTTCTCCCAGAGGAGCCTTTCTCACCTAAGCGCAGGATGTCTCCTCCAGAGGATATTTTCTTTCAGGACTTCATTAGAGAGGTGGCTCGAGGTCTATCCATTACTGTGGCTCCTGAATCAGAGCCCAGAGCAAAGGAGTTGGAAATTTTACAATATCCCAAAGCTCCTAAAGAGGCAGCTACTCTACCCATCCATGAGATCTTGCATGATCTCATGTTACGAATGTGGGAGATGCCTCTTACCACCTCTCCTCACTCTCGTAGACTGGATACTATGTACCGAGTCCCTCCTTGTCCTGGTTTCCAGAAAACTCAGCTTCCTCACCACTCTATTGTAGTGGAATCAGCAATGAGAAGGATCAGGAGTCCAAAGAGACATGCCTCTAATCCTCCAGGACGCAAGTGCAGAACTTTGGATGCTTTTGGACATCGTACTTTCCAAGCTTCCAAGCTTTCTGCCAGGATCAGTTCCTATATTTTATATATGGGAATGTTCCTGAAGGAAGTTACAGGGGATTTAGAGGTTTTGAGCCCTCTTCTTCCTGAGGATAGAAGGCAGGATTTTCTCACATTGGTCAAACATGCCCAGGATGTTTCTAAATTTGTCAACCGTGCAGCTTGTGATAAGGAAGCTTATCATAGCTCAGGAAGGAGCTATAGAAAAGGTGAAGTGACTCTGAACAAGCAACCTGTCAGTTCTGGTAGAAATAAGAAAACAGAATTTTGCCATAAAAGACTACCAGTCCCAGAATGCACCAGGTTTCCAACAGCCATTAGAGGAGCTGAAGTGGGGAAACGTGTGTTCAATCAGGAGGGCTATGAGGTAATCCCTAAGCACTCATCTCAAAGGGCAGGGCCTGATTCAGCACAGCTGCGCTGTGTTAGGGAGGAGCACTCATCTAGGCAGAATAAGAGTAGAGTTTATTCTACAGATGACCATCTTCATGATCACCTTGGATATCCAGAGAATTGTCCTCAGTATCCTGAGAATCAGCTTGAGTTTGATCATCAGTTTCATCTGAAGGATCATCAGAAGCAGAAGCCAAACCGGACAGACAGAGAGGGAAAGAGACCCTTTGGAAGAAGGAAGAGAAAAGCCTTTGAGAGGTCTAGAAGGGTCCAAAGCAGTACATATACTGGGAGGTATTCCAAGGGCCAGCATACACCATTGGACTGGGGAAAGCCAGAGGAATGGTGCTGCAGAGCTAGGAATCACCAGAGGCTACCTGTGAGGGAGACGGCTACACGTGGAAGGGACCCTAAGACCTGTGCCAGAAGGTATGTGAAGAGAGATCCAGTGTCCAGGGATCTGGATTGGAAGGCTGGACATAAGAACTGGACTACATACTGGCCAGGCTATATAGAGAGGAACTCTAGCAGCAATGGAAGCTCAGGTATGAACACTGATCTATGCCCTAGCTATAACCTTGAAAGACAGCAGGGAAACAAGTATTCTCCTGAAAATGCTCCATTGAGAGATTCATCTGTGCCAATCCATGATATTGAACCCATGCTTGTTGTACAAGGGGGAATAATAGCAGATGAGGATCCTGTTTATATGGACTGCTCTCTATCTAAACTCCGTTGGTAACTTTCTGTTATAAAGTACAGCAACCATCACAAAGAAATACAAATTTGTTCTTTAATCTACTCAGAAAAGCTCCTGAAGCAGGATTTGACCCACACAGTACAAAGCAAGCCAGCTAAGGGGTTTCAGCTGGATAACTGCTAGCAATTAAGCCTTACGTAATTGCTTGTGAGCTAGGAGAGAATCACTTCTGTATCTATGTGGGAAGTAATCAGGAGTTAACCTGAAAAGAACAGTTTGTTTCTTTCTTTGTGGCTTTTCATTTGTTGTTTTCCTGATTTTGACTTTGTTTTTCCAAGTTAACACTGAAAGCAAGTTACCTAATTTATGTGCTACCAAGCATATCTGTGTTGGGAGAAATAACCCCATAAATAAATATCTTATTGGCTTTACCCAAGAGCACAACTAAATTATTGTCAGCAGCTGTGTCTGGTGTGAATGAACTACATTGCCCACAATACCTTGCAAATCATATAGATATATGCACTTGACAAGACTGTGAAGATTCTCACCCAGGCAGCCGTCTGACAAGCTTTTGACTGTTTTGAGTGCATAAGCAGAACCTCTGCCATTGCCATAGGTGCACGTAGAATTGCCTGGCTCCAGGCATCTGATTTGGAGCTCTGGGTACAAGACAAACTGGGCAATATTCCTTGTACTGGTGAGAACCTGTTTGGCAAGTATTGGCAAGAAAAGGCCAATGAGTTGGATGCTGACAACTCCACTTTGGATAGGCTATCCAAAGCCGCAGCTGATCCTGCGAGAGAAGTCTTTCAAGAAGCCTTTCTTTTCGAAAAAGAAGAGGTTTTATCCCTCTTATTCCCAGCAGGGACGTTCTACGGGTCAGCCTACCCGTAAGGGTCAGCAACCACCTAAACAAAGGAAAGCAAAGACTGCTAAGCCTCAACCGTCTCAGCAGTCTCAGCCTCCACAAGGCCTTTGACTTTCATCTAGAGAACTTAGCCTTCCTGGCCCTGAATGGACCAGAGCCTTCCACCATTCCAGGAAGGTTATGTCACTTTGCCCCCAGGTGGGAGCAGATAACAGCAGAGCAATGGACACTCTCCATTATAAGAGAGGGGTACAAGCTGCACTTCTTGTGCATACCCCCTTCCACCGTGGTAAGACAGTTCAATTCTCAGACCTCTCTCATCAACCTGTTAGATCAGGAGGTCACTATGCTTCTTGCCGAAGGGGCAATAGAAGAGGTACCCATTCATCAACAGGGTACGGGGTTTTACTCCCCCTATTTCCTTATCCCAAAGAAAACAGGGGGATACAGACCTATTTTGGACCTCAGAGAATTGAACAAATTCCTGTTTGAAAGAGAAATTCAAGATGATTTCTTTAGGAACTCTGCTGCCATACCTTCAGAGTCAGGATTGGCTTTGTTCTCTAGATCTCAAGGATGCGTACACTCATGTTCTCATCCACCCGACTCACAGGAAGTTCCTTCGGTTCCCCTTTCAAGGAAAGCACTACCAATACAAGGTGCTTCCTTTTGGCCTGGCCTCAGCACCAAGAGTGTTCACGAAATGCACGGCTGTGGTAGCAGCATTTCTCCGCACTCTAGGGATATTCGTTTTCCCCTACTTAGACAACTGGCTCATTCAAGCCCCATCAGAAGCAGAGGCCAGGACCTCCCTATCTTGCACAATGCATATTCTACAGTATTTGGGTCTTGTCATAAATGTCCCAAAATCCAGTCTAACTCCCACTCAGTCTCTAGAATTCATAGGAGCCTAGCTGGATACCAAAAGGGCAAGGGCCTATCTTCCCCAGGCCCGTTGCCTTCGCATGGTGCAGTTAGTTCTCAGGCAGTGCTAAAACCTCACCTCACTGCCCGAAAAATGCTACAGCTACTAGGTCACATGGCATCTACCGTGCATGTGGTCTCTTATGCTCGCCTCCATATGAGAGCAGCCCAGTGCACTTTATCCAATCAGTGGACCCAGGCATCAGGGTGCCTGTCAGACAAAATAGCAAACACAAGTAGCCTTATTTTGTCCCTCCAATGGTGGCAGTCCACTCAGAACCTGTTGCTGGGGTCCCCTTTTCAACAACCCATACCCCAGGCAACTCTCACAACAGATGCTTCACCAATGGGTTGGGGAGCTCATTTGCAAGACCTCTCCACCCAAGGCACTTGGACTCCACAGGAGACTCATCTACATATCAATCTCTTGGAGCTCGGAGCAATCTTCCTTGCTCTTCGAGTGTTCCACGCCCTGCTCAGCTACAGGACAGTTCTCATTCATATGGACAATCAAGTAGCCATGTTCTATGTGAACAAGCAGGGGGGAACAGGCTCTCTGTTGCTTTGCAACGAAACTTTGAGACTGTGGGCCCTCGCCAGAGAGCATCAGAGTCATCTCCTGGCAGTGTATCTTCCAGGCATACAAAACTCTTGAGCACACAGTCCAAAAACGTGATAGGGTGGAAAAACACTTTATTCAATCAAACTATAGCCAACCTGACACAGGCCGTGTTTTGTGAACCTTAGTCAGGGGTTGATCAGGCTAAACACTAAAACATAAAAACATAAAAATGAAATAAAAGCATAATAATAAAACAATATGTAAGAACAGATGACTTAGTAATAAATCCATATGTAAGTACAATAAAAACATAAATATCATAAATAGTTAAAAAGATACTTATGAAAAAACAAATGGGATCAATAAAAGGGATAATAAGTGCAACTGGAACCCAATAAATAATAAAACTACTCATAATCAAATAATAAATAATAGATACCGGTACTATAACAAAAGGAACTACCAAACATATCCATTAAATACATAAAAATCAATAATTAAAACAGTAAAAAGGAGGGATTGCAGACAAGCATGTCATACAATAGTTAATTATTACTATGGAGCACAAGAGCATAACAGACAACAGTCATTTGTACAAATTAACTTAAAATAGTATAGAGATACTCAATATGTAGGATATCCTAACACTATAAAGAAAGAAGAAGAACGCAGCAGGAGCGAAGGGAGCAAAAAAGGACCCAAGGGATATGGTAGTGATATGTAATTTCTAAAGTATCATATCTCTATCTATCATTCAAAGGACTATCACATATTAGAATTGGACTTAATCTGCTTGTGAAAAATTGTGAATAACCCATTTCAAATTGTACCACTTCAAACAGGGGGGAGAGAAGTGAGGACATTAATCTTAACATTAAATTATAAAATGTATAGCTGTGTTGCACAATTATCTCAAAGGACCGATTGACTTCAGTCTCCCAACTCACACCATATGTGATCAGAAAAAGTGGATTCCAAATATCTAAATAGTAAACCGCCTACCGTCATGGCTTCAAAAGCATTGTAAAAACCGAAAGCAGAATGAAAATCAGCAAACTCTATTCTCCGTAAGACTTTCTCAGGTCACTGCCAGGAGAAATGAATAAATATATTCTAGACTCTTTAACCATACAGGATCACTAATCAGTAAAAAGGTCTAACAAAAAGAATACCTCCGTGGCGCTAATGTCAAAACAAAGAAGGAAATGCATGTAAGAAGATCTCCATCATCTGCTCTCTGAAAAGTCTTCCAGGTTTGTGAACGCCGGCTCATGCGCATATAGAATTAGAGCCAGCACGGCGGGAATCAAAGGGGGCGGAGAAGGGGCGGAGTTATATCTTCCTAGTGCAGACTGCGGGAATTCATTCAAGTGAGTTTACAATGTAGAAATTGCCAATATAGTGGGCTAATAGTCATACCCAATGACTACATTAGGAAGCCAATAAACAAAGGTGGGCTAATTAGAACAATATCCGTAGATCGTGAAAGATTATAAAAGTAGAAAAAAATGGAAAAATATCGTGGCAGGAACCAAAAAACTGTCTAATAAATTATAGCAGCGAGATACAGCAGTGTTGATACACCTTCGTATGTAGCCCGTACAGCTAAAGACAATGGAAATAAAACGCAGATTAAACCATATCTCAACCCTATACAAAGGAGAAAATGGGTCATCTATGGATATATAAAAAAGAGAACGGAAGTACTTATACACCTTAATATGTAGCCCATGCAATTAAAAAGTTGGGACTATAACAAAGACAAACCTGGAAGATTTTTCAGAGAGCAGATGATGGAGATCTTCTTACATGCATTTCCTTCTTTGTTTTGACATTAGCGCCACGGAGGTATGGCTTTTTGATGCAAGTTTAAATTCTTTTTGTTAGACCTTTTTACCGATTAGTGATCCTGTATGGTTAAAGAGTCTAGAATATATTTATTCATTTCTCCTGGCAGTGACCTGAGAAAGTCTTATGGAGAATAGAGTTTGCTGATTTTCATTCTGCTTTCGGTTTTTACAATGCTTTTGAAGCCATGACGGTAGGCGGTTTACTATTAGATATTTGGAATCCACTTTTTCTGATCACATATGGTGTGAGTTGGGAGACTGAAGTCATCGGTCCTTTGAGATAATTGTGCAAAACAGCTATACATTTTATAATTTAACGTTAAGATTAATGTCCTCACTTCTCTCCCCCCTGTTTGAAATGGTACATTTTGAAATGGGTTATTCACAATTTTTCACAAGCAGATTAAGTCCAATTCTATTATGTGATAGTCCTTTGAATGATAGATAGAGATATGATACTTTAGAAATTACATATCACTACCATATCCCTTGGGTCCTTTTTTGCTCCCTTCGCTCCTGCTGCGTTCTTCTTTCTTTATAGCGTTAGGATATCCTACATATTGAGTATCTCTACACTATTTTAAGTTAATTTGTACAAATGACCGTTGTCTATTATGCTCTTGTGCTCCATAGTAATAATTAACTATTGTATGACATGCTTGTCTGCAATCCCTCCTTTTTACTGTTTTAATTATTGATTTTTATGTATTTAATGGATATGTTTGGTAGTTCCTTTTGTTATAGTATCTATTATTTGATTATTTGATTATGAGTAGTTTTATTATTTATTGGGTTCCAGTTGCACTTATTATCCCTTTTATTGATCCCATTTGTTTTTTCGTAAGTATCTTTTTAACTATTTATGATATTTGTTTTTATGTTTTTATTGTACTTACATATGGATTTATTACTAAGTCATCTGTTCTTACATATTGTTTTATTATGCTTTTATTTCATTTTTATGTTTTTATGTTTTAGTGTTTAGCCTGATCAACCCCTGACGATGGTTCACGAAACACGGCCTGTATCGGGTCGGCTATAGTTTGATTGAATAAAGTGTTTTTCCACCCTATCATGTTTTTGGACTGTGTGCTCGACAGATACGTGAGTTTTTGCCTACCTTGTGATACAAAACTCTTGGGCAGACAGACTCACTTGAGTTCTGCTTCCACACGAGTGGTCTCTGCATGCAGACCAGGTGGCCAAGATTTTTCAAATTTGGGGAACCCCGGACATAGACCTTTTTGCAAGTCCGTGGAATGCCAAACTTCCCCGGTTCTGTTCCAGAATTCCGGTTCAGGGCTCTCAGGCCAGGGATGCTTTCCTCCTTTACTGGGATCAAGACTTCCTGTATGCCTTTCCACCTTCCCCTAATTCCCAAAACCCTATTCAAGCTTCAGAGAAACAGAGGCCATATGATTCTCATATCTCCACATTGGCCATGGCAAGTGTGGTACCCTCTGCTTCTACATCTCTCTCAAGTTCCCCTCCCTGGAGTTAGGGTCTGCTCCAGATCTCCTGTCTCAGGAGAGTGGAATGTTATGGCTTCCCAATCCCCAATCCCTGCATCTCGGGGCTTGGTTGTTGAAGGCCTAGATCTTCATGATCTTAACCTTCCTCAGCCAGTAAAGGATATTCTTTATGCTTCCAGGAAGCCTTCCACAAGACACTCTTATGCTTTCAAGTGGAAAAGGTTTACCATATGGTGTTCACAGAAGGGTCTTAACCCCCATGCGGTACCTCTGGAATCATTACTGGAGTATCTCCTTCATTTATCCAATGTAGGACTTAAGACTAACTCAGTGAGAGTCCATTTGAGTGCTATTGCAGCTTCCTTCAAGCCCTTCAATGGACAACCTATTTCCTCCCATCCTCTTATAGCAAGATTTATGAGAGGCCTTCTGCTAACTAAGCCTCCCATTAGGCCATCACCTGTGGCATGGGACTTAAACTTCGTTCTTGGTCAGCTCATGAAGCCACCTTTCGAACCCTTAGCTACTACCTCCTTGAAATTCCTTTCTTAGAAGGTTATCTTTCTCATTGCATTCACATCAGCACGTCGCATCAGTGAGTTGCAAGCACTAGTGGCTGATCCACCTTATACAAGGTTCCATCATGACAAGGTAGTCCTTAGGACTCATCCACACTTTATGCCAAAGGTGGTCTCGCCTTTTCATCTAAACCAAGCGGTCTACCTACCTGTGTTCTTTCCAAGGCCTCATGCATCATATGCAAAAAGAAATCTTCATACCTTGGACTGTAAAAGAGCTTTAGCCTTTTACTTACAAAGAACACAGCAACATAGAAAGTCCTCTCAGCTCTTTGTTGCTTTTGATCCTTCTCATTTGGGACTTCCAGTCTCCAAGAGAACACTGTCAAACTGGATTGCTCAGTGTATTTCCTTTGCCTATCAGAGTAAGAATCTTCCTCTGGAGGGCCATGTAACAGCTCACAATGTGAGAGCCATGGCAGCTTCAATGGCTCATCTACACTCTGTGTCTATCGATGACATCTGTCAAGCAGCCACCTGGGCCTCGGTTCATACCTTCACAGCCCATTACTGCTTGGACAAGGACTCCCGCCGGGATGCCTTGTTTGGTCAGGCTGTTCTCCAACACCTGTTCCATACTTAATCAACTCCTACCCACCATCCCTGGTAGGATGCCAGAGATCCTTGGGGGGAAGTGGAGCCCTTTCTCAGGGACACACAACTTCTGGGGTCTCTCCCTGGCATCTAAAGCTAGAGAGTCCCCATATGTGAAGACTACATTCCTGCTTGTTCCAGGAGATAGCATAGTTACTCACCTGTAACAGGTGATCTCCGGGAACAGCAGGAATTTAGTCTTCATAACCCACCACCTCCCCTAGGAGTTGTATCTCTCTATCTCTTTCCTTTCCCTCTCTCTTTCTTTGTCTCAGCTTTAAAACTCAACTGGAGAGAGGCAGTTGGGAAAGGTGGGAAGGCAGCACGCAGGCGCTGTGGGATGCTCCCAAAAGCTTCCTAATTGGACGCAGGGGAGCGTTCCCACACAGGCTCCGTCGGTACTGACGATACCCATATGTGAAGACTAAATTCCTGCTGTTCCCGGAGATCACCTGTTACAGGTGAGCAACTATGCTATATTATGCTCGGCAGACCTTTGCTCTGTATTTTTCCCAGGATGCCAACTGCTTAATTTTTGGACTCATAGATCACTATAGAGTCAAAGTTATGCATTTTAAATTGGGGCAGAATTTGGGACAGTCTGGGATACAGCTAAAAGTTATACAGAGAGCAGCAAAATTCAGGCACTCTCCACGTAACTTATGCATTCAGATGTGAGGGCAGAAATGGCAGAATTAACTTTAAACGGATAAGTTATCCATTCAACTTATACTGCCATTTTTAGCATTCATTCTTGAACTGAAAAGGCACATCATTTTAAACAAAAATCGTGTTTAGTCGGGGTCCCCAAAATTCAGTTGCATTTTCAGGACTTCCATAAGGAATATTTAGAAACTCTGTTTACACGTCCCGCCTCCATTTTATGCAAATAGATCTCATGCACATTAGGAATGTGTACAAGGAACCACTTTCAGTTCATTTGTGTTTTTTCCCCAGTTTTTGGACAAATTTTTGGTTCATTTTATACATTTGTTTTAATGAAAAATAATTTGAACATGCTGATTGACAATGCACATTAATTCATAGATGAATGCACTGCCTCGTAAAACTAATGACCCTAAACATGTGCTTTGGGTTCTCACACCTCCCAGATAACACAGGAAACTGGGTTTGGTGTTATTTGCACTAGGAAGGCATCTCGCACACTCTTTATCTAAAGTAGAGCTTCCGGATCCTGTCATGGTGACTCCACAGCCAGGATATCCACACTGAGTATGCCTGAGATGAACTTGCTGGGTTTCTGACCTATGCAAATTTTTCTTGTGCGTATGAATTGTGTATATTGTGAAAATTCAACTGGCTTCAGCATCCTCTGGACAAATTTGGAATCTAAGAAGCCACTCTTTCTCCGTGAGAGCAAGCACCTTCTTTCTCACCCTCCCCACCTCCCAATCTCTGCCAGCCTTTAATTGCAAGAATGTGGAGCCCTCCTTCATTGCACTCAGAATGTCATAATGAGGCGGAATTATCTTTACTTTTGAAAGCTTTCAACTTAAGAGGGTTCCAATAAGCGATATGCAAAAGTCATCATTACTGTGTCTTCTAAAGTCATGTAAATACTGGCAGTGCAATTGAACCCTCTTCTACTTTTTGTTATCTCTGTAATTAAAGAATTAGCAGATTCTCCCTCTGCTTCTTTAACTAGGTTATGCTTGACGAGAACATGAAAGCAGATTGCCCAGAGGTTTTATATGAAATCGAAGAAGAAACGCCAGTGTTTCATAAACTTGAATTCAATCCAGTCAATCAGAGCTACATCTATTTGCTGACTACATATGAGGTTGGTAATAACTGCAGATACAACTGAGCTCAGCTGGACATGTTTTATGCTGGCACAGATTGCACAACTCAAGTGTAGTATCCCAGCATGACACAAGCCCTAGAATGTTTCTGTGCTGTTTTTCGGTACTGAACATTATGGATCTAATATTCAAAAGAACTTATATGTTTACTGGCTGGCAACCAGTTTTCAAAGGCGTTGTGTGGCTAGTTCCAGCAAAAATCGCTATCACCACATCCGCGCTGTCCATAAAGGGGAAGATTTTATATAGGGTGTGTAGGATGGTATGCGTGAGAAGCGCTATATAAATGGGCATTTACGTGTGTGCTTACAGAATAGTGACCGTCATACGCATGCATGCATATGTCACGGTGCATAAGTGCCATAGGAGCGTGCTTGGGGGCAGTGCCTGAATAGAGCGTAGGCACGGCCTCCACTGATCCGCGTAAAATATTATAAAATACCGTGACTTACACGTTTCAGGTCGCTGATCTAGGCGCAGCAAGTTCCATTTGCTCTCGGGCAGACGTAAATGCCGCGCCTGCTTTTCAGCATGTCTGTAATCCCTATTGTGTAAAGCAAAGCACACGCACACTTTATCATATAGACCCAAACTACACGCACTGTACTGTATGTCGTCTCCGCAGGAGTATCCCAAATTACCCTCATAGAGCCTGGGTAGAGTTAAGGCAAAGCGTGGGCACAAACACATAGTTATGTATCTAACAGCGATATTCTGCCACTATACATATAGCTGAAAGGTTTGCGGTAGGCTTGAATTTCACCACAATATGTCTGCAGTATATTTCTTAAATGCCACAACTGGTCTTTAAAAAAGTACACTGACCCCCAGGTATGAATATTGACACGTATGTCATTATGTAGTTCTGGAATGTTTCCATCAATATCGTCTTGATTACTAATTTATCCAAATCACCTGCAGCTTTTTTCTCTTTACCACAAATGGTAGTGTAGCCTACACAAATTGTTATGTTGTCTTCCAAGGCAGGAATCCCAGTGTAGATCACTCTGGCATTCGACTTTCCACCTTATATCAACATCTCTATGATTAATAAGATCGCTCTGCGTCCTGGCATCTAATTAAGTTGTAATCATTTTGCAGATCTTTGCTCTCTTCCTAGTTATGCACATTTCCTTACTAGCTTTCTGTGCAGTATAGTAGGAAGAGCCTTGATCTAATCTAGATAAATGTTATCAGTCCTCCAGTCTTTCTCCAGAAGCCTCAAGGGCATTCATTCAGTACATTTGTCAGTAAGTAGGGGACACTACGTTTGCCCAGCAAACACAAAACTAATTAAAATAATGCTAATTGTGTATTTGAACAGAGATAACATCTTTATGAGGGCAGTTATCACAGCAAATTTCCACAGTTATCAGAATGAAAGCACTTGCACTCTTTTTGGCTTTGTAAACTAGTGCAAAAACCTCACGGAAAAAATATTTGTTCTTTGCAGCAATGTACGTAGTTTAAAAATTGCTCTCATGGGAAGTAATTTTATAACAGAGCACCTATAAACATGCAAGATAATTTATGCATTTATTTGTTTGTATGTATTTAGTTCATGCCTTTCCAGTAGCAGTAAAAGTCGGATTACATTCAGGTACACTCACTGTTTCCCTGTCCCTGGACATTTATCGAACAGGCTCCCTGAGCCATCCCCAGCAGTGTACAAATTTACCGCTGCTCCAGGACAGGTGCAGCTATATGCGCTGGTTCTCTATGTGCACATGCAGATTTTACAACGTATGTTCCTTATCGTCACTCCAGTCCAGTCCCTTTACTTCTGGGTTATGCAACCCTTCCAGCAGCTTGGAGGCTGAGCCAAACCTTTTTGGAGGTGGGGCGGTATAAATACCACTGGGACCACCCCTCAACTCCAGTATTCTCAGCCTCCAAGCAGCTGGAGGGTTCCGTAAGCCTAGGGCTTACTGGAGTCTTCCTTTAACTAAATTACTTTAAGTTTACTTTTAAATTTATCATTTTGTTCCTTTATTGCCTTTAGTTTCTTTGATTTCACCTTTAAGTCAGCTAGGTTTTTCAGTGCTGCTCCTTTAATTCCTCTCTGCTCTCTTCCTCCCTCCCTCCCCCCCCCCCCGCCGGACGGGCCGGGCGCCGGGGGGAGCAGGGTGCAGGCGGGTTACCGGGGATATTATGCTTTTCCCCGCCTTGGTCTGCCTCGCGCCGAAGCCCGTAAGGTGGCTGAGCGCTGGAGGCAGCTCCGGGAGTCAGATTTCGTCCGTCGGGGCCCCCCTCCCGCAGCTGAAGGACGCAGCGGTGATCCCGGGTCTCCCGATCGCGGAGGTCTCCCGATCGCGGCGGAGGAGTTTCATCGGCGGAAGAGTTTCCCTGCCCTTCAGGATCCATCACTCTCTACCGGCAGCCTTTCTCGGCGGCGCTTTTCTTCCGGGAGGGAGAACAGAAACCCGGAGAACGCGCTCGCGATCCCCCGTTCAGGCTCCACGTGGTGAGGCCTACCACGTGTAGAGCTAACGGGCAGAGATCGCTGAGTCGGGTCCACTGAGCTGCAAAAACCGCAAGTACCAGGGAGCATTACTCGCAGTTTGCTTTGTGTGCCATTGCTTGTTTTTTAAGTTTTACTTGAGTTTTAATTTGTAGTTTGCTTAAATTTTAATATTTCTTCTGCTAATTGGTTTGGCCTCTGGGCAAGAGGCGCTGATAGAGTGCTAAGGGTCTGGTTCTCCCTCTCTCTCTCTCTCCCTATCCCTCAAGGATAGATTGGATCCAAGGAAGGAGGAAAAATCAATTCTTTACTCTTTCTGCTATCCTGGGAGCTGGGGATTTGAACAGTGCCTTTCCTTCCAAACAGGGATTTAGGTACCTGGAAACAAGAGCATGGCTGCTAAGCCCAGATGTCCTTCCTGTGGCACACGTAGGGGCACAGCCTCGGAGGCAGGAGTCTGCAGGGGTTGTGCTGCAGTGGCTGCCTCCGTGGAACAAGAAATTAATTTGGCCATGTCCCAATCCTCTCAGAGTGCTGGAGACCTCTTGCAAGGGGAGGGGGGGTCCCAGCCTCCTTCCACCTCAAACTCAGATTTACCCACCCCTTCCCCCCCTCCTTCTACTCCCCCTCCCCCGGGGGAAGGGGGGTACAGGGGATTTCTTCTCTCCAGACTTTATTCTTTTACTCCACAAGGCCTATTGCTTGCGCAAGAAGGGTTCGGGCTCAGGGGGGAATGCCCCGACGGCCGACACCATATCCAAGAGGGCAAACATCCCTGACTCAGGCCTCCCACCTAAACGCCCACGCTTGGGAGGGGAAGAACCTCTCTCCTCCCTTTCCCAGAGCTCTCCAGAAGAGGAGGGCTCGGACAAAGACTGGGACGGGGAAGAAGAGGAACTGGAAGAAGGGGAGATCCCGGAAGAAGATCATTCCAGGATAATTAGAGTCTTTCGGCGGGAAGAACTCCCGGCCCTAATTGATGAGTCTTTAAAAGTTCTCAATGTATCCTCAGAGGCACCAACAGAGGAGGAGACGGTGGAGGATCCGTTAATCCAGGCCATCAGGAGATCACAGAGGGTCTTCCCTGTTCATAGAGTGGTGCGCCAGATGATCCAGGAAGAATGGGATCAACCCGAGTCTAGTCTAAGGGGAGTCCGATCCATGTCTCGCCTATACCCTCTCCCAGAGGCAGACAGAGAGCTACTGAAGTCCCCAAGGGTGGATGCAGCGGTTTCAGCAGTCACTAAGAAGACTACTATTCCAGTGGAGGGCAGCACAGCCTTGAGGGACTCTCAAGACAGAAAACTAGATACCCTCCTAAAACAAGCTTTTGATGTGAGCGCCCTGGCATTGCAGGCCTCGGTTTCTGGGGCTTGGGTGGCGAGAGCCTGCTTAAGGTGGTCTCAACAACTGCAAGCAACAGAGGGCCCATCTGGCGAAGCTCAGGACCACTCTGCTAGACTGGAGTCCGGAACAGCCTTCCTGGCGGATAGTCAGTATGACCTCATCAGAAGCCTAGCCAAGAGCATGGCCTCGGTGGTAGCAGCTAGACGCTATCTGTGGCTACGGAATTGGGCAGCGGACGCCTCCTCGAAGGCACGCCTGAGCCGCCTTCCGTTCAAGGGGAAACTGTTATTCGGAGAAGATTTGGAGAAATTGGTAAAGGACCTTGGCGAGTCTAAAGGGGGCAGGCTGCCCGAAGACAGACCAAAGCAAGGGCGCCCTGTACCCTCAGTGCGTAACCAGTCCAGGGATTCCCGAAGGTTCCGCCCAGCTAGGTCAAACCCCTTTCCCAGGGGCCGGTTCCCCTCTAAGGGACAGGGTTTTAGAGGGTTTCGAGGAGCAGGCCGAGGTTTTGGCTCGTCCTCCTTCTCCTCCTCTCAAACAAATAGAAAACAATGAGGTGACGGGGGTCCAGGGGGGAGGAGAGCCGTCGGTGGGCGGTCGCCTAAGGCGTTTTCTTCCTGCCTGGTCCCGGGTCACGTCCGATCAATGGGTTCTAGAAGTCATCAGAGAGGGCTACTCTCTCGAATTCGCAAAGCAAATTCCTCCAGCCTTTGTTCAGTCTCCCTGCGGTTCTTCAGAAAAGAGAGGGGCGGTAGAGTCAACCCTCTCCCGACTGATAACGCTCGGGGCCGTAGTCCCGGTGCCACCAGACCAGCGCGGTTCCGGTCGGTACTCGATTTACTTCGTAGTCCCAAAGAAAGAAGGCTCCTTTCGCCCGATACTAGATCTAAAACAAGTCAATCGCTGCCTCAGAGTTCCACACTTCCGGATGGAAACCCTACGTTCGGTCATAGCAGCAGTCAGGGGCGGGGAGTTCTTAACATCCCTCGATCTGACAGAAGCCTACCTGCATATCCCGGTCAGGGAGTCCCATCAACAATTCCTGAGATTTGCAGTGCCAAGGGGCCATTTTCAATTCCAAGCCCTTCCCTTCGGCTTAGCTACGGCTCCAAGGACATTCACCAAGGTGATGGTGGTGGTAGCGGCCTCTCTACGAAAAGAGGGAATTCTAGTACACCCCTACCTGGACGATTGGCTAATCCGGGCAAAGTCCGAGGAGGAAAGCCACTCCGTGACAACAAGAGTGGTTCAAGTGCTAGAAGAATTGGGGTGGGTCATCAATCGAGCGAAGAGCAGGATGACGCCCTCCCAGGAACTGGAGTACCTCGGGGCAAGGTTCGACACCAGCAGAGGCAGGGTCTTTCTGTCTCAATCAAGATCAAGAGAGCTAAGAATCCTGGTAACTCAGTTTCTGGCCAGACGGATCCCCTCGGCGCGGCATTATCTGCAGGTCCTGGGAACAATGGCAGCGGCAATAGAGGTGGTTCCATGGGCTCGGGCCCACATGCGGCCGCTGCAGAGGGCCCTATTGCGTCGGTTGTCGCCGCAACATCACCCCCTATAATTGCCGTTACCTTGCGCGCCACGGACCAAACAGACGCTGCACTGGTGGCGGTCCCCGAAGAATCTGGATCGCGGGATGCCCCTCGAGCCTCACCAGTGGTTATTACTGACGACGGATGCCAGTCTGACAGGCTGGGGAGCTCACTGCGAGGGCCAGTTCGTTCAAGGCATCTGGTCTCCACTGGAAGCCCAATGGCCCATCAACAGACTAGAATTGCGAGCTGTAGGGTTGGCGCTCAGGGCTCTAGAGGCCTTAGTACAAAAAAGGGCAATTCGCGTACTCTCAGACAATGTTACGGCGGTGGCTTACATCAACCACCAGGGCGGCACCAGCAGTCCCGCCCTAGAGAAGGAGGCGGGCGCTCTGTTCCAGTGGGCAGAGACTCGGTTGGAAGCTCTCTCGGCCCAGCATGTGGCAGGAATAGACAACGTCACAGCAGACTATCTCAGCAGGTGCAAGATAGACCACGGAGAGTGGGAACTGGAGCAGGAGACGTTCAACCGGATAGTAGCCCATTGGGGCCTCCCAGTCATGGACCTCATGGCGAGGTTCGCAACCGCCAAGGTGGATCGGTTCTTCAGCCGGCGCAAGGAAAGGATGTCCGAAGGCCTGGATGCCTTGGCCCAGAAGTGGCCCTCGGAGGGTCTACTCTATGTGTTCCCTCCCTGGGTCCTGATCGGAAAAGTGCTACAACGAGTGGAGTCCCATCAGGGATATGTAATTCTCATAGCCCCGGATTGGCCGCGCCGGCCTTGGTATGCGGATCTGATGAGATTGATCGCCGATCGGCCTTGGCGTCTTCCTTGCAAAAGGGACCTGCTGAGACAAGGTCCATTGCGGATGCCTCACGTGGATCGGTTCTCGCTTACGGCCTGGCTATTGAAAGGGCGAGGCTCCTAAAGAGAGGTTATTCAGGAGCGGTCATCTCTACCCTGCTAAACGCTAGGAAGCGTTCGACCTGTCTCTCCTATATTAGGACTTGGCGCATCTTCGAAGTGTGGTGCGTGGAGCACCGACGAAAACCCCTCTCCGCTTCAGTCCCCGAAATTCTGGAATTCTTACAGACAGGTTTTGACAAGGGCCTAGCTCACAGCTCCTTGCGAGTTCAGCTAGCGGCAATCGCATGCTATAGAGGGAAGGTCCGCGGAAAGCCCCTAGGGGCGCACTCGGATGTCTCCAGGTTCTTAAGGGCGGTAAGGCGCCTGCGCCCTCAACAGAGGTCAGTCGTCCCCCCTTGGGACCTCAACCTAGTGCTTAACGCTCTGATCAAGGAACCCTTCGAACCAGTGAAGAGGGCCTCCTTAAAGGACTTAACCCTGAAGTCAGTCTTTTTGGTCGCAATCTGCTCAGCTAGGCGGGTCTCTGAACTCCAAGCGCTGTCCGCTCAGCCCCCCTTCCTACTGTTTCTCAAGGACAAGATAGTTCTACGTCCGGTCCCCTCCTTCTTGCCCAAGGTCATTTCGCCTTTTCATATGAACCAGGCAGTTCACCTTCCGGTTCTCTCCGCCGAGGAGGGCGGAGGTAGGGATAACAAACTGCGACTCTTGGATGTCCGGAGGACCTTGAAACGCTATCTCTCTCGCACAGCCCCTTTCCGCAAGTCCGAGCGACTATTCGTTCAGTTTGGGGGTCCACACAAGGGAGAGGCGGCGGCCAAGGCCTCTATCTCCAGATGGATCAGGGAAGCGATCGCTTCCGCCTACATCCTGAAAGGGAAGCAGGTGCCAGCGGGGCTCCGGGCGCACTCCACCCGGGCTCAGGCTACTTCTTGGGCAGAATTTAGCTTGGTCCCTCCAGTGGACATCTGTAGGGCGGCAACTTGGTCTTCGCTACATACGTTCACCAAGCACTACAGGCTGGACGTCCAGAGCGCAGCGGATGCTCGGTTTGGTCTGGCGGTCCTTCAGTCCGGTTTGCCGGATCCCACCCAGGGTTGAACTGCTCTTGTACATCCCAGAAGTAAAGGGACTGGACTGGAGTGACGATAAGGAAATAGTAATTAGATCTTACCTGCTAATTAGTGTTCCTGAAGGAACGACAGTCCAGTCCCTGATCCCACCCGGTTAGGACCTAGCAGTCAGAAGGAAACTCGGGACCGAGCATGGGGCCATTTCAAGATGAAGGGACACGGGAGAATAGCCGGATCGGGCAACCTTAAGCATTGCTCCTCCGTCTGGTCCTCCTCTCTCTCTTTCTCTCTCGCCCTCCCCTTCTCTCTCGCTCTCTCTCTTCCTCGCACTAACCATTTTCTATTGAAAAAAAAAAAAAATATGTAGAGATAGGTATTGTGCATAGTTAGACAATGTTGGATAGATAGGTTTTTATGTTTGATGGCTAATGGAAACTCTGTAGATCTGCTTTTTCAGTCGAATACTGGAGTTGAGGGGTGGTCCCAGTGGTATTTATACCGCCCCACCTCCAAAAAGGTTTGGCTCAGCCTCCAAGCTGCTGGAAGGGTTGCGTAACCCAGAAGTAAAGGGACTGGACTGTCGTTCCTTCAGGAACACTAATTAGCAGGTAAGATCTAATTACTATTTCTCTGCCGCAGCTCTTCCTAAACGCCGCACCTGAGGAGGCCTATGTGTGCCTCTGTAAGCATGCACGCATCTGCTTTCGCCTGCACATATGCTTACAGCCATATTCTTATAACAACCATGTTCTGCATGTAAGGTATGCTTTATATATGGGAAACCCTCTAAGGGGCTGATTTTATAAGGGAGCCATGTAAAGTTACGCACTGTTCACACACCTACGTCACTATTTTAAAGGACTTGTACACGTGAATGGGCATTTACGTGGTGGCTATTCTGTAAGTGTGCATGTAAGTCCCATTGCGTTTACTTTCAATGTGGACATGTACAGGGTGGAGCATAGATGAAGCGTCATTTTACGCACATAACGTATAACATAACGTAACTTATTCACATTTCTGAAGAATCTAGGCACAGGCATTTACACCTGTTTTGAGTAAGCGTAAGTGCCGCAACTAGATTGAAGTGCATCTTTATGCCAATGTTTCATAAAATAAAGGACATTTATACTTTACTTTAGAAAATAGACCCCAAATACTTGCGTGGTAGCATGAGTTAACTGCATTGGAGTTTATGGAATTACTCTCTAAAAGGCTAATGAACATTGAAAGATGCAGTCTTTGTAAAGATATCATTTCCACCCAAGTGCTTCGTTGGTAGTTTTTTTTTTTTAACTGATGGAAATTAACAGGGAACAATTGAAGTCAAGTTAAGATGGAAAGATCAAGAAAAATCTCCAGTAGAACAGCCCAAAAACGGTCATATCTGCTGAAACGTTTAGCTAACAATGGAGCAGCTGCTTCCGTCACCATGCAAAAAGGTGAAATTGGAGGGGGGGGGGGGAAGCAGGAACGGCACTGCAGCACCGGAGCTGAAGGTAATTCCCACGCTTCAGTTCCATTTTAATAGCACGTTGTGGTGAGGGGTGGCAGTGAGGCAATGGGCACCCCCTGAAGGGCCAGTGCTCTAGGCGCCAGCCCTGCCTCCTGGAATTCCTGTCCCCTCGAAGCATCCTTTTGGGCCTAAAAGCAGTATATCAAAAGCTGAATAAATGAAACTAACCTTTTCTATGACCTCATCACAGACGTCATTGTCTGAAGTATGCAAGACCATGCCATTTAAAGTGCTCTGAACTGATAAAATGAAAATTGAACCGTTCGGCCACAACTACACAAGAATCATTTGAATTAAAATGAGTAAAGCATTTGAAGTAAAAAGAACATTTTGCCAACCGTTAATCACAAGGTGGATTTATTATGCTTTGGGGTTGTGTTGCTGCAAGTGGCACAGGAAATATTGTGTGGGTGGAAGGAAGAATAGACTTAACCTAAATATCAACATATCCTAGAAGCTAATGCCCCACAGTCAGAAGAAAGTGAAGCTGAAAAGTGGTTGGATATTTCAGGTAAAACAATTATCCTAAACATACCTGGAGTGGAGGAGTGGCCTAGTGGTTGGGGCAAGGTACTTCAGGCCGGAAGGCCGGTGGTTCAAATCCCACTGGAGGACAGCAACCTTGGGCCGGAAGGACTGGGGTTTCTAGTTCCACAGGTGCTCCTTGTGGTCTTGGGCAAGCCACTTAACCCTCCATATAGCCCATGTTCCCTGTGAAATAGTTATCTCCAAGTTATAATGCCCTTTTCAATGTAATTTCAGTTTGTTCAATGTAAACCGCACTGATGCAGAATAGCGCGGTATATAAGAGAATGTAAATAAATAAATAAATACCTCAAAAGCAACCATGAAATTCTTACAGGCATGAAAGATAATAATGGTTCTGGAAGTCTTCACATTCCGCAGACTTGAATATCATTGACAAACTATAGGGAGATCTCAAACATCCAGGTGCACACAGGGCTGGCCCTAGGCATGAGCTGGCGTGTTTTTTCACATGGCCCCACTTTGTGCAGGGCCCTGGTCTCAGTTCCCTCTCTGTCATGTGGCTCGCCAACTGTACATTTCTCCCCTACTCACCATCGCCATCGCCAGTGTCGCAAGCTGGGGACAGCGGCCGGTGCCTCCGACTCCTCCTGCGGACTGTATTGTACCCAAGAAGGAGCTCCAAATAAAATAAAAAAATATTGCTAGCCTGACTACTTTTTGTCCCGGGGGGAGGCAGCAGAAAGAGAGGAAGAGCAAATTTAAAAAAAAATAAAAAAAGCAGTGATTACAACCACGATCGGACTGTCGTGACTATAGGGAACAGTGGCAGAAAAGGTTTTATTTTAAAAGTTGAAACCGCAGCAGCGGTTGCTGCGACTGCGATCAGGGCTGCAGTGATGCTGCACCAGTGGTGGGGGCCCAGGAGATATGAGGAGAACACAGAGAGGTAGGCCAGGGCTGTAGCAGCCACAGTCGAGCCTAGGCTCTGCTTTGGAGCTTAAGGAGAGCAGCCGGAGCAGACCCGGAGCCTGCTTAAAGTAAGATTAAGGGGCGGAGGGCCCTCAGCACACCAAGAGGCTCAGTCTGTCTAGTGAGTGACTGAACCCTGCTAAATGGGAGGGTCCAGGACCAGAAGAGAAAGAGGTGGCCAAAGCTACAGAGGCGGCCCAGGTAACTGGATGACCCCAGATAGTGTGGTTCAGCATTAGGACTAGGGCTGATAAAATCTATTCAAAAGCAAGGGCTTTAGACTTTAGGAAAACTAACTTTGCCAAGATGGGACAATATCTCACGGAGTCATTAGCGGGATGGGAACAGCTGGGGGATGTAGGAAAGCAATGGGCAAAACTGAAAGGGGATATTTTAAGGGCAACAAACCTTTTTTGTTAGAAAAGGAAATAAATGTAAAAGGAAAAGGAGGCCACTATGGTTCTCAAAAGAAGTAGCTGAAAAAGTGAAGAACAAGTACTGAGTACTGAGAAAGGAAGACAAGAATCTGTATTTGGAAAAACTTAGAGGAGCTAGGATAGTAGTCAGGAAAGCAAAGATACAGAAAGAAGAAGAAATAGCCAATGCTAAGTGGGGGGTGGGAGGAGAGAGGGGGGGATAAGACATTTTTCAGATAGGTTAGTGAGAGGAGGAAGGACAAAAGTGGTATTGTCGGGGTCAATGATGAAGGGGAGGAATATGTAGAAGATGAGGATAAAGTGGAATTGATTAACAAATATTTTTGTTCTGTGTTCACAGATCTCAGAAAACACACAAGTAGGAACAGAAGTGATGGGGATCTTGAACAATTTTCAGAAGACTCTTTTTGTGAGGAACTAGTTAAACTAAAAGTAGACAAAGCGATGAGACTGGATGGGATACATCTGAGAATATTGAAGGAACTTGGGGATGTTCTAGTGGCTCCACTGACTGACCTTTTCAATGCCTCGTTGGAGTCAGGAGTGCTGGAGAAAGGCACATGTCCCTTTTACACAAAAGCAGAAGTAAGGGTGAGGTTGAAAACTACAGGCCGGTTAGTCTAACCTCTGTGGTGAGTAAATTATTGGAAACATTGCTAAAACAGAGAATAGTGAGGTTTCTGGAGTCCAATGGCTTGCAGGATCTGAGGCAGCATGGGTTTATCAGAGGCAGGTCTTGTCAGAAAAATCTGATTGATTTCTTTGACTGGGTGACCAGGGAGTTGGAGCGAGGGAGAGCCTTATATGTGGTGGTGTTAGATTTCAGTAAAGCCTTTGACACCATTCTGCACAGGTGACTTATAAAGAAACTGAGCACCCTAGGGATGGACCCTAAAGTGACTGACTGGGTTAGAAATTGGTTGAGTGGGAGACAACAAAGTGAACACGTAAATAGAGCTCACTCTGAGGAGAAGTAGGATACCAGTGGTGTGCCGCAGTGTTTTGTCCTTGGTCTGATTCTTTTTAACATCTTTGTTAGTGATATTGCCGCTGTCCGATAAGATTTTCCTCTTTGCAGATGATACCAAAATCTGCAATAAAATAGACACTCAGGAAGGAGTAGATAATACGAGGAGGGATTTAGCTAAGCTTGAAGAATGGTCAAGAATTTGGCAGCTGAAATTTAATGGTAAAACATGCATGGTCATGCATTTGGGCTACAAAACTCCAAGGGAGCGGTACAGTGTAGGGGGTGAAGTACTTCTGTCCACGAAAGAAGAACAGGACCTGGGGGCGATCATTTCTGATGATTTTAAAGTGGCTAAACAGGTAGAAAAAAGCGACAGTGAAAGCTAGACAGATGCTTGTGTGCATAGGGAGAGGAATGGCCAGCAGAAAAAAGGAGGTGATTAGCGCCTCTGTATAAGTCTCTGGTGCGACCTCATTTGGAGTTTTGTGTGTAATTCTGGAGCCCACATCTTCAGTGGGATATAAACAGGATGGAGTCAGTGCAAAAGATGGCTATTACAATGGTTATTGGTCTTCGTTATAAAGCATATGGGAACAGATATAATGATCTTAATATGTATGTTAGAGGAAAGGCAGGATATAGGAGATAAGATAGAGACATTTAAATACCACTGTGGCATAAATGCACAAGAGGAGAACCTCTTTCGATTGAAAGCAAGCTCTGCTATGAGGGGACATAGGATGAGAGTGAATGGGGATAGACTCGGGAGTAATATGAGGAAATATTTCTTTACGAAAAGAGTAGTAGATTTGTGAAATAGTCTCCCAGTGGAGGTAGTAAAGATGAGGACAGTATCTGAATTCAAGAAAGCATGGGACAAATGCAGAGCATCTCTAAAGTATAAAAGGAGACTTTTGTAGTTGATATGGAAGGGGAGACTAGATGCGCCATATGGTCTTTTTCTGACATCATGTTTCTATATTTCAAGACTATGCTCATTCAGCCCTAATGGGCCTGTGGTAGAAATATCCCTCTGCCCCCACATGCAGCACAGCTTAATCCCTGAGCTTCACAGTATAAGATGTGGGGATGGAGGGGTTGTCTCTGTCGGGGTGCCTGTGATGTGTACGAATAGAGGGGTGTTTATGAAGGGGTCTGTATGTGTGAGTTGAATGAGAGGGAGGGGATAGAGGGTATCTGAGATTGGGGAAGGGTGTGTGTAAGATGTGGGGCTATATAGGGGAGAGGGTTTCTTGTGGGAATGGAGGGGTGATGATGTGGGGGTATTTGTAAGGTTGGGGAAAGGGGGTTGATTGTAGGAGCTGGAAGCTGTGTCTGTGATATGTGGGATGGATTGGGGAGTGGATTTTGGGAGTGTCTGAGGTTCAGAGATGTAAGGGTATGTGTGTGAGATTGGGGGAGGGAATGTCTATAAGGTATGGGATGGACGAAGGGGAGAGGATTGTTAATGGGGATGGAAGGGTGTCTCTGGTTGGGGGGGAGTGTCTCTGATAGGATGGAGGTAGATTTATATCTCCAGGAACAAGCAGGAATGTAGTCTTCACATATGGGTTTTGTTGGTACCGACGGAGCCTGCGCGGGAACGCTCCCCAGCATCCAATAGGAACGCTTTTGGGAGCATCCCTCAGCACATGCGCGCTGCCTTCCCGCCTTTCCAACTGTCCCTCTTCAGTTCTTCATTTTCCGCGGAGCCGACAGGATCCATACCCTGTCACCGCAGAAAATTCCGTCTTTAAAATTGTTTTCTTGTGGTCGCGTTTGTCTGCCGCACGATGCTTACCGCTACCGCTGGTTCTTTTAAAAAAAAAAAAACAACTTATACTTTGAACTGTTTCTCTTCAGAAATTTTTCTTTTTTGGTGCTAGGCGCCATTTTGGGCACTAGGCCCCATATTCCTAAAACATGGAAAAACCAACTAGTGGTTTTAAAAAATGTACTAAGTGTGGCAGTACCATTTCCGTCACTGACACCCATAACTGGTGTCTAAAATGTTTAGGCCCTGACCATTCTCCATCTGAATGTCTCTCCTGTATGGGGATGACTAAAAGAGGAAGACAGAACCGGGCTGCAAAGCTCGGTACCCTCTTTTCTTCGGATGCCAGATCCATTGCATCGACATCTTCAAGGGCCTCCTCTTCCTCCCATGGATCTCAGGTAACTAAACATAAAAACCGGTCCTCAAAGGGTAGCTCTCCTGCTAAGCATCAAGAGGCCATTGGCATTGCCCTTGAGGGAACCACACCGGCAAAGCAGCCCCGGCGGGAGGCTTTGGCTTCCAAAGCATCAATGGGGCTCCAGGATGTTCTCGAGGCCTCAACCTTGCAAGAACTACCTGTGCCATGCTCAGGGGTCCCGGCCGTTTTTCACCGGTACCGACACCCAGGCATCGGCAGCATCGATAGACCAGAGGTTCTTCGCTATCGAACGCAGCATCGCAGCTCTTCTCTCAGCTGCGGTACCGTTGGTCCAACGGGCACTGGTACTGACATCGACACCGATGCCGGTACCTACACCAGTACAGATACCAGAAACAACGGTACCGGCCCCGGTGGGAATTCTTCCCACGCCATCTTTCGCTGGAATCAACAGATCGGTACCAGATCAACTCGGTACCGACTTCAATCGATACCAGGACCGTGCTTTGCATGAGCATCGTGGTCAGGAATACTTCGAATCCTCCAATTCCGAAGACTCTGGCAATTCTGCTGGTACTAGAGGGTTCCTCCCAGAAGATCCCTCTTCTCCCCAACGCAGAATGTCACCTCCAGAGGACATGTCTTTTCAGGATTTTATTCGTGATATGGCCAAGGGCCTTTCAATCATGGTGGCTCCTGAAGAGGAACCCAGAGCAAAGGAACTGGAAATTCTCCAATATCCTAAAGCTCTAAAGGAGGCACCTCTGACTACATCTCCTCATTCTAGGAGACTTGATACTATGTATCGAGTTCCGCCATGTCCTGGATTTCAAAAGACTCAGCTGCCACAACATCCAATGATGGTGGAGTCAGCCATGCGTAGGATGAAAAGTGCAAAGAGGCATGCATCCAATCCTCCAGGTTGTGAATGCAGGACTCTGGACGCTTTTGGGCGCCAAACATTTCAGGCTTCCATGCTTTCAGCTAGGATCAGTTCATATATACTAATATGAGAATGTTCCTCAAGGAAGTCACAGGAGACTTGGAGCTTATGAGCCCATTTCTCCCAGAAGACAAGAAACAAGACTTTCTTGCTCTAGTTAAGCATGCTCAAGATGTCTCCAAGTTTGTAAATCGTGCAGCCTTTGACTGCTTTGAATGCATCAGCAGAACCTCTGCTATTGCCATTGGCGCATGACGGATTGCCTGGCTTCAGGCATCAGACTTGGAGACTTGGGTAAAGGACAAGTTAGGCAACATTCCTTGCACGGGAAAGAATCTCTTCGGCAAGAACTGGCAGGAAAAGGCTAACAAGTTAGATGCTGACAATACTACTCTAGATAGATTGTCGAAATCCACAGCCACCCCAGCCAAAAAGAAGCCTTATAAAAAACCCTCTTTCAGAAAAAAAGAGGAAATTTTATCCTTCCTATACTCAGCAGAGTCAAGCTCAGGGTCAGGTTGCCCAAAAGGGACAAACTAGACAGCAAAAGAAGCCAAAAGGCCCGAGAGCCCAACCAGCTCTGCAGGTTCAGCCCCTTCAAGGGCTTTGACTCCTTCCTAGAGAGCTTAGCCTTCCTGCCTCTGAGGGGTTCCCAACCCCCAATATCCCCGGCAGGTTATGCCACTTTGCCAACAGATGGCATCAGATAACAGCAGAAGATTGGACTTTGTCCATTGTAGGAGAAGGGTACAAGCTTCATTTTCACAGCATGCCCCCTCCTACAATTCTAAAGCAATTCAATTCTCAAACCTCCGCAGTCAATCTGCTAGATCACGAAGTCTCAACACTTCTTGCCCAAGGGGCAATAGAGGAGGTACCCATTCTTCAACGGGGTGCAGGGTTCTACTCCCCTATTATCTTATTCCAAAGAAAACAGGAGGACACAGACCCATTTTAGACCTCAGAGAATTGAACAAATACCTGTTTCGAGAGAAGTTCAAAATGATTTCTCTAGGAACTCTTCTGCCATACCTTCAAAGCCAGGATTGGCTTTGCTCTCTAGACTTAAAGGATGCATACACTCACATTCTGATCCATCCAGATCACAGGAAATTCTTACGATTCCTTTTCAGGGGAAAACATTTCCAGTACAGGGTTCTTCCCTTTTCGGTCTGGCTTCAGCTCCAAGGGTATTCACGAAATGCATGGCAGTAGTAGCTGCATTTCTGCGAACTCTGGGGATATTCGTCTTTCCTTACTTGGACGACTGGCTCATTCGAGCCCCTACAGTTGCAGAGGCCAGCACTGCGCTGTCTCGCACAATGCGAATCCTCCAATACTTGGGGTTGGTAATAAACTTCCCAAAATCCCAACTTGTTCCTTCCCAATGCCTGGAATTCATAGGGGCCTGTCTAGATACCAGACAGGCAAAGGCTTTCCTTCCGCAAGCCCGGTGTCTTCACATAATGCAACTAGCTTTTCAAGCAGAAGGGAAATCCTCCCTAACTGCTCGAGAGCTACTACAGTTGCTGGGACATATGGCATCCGCAGTTCATGTAGTCCCATATGCTCGTCTCCACATGCGAGCAGCTCAATGGACCCTATCCACACAGTGGACACAGGCCACAGGTCATTTATCAGACAAAATAATAAACTCTCAACGACTAATTTTGTCCCTCCACTGGTGGCAATCACTAGAAAATCTGACAGTGGGGTCTCCTTTTCATCAACCCCTTTTTCAGGCCACCCTAACAACAGATGCATCACAGGTGAGTTGGGGAGCACACCTGAATCATCTCTCTACCCAGGGAACCTGGACTCCACAGGAGGCTGGTCTGCACATAAACCTCCTGGAATTAAGAGCAATCTATTTAGCTCTTCGAGTATTCCACGCCTAGCTCAGCTACAAGACAGTCCTAGTCCAGACGGACAATCAAGTAGCCATGTTCTATGTGAACAAGCAGGGCGGGACAGGCTCTCTTTCGTTATGCAACAAAGCTTTACGACTGTGGACCCTCGCCAGAGAGTATCAAATTCACCTTCTAGTGGTATATCTTCCAGGCATTCAAAACCTTTGGGCAGGCAAACTCAGTCAAGTACTGCTGCCTCACGAGTGGTCCCTCCACCTAGACCAGGTGGCAAAGATATTTCATCTCTGGGGCACTCCAGACATAGACCTCTTTGCAAGTCCACTGAATGTCAAACTTCCCTGGTTCTGTTCCAGGATTCCGGCTCACAATTGTCAGGCAAGGGATGCCTTCCTCCTTCACTGGGGTCAGGACTTCCTTTATGCCTTCCCACCCATTCCCCTCATCCCCAAAACACTCTTCAAGCTTCAGAGAGACAGGGGTCGCATGATTCTCATAGCGCCACGATGGCCATGCCAAGCGTGGTATCCCCTGCTTCTACATCTCTCTCAAGCTGCACCTCTGGAGTTAGGGCATGCTCCAGATCTCCTTTCCCAAGAGGATGGGATGCTATGGCACCCGAATCCCCAGTCCCTGCATCTCAGGGCCTGGTTGCTGAAGGCTTAGACCTCCAGGATTTCAACCTGTCCCAACAGGTAAAGGATATCCTTCAGGCTTCTAGGAAACTTTCCACAAGAAGATCTTATGCCTTCAAGTGGAAACGTTTTACTATATGGTGCTCCAAGAAGGGATTAAACCCCCTTGTCATACCTTTAGAATCGATACTAGAGTATGGTTTGCAGTCCTTACCTCCACTCTTTTTTTCTGTTGCTTTACCTCCCTCCTTCTCTTCCTACCCCCCGTTGGGAGGCAACCCTACAGGCTCTCTCTGAGGTGGTTCTCCATTTCCCCAACATTATCATACTAGGTGATTTTAACATCCATGTAGATGCGCCTTACAGGCCAAAAGGCCGGATTTTCTTGAATCTTTTAAATGATCTCTCCCTTCAACAGCATGTCATTGGTCCCACCCATGCAGCTGGTCACATTCTTGATTTAGTCCCTCACCCCCTACCCTGCTCCCTTTGCTTTCCACCCCTGTTACACACCCAGTTCCGTGGTCAGACCATCTCTGTGTCTCGTTCTCTGTATCTCACGCTTCTTCAGGCCCTACTGAGGTGTCGATACCTCAAGCTCCACCTACCTTGTAATGTCACCTTATTCCAGAAACGCTTAGTGCCTTCCCGCCTGCCCACTCCCTCTTTCCTTCCAATTTTGCTTCCTCTTCGCCTGACACCCAAGCTTTTCTATGGAATTCTGTTCTTACCGGAGCTCTGGATGCTTTAGCTCCTCTCTGTCTCAGATCTAGGGCCCCCCCATCAGGTGCACTCTCCCTGGTATCATTTAGGTTTACTCCTTCAACGTACTCAACTTAGACAGGCAGAGCGTCACTGGTCCAAACATCCATCACAGGAGTCGCTCAGTCAGTTTAAACAGCTCTATGCCACCTATCGTGCAGCTGTACAGTCTGCTAAGCGTACCTTCTACTCTACAGCCATTGCTGAGGCGGCTCATTCCTCCAGGCAACTCTTTACGATCTTGCGTCAGCTCTCTTCTACCTCTGTATCTTCCCATTTGTCTACTAAAGCCCCAGCACCACAAACGCTAGCTACTTTTTTTGTTGACAAAATTCTGAACCTACGCTCCTCATTCCCTAGCCCTCCCCCCTCGCCTCTGACATCTCTGTCTGATTCTTCCTCTGCCTCGGCTTTTACTGACAAGTTGTCTTGTCCAGGGCACATTGAGTCACCGCCCCCCCCCCTCCAATCGGACCCTGGCCCATGTCTGGTCCTCCTTTTCCCCCTATTTCTTCTGCTGAGCTGTTACAAATTCTCTCCAAATCTAGAAAGACAACTTGCCGGTTGGACCCTATCCCATCACACTGGCTGGCCATAGATAGAACTTATTCCTATTATGGTTACAATTATCAATAATAGTTTATCTACGGGTATCTTTCCCTCTGTGTGGAAGTCCGCTATAGTCCACCCCCTCTTAAAACAGCCTTCTTTGGATCCCTCTGTACCTGCCCACTGGCGGCCTGTATCAAATCTCCCTTTTTTGGCCAAACTGCTTGAACGTTTTGTTTTTCTGCAACTCACTTCACATGTTGAAGCAACTAACACTCTTCATCCCCGACAAGCGGGTTTTCGTCCGGGACATAGCACCGAGACAGTTCGTCTGGCCATGCTAAATGAAATTCATGTTGCTCATGATCGAGGAGATGTCACTCTAATTGTGTCTCTAGATCTGTCTGCCGCATTTGACTTAGTAGATCATCAAACTCTTCTTTCCCGCTTGCATGATTCTGGTGTACGTGGTATGGTGTGGGACTGGTTTCGTTCCTTCCTCACAGCCCGTTCTTTTACTGTTCATGCCAATAAGCAGTCTTCCTCTTCTTTGTCTCTTCCCTGTGGAGTCCCACAGGGCTGTGTTCTTTCTCCACTGTTGTTTAACATTTTTCTTTCTCCACTTCCACTCCTGATCCAACAGTTCCCTGTTTCTACTTACATATATGCTGATGACATCATTTTTCTTTTTCACACTTCACCTGCTCAGTTGGACCTTTCTGAGTTCAACCAATGCCTTTCTCATGTTGCTTCTTGGCTCTCTTCTAATTTCTTGCACTTAAATCCCTCTAAGTCCACTGCAATGTGGGTTTCTCTTAGTGGCTCCTGTTCAACAATAGCACCCTTGATTGATCAGATGCTGATCCCTCTTGTTACCTCTTTCCGTTATCTGGGAGTGGTCTTAGATTCTTCTCTTTCCTTTCATGCTCATATTTCGACTCTTACCCGCCATTCTTTTGCAGCACTGCGTCGAATCAGAACTGTTCTCCCTCCTTCCCACTAGTTCCTTGATCACTTTGGTGTTGGCATTAATCACTAGTAGGCTTGACTATTGTAATATCTTCATGGCTAATCTTCCAGCCTATCAGTTGCAACGTCTTCAGCTCATACAGAATACCGCTGCTTGCCTAATTACGTTTGCTCGTCGCTTTGACCATGTCTCCCCTATTCTCTATCATCTTCACTGGTTGCCTCTTCGTTTCCAGTTTCAATATAAATTTCTCATTTTGACGCATAGAGCTATTCATACATCTACCCCATTGTATTTATGTAACCTCATTTCCCTCCATACACCGTATCGTCACTTGCGTTCCTTACATGCTAATCGTTTGTCTTTGCCGTCACCGTCCCAGGCTCATCTAGAACAAACCTGTCACGCAGCTTTCTTCTTTCTTAGCCCGGTTCTTTGGAACGCCCTTCCTACTTCCCTCTGTCTAGAACCCTCTTACTCAAAATTCAAAGAACTATTAAAAACACATTTATTTCAACAAGCTTTTGATTTGCCCACTACCGTCCCTTCCTGAGTTTGGTCTTGTTATGTTTGTGGTATTTTATTGTATGTTTGCACTGTCCTTTTTCCCTCTATCCTATTTTTATTATGGCATTCTTTTTCCTATAGTTAGGGAGCGTAGTCTTTTTTTTTATTATTATTGTAAACAGCTTATATGTTTCGACCAAAGCGGTATATCAAGTTTGGGAATAAAGATAAAGATCTTCTTCACTTATCGAACTCTGGTCTAAAGACCAATTCGGTAAGAGTCCATTTTAGTGCAATTGCAGCTTCTTATAAGCCTCTGAATGGACAACCAATTTCCTCTCATCCACTGATATCCAGATTTATGAGAGGTCTTCTATTAACCAAAACTCCTATTAAGCCACCACCGGTGGCATGGGATCTAAATCTAGTTCTCGGGCAGCTCATGAAGCCGCCTTTTGAGCCTTTAGCCACTACAACCCTTAAGTTTTTGACCTGGAAGGTCATCTTCCTAATTGCAGTCACCTCTGCATGTCGCATTAGTGAACTGCAAGCTTTAGTGGCTGATCCTCCTTATACTACGTTTCATCATGATAAGGTTGTTCTTAGAACTCATCCACACTTTATGCCAAAGGTGGTTTCGCTTTTTCATTTAAATCAATCAATTTGTATTCCTGTATTCTTTCCGAGGCCTCACGCCTCTAATGCAGAAAGGAACCTTCATACTTTGGATTGTAAAAGAGCCTTAGCTTTTTACCTACAACGAACACAGCAACATAGAAAGTCCTCACAACTTTTTATAGCTTTTGACCCTAGTCATTTGGGACTTCCAGTCTCCAAAAGAACTTTATCTAAATGGATTGCCCAATGCATATCCTTTGCTTATGAGAGTAAGGGTCGTCCTCTTCAGGACCATGTCACAGCTCATAACATGAGAGCCATGGCAACTTCCATGGCTAATCTCCACTCTGTGTCTATTGATGACATTTGTCGAGCAGCCACCTGGGCTTCGGTACACACCTTCATAGCCCACTACTGCCTGGATAAAGCCTCCCGTTGGGATGCCTTCTTTGGCCAAGCTGTTCTTCAAAATCTCTTTCAGACATAATTCAACTCCTACCCACCAACCCTGGTGGAATGCCAGAGATCCATGGGAGGAAGGATTCCCACCTTTCTAGGGTGGCACCTTCCTGGGGCTATCTCCCTGGCATCTTCACATATGTGAAGACTACATTCCTGCTTGTTCATGGAGATAGCGTAGTTACTCACTTGTAACAGGTGATCTCCGGGAACAGCAGGAATTTAGTCTTCACAACCCCCCCACCTTCCCTAGGAGTTGTCTCTGTATCTCTTTGTCTCTTTCCTCTCACCCTCTATCCTTTCACTCAGCAACAAACTTAACTGAAGAGGGACAGTTGGAAAGGCGGGAAGGCAGCACGCATGTGCTGAGGGATGCTCCCAAAAGCGTTCCTATTGGATGCTGGGGAGCGTTCCCGCGCAGGCTCCGTCGGTACCGACGATACCCATATGTGAAGACTAAATTCCTGCTGTTCACAGAGATCACCTGTTACAGGTGAGTAACTACGCTTTCTTGGGCACCTTATGAAACCGCCTTTTGAACCTTTAGCCACTACAACCCTAAGGATTTTGACCTGGAAGGTCATCTTCCTAATTGCAGTCACCTCTGCACGTCGCATTAGTGAATTGCAAGTTTTAGTGGCTGATCCTCCTTATACTAGGTTTCACCATGATAAGGCTGTTCTTAGAACTCATCCACACTTTATGCCAAAGGTGATTTCGCTTTTTCATTTAAATCAATCAATTTGTATTCCTGTATTCTTTCCGAGGCCTCATGCCTCTAATGCAGAAAGGAACCTTCATACTTTGGAATGTAAAAGAGCCTTAGCTTTTTACCTACAAAGAACACAGCAACATAAGTCTTCTCAACTTTTTATTGCTTTTGATTCTAGTCATTTGGGATTTCCAGTCTCCAAGAGAACTCTATCCAAATGGATTGCACAGTGCATATCCTTTGCTTATGAGAGTAAGAGTCTTCCTCTTCAAGGCCATGTCACAGCTCACAATGTGAGAGCCATGGCAGCCTCTATGGCTAGCCTTCACTCTGTGTCTATTGATAATATTTGTCGAGCAGCCACCTGGGCTTTGGTACACACCTTTACAGCCCACTACTGCCTAGATAAAGCCTCCTGTTGGGATGCCTTCTTTGGCCAAGCTGTTCAAAATCTCTTTCAGACATAATTCAACTCCTACCCACCAACCCTGGTGGGATACCAGAGATCCATGGGAGGAAGCATGGCCCACCTTACTATAGGTGGCAGCTTCCTGGGGCTATCTCCCTGGCATCTTCAGCTAGGGAGTCCCCATATGTGAAAACTACATTCCTGCTTGTTCCTGGAGATAGTGTAGTTACTCACCTGTAACAGCAGGAATTTAGTCTTCACAACCCACCCACTTCCCCTAGGAATTGTCTCTTTCTCTCTCTCTTTCTCTCTCTCCCTCTATCCTTTCACTCGGCTACAAACTTAACTGAAGAGGGACAGTTGGAAAGGCGGGCAGGCAGCGCGCATGTGTTGAGGGATGCTCTCAAAAGCGTTCCTATTGGACGCTGGGGAGCGTTCCCACGCAGGTTCCATCGGTACCGACGATACCCATATGTGAATATTAAATTCCTGCTGTTCCCGGAGATCACCTGTTACAGGTGAGTAACTACGCTTTATTTACTTTCTTTCGTCATGAGACGTGCTATACTGCTCCTTAAACCAAGGGAGCCCTCAAGGTGTTTTACCTTTGCAGTGAAGTGTGGAATGGAGGAGGTTGTCTGTGGGGCAGTGGATGAGGAGGGGGGCCTGCAAGGTGGAAGGGGCTAGGGCTGGTGAAGGGTTGAGAGGGACAAGTATAGAGGGTAGAAATAGGGATCTAGGGAGTGGGTGAAAGGTAGAGAAAGATATAGGAACAAGGGAAGGAGAGAGATAGCGAGGGCAATGGGAGAACTAGAAAGGGGTAAAAATGGGAGATAGAAAGCTGGTAGATAGGTAAAAAATGGAAGACTAAAGGACTGGAGGGTTAGTGAAAAGGAGAGGGGTAAAATCTAGATATTAGTGGATAGAGAGGAGAGAGATGAGGGAAAAGATGATAAAAATAAAAGATCAGCATCAAAGGCATGTAGAGACCGAAGAAAAGAAGACAGGAGGAGAGAAGAAATGGAAAGGAGTCACAGAGAAGAAGTCACAAGGAAACCAGAAAAGAGAGACTGGTACATGCTCAGTTAGAAAACTAAAATGGCCGAGGAGGAAATGATGTCACCCACCAGAATGGAGGTCTGTGCGACCCCCCAGCATAAAGTAGCACATACATACTTAAATAGCGAAGCCGTGGCGTTCGGAGATTGGAGAGAGCCACTGGAACACTCACATTCAGTGGTGACTAAGAAGAAAATCACGGACTTGCAAGACCTTGTCTATAGTGGCACCCTGGCCACGCGGTATGAGACAGCCAAAACATTACCTGGTGAGCATTTGCAGCGCAAGGGTGGCTTGGAACTCATGGGTGAGTGCAGGCCCGAGAGCAGTTCGGAGGATGGAGGACAGCTCACAATGGCAGAGTTCCGCTGGTGGTTCCATGATTTAAAGACAAAACTGGTGTCAGTACATGATGACATAGTAGGCTTGGTGGCTGACCTGAGAGGTGAGGTGGCCGACCTGCGAAGGCATGTAGAGGATACCAAAAAGCAATCAGAGGACCACGGAGAGACCGTCACAGCATTGAAGAAACAAGTAGAAACACTGGAGCAAGCTAATGGGCATCTGGCTGAGAAACTGGAAGATTTGGAGAACCGCACATGGTACAGTAATTTAAGGTTTAGGGGAGTCCTGGAGGAGCCTGGATACAACAATTGCAGAGCAGTGATGCAGCGTACTGTGGCTCAGTTGTGGGAAAACGTACCAGATGATGAAGAGACTCCTGAGCTCAAGTTGGAGCTGGGAGGAGGGGAGAATGCTGCTCAGTGTTTAAACACTTAAAGGCCATGTGAAGGGCCTTAATCTTCCTCAAAAGCAGCAGCAGCTGTTCAGGGAGCTCAAGAGGTTAAGATGGGACATAGCACTGGTACAAGAAATACATCTCGGGATTCGGGACCAGGGCCTCTTGCGGGACTGGGACTATAATTGGATGTTTTTGTCACTAAAAGTGGGGAAGCTAAGTCGGGGGTGGGGGGGGGGGAGATTGCAGTATTGTTTCTTAAAGCATTTTGGTGTGAAATTCAGGGGATGCAGAAAGATGCAGAGGATCACTATATTGCCATTAAAGGACTGGTAAGTGAGATTAAGACTACCTTGGTCTCTCTAACCAGGGACAGGGGTGGTTTTATGATTGGGCAGGGTTGGAACTCACAGAATTTATTGAAGGTTCAGTAATATTAGGGAGATTTGAATGGGATGGAAGGGGCCATCTGACAAAACTGAAGAGCCTGATGCAATTTTGGCAGTTGGTTGATGTTGGTGTCTGAGCCATCCTGGCAGGTGGCAATTTTCATTTTATTCTTCAGTTCACCAAACATATTCCCATCTTGACTACCTACTGCTCATTCAAAACCTATATACCATTTTTGGAGGAGGTGGAAATGGAACCATTAACTTGGTCTGACCATAGCCTGGTGTGGATTTCGCTCAGGGGATTGGGTGGTATAGGAGGGGGCCCAGTACTGGAGATTAAATGAGAGTTTGTTAATTGATTCAACCACCCTCTTATCCCTTAAGGAGATAGATGAGTATTTTCAGCTTAATGATAACAGGGTAGTGTATGTGGGAATGGTTTGGGATGGGATGAAGGCGGTTGTGTGGGGGAAGCTAATTATGTGGGCTTTGGTGAAGAAGAAAGAAATGGCATGAGATCTTGAAGAGGGATATGCTCGGTTATCGGATTTGGAAGAACGGTATGTCCAGCTTGGTACGGCCAAAGCGAAGAGA
This sequence comes from Ichthyophis bannanicus, assembly GCA_033557465.1. Classification (NCBI taxonomy): domain Eukaryota; kingdom Metazoa; phylum Chordata; class Amphibia; order Gymnophiona; family Ichthyophiidae; genus Ichthyophis; species Ichthyophis bannanicus. The sequence goes on along the minus strand of CM066037.1, from coordinate 496,310,269 downwards.
AAATTAGAGGCTGCGAAGATTAAATTGAAGGCATTGCAATTGGAGGATCTTAATTTTTATTTACAGTGTCTAAAACAGCATTACTATGAGGATAGCAATAAGCCTGGGAGGATATTAGCATGGGCCCTAAAGGCCAAACAAGCTTGGCAAGCCATTATGAAAATTAAGTGGACTGACGGGCAGTGGTTAATGGGGGATGATCAAATCTGGGCAACTTTTCAGGTATATTATAAGATCTTATATAAAAAAGAGGGGAATATTGGAGACAAGGGTATAGCACAGTATCTGGAAGGGGTACAGCTCCTGGTTTTATCTACAGAAGAGTTGGAGGCTCTGGGCATCCCATCACGGGGTTGGAGGTGCAAAAGGCCATACAATAGTTGGTGGCTGACAAAGCCCCAGATTGGATGGGTATACGGCTCAGTTTTACAAAACTTTTAGCTTTCTCTTGATAGCTCCCAGTAGAGCTCTTTAATGGGTTTGCGGAAGACATAGGGTTATCCCCCTTGATGCAGAGAGTGGGGATTAGTGTAATTCACAAGCCAGGGAGGGATCCGGGTCTGTGTACCAGCCGATATCACTACTGAACATGGATGTTAAGTTGTGGGCGGCGATTCTGGCACAGAGATTGAGGTCCTTTAATGCTTCATTTGGTTGATCCAGAAAAAATGGGATTTATTAGCGGCTAGCAGGCCGTAGTTAACATTAATATATACATATATACATTACATGATATACATGCAAACCGCACTGATTCTAAAGAGCACGGTATAAAAAATAAATACAAATAAAAAATAACATTAAAAGGGTACTGAATTTGATTTGGGTAGTACGGGAAGCCAAGCTATCTGCAATGGTGGTGTCAGTGGATGAGGAGAAAACATTTGACCATGTTCACTGGGAGTATCTGTTGGGAGTGTTAAGGAGATTTGGAATAGGGGGAACATTTTTAGGATGGATACAAAAACTGTATACCTTCCCGAGCATGTGTTAAGATCAATGGTGGATATATGGGAGTCTTCCCATTTGAGTGGGGCACTCGCCAGGGTTGTTCCCTCTCGCCATTGCTCTTTGCTTTCTCCATGGAGTGCTTTGCGGCTCGGATTCAGAACGCAGAGAGGATACAGGGCACTCCAGTGGGAGAGATGGAACACAAAATATCATTATTTGCGGATGATGTGTTTTTGATGATGTCAGAACCTGAGAGTTCAGTGCCTGGGGTGGTAGATGAGATGACTCACTTAGGTAGGGTGTCAGGTTTTAAAGTGCACTTGAGCAAAACTGAAATCTTGAACCTAACAATGCCAAAGACACTGGAGGACCTTCTCCAGTGGATGCAGGCCTTCCTGTGGGCTAAGGGCCACGTTAGGTATTTGGGGGTTAATGTGAGGAGGGATTTATCAAAGTTCCTCTAGCTGAACATTTTCACAGAGTTCATTCGATGGATGGGCATTACGCTGATGTGGATGGGCAAAATCGCTTGTGTAAAAATGGTGGTCTTGCCACAGGTTCTCTATTTGTTGCAGGCTCTTCTAGTGATGGTCCATCAGAGGCAGTTAAAGGAGATACAGTGGAGGGTTTTCCAGTTTATATGGCAGAAGAGAGCCCCAAGGATATTGAGAGGGGAGCTTCATTGGAAGAAGAAAGGGGGAGGATTGGGGGGTCCCCAGTTTTTACTATTATAACCTAGCGGCCCAGCTTAGGAATACTGTGGATTGTTGGAGGGAAGAGGAGCGCAAGTGGGTGCAAACTGAGCAAGCACATGTCCCGGTGATATCACTGAGGTTCTTGCCTTGGGTCGGGAAAATGCAGGATAAGAACATAAGATATGCCATACTGGGTCAGACCAAGGTCCATCAAGCCCAGTATCCTGTTTCCAACAGTGGCCAACTGCGTACCTAGCAGTTTCCCCAAAAGACACAGGTTCTGCAATGCTTGTACTAGGTCAAGCATTGATATCCTGGGTCCCTTCTTAATAATGGTTTATGGACCTTTCCTCCAGGAACTTGTCCAAACCTTTTTTAAACCCAGCTACACTAACAGCCTTTACTACATCCTCCGGTAACAAATTCCAGAGTTTGATTACACGTTGAGTGAAAAAATATTTTCTTTTATTAGTCTTAAATAGTTTACCCTGTAGCTTCATTGCATGTCCCCTAGTCTTTCTATATTCTGATAACGTAAACAGTCGATCTACGTTTACCCGTTCCACTCTGTTTTTTAATTTATAGACTTCTATCATATCTCCCCTCAGCCGTCTCTTTTCCAGGTTAAAGAGCCCTAACCTTTTTAGCCTTTTTTCATAGGATGTAGGCTCCAACTCCTTTATGAGGGAGGTCATAATGCTGGTGCAGCAATTGACAGAGACGTGTAAGCTTAAGGGCAACCCCTCTTGCTAATGCTTGTAAGGAATAATTTGGGAGATTCCAACCAGGTCTTAGTGATCCTCTCTATTGTTGGTGGGAACAATTAGGATTGAGCTCCTTGTTCCAGTTTTGCATTGGGGAGGTGAATTCTTTTGTGGAATTAAAGGAAGAGTATGAGATGCCGCAGAAAGACTTTTATGAATACTCGCAAGTGCGGCACCTCCTGAACTCTTGGGAATGGGCCAGAGTCCAAGTAGAGAGGCTGCGGGATTTCAAAGTGCCCTGTTGGTATAAAGCACCGAGAGTTAAGATTATTTCTAAAATCTATAAGATACTTTTGGGAGGAGGGTTAGGGAAGGCTAATTTTTCAGAAAGCCTGGGAAAGGGAGTTGGGGATAGACATTGACCCTAAGCAATTGGAGCTGGTGCCCTAGAAAGTGGGAAAAGCGTCCGTTTATAATCACTGAAAATGATTCCAGTTCGGTTGCATAAAATGAATGCCAGGATCTCATCATTATGCTGGAGAGGTTGTGGGGGGTGGGGGGACTTTTTTCATATGTGGTGGTCATGACCAGAAGTGCAGAATTTTTGGGTCTAAGTAAAGCTTTTGTGCGAACGAGGCTCTAGCAGCCGTTGGAGTGGTTGCCTTAGGGGGTGCTATTAGGGATGGTAGGAGAAGGTTGGAAGGGGCAGGTAGGGCAACTGTTGGCAGTGTGTACCAATGGGATGTGCTGTGAAATTGCACTGCGCTGGAAATTGGAGCAGAAAACCACATGACAGTCATGGTGGGCAAGGCTTACTGAGCTGCAATATGATAAAGTACCAAAATTTTGAAAAGATTCAGGGGCCTTTCTTTTCCTGTGATGTACCTTTTTAGATGTGAAGTTTACAAATGAGGACGAGATGTTGAGGGAGGACAAGATTGTTTTATTTTTATTTACATTCTCTTATATACTGCGCTATTCTGCATCAGTGCGGTTTACATTGAACAACTGAAATTACATTGAACAGGGCATTATAACTTGGAGATAACTATTTTACAGGGAACATTTATTTATTTATTTATAGACTCTTATATACCGCACTATTAAGCATCAGCGCGGTTCACAAAAAACAGTGAGATACACAATTCAACAGTACTTTGTGTTTACAGAAAACCGGAGAATATAACTCGGATAACAGGGTATATAATTAATAAACATAGTCATAATATCATCATGGGCTATGGAGGGTTAAGTGGCTTGCCCAAGACCACCTGTGGGACTAGAAACCCCAGTCCTTCCGGCCCAAGGTTGCTGTCCTCTAGTGGGATTTGAACCCCCGACCTTCCAGCCTCAAGTACCTTGCCCCAACCACTAGGCCACTCCTCCACTCCACAAATTGATGTTCTGTGTGCGCTCTTTGAACACAAGGAGGAGCTGCCTCCTGCAGAAAGTCCAAGCAGACACAAAGAGCAGGAGATGTTGGAGAAAAGGGTCTTTATTATGCACAGGACACCCCAACGCGTTTCGGCAACGCCTTCCTCAGGGGGAGAAAACTAATAAATACAAACATCATAAATTTATTAATAAGTACAATCAAAGAAAATTTAAAACACAGTTAAAACATTAATAAAAAAGCACCGGCAAAATATGAAGCAAAAGATATGATTCAACATAAAAATACACATAATAACAAAGCAGGGCTGAGGAACCAAACATATTTGAGCAATGGGAAGAAGAAAGAAAGAAAGAAGAAGAAGAAAATTTGAACTAAAAATATATAAAGGGTGGTGCGGAGACATGCTGTATATACCATATAAAGATAATAATAAATAAATTAAAACAAACAAGACCATAGAGCTCAAATACATGATAAAAATAATGATAATGATAATAATAAATATACAATAATAAAATATAACAATATGAACATTAAATAAAATTAGATAAAATATATAAATGATAAATAATAGTAGAATAATAATATAAAAAGGTAAAAATATATAATAGTAATAATAATAGTACTAATCATAATGTAAAAAATAGTAAAAAACTAGCACAGATCTAAAATAAGCTGTAATAGTGAGACCAAATTATAATAATAATATTAATAATAATGATAATGATGAACATCAATAAATATGGCATAAATTATAACAGAAATGCACATCAAAAAAAGGGGGGGGAGGAGAGGGGATGTGTGATTACCTATAGAATGCACACAAGTATTGAAGATCAAAAATTAAACTAAAACATTGGAACAGCAGATGAAATCCGAAAGTAAGGTCATAAATACCATAATAAAGGGGCGAAAAAAATTGAGGGAGTAATAACATATGTGCCTATGCATCTTATAGTGAAATGTAAAAAAAGGGGAGAACTATGGTGTACCATTAAAACCTAAATATAAACCCATTTAATAAAAAGCGGATAATCTAAAAAGAACAAAAGTACAATAATAAATAGATAAAACTGATTAAACAATAAATAAAACGATAAAAATATGAGTATATATAAAAATATGTATAAATTTGATAAGTATAAATAATTAAATCGTGAGTGAATTATGCATCAATAAAAAACATATTGTGCATCCAATAATGGAATTATATAAAGTGGTGATGAGATATATACACCAATCAACCAATCACAGTGAGATAAAATCGCGCTGATGGCAAAAGGACATTTAGAGCCCAATATTTGAAGGGCATTTATATGATTTACAGCCTAGTGAACCGTGTAAATGGCACAGACACAGTCGCGCTCACGAGATAACAGCTAAAACAAGAAGATGTAACACTGTATGTGAGACAAGAACACTATTAAAAATGTATGGCATAGAGAATAACTAAGCATAGGAATTGCAGCATTGTGTGTAAGACAAACTCACTATTAAAAGTGCTTGGCAGAAAAAATGCATGGCAGAAAAAACACAAAAGTGAAGATAACCCAGGAGGAAAACATAATTGTGCAACTGGAGAAACCATACCGTATGACTAAACGGACGAATTGAGAGACATAACTGAACAAGAAATTATATAGCCTAAAAGGAAATGCATGAACCCGCGTAGGTACAATCCTGGGGTGTGAGTCGCAAGGTAATAATCACGACGGTAAATGAAGTAAGAAGCAAACATGCGACAAAATATGTATAACAGTTTTTACTGCCCCAACTAAAATGCAAGTATAAAAAGGAAAAAGATTTAAAAGAATGCCATGCAAGAACATCGCCCACTTAGAGAATACTCCTAAGAGCTGGGGCAACATGAAAAACTAACAAACGACGAAAGAGCAGACTGGAGCCGCATATAAACTTATCCAATAATGTGAAAGCAAAAAGATAGCGGACGCGGGTAACAATGTGAACCAAATGGAATGGTGCAAAAACAATTCTTAAAACGAAAACAAAATTGTCATGAATACTGCTGATATGAAGGAGAAGGGGCTCACCCATATGCACGTTAGTAGAAGTACCGCCAAAACAAACTAGTACGAAGCTAGTCACAATTCCCTGAAGGAGAAATTAACAATATCAGTCAAACAGGGAGGTAACTAAGAAAGGCTAAATAATGTAAAGAGAGAATAGCCAAGTAGTACTCACGATCTCAGTAGCCCTCAATGGCTAAGGACAAGTATGTGAGAAGAAGTTGTGTCACTGAGAGCAGCGTTCAAGCCAACTGAAAGAATCAGAGAGCCGTGCTGTGCTGCTATTTAAACAGTGGTTTTGGCGCCAAATTTGCAAACATCGTAGTGGTTGGGGGAGGGGTCACGGAACATGTTGCATTGCACAAGTAATTAAAGAAACAGGGAAAAACTTTTTAACCAACGAACTGTGGTGCTAGGGAAGGATCCTTAAACATGTTATATTTGAAAAAGGAGATGGATAACCATAACTACTTAGTGAAAATTGCAGAAATAATATAATAAAGGTAATGTGTTACATGGCAAAAAGGGTAGTCAGCCCAAAAAAACTGATAGATCTACCTCCTGATTTAAACCATGAGGTTCCAAGGTATTAAACTCATAAATGAACCGTTGTTCAAATCGTAATAGAGTTTTTTCTGTATTACCCCCCCTCCAGTGTGGGATAATAGTTTTGAGCACTGTAAATTTTATATCACTGATGTGATGGTTCATATCTAGCCAATGGGAAACAAGAGGTTTATCCGAGTGCTTCCTAGAAATGTTGCTGCGATGTTCAATTATGCGGGTCCAGATCTGTCTCAGAGTCTTGCCGATGTATAATTTCTGACAAGGACATTTTATCAAATAGACTACATTAGTGGTTTTACAATTGGAGTATTGATGTAAAAAGATCCTACGGCCGGTAACATTATCCAAGAAGAAATTTTTAACTATGATGGCATGGATACACACAGAACAGTTGCCGCAGCTGTAGTGTCCCTTAATAGTAGGGGCGGGCCTACTGACTGTAAGAGCAGATGGAACAAGTGAATCAGATAAATTAGAGGTGCGCTTGTAGGCAATCATCAGCCTTTTGGTGGCAAAGGCTGGAATAGTGGAGAGAAGATGCCATTCTTGTTTGAGGATATTAACAATAGCTTTAGAACAGCCAGAGAATGTTAAAGGACAAACCATTCTATCAGAGTGTGTACGTGTAGTCTTTTCAAGAAGGGAGGCACGATCGGTGGCACACGCCCTCTGGTAGGCTTTCTTGACGCAAGGTGCAGGGTACCCACGTTGTGCAAACCTACTCATCATATCTGCAGCATGATATTCAAAATCCTTATTATCAGTGCATAATCTCTTAATCCTTAAAAATTGGCTAACTGGGAGGTTATCCTTAAAAGATGGATTATGACTGCTATCATACTTGAGAAATGTATTGCGGTCTGTGGGTTTGCGATAAAGAGACGTTGAGAAACCAGAATTGGATTTTCTGATCAAAATGTCAAGATAGGGAATCTCTTTACTATCAAAATTGCCTTCAAATTGTAAGTTTGAGTCTAATGTGTTGAGCCATGCGTGAAAAATATGTAACAATGTCTCCGTACCATACCATATCATAAACACGTCGTCAATGTAACGCTTCCAAAGAAGCACGTTGGATTGATATGGGTGGCATGACAAAAAAGTGGTTTCGAAATTAGTAACGTATAAATTTGCTATATCAGGCGCCATGGGAGAGCCCATGGCCACACCTTTAATCTGCTTATAGAAGATGCCTCTAAAACAGAAATAGTTCTCGGTCATGGCCAGTTCCGCTAACTGTGTGAGGAAGAATGTCGGAGTGCGTACTGGTTTGGGTCTCATAATTAAAGTATTGGCTATTACCTCCAAAGCGGCCTGTTGGGGAATATTAGTGTATAATGAACGAATATCATATGTGACCAGAAGCACATCTTCAAAGGGACCTTGGAATGACTGTAGGATCTGTATGATATGTGTAGAATCTCTGACATAGGAAGGTGCTTGGGTGACAAAGGGTCTCAAGTGAACATCAAGAAGTTTTGATAAAGGTTCAAAGAGTGATCCAATTGCCGACACTGTAGGCCGTCCTGGTGGATTCTGTAAGGATTTGTGAATTTTGGGGAGCATATATATGGTGGGGGTGATGGGATGTGAAACTGTAAGATATGCAATCTCTTTTGCGGTGAGATACCCTGCTTCTTTACCAATGTGCAGCAGAGTGTCAACTTTTTGCCGTAGTCGATCAGTAGGATCATCAAAGATTTTTAGATAATATTCTGTATCATTTAATTGGCGCAAGACTTCTGTTATGTATGTGTCTTTGTCTTGTATGACTATGGCTCCACCCTTATCAGCCGGCTTAATAATAATGTCATGATTAGATTTTAAGCTATGAAGAGCTGCATTTTGAGAGCATGTCAAATTGTAAAAGGGCCTCTTAGTGTGTGTCTTATACAAATTGTCAATTCTACTAAGAACAACCGACTCATATGCAGCAATCATGGTGTTAGGTTTGCATGGTGGTATCCATGTGGATGGTTTTTTTACAACCGAATGATCAACTCCATCATCATTAGGAGCGTTGGAAAAATAGTCAACAATTTTTAATTTCCGAAAAAATTTATACAGCTCAACATGTGTAGCAAACTTATCATGGGACTTAGTAGGTACAAATGAGAGGCCCTTGTTAAGAACTTCCAACTCTGCCTTTGATGGTAAATATTTAGAAAGATTAACAACTGCATTTAGAGGTCCCAGTCGAGTTGTCTCTTGGCCATTAGGCCCTGGCTGTGCGTCCTCATGCGTTGTGGGTATTGTCTGTTCGGTGAATGTCGGGGCTTGTATGGACGATGTTGAGGCGACTTTGGGGACAAGTTTCTTTTTCCTTTTTCCCATAATTTGTCCATCATAAAATCCCGTCTCTTAGCATAATTATTATCTCTCGGTGGAGGTGGTTGATTGGAGAATAAGGAAGCAGAGGGATTGATCTGTTCCCGTGAATGATGTCTTGTCCTTTTAGTGTGTCTTTCAGCTTCAGGGGTAATTGATCGGGATCTAGACCTATTCCTTACATTGCCCCTAGGGTTATTTCTGTAACCTTGTCTAGGTGATTCCCTTCTTCTATAGGAAAATTGTCTCTTCCTATCCCTAAGGTCGGATTTATTGTAGGTCCAATAGTACACCATGTTTGACCTATAATCATCCTCAACCCACTTCAATTTTTTAATCTTCTTCTCTTTTACACCTTTCTTATAATCCAACATATTTTGGTCAAATTTCCTCTTCTCAATATCAAATTGCATATCTTTCTTTTTCAATTGTTCAAACTTTTGTTCTATTTGAGGTTTTAAAACCTCAGCCCTGCGTTTAGATGTGTTAATTAAAAGAATCATTAAGTCCAAGGAACATTTATTTAAAATCTTAATCCAATTAGACATAAAAGTCTCATCGTCCTTGAACATGCCGGGTGCTTTCTGAACTCGTAGTCCTCTAGTGTCACCACTCACCCTCCCAGAGGTAATTAGCATAGGTAGGGCAAGTGGGTAGTTGTGTTTCTTGGGTGGTAAAACTTAAAATGGAGGTGTAGAAAGGCCTCCTGGGTAATGTAGTCCACCAACCATGAAAATGAGTATACGTTGTGCACGAGTGGTTTAAGGAAATTAGGATTTATTTCCCCTCCCGGGGTTAGATGTTGAAGACCAAGAATAAGGACTATTTACAACGAAATTATACTTCCAGTGATAACAAAAATATTGCTTACTTTCAGCTGTTATACAAAACCCAAAACAATAAACAGTTCCTTCCAAAATGTTTCTTTTGGCTGTTTCTTTCTCCTTAGTAAAAGCCAATATATTCAGCACAGAGACTGCACATTATCCGCCACCATATAAGAACAGTCCATCATATATTCTGACTCAGGAGGTTGATATGGGTCCCAGTGCATACAATCAGTTTCTTCCTGGAAACCTTTTAGAACAGGTTCTTCTCTTTGCCAGGCAAACTGTTCTCTTTCACTCACAGGGTTTCCTTCCCCCAACCTGCTTGGTGAGTCTAAATGCTTGCTCTCAGGTGCAAACAGCTCTCTGTAGTTAAAGGGTAATACGTTTCCCTCTTCAGCTTTATAACATGGAATTCTTCCTTTGCTTTTAACACTACTTCCTCTCAGGATTCTCCCTTGGCTACCACACGGAAAACAAAACTCCTCTCCCCCTTCTGATATATATTTATAATCAGGGAAATTGACTTTACCTGGAGTCTGCCTTTTGTGAACCCAGCGTGGCTGTCTTTTCTGCTTTTCAGCATAAATGTCCTTGCTTCCTGAGCAATAGAAATCCTCTGTGCCTCCTATGTTTAAGCACTGCTCCCTGTGTCCTGGACCTGAATGTCCTACACAGCTCTTGTCCTTTGAAGAGTATCTCCAACTAGGATTGGGATTTCTTTTACCTTTTCCCACGCTTGCTGTATCTCTCTCCGTGTCGGAGACTGAGCTTCCATCTGAGACTCTCCCCTTGTCTCTGCTCGTATCTTTCCCGTGTCTGTGTCTGTCTCCGTCTCTGTCACACCTCTTCTTTTTACTAGAGGGTTTTTATCTAGCTTCCTTCCCCCGTTGTATTGAGCCACACCTCCCCCCAGGTGTTCACAGTTCCCTGATGAGGTAGGAGCTAGCTCAGGGGATGGGCGTTCCCTAGCCCTCTGTGACGAGGTTTGTTTATGGTTTCCATGCCAACCCTCCATGCTTGACTCAGCACTGACAGCTTTGGTTTCATTTTCCACAGAAACCTCTGTTTCCATCGGTTCTGAACCTTGCACTTCACGACATATCCCCCGCCTTAAAATATTACGTACTGCCGCATCTTCCGGACAGTACGTAATACCAGTGTGGGATCTGCTGTGCTGTTCCATGTACACCATACTGGCAGTGGCAACTCTGTCTTTCCAGGGCTTTAAAAGGTTCAGGTGATATACCTGCCTACGACCCTTTGCGTTCTCTATCCTGTAGGAAACGGGCCCTACTTTCTCTACGACCGTACATGGTCCCCTCCAATGGGCTTCAAATTTTGGGCCTGGATTTGCCACCTGGATAATTACCTTATCCCCTACATTTAACGTTCGGGGTTGTTTTCCCCTGTCGTAGTATTGCTTATGCTTCTGCTTACTCGCTTGCAGATTTTCCATTGCAGCCTTTGCCGTTCTCTCTAAACGCTGCCTTAGACCCTTTAAAAACCGAGGTATTTCAATTTCAGAAATGTCTGGTTCCACCCATTGCTCCTGTAATATATCTAATATCCCCCTAGGGGATCTCCCAAACATAAGCTCATAGGGTGAGGCCTTTAATGAAGATTGCACGCGTTCTCGGCATGCATAGAGAACGAATGGGAGCAAGGTATCCCATTCTGCTATCTCCCCTTTTTCCAGCCCTCTCCTCAGCATCTGTTTAATGGTCTGATTAGTACGTTCTACAAGACCATTTGTCTGTGGGTGGTAAGCCGAAGTCCGTATGTGTTTTATCCCAAAAGCCTCCCATACGGTAGACAGATGCTTGGATAAAAAGTTGCTACCCTGGTCTGTAAGTACCTCTCTGGGGAACCCTACCATGCAGAATAGTTTGACCAGCTCCTGGGCTATAATCCTCGCAGAGGTGTTCCTTAGGGGAATAGCCCAGGGAAACCGGGTGGCATGGTCGACTATAACGAGAAGGTACTGAAAACCCCTGGGTGTGCGTGTCATAGGGCCTACCATATCTATGCCTATCCGGCTCATAGGTACGGCTATGGTGGGAGTAAGCACCAAGGGTACAGCTTTTGGCCTTAACGCTGATACCCTTTGACATGGAGCACACGACTCGCAATACTGCTTAGTCTCTTTGAACACCCCAGGCCAGTAAAAGCGACTTAATATTTGGTCTAGGGTGCCTTGGATGCCTTTATGGCTCCCTATAGGGTGGTCGTGCGCGAGACGCAAGACCGTGGCTTTGAACGCCGTAGGCACTACCAGCTGTTTCCTTACTGCCTCAGAGTAAGGGTCTACGCTTTCCCTATACAGAACGCCATTGTCCATAAAGAACCTAGGTAATGTGGGCCTAATCTCCTGGGCCCATTCGAAGGCTCTCTTGAGCGCTGGGTCGGCCCGCTGCTCAGCAGGAAAGGAGGGAAATTTATTCACTAACTCGGCGGGTACCCAGGGTAGGCTTGCGCCCGCCTCCAACTCCGCTCGGCCGCGGGACCTAGACTGCCTCTCATGGCGCCTCTTTGCCTTGGCCTTTCTCCCTGGTGCAGTAGGTTCATACACTAGGTCCTCATGGGTAGGAAGAATATCTGTCTCTTCTTCCCCTAATACCTCCTCTTGGGGCCCTAATCCTTCCCCAGGTTCTCCCCTGTCCCCAGTTGATGTATCTCCCACCCCTGAGGTCCCGGCTTGTGATCTAGTGGAGACCAGGCCGGTTCGGGTGTTCAAACCTTCCACTAATCCCTCATAAAAGGGTACCCAATCCCTACCTAAAATAAGGTCTTGGGGTAATGCAGGAAGTATGGCTAATGACATAACTTGCTTAAACTTTAGTGCATTTACCAAGAGATTCTGGCGAGGGTAAAATGCAAACGTACCGTGTATGCATTTCACTCTGACTTGGCTTCCTGCTTGCCTCGGGGGTGTCGAACAGCGCCGCTCGATGGCCTCCCAGAGTGTGCGAGAAATCATACTCTGGTCGGCCCCCGAGTCAAGCAGGGCCAAGGTGTCCACCCCTTCCACCTGTGCGTGTAATAAAAATTTACTCTGAACTGGGTCATCCACCCCAGATATCAGAACAGTCCTCTTAGTGCATTCCCTTTTAAAATGCCCCATTTTCCCACACAAATAACATTTACCCTTGGGTGTAGACACATTCTCTCTGGGCACATAAACACTCTCATCATTCTTACTTCTAACATTCCCATTAGCCATTGTATATTTTTCATCATAGGGAACCTTTCCCTTTTTAACATTATATAAACCTGCAGCTTGCAATACGCTGCGCTCTGAGGGGTCAGCTATTTGGGCCTCCAAAAACCGGTCCGCCAAACTAGCTGCTTCCTCAGTGGTCTTGCAATTTTGCAAGGTGAGGTACATCCTCATTTCCTTAGGTACAGCCTGTACAAACTGTTCTAATATAACTGTATCTAATACACTTTCCATTGTCTTATTTTCTGGACTTAGCCATTTCCACGCCAGACTCTTAAGACGCTGTTGTAACGCCTTTGGCGTTTCCTGAGGCTTCAGGCGAGCCTCCCTGAAAAGCCTCCTATAATGTGAGGTTGTCAGCCCCAACCTGTCCTTTACCGCCCTTTTTATTTCAGCATAATCATCCGCAAGAGCGGCTGGCATCGCTTTGTAGGCTGACAGGGCTTCACCTGTTAGCGAAACTGCAAAGCGCGTAGCCCACTGACTATCAGGCCATTTTAACGCCTGTCCAATACGCTCAAATGCATCTATAAAGTCATCAATATTGTCTGTTGGACTCAATTGTCCTAAAGAAAATGTATGACTTGCGTGCATTGGGGGTCCTGGCATAACCAAAGGATTGTCCGTCCGTGGTCCTTGGCGTTCCTGTAGAAGTGCTGCTACAGCGTCCAGCAGCGGCTTCTGCTGCTCTCTCTGGAGCGCGGCATTCTCCTCCTGGATGCGCTTAGAAAGTTCCATTTGTAGGTCCCACTGCTTCCGCATCCACGCTATTACGTCCTGGGCCTCCATCTTTCGTCAGCACCTGCAATGAAAGACAGAAAAAAAAACCCAAGTGCGGCTCCCTTTTTCAGGTTTTTTTTTTTGTTTTTTTTTTTGTTTTTTTTTTTTTCAACCCCACAGCGCCCCTCTTTTCCTGGTATCCTCCCTCACTTATGCCCAGGTGCTATTACCTGAGGCTTCGTGTAGAGGTCTGCGTTCAGGAAAAGAAGCTGTGTCTTGTCTTTGTCTTTCCTGCAGCCTTCTGGTAGCCTACTTGCTTGTGCCGGAGTCCTGGTGCTGTAATCTTCTGTTGTCCTTCCTTCAAGGTCAAGCATCCGAAAAACTACGCCAGATATGTCACCACTCACCCTCCCAGAGGTAATTAGCATAGGTAGGGCAAGTGGGTAGTTGTGTTTCTTGGGTGGTAAAACTTAAAATGGAGGTGTAGAAAGGCCTCCTGGGTAATGTAGTCCACCAACCATGAAAATGAGTATACGTTGTGCACGAGTGGTTTAAGGAAATTAGGATTTATTTCCCCTCCCGGGGTTAGATGTTGAAGACCAAGAATAAGGACTATTTACAACGAAATTATACTTCCAGTGATAACAAAAATATTGCTTACTTTCAGCTGTTATACAAAACCCAAAACAATAAACAGTTCCTTCCAAAATGTTTCTTTTGGCTGTTTCTTTCTCCTTAGTAAAAGCCAATATATTCAGCACAGAGACTGCACATTATCCGCCACCATATAAGAACAGTCCATCATATATTCTGACTCAGGAGGTTGATATGGGTCCCAGTGCATACAATCAGTTTCTTCCTGGAAACCTTTTAGAACAGGTTCTTCTCTTTGCCAGGCAAACTGTTCTCTTTCACTCACAGGGTTTCCTTCCCCCAACCTGCTTGGTGAGTCTAAATGCTTGCTCTCAGGTGCAAACAGCTCTCTGTAGTTAAAGGGTAATACGTTTCCCTCTTCAGCTTTATAACATGGAATTCTTCCTTTGCTTTTAACACTACTTCCTCTCAGGATTCTCCCTTGGCTACCACACGGAAAACAAAACTCCTCTCCCCCTTCTGATATATATTTATAATCAGGGAAATTGACTTTACCTGGAGTCTGCCTTTTGTGAACCCAGCGTGGCTGTCTTTTCTGCTTTTCAGCATAAATGTCCTTGCTTCCTGAGCAATAGAAATCCTCTGTGCCTCCTATGTTTAAGCACTGCTCCCTGTGTCCTGGACCTGAATGTCCTACACAGCTCTTGTCCTTTGAAGAGTATCTCCAACTAGGATTGGGATTTCTTTTACCTTTTCCCACGCTTGCTGTATCTCTCTCCGTGTCGGAGACTGAGCTTCCATCTGAGACTCTCCCCTTGTCTCTGCTCGTATCTTTTCCCGTGTCTGTGTCTGTCTCCGTCTCTGTCACACCTCTTCTTTTACTAGAGGGTTTTTATCTAGCTTCCTTCCCCCGTTGTATTGAGCCACACCTCCCCCCAGGTGTTCACAGTTCCCTGATGAGGTAGGAGCTAGCTCAGGGGATGGGCGTTCCCTAGCCCTCTGTGACGAGGTTTGTTTATGGTTTCCATGCCAACCCTCCATGCTTGACTCAGCACTGACAGCTTTGGTTTCATTTTCCACAGAAACCTCTGTTTCCATCGGTTCTGAACCTTGCACTTCACGACACTAGGTATCATCTTCCTCCTACAAAACTCAAGTAAAGAGGCTGCGTGTAGATCTTCTCTGATTAAGCGCTGTGTAAACCAAACGCAATCTTGCCACTCATCCTCTAAATCAGGAACACCCTCTTCTTCCGTATAGAAAGGGTCCTCTGGGAGCATAGAGCGTAGTTCATCCTCTTTAAAGCTGAGGACCTCTTTCCACGGAGAAAACATGGCTCCAAGGGGACCAAGAACACAAGGAGGAGCTGCCTCCTGCAGAAAGTCCAAGCAGACACAAAGAGCAGGAGATGTTGGAGAAAAGGGTCTTTATTATGCACAGGACACCCCAACGCGTTTCGGCAACGCCTTCCTCAGGGGGAGAAAACTAATAAATACAAACATCATAAATTTATTAATAAGTACAATCAAAGAAAATTTAAAACACAGTTAAAACATTAATAAAAAAGCACCGGCAAAATATGAAGCAAAAGATATGATTCAACATAAAATACACATAATAACAAAGCAGGGCTGAGGAACCAAACATATATTGAGCAATGGGAAGAAGAAAGAAAGAAAGAAGAAAATTTGAACTAAAAATATATAAAGGGTGGTGCGGAGACATGCTGTATATACCATATAAAGATAATAATAAATAAATTAAAACAAACAAGACCATAGAGCTCAAATACATGATAAAAATAATGATAATGATAATAATAAATATACAATAATAAAATATAACAATATGAACATTAAATAAAATTAGATAAAATATATAAATGATAAATAATAGTAGAATAATAATATAAAAAGGTAAAAATATATAATAGTAATAATAATAGTACTAATCATAATGTAAAAAATAGTAAAAAACTAGCACAGATCTAAAATAAGCTGTAATAGTGAGACCAAATTATAATAATAATATTAATAATAATGATAATGATGAACATCAATAAATATGGCATAAATTATAACAGAAATGCACATCAAAAAAAGGGGGGGGAGGAGAGGGGATGTGTGATTACCTATAGAATGCACACAAGTATTGAAGATCAAAAATCGTACACCATAGTTCTCCCCTTTTTTTACATTTCACTATAAGATGCATAGGCACATATGTTATTACTCCCTCAATTTTTTTCGCCCCTTTATTATGGTATTTATGACCTTACTTTCGGATTTCATCTGCTGTTCCAATGTTTTAGTTTAACTTTTGATCTTCAATACTTGTGTGCATTCTATAGGTAATCACACATCCCCTCTCCTCCCCCCCCTTTTTTTGATGTGCATTTCTGTTATAATTTATGCCATATTTATTGATGTTCATCATTATCATTATTATTAATATTATTATTATAATTTGGTCTCACTATTACAGCTTATTTTAGATCTGTGCTAGTTTTTTTACTATTTTTTACATTATGATTAGTACTATTATTATTACTATTATATATTTTTACCTTTTTATATTATTATTCTACTATTATTTATCATTTATATATTTTATCTAATTTTATTGAATGTTCATATTGTTATATTTTATTATTGTATATTTATTATTATCATTATCATTATTTTTATCATGTATTTGAGCTCTATGGTCTTGTTTGTTTTAATTTATATATTATTATCTTTATATGGTATATACAGCATGTCTCCGCACCACCCTTTATATATTTTTAGTTCAAATTTTCTTCTTTCTTTCTTTCTTCTTCCCATTGCTCAAATATATGTTTGGTTCCTCAGCCCTGCTTTGTTATTATGTGTATTTTTATGTTGAATCATATCTTTTGCTTCATATTTTGCCGGTGCTTTTTTATTAATGTTTTAACTGTGTTTTAAATTTTCTTTGATTGTACTTATTAATAAATTTATGATGTTTGTATTTATTAGTTTTCTCCCCCTGAGGAAGGCGTTGCCGAAACGCGTTGGGGTGTCCTGTGCATAATAAAGACCCTTTTCTCCAACATCTCCTGCTCTTTGTGTCTGCTTGGACTTTCTGCAGGAGGCAGCTCCTCCTTGTGTTCTTGGTCCCCTTGGAGCCATGTTTTCTCCGTGGAAAGAGGTCCTCAGCTTTAAAGAGGATGAACTACGCTCTATGCTCCCAGAGGACCCTTTCTATACGGAAGAAGAGGGTGTTCCTGATTTAGAGGATGAGTGGCAAGATTGCGTTTGGTTTACACAGCGCTTAATCAGAGAAGATCTACACGCAGCCTCTTTACTTGAGTTTTGTAGGAGGAAGATGATACCTAGAGGACTACGAGTTCAGAAAGCACCCGGCATGTTCAAGGACGATGAGACTTTTATGTCTAATTGGATTAAGATTTTAAATAAATGTTCCTTGGACTTAATGATTCTTTTAATTAACACATCTAAACGCAGGGCTGAGGTTTTAAAACCTCAAATAGAACAAAAGTTTGAACAATTGAAAAAGAAAGATATGCAATTTGATATTGAGAAGAGGAAATTTGACCAAAATATGTTGGATTATAAGAAAGGTGTAAAAGAGAAGAAGATTAAAAAATTGAAGTGGGTTGAGGATGATTATAGGTCAAACATGGTGTACTATTGGACCTACAATAAATCCGACCTTAGGGATAGGAAGAGACAATTTTCCTATAGAAGAAGGGAATCACCTAGACAAGGTTACAGAAATAACCCTAGGGGCAATGTAAGGAATAGGTCTAGATCCCGATCAATTACCCCTGAAGCTGAAAGACACACTAAAAGGACAAGACATCATTCACGGGAACAGATCAATCCCTCTGCTTCCTTATTCTCCAATCAACCACCTCCACCGAGAGATAATAATTATGCTAAGAGACGGGATTTTATGATGGACAAATTATGGGAAAAAGGAAAAAGAAACTTGTCCCCAAAGTCGCCTCAACATCGTCCATACAAGCCCCGACATTCACCGAACAGACAATACCCACAACGCATGAGGACGCACAGCCAGGGCCTAATGGCCAAGAGACAACTCGACTGGGACCTCTAAATGCAGTTGTTAATCTTTCTAAATATTTACCATCAAAGGCAGAGTTGGAAGTTCTTAACAAGGGCCTCTCATTTGTACCTACTAAGTCCCATGATAAGTTTGCTACACATGTTGAGCTGTATAAATTTTTTCGGAAATTAAAAATTGTTGACTATTTTTCCAACGCTCCTAATGATGATGGAGTTGATCATTCGGTTGTAAAAAAAACCATCCACATGGATACCACCATGCAAACCTAACACCATGATTGCTGCATATGAGTCGGTTGTTCTTAGTAGAATTGACAATTTGTATAAGACACACACTAAGAGGCCCTTTTACAATTTGACATGCTCTCAAAATGCAGCTCTTCATAGCTTAAAATCTAATCATGACATTATTATTAAGCCGGCTGATAAGGGTGGAGCCATAGTCATACAAGACAAAGACACATACATAACAGAAGTCTTGCGCCAATTAAATGATACAGAATATTATCTAAAAATCTTTGATGATCCTACTGATCGACTACGG
Organism: Ichthyophis bannanicus; assembly: GCA_033557465.1. NCBI lineage: Eukaryota > Metazoa > Chordata > Amphibia > Gymnophiona > Ichthyophiidae > Ichthyophis > Ichthyophis bannanicus. The sequence goes on along the minus strand of CM066037.1, from coordinate 496,291,623 downwards.
CAAAAAGTTGACACTCTGCTGCACATTGGTAAAGAAGCAGGGTATCTCACCGCAAAAGAGATTGCATATCTTACAGTTTCACATCCCATCACTCCCACCATATATATGCTCCCCAAAATTCACAAATCCTTACAGAATCCACCAGGACGGCCTATAGTGTCGGCAATTGGATCACTCTTTGAACCTTTATCAAAACTTCTTGATGTTCACTTGAGACCCTTTGTCACCCAAGCACCTTCCTATGTCAGAGATTCTACACATATCATACAGATCCTACAGTCATTCCAAGGTCCCTTTGAAGATGTGCTTCTGGTCACATATGATATTCGTTCATTATACACTAATATTCCCCAACAGGCCGCTTTGGAGGTAATAGCCAATACTTTAATTATGAGACCCAAACCAGTACGCACTCCGACATTCTTCCTCACACAGTTAGCGGAACTGGCCATGACCGAGAACTATTTCTGTTTTAGAGGCATCTTCTATAAGCAGATTAAAGGTGTGGCCATGGGCTCTCCCATGGCGCCTGATATAGCAAATTTATACGTTACTAATTTCGAAACCACTTTTTTGTCATGCCACCCATATCAATCCAACGTGCTTCTTTGGAAGCGTTACATTGACGACGTGTTTATGATATGGTATGGTACGGAGACATTGTTACATATTTTTCACGCATGGCTCAACACATTAGACTCAAACTTACAATTTGAAGGCAATTTTGATAGTAAAGAGATTCCCTATCTTGACATTTTGATCAGAAAATCCAATTCTGGTTTCTCAACGTCTCTTTATCGCAAACCCACAGACCGCAATACATTTCTCAAGTATGATAGCAGTCATAATCCATCTTTTAAGGATAACCTCCCAGTTAGCCAATTTTTAAGGATTAAGAGATTATGCACTGATAATAAGGATTTTGAATATCATGCTGCAGATATGATGAGTAGGTTTGCACAACGTGGGTACCCTGCACCTTGCGTCAAGAAAGCCTACCAGAGGGCGTGTGCCACCGATCGTGCCTCCCTTCTTGAAAAGACTACACGTACACACTCTGATAGAATGGTTTGTCCTTTAACATTCTCTGGCTGTTCTAAAGCTATTGTTAATATCCTCAAACAAGAATGGCATCTTCTCTCCACTATTCCAGCCTTTGCCACCAAAAGGCTGATGATTGCCTACAAGCGCACCTCTAATTTATCTGATTCACTTGTTCCATCTGCTCTTACAGTCAGTAGGCCCGCCCCTACTATTAAGGGACACTACAGCTGCGGCAACTGTTCTGTGTGTATCCATGCCATCATAGTTAAAAATTTCTTCTTGGATAATGTTACCGGCCGTAGGATCTTTTTACATCAATACTCCAATTGTAAAACCACTAATGTAGTCTATTTGATAAAATGTCCTTGTCAGAAATTATACATCGGCAAGACTCTGAGACAGATCCGGACCCGCATAATTGAACATCGCAGCAACATTTCTAGGAAGCACTCGGATAAACCTCTTGTTTCCCATTGGCTAGATATGAACCATCACATCAGTGATATAAAATTTACAGTGCTCAAAACTATTATCCCACACTGGAGGGGGGGTAATACAGAAAAAACTCTATTACGATTTGAACAACGGTTCATTTATGAGTTTAATACCTTGGAACCTCATGGTTTAAATCAGGAGGTAGATCTATCAGTTTTTTTGGGCTGACTACCCTTTTTGCCATGTAACACATTACCTTTATTATATTATTTCTGCAATTTTCACTAAGTAGTTATGGTTATCCATCTCCTTTTTCAAATATAACATGTTTAAGGATCCTTCCCTAGCACCACAGTTCGTTGGTTAAAAAGTTTTTCCCTGTTTCTTTAATTACTTGTGCAATGCAACATGTTCCGTGACCCCTCCCCCAACCACTACGATGTTTGCAAATTTGGCGCCAAAACCACTGTTTAAATAGCAGCACAGCACGGCTCTCTGATTCTTTCAGTTGGCTTGAACGCTGCTCTCAGTGACACAACTTCTTCTCACATACTTGTCCTTAGCCATTGAGGGCTACTGAGATCGTGAGTACTACTTGGCTATTCTCTCTTTACATTATTTAGCCTTTCTTTTTTTTTGAAACTTTTATTTTCATTTTGCAACAAACAAAAGAAACAACACACCAAAGGAAACAATACAATTATACAATAAAGAAAAGTAAACCCAATTACCCCCCACCCCCACGCTTCTTCTCTAGCTGATTGTGTCAGCATGTGAGCGCTTCCAAACAAACGTGATTGTACAGCAAAACAATCAAAAGAGTATCTGCGATACAGAATAATCATGAGACAAAGACATATATAAATTTAGACAGTCAGATGAGAGCATTGAGCAGAATGTACATAGTCATTGAGCATCTTCCATTTAGACCGATGATGAGGAGTCTGAATGGGGGAAGCAAACATACGAGGTATTTGTTCATATTTGCTGTAGAGACAGACATGATTCCACCATTCATTGGGGCTCAACTGGGAGCTATTTTTCCAGTATTTCGTAATTAGGGAAATAGCAATACCTAGCATAAAGTCCAAAAGGAAGTAAGCCGTTTTTGGAAGAGAGGGGATCCCCGCTGCTGCTGAGCGAAGTCCCACTATCCTCCAAGAAAGGGGCTCTTGAAAGTGCAAAATAGACTGGATACGGCCCCAGACCCGACTCCAGTAATACTGTAGTGCGGGACATTCATACATAACATGAGGTAGTGAACCAATGGCCGCATGACATGTCCAACAATTATTGCCCTGAGCAGTGTTCCATTTGGCTAATCTGTCAGGAGTGTAAAAACACCGGTGGGCTAGAAAGAAGAGTGTCTGAGTGAGTGAGGCGGATCGGGAGACCCGTGTCACTCTACTCCAGACAAGGCTCCATTGCTCCGGGGTCAAAGTCACATGCAGTTCTCTCTCCCATGCTTTCTGCGCTATAGGGGTATCCCTAGTTATAGCATTACATAAGGTTTTGTAAAAATTGGATGCTACACCCGGTGAACTACCGATAGATCGGATAGTCTCCAACCAACCTTGTGTAGGGGAGGCCGATGGCGGGAGCACCTTAGCACTCCTAAGGCAATGCTGAAGTTGCACCAACTGAAAGTAGTGTTTCGCTGGGAGACCAAATTCAATTTGCAATTCACTAAAAGTTTTCCAGCGACCTTCATGGAACAATTGGCTAGGAATCCAAATGCCCCTAGTGTACCAGGGGCTCCACGCCATCGGTTTATTTTGTATTCTAAATCGAGTGTTGTACCAAAGTGGGAGTTTGTCTAACGGACAGAGTCGGGAGTCTAAAGATTGCATGAGATTATTATAGGCACCTAAGGTGTCTAAAAGCATTGGTGGGAAGTGAGAGTCTGATGGAAGAGTCATACCAGGGAGAAAAGTAAGAGGAATCGGTTTGCAAAGGTCCTCTTCTATGTCTAGCCACACAGGTCTACTCGGTACTGGATCTTCCAACCAACGAGCACCTTGTTTGAGAAGAAAAGATTGATGATACTTCAGGAAATCAGGGAATCTGACACCCCCATATTCCTTATCTGCTTGCAGCTTATGTTTCGCTATCCTAGGTGTCTTATTTTGCCACAAGTATCTAGTCAGAAGGCCCTCGATATCTTTATATATACGTCGAGGGAAGAGACAGGGCACCATTTCTAAGATATAATTCACTTTCGGAACAATCATCATTTTTATGGTTTCTAATCGGCCCCACCAGGTAAGCGTTAAAGGAGTCCAGCGGTGAGTAAGCGCCCGGACTTTAGAGGTTAAGTCTTTGGCATTGAAGGAGATAGTGTCTTCCAAAGGAGAACAATAGTGAACCCCAAGGTATTTGACCATGCGAGGTTGCCATAAAAAGGGGAAGGATTGCATATCTGCCTGATGAAGCAGAGGATTTAATGGAAAGGCTACCGACTTAGTCCAATTTATCTTATAACCGGACAGTTGTGAGTATTTACCAATTTGCTCTAAGACAGCCGGTACTGAGTCTATAGAGACAAAGAGCATAAGATCATCAGCATACGCTGAAATTTTGATTTCCCTATGGGTGAAGGGGACTCCATGAATCTCCTCCGATTGCCGGATTAGTAAAGCCAAGGGTTCGAGTGCAAGATCGAAGAGGAGTGGAGACAGTGGGCATCCCTGGCGAGTGCCGCGTTGAAGGGGAAAAGGTTGAGACTTTAAAGCATTTGCACATATACTGGCTGTAGGCTGAGCGTACATGGTGCGAAGACAACGGAGAAAACCTTCCCCGAATCCGTACCAGCGGAGGACTGCAAACAGGAAGGGCCACTCTAAGCGATCGAAGGCCTTCTCAGCATCAAGTGAGAGGCCAACAAATGGGCGATCAAGATTAACTGCGGTAGTCAATACATGGCATAGAGTCCGAGCATTATCAGCAGTCGATCTACCAGGAATGAAACCGCATTGATCTGGGTGTATTAAGGTAGGCATCCTATCCGAGAGCCGGGTAGAGAGAATGGTGGCAAAGATTTTATAGTCCGCGTTTAGGAGGGAAATTGGACGATAATTAGCTGTTAGTTGCGGGTCTCTCCCCTCTTTCTCAAAAACTACTACATTTGCCATTGAAAAGGACCCAGAAGGAGAACCCTCCTCGGCCAGAGCAGAAAAATTAATTTTCAAAACTGGAGCTAAATCAGCGTGAAAGGTTTTGTAGAATTCAGCGGGGAGACCGTCTGGGCCTGCGGCTCGACCTGAGGCACATTTCTTGATAGCAGAATGAATTTCTGAGACAGTAAATGGTGTGTCTAAGGCCACTCTATCGTCGTCAGATAGGGTCGGTCTTTGTACTCCTGAAAGTAAGCGTTCAAATACATCTGGCTCAAAATCACATTCAGATTGATAAAGCCGAGTATAAAAGTCACGAAAGAGTTCTAAGATTTCGGTATCTTTAGTGACCAAGCCCCCCCCTGACGGATTGCGGAGGGCGGTAACACGCTTGGCTTCTTTTCGACCTTTTAGGGCATTTGCTAATAATTTGCCAGCACGATTATTTTCCCGATAATAAGGCCCTTGTTGTGATTCAATATTTTTAACAGCAGCAGTGTGCAAAAGCTGATTGTATTGAAAACGCAAGCGTTGTAAACGGAGTAAAATACATGGGTCAGTACGGGACGTGAGGAGACGCTCCCCAGCTTGTATCTGCTGCTCTAGAGTCAGTAAAAGCTGCTTTCTTTGTTTCCCCTGCCGAATTTGATAGCTAGTTATAGTGGCACGGATAGATGCTTTAAAACCCTCCCACCAAGCCCAGCCCGCTGTATCATGGGGTGAGTTAAAATGAAAATAATCTTGGATAGCGGCCTTTATATCGATCTGAAAATCTTTTTGACCCAGTAGGGATCTATCAAAAAACCAAGCTCGGGGAGAATCGTCCCGCGCAGTGACACGTAATGATAAAGATATGGCAGCATGATCTGAAATATGGAGAGGATGAGTCCTAGTCGTGTCTACTTGAGAAATCAGTGCTTTGGAAATGAGAAAGAAATCTATTCTAGATTGGGAGTGATGGGGGGCAGAAAAGAAAGTGAACTCTAAGTCGGAGGGGTGAAGCAGCCTCCATATATCTACCAGCGCAAGATCTTGCATCAGAGCTGTAAGGGTAGCAAGACTCTTGGGTGGACTACTCGTTCTTGGCGGCTGTCTATCTATCAGAGGGTCTAACACTTGATTAAAGTCACCACCAAGTATTAATGGAGTATTGGCAGAGGCCTGTGCCAACTGCGCAATACTTGCATAGTAAGCAGGGTTGTCCACATTCGGGGCATAAATGCAAATACATGTGAATTCACTATCTCCGACCTTAAGATGTACTCGGGCCCATCTACCCTCCTTGTCAGCACTAGTATCAATTACAGTAGCTTGCAAAGATTTCTTAACCAGGATGGCAACCCCGCACCGTTTAGAAACGGCGGGAGAATAGGCAGCCACCATGTAAGGCTTAACATTGAGTTTCAGTGTTTCAGCAGAGTTTAAGTGCGTTTCCTGAAGAAACGCTAAATCAGCGTGCTCATGGCTAAGATAGCTAAGGATTTTCTTTCTTTTGATTGGACTATTAATGCCCTTTACGTTGAGTGATAAAATTTTACATAAAGCCATTCAGACAAGTTAAAAATTCTGAGCATGATAGCGCACCTAATTTCACAATGTCCCTCATATTGACTGTATCAGGCTGTACATATGGCATAAAAGAAACTAAGCTTAGATAACATAATGAAGCGCCCCACATTAAAAAAGAAAAACCGCAGCGCGGTAGAGAAGAAGCAAAACCCCAAAAATTACTGGCGACCATGTGTCTGCGGGGAGAAGCCCCAGAGAAGGCCAAAATTGAAAAACACATAACCTGTAGGACTGTGCGTGCTCCGAATCCGACCGAGGCACACATCATGGAGGGAGAGGAGACCACAAAACAAGAGTCATAGAAAGAAAGAAAGAAAGTCCAGGAAGTCTCTGTGCTTGACTATGACCGCCGCATCGGGCCCTTCAAAATGGCGGACAGAGCCGGCGAATAAAAGTCCACGTCGTTGGATTAGCGCATCTGCTCTGCCTCTTTGGAGTCTAAAAATGTTGATAGTAGATCAGGATCTTCGAATGTCCTGGTTTGGTTGTGGAGAGTCACTCGGAGTTTCGCGGGATACAACAGGCCAAAGCGAGCCTGTAGCTGTTGAAGTCGAGGGCGAAAAGCAAGGAGTTTCTTCCGTCGGTCAACGGTAGGCTTTGCCAAGTCAGGGAAGAAGGAGACTTTGTGACCTTCAAATTCCAAATGATGGTTCGCCCGGGCAGCATTTAAAATTTGTTCCACTTGTTGATATCGTAGCAAGCGAAAGATAATAGGCCGGGGGGTCGTTCGGTTGAGCGCCATGTGGGTAGGAGCACGGTGTGCACGATCGATTTCCAATTCTTTATGAAAGGTGATCTTCAGCAAGGAGGGAAGAATTTTGAGCAGGAATTCTCTCATATCTCCCGCTTCCGCCCCCTCCGGTATTCCAATGAGCCTCACATTGTTGCGACGGGCTCGATTATTGCTATCTTCTAACTCCTTTTGCAGATTCTGTATCTGGCGCTCGGCCTTGTCCAGTGCGCCCAAGCGCACCGCGTGCCGATCGAGGACCCCCGCCATATTGTCCTGCCGTAATGAGAGTCTTTCAAGTCGGTCCTGGAGCACTCCAAAGTCTTCTCGCAGGGCTCTAAGCGCTTCTCCATTGGACTGCACCAATTCCTTCACGCCGCGTAGTTCCTCCAAAATCTCCAGGTGCATTTCGGGGTTTTCACGAAATGGAACCATCTTCTGTGGGGAGGACACCTCTGTTTTGGAGCGTTTTCCGTGAGAAGAAGAAGGAGACCCGAAGTCCAAGCGCGCTGGTTTATGGGCCGCCATCCCCCCCGAGGTACCCCGGTCAACCCGGAGCGAAATAGTAAGTTTGTATAGGTATTAAGTCAGGATTCTAAGTAGGCCTCTCGGGAGCTTCAGCGCGAAGCGTCTTACCCGCTGGACATCAGGCTCCGCCCCCTCATTATTTAGCCTTTCTTAGTTACCTCCCTGTTTGACTGATATTGTTAATTTCTCCTTCAGGGAATTGTGACTAGCTTCGTACTAGTTTGTTTTGGCGGTACTTCTACTAACGTGCATATGGGTGAGCCCCTTCTCCTTCATATCAGCAGTATTCATGACAATTTTGTTTTCGTTTTAAGAATTGTTTTTGCACCATTCCATTTGGTTCACATTGTTACCGCGTCCGCTATCTTTTTGCTTTCACATTATTGGATAAGTTTATATGCGGCTCCAGTCTGCTCTTTCGTCGTTTGTTAGTTTTTCATGTTGCCCCAGCTCTTAGGAGTATTCTCTAAGTGGGCGATGTTCTTGCATGGCATTCTTTTAAATCTTTTTCCTTTTTATACTTGCATTTTAGTTGGGGCAGTAAAAACTGTTATACATATTTTGTCGCATGTTTGCTTCTTACTTCATTTACCGTCGTGATTATTACCTTGCGACTCACACCCCAGGATTGTACCTACGCGGGTTCATGCATTTCCTTTTAGGCTATATAATTTCTTGTTCAGTTATGTCTCTCAATTCGTCCGTTTAGTCATACGGTATGGTTTCTCCAGTTGCACAATTATGTTTTCCTCCTGGGTTATCTTCACTTTTGTGTTTTTTCTGCCATGCATTTTTTCTGCCAAGCACTTTTAATAGTGAGTTTGTCTTACACACAATGCTGCAATTCCTATGCTTAGTTATTCTCTATGCCATACATTTTTAATAGTGTTCTTGTCTCACATACAGTGTTACATCTTCTTGTTTTAGCTGTTATCTCGTGAGCGCGACTGTGTCTGTGCCATTTACACGGTTCACTAGGCTGTAAATCATATAAATGCCCTTCAAATATTGGGCTCTAAATGTCCTTTTGCCATCAGCGCGATTTTATCTCACTGTGATTGGTTGATTGGTGTATATATCTCATCACCACTTTATATAATTCCATTATTGGATGCACAATATGTTTTTTATTGATGCATAATTCACTCACGATTTAATTATTTATACTTATCAAATTTATACATATTTTTATATATACTCATATTTTTATCGTTTTATTTATTGTTTAATCAGTTTTATCTATTTATTATTGTACTTTTGTTCTTTTTAGATTATCCGCTTTTTATTAAATGGGTTTATATTTAGGTTTTAATGGTACACCATAGTTCTCCCCTTTTTTTACATTTCACTATAAGATGCATAGGCACATATGTTATTACTCCCTCAATTTTTTTCGCCCCTTTATTATGGTATTTATGACCTTACTTTCGGATTTCATCTGCTGTTCCAATGTTTTAGTTTAATTTTTGATCTTCAATACTTGTGTGCATTCTATAGGTAATCACACATCCCCTCTCCTCCCCCCCCTTTTTTTGATGTGCATTTCTGTTATAATTTATGCCATATTTATTGATGTTCATCATTATCATTATTATTAATATTATTATTATAATTTGGTCTCACTATTACAGCTTATTTTAGATCTGTGCTAGTTTTTTACTATTTTTTACATTATGATTAGTACTATTATTATTACTATTATATATTTTTACCTTTTTATATTATTATTCTACTATTATTTATCATTTATATATTTATCTAATTTTATTTAATGTTCATATTGTTATATTTTATTATTGTATATTTATTATTATCATTATCATTATTTTTATCATGTATTTGAGCTCTATGGTCTTGTTTGTTTTAATTTATTTATTATTATCTTTATATGGTATATACAGCATGTCTCCGCACCACCCTTTATATATTTTTAGTTCAAATTTTCTTCTTTCTTTCTTCTTCCCATTGCTCAAATATATGTTTGGTTCCTCAGCCCTGCTTTGTTATTATGTGTATTTTTATGTTGAATCATATCTTTTGCTTCATATTTTGCCGGTGCTTTTTTATTAATGTTTTAACTGTGTTTTAAATTTTCTTTGATTGTACTTATTAATAAATTTATGATGTTTGTATTTATTAGTTTTCTCCCCCTGAGGAAGGCGTTGCCGAAACGCGTTGGGGTGTCCTGTGCATAATAAAGACCCTTTTCTCCAACATCTCCTGCTCTTTGTGTCTGTGTGCGCTCTTGGACATTGCGGAGATACCTGGTTGTTGCCAGAGCTATATATCTATATAATAACAACTTAAATAAAAAGCAAATTAAAAAAAAAAAGAAAAGAAAATTAAAATGGCTTGACAACAAAGGTAGAAAAATTAATTTTCTTTTAAATTTAGTGATTGGAATATATCGGTGTTTGTAATTTTATGCATTTTTTCTTTATATGCATCTCTTTCTATTTCTTAGGTGTTGCGTTGCATGCAGCACCTGTGTTTTTGGGGTTTCAGTTTAAATTTTGTCTAAAAATATTTCTATTTTTAGTTTGTGGTCCCATATTTCCTGCTTGGTGAGAGTTTATCTATATTCTAAGTGTGTGACCGAGGCCAGGTATGCTGTTAGCAATGAGCTTCTATATAAGGATCTGTAGTAGTCTAGTTTGTTAATATTCCTGGTAGGTGTGTGGATTTTCTAGGGCTCACTGCAGTGTTTATGGTGTTGCCCTTTTCAAGGTACGCTCCTTGTTGTGTGAGTTTTGAAAGTTCTGTTATGGAATGGTAGATTTGCTCTATAGACGCTGTGCTGTGGTTCTCATTTTTTTGTTTTGCTTCCTGTGTGGAGTCAATAGTTGGGTGTTAGTGGGGGGAGGGGGTACTGGAATATGTATAGTCTTTAAGATTTGAAGTTCTATAGCATAGTGAATGAATGATGGCAGATAAAGACCAGCATGGTCCATCTAGTCTGCCCAGTAAGGTGCCAGATTTGTAGAGTTGTACATGTCACTCCAGGCAGGTTACCCCTCCCTATTTAGAAGTTATTTATGTTTATTTTGATTCCATCCTCTTGTTACGTGGTTATCCTTTGTGTCTGTCCCGTGCCTTGTGCTCTTGATGCTGCATGGACTGGTCTTAAATTTCAAATATGCTGTTGGTTCAGAATCAAGGAAATCTCAAACTTTAAGGGAATATCTCAGTTTAGTTTTATCTTGTGGCCTGATAGCTTCACTGTTAAAGATTTCTGTATTTTTCCAGCTCTGGTACAGTCTAATCAAACCTGCACATCCTGATTTGAATTTCCAGCTACAAGGATTTTTTTTTCTTATTTTGTATCTTTCTTCCTTATCATTAAGCTGGTCATAGCACTGACCAAATAAGTCTACTTGTCATTGTTGTTATGCAAATACTTATGCAAATTAGGTTCTGAGGCAATGCAAATACTTATGCAAATGAGTCCCCACACATGGACCCTCATCACCCTCAGGCTGCCCCTGGGTGCATGCAAAAAGACCTCAGAATATTTCTGAGCTGGAAGAATAATGTGAGGATGAGAGAGAGAAAAATGTGAAAAACAAGCATAGAAAAACTCTTACCTAGCTACTGGAAATGTTTAGAAGCTGTTATTTCTCTGGGAACAAGCAGGAAGTCAGTCCTCACATATGGGTAACACTGGTGCTGACGGAGCCTCCGTGGAAGCATCTCCCCAGCTTTCAAAGAAAGCCTTTGGGAGATGCACTACACATGCGTGGTCCCCTTCCTGCCTAAGGGTGCCATCTTGCTCAGTCTCCTTTTTTTTTTCTGCGCAGCCTTCCGGATGCCTGTCCAGTTTCCCCCGGAAAAAGTTTGTTTTTTTTTGTAATTTCTGTCCAGTTTGCGTACTGGTTCATTCCAGCCCCCGAGCCAGCTCTGCTCAGGTTCATAATTTGTTGTTACCTTTTTTGATCTCAAGATGTCCTTCGACCAACTTCGCACCCTTTTTCAGCTAAAGGCCTTGGACCCCTGCTGGGGCGCCGGGACCCCCTTTTTCTGATGGCTTCCAGGGGCTTCAAGAAGTACGATCAGTGCAGTAAACTTATGTCCCTTACCGATCCACATGACTGCTGCCTCCAGTACTTCGGCCCGAAGCACAATGACTCGGACTGCGAACTTTGCAGACCATGACTTCAAAGGCCCTAAAGAGCTGTCACCAGCAGCAGGAAAAATTCTTTCAGAAGTCTGACTCCACATCGGACTCTTCGGTGGCACCACGCTCCAGGGACCCCTCCGGTACCTCTGTGCCCTGCGAACCTCCGGTACCTCAGTGCCCTACGAGGCCCTAGCCTCCTCGGAGTCCCGCAGCTGTGGTTCCTCTGAGAGGAAATTCCCAGAGGTGGAACGCAAGAAGTCAAAACCCTCGATGACTGCCTTGGAGGATGGGTCTGGGAAGAAGGAGAAATCCCACTCCAGGACCCACAATCCCCGGTGTGAGTCTGAGGAGTCAGAGCAGGAGTGGCCTCTCAAGCTGCCCTGCAAGGAGTCATCAGCACCCGCTGACCGGCCTCAGACACCCGAGGCCATCTTCGTCGAGGACTCCCCCTCGACAGTACCGACACCAGGCCCAAAATCCTTGGTGCTCGTGTCGAAGGCTTTGGAGCCAACTGGTATGAGACAAGGATGACGGCCTTAGAGAGCAGTATCTCTGCTCTCGTAGCCATGCAGCAGGCGTTTATGTCCAGTTCATCCGCCCCAACGACGGGACCCTTGACATCGAGGGCATTCCCAGACATCGAGCTAATCCTTGATTGTCATTCGCCTTGAGAGACCCAACGGGTCCAAATGAGGTCCCGGTCCTGTTCCTCGGGGCACTGGTTCTCTCTGGTGAGCACCCGTTGCTCGGATCATAGATCCTACGGAGGTTGTGGACCACCTGGCGCAGACCTCGTGATCACAGAACCTCGGACTCTTATTCAGACTTTGTGTCCAACTGGGAGACCGAGGACAAGGAGTCCCTGGACACTCGGCTACACAGAGACATGCCTTCGGACCCATTTCCTCCAGTGTCTTGATGCCATTCCTTGCTCGAGGATGTCTCCTTCCATGACTTTGTGAGGGACATGGCTAAGGCTCTCACCATCGAGACTGAGGCCGAGGAAGACCTGCACACAGAGGAACTGGAGATACTCAAGTACAAGGCCCCAACTAAGGAAACCCTTATGGTACCGGTGCTTCCAATCCTCAAGCGCTGCCTCCTCCGTATGTGGGAAACACCGGCGTTGGTACCCATTGTCAGCAGGTGATTCGACTTCATGTACCAAGTGTGCTGAAGCCCTGGGTTCCAGAAGACCCACAACTCGATGGTCATTGAGTCAGCCATGTGCAGGCTCAAAAACCAAAAGACTCATTCCTCAGTGCCATATGGCAGAGAGGCCCAAGCCCTTGGCGCCCTCAGCTGGAAGGCCTTCCAGGGCTCGATGCTGACTTGCCGGATCTAGTCATACCAGCTCTATATCAGCATGTACCTTAAGGAGCTGTCAAGAGAGCTTGGTGGATTCTCGGCAGGCCTCGACGGGGGAACCCCTGCGGAGATTTAAGTCTCTGGGCTCGGCGGTCAAAGAATGCTCAAAGTTCTTGTCTCGAGCAGCCTACGATGGCTTTGAGTCTTCAGTCAGGGTGGCCACCGCAGGCATCGGGGCACGATGCCAAGAATGGCTGCAGTCGTCTGACGTAGGACAATGGGTTCAGGACAAACTTATTGATGTCCCTTGCATCAGAGAGAACCTCTTCGGGAAACCCATGGCAGACAAAGTTGCAGAGATAGAGACTGAGTTCCTAACGAGAACCAGACTCTCGAAGAAGACGTTGGTGCAGCCTTGTAAGAAGGCCTCAGGCAAGAAGTCCTCCTTCCCAAGGAAGAAGGGGAGGGTTGGCAATACCTCACAATTTCAGGCCTTCTCGGCCCCTCAGCAAGGCCGCCAGCATAAAGACAGGGGCATGATCCCTGTAAGCAAAAACCTCAAAATCCCCGGCCCCGGCCTAGCCTGGGGGGAGCTTTTGACTGCCTGGGCGTGACCTCCTCTCCCCCAGGAAGTCCCCTGCAGCCCAGAGAGGGGCATCTAGCTCTGTTTCCCCACAGGAGGTCCGCCATCACCACTGATACATGGATGCTACAAGTAGTCAGGGAGAGCTACCTCCTCCACCTACAGCAGGCACCATCCTCGTACTTTCCAGGAGAGCCCATCAGACCTCTCTTTCACCAGACCCTGCTCCTCATCGAGCTCGCAGGCCTTCTCCGGGACAAAGCGGTGGAGCCAGTGCCTAGATATCTCTGGGGCACTGGTTTCTACTCCAGGTATTTCCTCATTCCCAAGAGGACAGGGGGCCTCAGGCCCATCCTGGACCTGTGGGAGCTGAACAGGTTTCTGCTAAGGGAGAAGTTCAAGATGCTCTCCCTTGGAACACTGCTGCCATTCCTCCAGCAGGGAGATTGGCTATTCTCCTTAAACCTAAAGGATGCCTACACTCACATCCTAATCCATCCCAGCCACAGAAAATTTATTTATTTATTTATTTAGACAGATTTGTATGCCACCTTATCCTTCAATCAAGGTGGTCACGTCACATCACAATTGGAGGGTTACATTTAACATTAGGGTACGTGTAAACATTTAGACAGTACAGTTACTTATCAGCATTTAGACAGTACAATTGAAGGTAACATTTAACATGAGGGTATTTATTAACGCGGTATGATAAACTTGTGTGTGTGTAGATAGGATGGGTGTGTGCTTAGTTGGCGGCGAAAGTAGTATTTCAGTATGGTTATGGGATGTTGCCTGGATGCTCATATGTTTCTATAAATAAAAATGTTTTTGAGGTCTTTGCGGAAGTCTGTGAGGTCATCTAATGCCCTCAGGCTCGTTGGGAGGGAGTTCCATAGTGTGGATGCCAGTAGTGATGGTGCTGTTTTTGAAGTTGTTTGTTTGGTTTTGTGATAGCTTGAAGGTGTGCTGATCATGTTGTCATTATTGGTTCTTCTTGGTCTATTGCTGATATTCCTTGTTATAACATATTGGAGTACGTCTGCTGAGAGATGGTGAATGACTTTGAAGATGATCATGATTGTTTTGTATTTAGCTCTTGCTACCACTGGGAGCCAGTGCAGTTGTTGTAGGACGGGAGTGATGTGCTCGGTCCTTGGTGTGGCTGTGCTGTTTTGTTCCATCTGTAGTGGGTGGCGTGTCTGTTGAGGAAGACCTTGATATAGTGAGTTTCCATAATCAAGCAGTGGTGTAATGAGTGCTTGGCATACTGTGCGGAAGTGGTCCTGACGGAGCATTGGTTTGATTTGTCTGATTATTTTCAGTCGTTGATAGGCCTTGTTTGCGGTTTTGGTGATGTGGGATTTCAGGTTCAGAGCTCTGTCTAGTGTGATGCCCAGATACTTAACTTCTTCTTTGACTACTATGTGTTTGTCTAGGATGCTGATAGTTTGTGGAGGTATGAAGGTGGAGCTCCTGGTGACGAACATTGCCTCAGTTTTATCGTAGTTGATCGTTAAGTTGTTGGCTATGAGCCAGTCATTCATGTCTTTGAGGCATTTGGTTATTGTTGTGGTGTTTAGTGCTAGTAGGTTGATTGGAGCATACACCATGATATCGTCAGCATAAATGTGATAGTGAAGTTTGTGGTGCTTGATGATGTTGCATATGGGCTGTATGTAGATGTTAAAGAGCATTGATGATAGAGCTGAGCCCTGAGGTATTCCTGTGTGACGGGAAATTGTAGTGATTTCTTTTGGTTGCATTTGACTTGTTGCGTTCGCCCTTCCAAGTATGATGTAAACCACTTCAGGGTGTTCTTGCATAGTCCTATCTGTTGTAAGCGTTGCAATAGCTTGGTGTGGGACACTGTGTTGAAGGCCGCCGAGATGTCCATGAACACTATCAGTAAGCCGTTTTTTATGTTGTCTATGCCTCTTAGGAGATTGTCAAAGAGGGAGGTGAGTAGTGTTTCCACACCTTGTTGGGGCTTAAATCCATGCTGATGTATGTCCAGTGGGGCATTTATATCAATATGGTCCTGAAGTTGCCTTTGCACTGCCTTTTCTACGATTTTAGCAAGGAATGGCAGGCTGGAGATGGGACGGTATGATTTTGGTTCAGAGGGGCTCAGATTGCTACTTTTAAGTATTGGTCGTATCATTGCATGCTTTAGGGGTTGCGGCATGTATCCTTGTTGGAGTGAATCTTTGACGATTTTTTGAATGTGATGAGAGAGTTGGCTTTTTGTAGCTTTGAGCCATGTCACTGGGCATGGGTCTGACGGTGAAGTTGTTGTGTTTATTCCAGATATAATGTCTTCTACTTGCTGCTTTGTTGGTATGTTGAAGCTCTCCCATGTTTGATGTTGCTTTTTTATCGTGTGATCGTTTGTTTGTGGTGTAATAGAGCATGTTTGGTTGGTGTTTTTTGACTTCATGTAGTCTGCATATTTTTGTAGGTCAAGATGATGGGTGCTTTGTTGCCTATTGTCCTTGGTGAGCTTTTGGACAGCTCTTGGTCTATTAGTAGATTTCATGATTAGGTTGGTATGGTGTTGATGTTTATGCTCATTTATTAGATTGTTGTATTCCCGTCGTTTGTCTCTGTATTGGGTTAGGAGGTTGTGTGATTTGTTCCATCTCCATTTTTTTTCCAGTCTTCTGAGTGTGCGTTTTGCAACTTTGATTTCATATGAGTACCATGGGGCTTTGGATCTCTTGCGTGTTTGTGGTTCTTTGTTGGCTGGGGCAGATGCTGCGTTGGATATTATTGTGTTCTATTCTTCTATGTTAAGGTCAAGGGTGTCGTGTTCCTTTTGAAGTTGTGGAGTGATTTCGTTTATGAATGAGTCTCTGTTAAATGTTTTGAACCGTCTAGTTGTTCTTTCATCTTCTTTGCATTGGGCGGGGTTGTTCAGGGTCATGGTGAATTCAATCACGTGGTGATCTGACCAAGGGACTGGCGTGATTGTTGGTTTTGTGGTCTTGTTCTGTTCCACTAATTGCATTGGCATGAAGATCATGTCCGGAGTTGTACCTTTCTGGTGCGTTGGGGCGTTAAATGTCTGGCAGTATTTTAATGACTCCATGGCTTTTAAGAATGTTGTGGTTTCTCTGGTGGGTGCAGATGTTAGGTTGTAGTCTCCTAGTGAAATGAGAGGTTTGTGTCTTCTGTTATGTGCGCATATCATTTCGATTACTGTGGATAGGTGTTCAGTTGTGGTTCCAGGTGGTCTGTATGTGAGGAAGATGTTTAGGTACTTGTTGGCTATAGTGAGTGTTTTAGATTCGATTGTGTTAGTGGTGGCAATTGTTTTGAATCTGTATTTGATTGTGTTAGAGGTGGCAATTGTTTTAAATCTGTATTCCTCTCTTTTGTGCTCTGATGCAGTTAAATGCCGAATATCCTGTTGGGGTTGCTTGGTTTAATATGACCTGGTCTGAGTCGTCTAGCCAGGTCTCGGTGATGCATATTATATCCAGCTTCTGGTCATGGATGAGGTCAAGGATAGTATTTGGTTTGCTCCTGATAGATCTGGCGTTTAGGAGAGCACACCTAATGTTTGTTGTTATGATTGGGTTTGTGTGTTCGTTATTTGTGTGGTGTGTGGGTGTATTACATGTGGCATTGTATGGTTTGTGGGCTGTATGCTTTGGTTGTTGGCGTTCTTTGGATAGGTGTGATGCTGGTGTGTATCTGGGTTGGGTGGTATGTAGGTTGATCAAGGGGATTTGCTCGTTGAGTCTGGTGCTATGTGTGCAGGGTGCGAACATATGGAGGAGTGTGAGTTAGGCCATGAGGTAGTGGGTAGTGGAGTACATTTTGTAATTTGTATTTTACTGACCTGGGATTAGGTTTGTGGTTTACTGACCTGGGTTCAACTTGAGTTGGGTCCTATAGTTGTAGTTCTGCATTGGTAGTGGTGTCTTTACTCTGTGTGTTGTGTTACTTGTGGTTGGTTAGCAGTCTAGCTATAAGGTAGTAGTGGAGTTAATAGAGTTAATAGACTATGCAGCGTGAGTTGTTTTACAATGCAAACAATGCAAACAGTGGGTAGCACGTTCTATGCAATTAATCTACAAGCAATGGATTGTCCAGGCAAGGTAGCAGAATTAGTCTACAAGCAATGGAATGTCCAGGCAAGGTTGCAGGATTGATCTACAGATTGTGGTGGCAGGAGAGCACTACCAATACAGAGTGCTGCCCTTCGGTCTGGCCTCATCGCCAAGAACCTCTCGATGGTCACAGCCCACCTCTGGCTCCAAGGGGCCTTTGTCTTCCCTTACCTGGACAACTGGCTCATAAAGGGAGGCATAACTGCAGAGGCACAGTGCGTCACTGGATGCACCATCAACACCCTGCAGCACCTGGAGTTCATCATCATCGACCCCAAGTCACACCTTGCTCCGGCCCAATGCCTGGAGCTTATAGGGGCACAGCTAGACACCCTCCAGGCCAAGGCCTTCCTCCCTCAAGAGAGCTCAGAGTGCCCCAGGGGGCTAGTCTCAGAGGCACACCGATGCTGGGCGCTACCTGCCTGGCTTCACCTGCTGGGCCACATGGCCTACACCATTCACATGACTCCATACATCAGATTGCACATGAGAGCAGCCCAGTGGTGCCTCCACTCTCGTGGGACAGAGAGTGACCTGCCATCTGGCGGACTCCCTGGGATGGGGGAGGAGTGGCCTAGTGGTTAGGACAAGGTACTTCGGGCCGGAGGGCCGGGGGTTCAAGTCCCACCTGGGGACAGCAATCTCAGGCCGGAGGGACTGGGATTTCTAGTCCTATAGGCACTCCTTGTGGTCTTGGGCAAGCCACTTAACCCTCCATTGCCCATGTTCCCTGTAAGTATTAGCGTATGTGTGTCATATCCCCTCGTGTTAAATGTATCTCCCAATTGACCGCTTTGACCTGGTGAAAAGCGGGATATAAATACAGCTAAAATAAAAATAAAATAAAAAAATAAAAAATGGTGACATATCCTTCGTCACCTTCAGGCCGGGATGTCCTTCCAGGCACCTATCCCCCAGAAGGTCCTTACCACGGATGCCTCCTTACTGGTCTGGGGAGTGCATTGCAAGGGCTTCCAGATGCAGGGCAGCTAGTTCCAGATCGAATCTCAGATGCAAATCAATTTGCTGGAGCTCAGGGCAATATTTCTGGCTCTCTGAGCCTTCCGCCGGCTGCAGCACCAGTCGGTGTTGATTCAGACTAACAACCAAGTCACAATGTTCTACTTGAACAAACAAGGGGGCATGGGGTCGTACTCCCTCTGCTAGAAGGCGGTAGCCCTCTGCTCTTATGCGACATGCAGAGGGATGCTCCTAAGAGCGGTCTACCTCCCAGGCCAGGACAATGCCCTGGTGGATATGCTGAGCAGAGTCCTCCAGCCGCACGAATGATGCCTGGATCTTGTAGTGGCCACCTGGCTGTTCCAACTCTGGGGACCTGTTCGCCAGCCTGGAAAATGTGCAGTTGCCCTGTTTCTACTCCCGCCAGCTGCACTCATCCTGGGTGACAGCGGATGCATTCCTCATTCCATGGATGGAAGGCCTCCTGTATGCCTTCCCGCCGACACCACTGGTCACCAAGATCCTCTTGAAGGTCCAGCGCAACAGGACATCGCTAATACTGATAGCCCTTCGGTGGTCCAGGCAAACCTTGTTCCTGCTGCTGCTCCTCTCCTTGTCGGCAGTGTCGCTGATTTCCCATGGGCCGAGCCCCAGGACTACTCTCACAGGAGCAGGGCTCTCTTCTGCATCCCAACCTGGGGTCCCTGTCACTCATGGCTTGGCTGCTGAAAGGGTAGCGTTAGCTCCCTTCAGCCTTCCATAGGACGTGGAGGAGGTTCTTCTGGCCTCCTGTAAGTCTTCCACAAGAAGGGCGTACAACTTCAAATGGTGCCGATTCTGTATGGTGTGCCAAAAGAAGGGCAAACCCATTCTCCTGTTAGATACAAGTGGTACTCCAGTACCTGCTCCATTTGTCGCATGTGGGACTAAAGTCCATCTCCATCAGAGTGCACATGGGTGCCATCACAGCACACCACCATTCCGTTGAGGGCAAGCCCCTCTCAGCTCGGTCCATTGTGGGGCCTCAAGCTATCCAAACACCCCATCTGCTCTCCAGCGACGGAGTGGAATCTTAGTGTGGTGCTCTCACAGCTCACTAAGCCACCATTTGAGCCTCTGGCTACCTGCCACTTGAGGTACCTCTCCTGGAAGGTAGTCTTCCTTGTAGCACTCACATCAACTTGCAGAGTCAGCGTGCTCCAGACTCTGATGGCAGAGCCCCCTTCACAAGGTTCTACAAGAACAGGATGGTGCTCCGCACACACCCAAAGTTTATGCCGAAGGTGGTGTTCCTGTTCCACCTCAGTCAGGAAGTGGTGCTCCCCACCTTCTTTCTGAGACCTCATGCTGGCAGTGCGGAGACCGTTCTCCGTACTCTGGATTATAAAAGGGCCCTGTCCTTCTATCTGCAACAGACTCGGGGTCACCGCAAAGCACCTCAGCTTTTCGTATCCTATGACCCCAGTTGTCTGGGGCTCCCAATGACTAAATGAATTCTGTCCACTTGGGTGGCAGACTGCATTACCCTTGCCCATGAGCAGGCGGGGATCTCACTGGACCAGGTCACAGTGCACTGCATCAGGGCCATGGCTACTTCCGTGGCAGATCTGTGTTCTGTCCCTCATGACGGAGATCTCTTGGGCCACCACCTGGTCTTTGGTCCATACCTTCACAGCTCACTACTATCTATAGAGGGAGTCCTGATGGGATAGCACCTTTGGCCAGGCCGTACTCCGTAATCTCTTCGGGGTGTAGGCAACTCCTGCCCTCCGACCCTTCTGTGTTCAGACTATCAGAGTGCTGGTTCTCTGCTGGACACTTGGGTCTTGCATGAGTCTCTCAGTAGGGACTCAACTGCTGCTGATCATGGCTCACCCTTTGCAGGTCACCATGGCGGGGTTTTTTTTACACGTTCTCAGAAGCCTGTAGCTGGGGAGTCCCATATGTGAGGACTGACTTTCTGCTTGTTCCTGGAGAAAGCATAGTTACTCATCTGTAACAGGTGTTCTCTGGGGACAGCAAGAATCAGTCCTCACAACCCTCCCTCCTCCCCTTGGAGTTGCTTCTTTACTGTATTTTAATTTTTGCCATCTTAGCTATGTCATTAGTCTGAGGTGAGGTGGTACCCTTTGGCGGGAAGGGGTCCACACATGCGTGGTGCATCTTCCAAAGGCTTTCTTTGAAAGCTGGGTAGATGCTTCCGTGGGGGCTTTGTCGGCACCAACATCACCCATATGTGAGGACGTATTCCTGCTGTCCCTGGAGAACACCTGTTACAGGTGAGTAAGTATGCTTTCTGCCAAAGGAAGTGTTAAGTCACCTCTCTCCTCATTACTGATAACTTGCTTCCGGTTGCCTTCCGTATTAGGTACAAACTCCTCATACTGATGTTCTATACCCTTCGTTCCGGTTACCCTGTTTTCCTTTCACAACTCTTGCCCCCTTATACCCCTCAACACATTCTTCATTCTGCCTCCCAACATCTCCTCTCTTTTCCTGGCCCCTCTTCTGTCCACTTGGTTATAGCATACTCCTCCTCCACCTTCCAGGTTGTCGCCCCCACCCTTTGGAATTCTCTCTCCCCCCCCCCCCCCGTTCTTCGCTCCCAACTTTCCTTTACCTGCTTTAAATCCCAGCTGAAAACCCACTTTTTCCCTTCCCTTCAGCTGTGCCCCCTTGACCCTGGATTTTCCCTTTTAAGCCATTCCTTTTCCTCCCAGACTCTTCATGAGTAGCGTGGGCCAAAGTTATGTCTTGGTTTGTCCCTACCACTCCCTTCCTTCCATGTTGTACTCTACTCTGTCCTATTTTATAATTGGCGTTCCTTTCTTTTTCCCTAAATGATGTAGTATTGTAAACCGCTCTAATACCTTTTTGGTCTGAGCGGTATATCAAATTCAAATAAACATAAACATAAACATGTTCCTCTGGGTTTTTTTATTTCTGTACTCGCCCTTGATTGTAAACTAGTCTCCTAATAGGCCTCCCACAAAAAAGCACATACCTTCTTCAAAGAGCACAAAACATCTGTGCAAAAGTGATTGCTAAAGCTCGCCTAACAGACCACGTAACCCCTATACTGCTAGACCTCCACTGGCTCCCTATAAACAGCCGAATTAAATATAAAATTATCCTAACAACCTATAAACTCATAAACGACATAACCCTCTCACTCTTATCCACATTACTGCAATCTCCAACTTCGACAAGGACCCTCAGACAAAACGCAGCCCACTCTCTCATCATACCAAAAACCATCCGCAAAACTAAGAACACCACTAGCTCCAGAGCATTCTCATTCGCTGCTCCTACACTCTGGAACGACCTCCCTATTGAACTTCGTACCATAAGAGACCTCTTCCAATTCAGAAAAGAATTAAAGACCTACCTGTTCACTGAACACTTCGAAGTCCCCTACTACCCCAAAGCTAGCTCCACAACAAACGTGGTCACACATGCACAAACTCCCTTAATCCAAACAATGTAAACACAAGCCTGCCCCCCCTCCACACACACGCCCCAAGACGACATAAAAAGGAACTAAAGTCCAACACCTACACCAATATCTGACCCACACAACACACACACCACACACTGTAAATATACATTTGTAAAAAGTTAGATGTGTTTGTTTTAATACCTACAAAGTTCTTGCTTTAATACCTAAAAGATGTTTCTGCTTTTTGTTTTTCCTTTAATACCTACAAAGTTTATATTACTGTTCAATGTAAATAGTTGATTTCTATTGTTGTATGTAAAATGTATACAAACTGTGTACAAGACTGTTAACCTGTTATATGTAAACCGCCCTTGATCTCTGGAAGGGGCGGTATAAAAGAAATAGTTAAATAAATAAATAGGCCCTCCTCTCATTTCCTTGCACCTAATGTTTTTGTCTACCCATTGTTTAGTCTTCTGTGAATTGTCCTTACTCTCATTCTTATTAATTTTGCTATGGCTATAGGCGATACATAAAATAAAACGATGCTGTAATTGCACTGAGGGTTTGCATCTGCCTTTTTCATAGTTTTCTTATTTTGAATCTGTAAAGAGCTGATAGTAAACATTAATTATACATTAACATTTAAAAAAAAGGTTGTATTTAACTTTGTACCATGTAGAGATTGTATCATCAATTCAGTGAGGGATTCATTGAAACACACAGTTCGACTGGGGGTTCTAAACGTTTGCATACAGCTATATGGTAACAGCTGGATGTCCAGGGTTTTTATAGAAAAGTATAAGCAGAAGCCCTGTCGTTGATTTCCCTCAAACTACAGGTGTATTCAAGATGCAAAACTAAAGACAGTATCGTCTTACGTCAGAAGCTGCTGAGCAATACACAAGACCTTCATTCAAATATCGTGAATTAGTTCTGCAGGGAAGAATCGAGTACGACATCAGGCTGTTTCGAACTTATTGTAATTTAACATTTGTCTAATTTTCTTGGGTTTTTCAGGTGAAACAAATAAAGGTCGCAAACTGTGATAAGTATGTGTCCTGCAAACATTGTTTATCTGCAAAGGATCCATACTGTGGATGGTGCCATTCGAAGAAAAGGTTTGCAATTTAAAAAATAAAGAATCCTACCAAACTGATATGTGTGTGCGCTAGATCAGGGTTTTTCATTCCTGTCCTCAAGTATCCCTAGCCAATCTGATCTTTCGGATAGCGCAGTGAATACACATGAGGCTTGCATGTACTGTTGCCATTATAGGGATAATTTTATAAGGAGCTACCTAATTATGGGCACCAATAGTATGTGTAAATGTTGTTGTTTTAGTCATGGACATGTATAAGTGGCAAGTTATACATTTAAACGACCTCTTATACCGATTAGCATAAAAGTATACACATTGTTTACTTTGGCTGTGGGTGTGCACGTTGGCGGAGTTTGGGCAGAGCAAATATGCACATTGATTAGAGAATAGGATAATTTCATGCAGATGCGGCCATTTATATCAGGTGTATGGCTGCCAGGCGCCAGTGTGCATGCATTAATTTAAGGCGCATTCTCTGCCACTTTATAAATGGCACCTGAAAACACTCGTTAACTAGGTGCAAGATTATAAAAAATCCTCTATGCAGATCTATCTCATGCATATTCATTGTGGATATTCTGAAACCCATTCTAGCATGTAAAGACCCACGGGTCGATACTGAAATACCACAGTTGGTGTTTCTTTAAACATTGGCTGCAGTATTTCAAAATATTTTGGATATTTAACACCATTATCTGGATTGCAGACAGAGCTGTATATCCAGACAGAGAGCGAGTCATCATTCTATCTGGTTAGTGGCGATATTCACTCCACCATCCGGATAACCTCTTCCTTCACTCACACTCTGCCCCCACACTACCCCAATATTATCCATACACTACCGAGGTCCTCTGGATGGATATTAAGTGGCACTATTTGTATAGTGCTGCTGAATGCAGATATCCAGATAATATCTGTTATCTGGATATTTACCTCTCAGTAGCAGGCTGCCAGATTTAAGCTCAGGTAACAGCAGGGCCAAACAAACATGATAAAGTCCTGCAAGATATTTTGCTTGGATGATTTCTATCTTTAATGCCACACAGCTTCTAGAAGGAACAGAATTCTGCAGTGTAGTGGCATTCAACAAATCATATCCCATACCTAAGGGCATAGGCAGTGCTGTGGGGTGGGTCACTGGCCAACCGAAATTTGCCCAGTACAGCATCAGCAACTAGAGAGCTTGGGGGAGGGGCTGGAAATTGGTTTCTTTGACCCATCCAGCCAAAAAAGATTTTCCGCTGCTCCTGCCTAGGGGCTATGACAAAAGATAACTATATACATCATAAACCTTAGGTCTTACAGATGTGCATTCAGCTGTGGATTAGAAGGCTTAGGAAACTTCTCTTTGCCACTAACTGTTGTGTGATCGTGAATAAATATTTAGTTATTTAGTTGTTACATTTACATTCCCTGAAAAAGTCAAGGTTGTTTACAAAATGACATTAATCATAACTAACCTTCTCCCATAACCTGACATTTCAAACTTATGTGCAACTCCAGAGTCACATCTAAATTGTTCATCTCCAGCTTTTGTAATAATAAATCCCTTTTAATATTAACTTCTGGGCATGAGAGAGTTCCATTGGCCTTTTCGCCCATTGAACCTCAATTTTTGATGATTGAACAATAGCGCATTCTCACACAACCACTTTCCTACCTCCATAAAATAAATTTAATCTATCTAAATGCTCCAGTCTGTTGACTCCAGTCATGCAGTATGTCTGCTCATCATCAGTATAGTTGATCCCCTTACTACTGCCCATCCAAATTTAACTGCCCTAATGGTTGTTTGCAGATTTTAGAGAACATTAGGGACAACATAGAGCCTTGTGGAAGTCCTGTATAAGTTTTTGTGGCGCTAAATACTCTCCCCTTGCCTCTGGAAAGACATGTCAGAGAACAGCAGAATGACTGTTGAGGAATATTACATTGTTCTCCTGTTAAAATCTCTAGAGTCAAAAGTATAATATTTTTGTAAGTGTTACTTCAGTGTTACTAGACACGTGGCGCCCCATTCCGGGAGGGGGATGTCCGGGCCATCTGAACGTCCCTGCTGAAGATGGGGTCGTTAGGTCCCGATTCTGGTCCGTGGGAACAAAACGTTCCTGCGGGAGCCAGAATCGGGCCTGAGGATGGCCCGGTGTGTCCCTCCGCCTGTGGTAATGTCCTCCCCGCAGGCACCCCAGACATCCACGACTCCAGCCCCCCAAAACCCCACCACCCGACCCACAGCTGGTCTCTTGCGGCCTGGATTGGGCAGTGGGGACTCCCCGCACCCAGCCCTGGCCCTGGTGCGGGCTCCCCGGGCCCGATCAGGCAAAAAGTGCTGCTTATGCCACCTTGGAGGTGGTATAAGCAGCACGTCCCCATGGGTCCAGCAGCACGCACAGGGCCGTGACTTGAATCGGCTCTGTACTGCCGGGTGGTCCACTGCCTCTTTACCAGCTCTCCCCGTGCTGAAGCATAGGACGTATGGGGAGAGCCGGTGAGAGAATAGAGTCTAGGCGGATTGTAGGGCTGCACCGCAACCCGTGTTCTAAAATGAGGGCCATAGATACCAATTTTGACAAGTGTGTTCATTTTAGATGTACTTTACAAGAAGAATGCTTGCATCCCGGCAAAACTGGGGACTGGTTGGATATTTCAGAGGGATCTGGCCAGTGCCTTACAATCCAAGTCATTCCCAGTGATCCAAAACAGGTATAGGACACTGTTTAACATACTTGTATCTGCTGCTTCGAGCCTTTCATTACCTGCTAAATTCTACCGCTTTATATTTCTTTTCTTTTTAGTCTATTGAGGTTTCCATTGGAAATGTCATGGATCAACATGAAAATCATTTATCTTGTCAAGTTAAGAATTCAGCGACTGGTGCACTAATTTGTAAAGCGGTGGCAGAACGATCCAGATTTTGCTCCTGTAATGTAACAGCTGCAGAGTTGTTGAGAGCTGGTAGGCATAGTGAAAGCTTATCTGCCTTTTGTTGCTTATTATAAAAGAAAAAATTAACCTGTCTATCAGTCTCTTACAAAACGAAAAAAAGGATAAAATGTAAATATCTAATCAAATAAGATCAGAGGCTTGCTGCTAGATATCAGAGTCATGCAAGGATTGTATTTAGTGGATAGTCCTTGGGCTTTCATGGTGCCGTGCTAGTTAAAGAAACAAACAAACTGAAGTTTGATCTTCCGTCCCAATAAGGCAAGAGCCCTTCACAACACAAATGAGATATTTTGGGTTCAGCGGGAGTGCAATTGCACCTTCCCTTTTTTCCTGAAAATATACCCCATTTCCTTTCCCTTAGTACACTTCTAAAATCATGTCCATAAAAACGGATCACCATATTTCATCTCCTGCAGAAAAGCAAACTCTTGCCAAAATGATAACTTCAATTTGTTTGATTGTCAAAAATACTTTCAAAACAAGTACAGTGGTGGCCACACACCAGTTTATTCACGAAGGCAGTGCTGGTGTTGTTTTTAGATGGTCATTGGAAGACATCTTTTGACAGACTAGAAAAGAGAAACAGGATATGTGATGATATAGTTACATTTTGTGAATCTGTAGACCGTTTTATGTAGGGACTGAAAAGTCATTAAAAACATTATGATGGCATTTTTTTATTGTGATTTTTTTTAGCTGTCTTGCGTTATTGCTTTTTTATTTGGTTATTGCATTTTGTTTTGTTGTTAGTATTGTATTTTATGCTGTCTGGGAGAGAGTATTCATTTGTTTGGGTTTAGTAATTCTGTGTTGTTTTCTGCTGGAAACCACTTTGGTTTCATATCTTATGAAGGAAGGTGATATTAAAGTATCAGTATTGAGACCCCTTTAGTCCTCCCTCTGTGCAACTTCACTGTCTTGAAGAATACAAGGATGGGGAAGAGGAAGATCAAAGCAAGGCCAGTGACTTTGTCCATCATGGTAATTCAGGGCCTTATGGAAAGAGATTTCCAGCTACTTGCAGGTCTCTTGGAAAATATTGTGGATCAGCTGGTAACCTTGTCTCTCTCCAGTCATCTGAGATTTCTTTGAGCCCTAAAATTAGAGTCCTGCTACCTCTACATATTAAAGGAAGGTAGGGGACTGACCTTGCTGTTTTTCCGAGTCTTCTAACGACCTTGCTCTATGGAACTCTTGTTCAAAGGGACGTCCCCTTCAAAAGGTGAGATTTGGGGGAACCACAGAAAGAAGCAGTTCCATCAGAATGTACATCTGTAAGATCATATGCCGCACAGATTTTGTTAGAGTTGTCCTGATCAGAAAAATACTTTTTCCAAAGAGAGCATGATAGGAGAACATGATAAGAAAGTGGATAGATAGAGCTGCTGGTCCTGAAATTGGAATCCCAGGTGTCCTCTTGGCAGGCCATGAGGATGACCAACCTTAAAGATAGTAGTGCTCCCCCATCAGATTGAGGCTATGGAGAATATGGTTAGAGTAAAAAACTTGGAATTTTTAAACTTTCCAGAGGCTCCTCTGTTGTCTCCTTTTTGGATCTTCTTAAAAAATATTTGTGTGAAGAGTTAAATTTTCTTGGATACTGAAACTATAAGCATCTCCAAGTTATATAAGTGGAGTTATTTTACAAGCATTCCCACATGTAAATACCAGCATTTCTACCTGTAGATGCCAATACATGCAAAAAGCTATTTTAGAAAGCTGCTTCTTACATGTGGGAGAACCGCACCTTATAAGGAAGTGTGATTAGGTCATGGAGACTGAGCAGTTTGGACAAGCCTACAATATTGCTATGTATTCCTTATCTCATAAGGGAAGCCACGTTGATATAAAAATTTAGACTTTGGCATTTACAACTGCCTCTAGGTATGAATAAGTGTCTGCTTGAAGGGGCAGGAATAAAGAATAAGGTCAGCCCCTCTGATCGCCCCACCTGACATCCCCTCCCCCCAGCATCTAACATCTAATCCCGCCTGAGCTGACTGAAACCCCCCCCCCCCCCATGGCAGTTGATTCCCCTCCCACCCGACTCCCCCCCCCCCAGCATCAAGATCTTCCAACCCCCTCCCATAGCATCAAGAAACAGCTCTCCCATGCTCTCTTTGGCAGATTCCCCAGCCCCTGAGCCCCAGCAGTAATCTCACAATACTGCTGCTAGGAGCAATGCTGCCAATCTTATTTGGCAGCCTGGCCTCCAGTGGTAGTATCGTGAGATTCCTGCTAGTTGTCACAGGAGCCATTGTGAAACCCGGGGTTAGTATAAGCAGGAGAGGGCGGGCATCACTTCTGCTCCTACTAGCCACCAGAGATCCAGAAGAGCCAGAAATGGGACTGAGGGTGGGAATTGCTAAGGGGAGCATAGGGGGATTTCTTGATTCCACAGGGGGGGAGTGGAGGGTGGGATCTTGATATTAGGAGCGGTCAGGGGGAAGGGCATTTGATGTTGTGGTGGAGGAGAATGTGATGGGACATCTTACTTTCCCTTTTCTTTGTCGTATCTAAAATTTGCCTTTCAGTTTCATGAAAAGTATTGTTAAGGAAGGCTGAAGAAGAGGGAAGAGAGCGTTGATGTGGTGTCTTCTTCAGGCCGTCTTGAGCTGTCTGCTTTATTAGAACTTTCTTTAGAAAAGATTATTATGAGAGCCATCCTTTCCTTAAGGAATCTGATAAAATTAAGGTTCTGAAACTTATTTCTGGGGCAAAGATGTGCTTTTCTGTGGTCAGAAAATAAGTATGTTCTATGGCATATCTAAGGTAACATGAGCCCTGCTACTTAGCTTGGTAAGGTATGA
Source organism: Ichthyophis bannanicus (assembly GCA_033557465.1). NCBI lineage: Eukaryota > Metazoa > Chordata > Amphibia > Gymnophiona > Ichthyophiidae > Ichthyophis > Ichthyophis bannanicus. Next base: position 496,262,821 of record CM066037.1, on the reverse strand, counting down.
TTATGGTGTGATAGGGTGAGGTTTTGAAATGAGGTTACCAGTAGAGAGTTCTTTGGCCCCTTGTGGATGAATGTTGTTGTTTCATTATATTTTTTCCTATATTCTGTCCCTCTCTGAAGGGGGCTGATTGGAATTGGCCTCTTAGTGTTTGGTAGCGCCAGTTGAGGGCTGACAGTACTGAAGGGTTTTTCCCATTAACACATCTGGCCTTTATTTAATGACAGGCACTACCCAGAGAAGTGTATTCATAAAGTAGTCATAGTATTGTTTGTACAGTGCGGATAATGCAGAGTGAAAGCAAGTTTTAATTTTAGACAGGTTGAATGCATTTGAAACACAACAGAGCCGTATTCAATAGAAAGTCTTTTCATAGGTACCAAATGGGCATGGATTCTTTGTTTGAAGAAATCACTAAAGCTAAAATGTGGTCACCGAAAAAATGCCTGGTTAAAATTGTGGTGGTCTGTGGATGGAGTGAGGGTGATGATTATGGTTTAATTAAAGCGGCGGTAGCCAAGTGCTTTATTTAGTCTAGCTGCCACCGCAGACCATAACCCCTGTATACAGATATACACGTATCTTTGAACCAATGTTTAATCTAGACAGACAGATACATAGATAGATGACCATTTGTATATTGGCCATGCCTAAAAGAAATAAATGTTCTGAAATGAATATACAGTCCTGTATCTGGTTTAGAATCGTACTTCTATGGCCAATCCTGCAACAAAATGAGTGATACCAGCATATTATTCATATTAGCAGCATAAGAGAGATTAATTAGCACCTCCCCTTGTTGGCAGGTGCTTGGGCAGAGGACATGCGTGCAGTTTTGGAAGAACATTGGTTCAAAGATGCCTACATCTGTGATAAATGCAGCCTCTGGAAGACCGATAGTGAGATGTTTTACCATGTCCGATTCAATGCTCTTGCCAAGCTCCATGGGAGTCCTCCGGCAGCGCTGCAGCTGGTAGGGTGAGGTGCTGCGATATCACAACGAAAAATACGATATAACAGCACCTCGCCCTACTGGCGGCAGCATGTCCTGACTCCCATGCAGCATGTGTGAGAACACTGACCTGATTTATGTCACATTTCGTAAACATTTTAATGATTTCTTTTTCAGATCTGTTCATGGCAGAGGTGATGCTTGGCTCCAAGACTTTATCAGAAATATTCCAATACAGAAACTGCTCAAGGATGCAAAGCAAGAAAATAGCGTAAGACACTGTCGTTTACATGCGTAAATTTTTGTCACTTTTATATTTTTGTTTTTCCTTGCAGTTGTTTTTTTTTAATCTAATTGCTACTCACAAGAAGTTCTGGGAATTTTTCCAGTCTTAACAAAGATTTTGGGATCTCCAGGAAAGAGGTAGCTATGATCATCACTCTGCAGCCAGTTCATGGGCTCCCCTCCATCCTAAGTTTCTGAATTCCATTTTCCATATGTTCAGACAGCATGAACCCAGCTGTCAGATGGATTCTTTCCCTTTTCTGGCACTTTGGAGTCGGAGGCAAAATATTCTAGATGATGCCTCTTTAGCTCTGCATTTAGAGTCTGCATACCTTTATCACCAAGTGCCCAGACTGGAGGGTGAACAGGACGAGGAGTCAGTGTGAGATTTTCAAAAGATAATGGAGTCGGTGAGTTTATTGAAAATGAAAGGAGATAAGATGGAGAAGAGCCAGACTGGGTATAGACAGAGGTGTTGGGTGATGCGCACTGAGCTTGGACCCAAGAGGGTGGAAGCATGCCTGGACACTATGAGCCCAATATTCAGCACCGGTGGTTCTTTATCGTCACTCCAGTCCAGTCCCTTTACTTCTGGGGTTACGCAACCCTTCCAGCAGCTTGGAGGCTGAGCCCAACCTTTTTGGGGATGGAGCGGTATAAATACCACTGGGACCACCCACCAACTCCAGTATTCTCAGCCTCCAAGCAGCTGGAGGGTTCCGTAAGCCTAGGGCTTACTGGAGTCTCCCTTCTTTAAATTTTAGCTCTTTTAAGTTCTTTTAAGTTCTTTTAATTTCATTTAAGTTCTTTTCCTGTTGATTTATTCATTTTTAGTTACTTAGCTCTGTAGCTTTAATTCTCTCCTGCCTGCTCTCTCCCTCCTCCCTCCCCCACCCCCGGGCCGGGCATCGGAGGAGAGCCTTACCGGCAGCAGCGAGGTGGACTAGTCAGCACTCCTCTCGCGGCTGGCCCGACCATACCCTGCATCCTCTCTTCGGAGACCTGCTCTGCCTCACGCCGAAGCCCTCCCGGTGGCTGAGCGCTGGAGGCACGCCGCGACTAACCTTCTCCGGCCTGTCCCGCTCCAGAGCGAAGGGACGCGGAGTCGAGCCCTGGAGCCGCGATTGCAGTCAGCCGGCGGAGGACTTAGAGCGGAAACGGGAGGAAGCCGGCACCGGAGCTGGAGAGTGTTTCCCTACCCTGATCCTTCACTTTCAGCCAACGCGAAGGCAGATTCGCGGTCCTCCGGGTCGGGCTCCACGTGGTTGAGGCCTACCACGTGTGGAGCCAACAGCCCAAGATCGCTGAGTCGGGCCGGTGCACAGAGACAGAGGAGCTCCTAACAGCAAGTACCGGGTTAATTTTGGCAGGGGTGTTTGTTAGACTCTGGTCTGCTTAGTTTAATTTAATTTTAATTTAATTTTGGTTTCCAGTTTCATTTATTAAACTTCTCTTTCACGGTGGATTTGGGGGGTGGTTCCTGTTAGGGAAGCAATCTAAAGGTCTCTGCCCTTTCTCGGGGGAAATATTGCCTTGATTCGGGTGCTCGCAAAGGGAAGCCCCAGCTCTTACCCATGGCATCCAAGCCACGCTGCCCTTCCTGTGGAACGCGCAGGGGCACCTCCGCAGAGGCAGGAATCTGCAGGAGCTGTGCCGCGGAGGCCGCCTCAGTGGAACAGGAAATTAACTTGGCCATGTCGCAGCCCTCCCAGGGATCAGGAGACCCTCTGGAAGGGGAAGGGGGGTCCCAGCTTCCTATCTCTACTCCTTCGGACCTGCCCACGCCCTCTCTGCTTCTACCCTCCCCCCACTCTAGTGCAGGGGGGTCCGGAGATTTTTTCTCCCGACTTCATCCTCTTACTTCACAAGGCCTACTGGTAAGCAGGGCCTGGGGGCAGAAGAGGTTGCCCCGCCAGCAGAGGACAAATCAGCTAGATCCCTCGGGGCTACCAATCCGGAATCCGGTATCCCTTCTAAGCACCCACGTCTGGGTGGCGAAGAGCTCCTAGCATCCCTATCCCAGGATACTCCGGAGGAGGATAGCTCGGTTAAGGACTTGGAGGAGGATGAGGAGGAGCTGGAGGAAGGGGAGATCCCGGAAGAAGATCAGTCACGGATAGTTAGAGTCTTTCGCCGTGAGGAGCTCCCGGCATTAATTAATGAGTCCCTAAAAGTTCTCAATGTGGCCTCAGACACGCCATCACAGGAAGAAGTGTTGGAGTACAATTTAATCCTGGCCATTAGGAGATCCCAGAAGGTTTTCCCTGTCCACAGGGTCGTGCGCCAGATGATCCAGGAAGAATGGGACCAGCCAGAATCAAGCTTAAGGGGAATCAGGACCATGTCTCGCCTATACCCTCTTCCAGAGGCAGATAAAGAGCTGCTAAAATCTCCCAGGGTGGATGCAGCGGTATCAGCAGTTACTAAGAAGACGACAATCCCAGTGGAGGGCAGTTCGGCCTTAAAAGACGCGCAAGACAGGAAGTTGGATATGCTCCTGAAACAAGCCTTTGACGTAAGTGCTCTGGCCTTGCAGGCCTCCGTGTCGGGAGCTTGGGTGGCTCGGGCCTGTTTACGGTGGGCCCAACAGCTCCAGGCAGAGGGCTCAGCGGGCGAGATACAGGCCAACTCGGCTAGGGTGGAATCCGGAGCGGCCTACTTGGCGGACAGTCAGTATGACCTCATCAGAAGCCTAGCCAAGAACATGGCCTCGGTAGTGGCGGCTAGACGGTATCTGTGGCTACGAAATTGGGCAGCTGACGCTTCCTCGAAGACATGCTTGAGTCGGCTCCCCTTTAAGGGGAAACTCTTATTTGGGGAGGATTTAGAGAAGCTAGTTAAGGACCTGGGTGAGTCTAAGGGAGGCAGACTCCCGGAAGATAGGCCAAAACAAGGGCGCCCTCTAGCCCCAGTGCGTACCCAGCCCAGGGACTCGCGGAGATTTCTCCCAGCCAGGTCAAGTTCCTTTCCCAGGGGCTGTTTTCCCTCGAAGGGACAAGGTTTCAGAGGTTTTCGGGGGGCAGGTCGGGGTTTTGGTGCATCCTCCTCCTCCTCCTTCTCGGGACCCAGGAAACAACAATGAGATGACGGGGGTCCAGGAGGAAGGACGGCCGGTAGGCGGTCGCCTGAGGCTGTTTCTTCCCGCCTGGTCCCGAGTCACGTCCGATCAGTGGGTCCTAGAGGTGATCAGAGAAGGTTATGCTCTCGAATTTTCAAAACAAATACTTCCAGCGTTTGTTCAGTCTCCCTGCGGCTCTTCGGCAAAGAGTGCGGCAATAGAGGCAACTCTTGCCCGTCTAATAGCTCTAGGGGCGGTGGTCCCAGTACCACCAGACCAGTGCGGCTCTGGTCGGTACTCGATTTACTTCGTAGTACCAAAAAAGGAGGGATCCTTTCGACCGATCCTGGATCTAAAACAGGTCAACCGCTGCCTCAGGGTGCCACACTTCTGGATGGAGACCCTACGGTCAGTCATAGCGGCCATAAGGGGAGGGGAGTTCCTAACGTCCCTCGACTTGACAGAAGCCTACCTACATATCCCGGTCAGGAAGTCCCATCAACAATTCCTGAGATTCGCAGTGCCAAAAGGCCACTTTCAGTTCCAGGTCCTACCCTTCGGCCTGGCTACGGCTCCCAGGACGTTCACCAAGGTAATGGTGGTAGTGGCGGCCTTCCTTCGGAAGGAGGGAATATTAGTGCATCCCTACTTGGACGACTGGCTGATCCGAGCGAAGTCGGAAGAGGAAAGTCATTCAGCGACGGCCAGAGTGGTTCAGGTCCTAGAAGAATTGGGGTGGGTCATCAATCGCCCAAAGAGCAGGATGACTCCCTCGCAGGAACTCGAGTACCTCGGAGCAAGATTCGACACCCACAGGGGCAGGATATTCCTGTCGCGTTCAAGATCAAGGGAGCTAAGGCTTCTAGTCACGCAGTTTCTAGGCAGACGAAATCCCTCGGCGTGGCATTATCTTCAGGTCCTGGGAACTATGGCGGCGGCGATAGAGGTAGTTCCATGGGCCAGGGCGCACATGCGACCGCTGCAGCGGGCGCTATTACGTCGATGGTCTCCCCAGCATCAACCTCTGGCAATGCAGTTACCTTGCGCTCCGCGGACCAAACAGTCCCTCCACTGGTGGCGATGCCCAAGGAATCTGGACCGCGGGATGCCCCTCGAACCTCATCAGTGGTTACTGTTGATGACGGATGCCAGCCTGACAGGCTGGGGAGCGCACTGCGAGGACCAGTTCGTCCAGGGCCGCTGGACACCGTTGGAATCACAATGGCTCATCAACAGACTGGAATTGAGGGCCGTCACCCTGGCGCTCAAGGCGGTCACGGCCTTAGTACAAGGAAAAGCAATCCGCGTCCTTTCCGACAATGTCACCGCGGTGGCCTACATCAACCACCAGGGAGGCACCAGCAGTCCCGCCCTGGAGAAAGAGGCGGACGCTCTCTTCCAGTGGGCAGAGTCCAGACTACTGGCACTTTCAGCTCAGCATGTGGCGGGCGAGGACAACGTCACAGTCGACTTCCTCAGCAGGTACAAGATAGACCACGGAGAGTGGGAACTAGAACAGGAGACCTTCGACCAGATAGTGGCCCGTTGGGGTCTCCCAGTCATGGACCTCATGGCGCGGTTCTCTACAGCCAAGGTAGACAGATTCTTCAGCCGAAGGAAGGAAAGAATGTCCGAGGGCTTAGATGCCCTGTCACAAAAGTGGCCTTCGGAAGGTCTTCTCTATGTATTCCCTCCGTGGGCCCTGATCGGAAAGGTTCTACAGCGGGTGGAGTCTCACCAGGGATTGGTAATCCTCATAGCTCCGGATTGGCCTCGCCGCCCCTGGTATGCGGATCTGGTGAGGATGCTCGCCGACCTTCCTTGGCGGCTCCCTTACAAAAGGGACCTGCTGAGGCAAGGCCCGGTTCGGATGCCTCACGTGGATCGATTCTCGCTTACGGCCTGGCTATTGAAAGGGCACGGCTCCTAAAGCGAGGCTACTCAGGTGCAGTAATCTCGACACTGTTGAAGGCTAAGAAGCGCTCGACCTGTCTATCTTATGTAAGAGTTTGGCGCATATTCGAAGCCTGGTGTGCAGAGCATCGTCGGAAACCTCTTTCGGCCTCTGTCCCAGAGGTTCTGGAATTCTTGCAAGCAGGTTTTGATAAGGGTCTGGCGCACAGCTCCCTGCGAGTCCAGCTAGCGGCGCTCGCTTGCTATAGAGGCAAGGTCCGTGGCAAACCCTTAGGGGCACACCCGGACGTCTCCAGGTTCCTAAGAGCAGTTAGTCGGCTACGTCCTCAACGGAGGTCGGTCATCCCCCCTTGGGACCTTAACTTAGTGTTGAATGCCATGATCGGGGAACCCTTTGAGCCAGTAAAGAGAGCCTCCTTAAAGGATTTAACCCTAAAGACAGTTTTTCTGGTCGCTATCTGCTCGTCCAGGAGGGTTTCGGAATTGCAGGCGCTGTCTTCTCAGCCCCCCTTCCTAACCTTCCTCAAGGACAAGGTGGTGCTGCGCACAGTGCCTTCCTTCTTGCCCAAAGTTATCTCTCCCTTTCATGTAAACCAGACAGTCACCCTGCCGGCCTTCTCGGCCAAGGGACAGGAAGGTAGGGTTAGCAAGCTGCGTCTCCTAGACGTCCAGAGGGCCTTGAAACGTTACCTATCTCGCACAGCGCCATTCCGAAAGTCCGACCGACTGTTCATCCAGTTCGGGGGGCCGCACAAAGGGGAAGCGGCGGCCAAGGCCTCGATCTCCAGGTGGATCAGAGAGGCGATTGCCTCCGCCTACATCCTGAAAGGGAAGCAGGCTCACTCCACTCGAGCACAGGCGACCTCTTGGGCGGAATTCAGCCTTGTTCCTCCGCTGGATATTTGTAGAGCAGCGACTTGGGCCTCGCTGCATACCTTCACCAAACACTATAGACTGGACGGGCAGAGTTCAGCGGACGCTCGGTTCGGTCTAGCGGTTCTTCAGGCCGGTATGCCGGATCCCACCCAGGGTTGAACTGCTCTGGTACATCCCAGAAGTAAAGGGACTGGACTGGAGTGACGATAAGGAAATAGTAATTAGATCTTACCTGCTAATTAGTGTTCCTGAAGGAACGACAGTCCAGTCCCTGATCCCTCTCGGTTCCGGCAACTGATAAGACCTCAGGTTCATTGAAGAGCATCGGACCAAGCGTAATCCCTCAGCATCGGGCGTAATCCCTCAGCGTAATCCCGAGCGTAATCCCTCAGCATCGGGCGTGTAGCAGCAGCACTTGTGGATATTCAGCAGACTAACCGTGTCCGTGCCGCTGAATATCCCACAGAGCGGCATTTACATGGTTAACAGGTCTGCAAACCATGTAAATGCCTCTGAGTATCCCCCCCCCCTCCTCCCATAACTCTGGCCTGTGTTTGTCCAGAAGATTCACCAAAATCTTTTACTTAAATATAAGAACATAAAATATGCCATACTGCGTCAGACCAAGGGTCCATAACTCCCAGTATCCTGTTTCCAACCAATGCAAGTCACAAGTACCTGTCAGGGTCCCAAAAGGTACATGGTTTCTAAGCTGCTTATCCCAGGGGTAAGCAGTGGATTTCCCTGGTGCTTTTTAATAATGGTTTATGGATTTTTCCTCCAGGAAGTCATCCAAACCTCTTTTAAATCCAGCTATATTAACTGCCTTTGCTACATCCTCTGGTAATAAATTCCAGACTTTGATTACACATTGAGCAAAAAAATATTTCCCCCTATTAGTCTTAAATGTGCTACATTGAGTGCCCCCTAGTCTTTCTACTTTTTTGATGGAGTAAACAACTGATCTGCATTTACCCTCTTGTAGACCTCTAACATATCTCCCCTCAGACATCTCTTTTCCAGGTTGAAGAGCCCTAACCTTACAAGTGAATATCCGGGGTTAAGGGGTCGGTGGGCAGGGCTAAGCGGCTATGGTGCTTAGCCTTGCCCAGATGAATATTGGACCCTTTCTTCTTACTGAGCCACTCCATGCTGCGTTTGTTTGTGCTTTGGGTCATTGTCCTGCTGAAAGAAGGATCTTCTCCCAATTTCAAGTCTATGTCAGATGGAATAGATTTTTCTGCATGTTCTGTCTGGGCTTTGCACCATGCTAATAAAGACAAAGTCTGCTCTGTTGGTGTCCAGTCAATATACAACCACAAAAAGAAACATGGCATCTAATTCTCAAGTTGGGCATTTACTAAAAACAATAAAAACTATTTGTTCCTAGTATTTCATTCTGTTATGTATTTAGCAACCTCATAACAGCAAGTTGACTTCTGTGGAGGGACATTTTCAAAGCGTTTTAGCCAGTTAACAGACCTGTCAACTGGCTAAAATGCGATCACCATGATATTCAGGAGCACTAACTAGTTAGTACCATTGAATATTCCCACAGACTGCCAAACAAACACCGGCTTAAAACCGGGGCCGTCTGTGGGTGGAGTGGGAGCGTTGACAGCCGCTATCTGGTCCGTGGTGATATTCAGTCTCTAACCAGATAGCTTAAGCGGTTAAAATGAGGACTGGTGAATGGCTGTCCTAACTTTAACCAGTTAGTGACTGAACATCGCCGCTAGCTGGACAGTGGTGCTGATGTCTGGGCAGAAACCGGATGTTCCACTACTGAATATCTGGTTTTGATTGCAGTGGTGGCAGCTCGGTGCTTCATATGGCCTAGTCACTGCCGCTAAATGTGCTCCTCTTTGTGTTTTAGCTTTTTCAACATGCAATTAAAATACAGAAAGGACAGCGTTTCCCCTTTCATTTAGTCAGTTGAGACTCCCAACACCGCGTCCATCATGGTTCCTTGTTTCGTTGTAAAACTTCCTCAGCGGCTGGGTAAAGAGGAACAGTCTTCGGGTGCTTTCAGTGATTACATTACACTTGCTGCAATGAGGTTCCTAAATATATATTCTAACAGATTTAATAATATATTTGTTACTCTTTCTAAATGCATTTTGGTTTTTTAGCTTTATACAGCCGAGTTTTAGAGTTGATTTTTGTGGTTTGTAGATAGACTTTGCACCAATCATCTTTTCCTTGGTCTTTTTAAGCATTTCTGTAATTATTCTTTTATGTTGAAAGTGTAGAGTATGTTGTGTATATCAGTGAAACAAACGCCTACTTTAATGCATTTTGAATCATATTTTTAGAGAGCCGAATTTGAAAAATGTGCCGGGGTGTGATGATTTCTACTAGACACCACAATTTGTTTCATCAATTGTAATGCAACTGATTGGATTAGCACTTTGAAGACTCCCCAAATGCCCGTCCTCTCCCTGATGGAAGCAGGATCCACAGCTGACTTCTGCGATTAACAATATATTGCTGCACCCCTGGTTGGGACGGCTGAAGGAGCAAGCTCACAAAATGAGAGAACTCTGTTGACAATTTGATCCCTTAGGGCTTAGTTCAGGCCTTTTATTTGAGCATCAGTCTGCCGAATCAGGAAGAATGGAAATTCCTTGGACTTTTCCAATACCGGATGTAGCGCCATGAGTGCCCACAGAATATTCTTCAAAGGAGATAGTAACAAATATAGAAATGCCTGAAACAAAATCACAAATGTACTTATAAATACAGTTAGTTATTAAAATCTACAGTGGTTAAAGTGGCCACTGTGCCCCCCTGCATGCCATTGAACAGGTAGGATCTGGGCTGCCTGTCATTCCTTGGATCTCTTTTATGTGTTGCCAGGTGCTCTGATTGCCTTACTAGAGGCTGTTTTTGGTGTACCCAGGAGGCAGAGTGTCGCCCTTCCTTGCTTGCCTGCGGCCGTCGTGATGGCTTTGCAGACCAGGTAAAATCCTCTGTAGTTCCTCCCAGAGCTTGGCCTGTACACAGTACTAATGAATCCCCCCTCTGCGAGTAAACCTCTGAGGGGAATTGTCCGAGGAATGAGTATTCTAGTAGCGTACCCATCCCTTTACCTGCAAGCCAATGTAACTCAGTAGATGGCAGCACACCAAGACCAAAATGGTTAGGGTTGTACTTGCTGCACCATAAGGCTTTGTTTAGGTTGCAAGTGCAACTCTGCATATTATCCCCTGTGCCTTCATTTAGGGTTGTATCTGCTGCTCCCTGCAAGTTACCCCCATGTCTTCTTTGAAATGTATAAGTTATTTCGCTGCTGTTCCTTGCTCTTACCATGAAGGGAATATAAAGCAACGGAATTTCTATTCTTTCAGAAACCAGGGCTGCAGTAAGAGAGCTGCAGATGGCAGGTGTCAACATCTATATAGATTTGTGCAGGGAGAGGGGTAGTGTTGGAATTATACCAGGGAGAGGGGCAATGGCAAAATCGTGCCAGGGAGGGAGAGGGCAAGGAGAGTGGAAAGGCTGAAATTGTGCCAGGGAGGGGAAATGGGGGAATTATGCAAGAGAGAGAGAGACTCTAGAAATGTTGGCTAGCATTAGTAGGGGCAGGGAAGCATTGTGTGTGTCTGGGAAAGAGGTCACTTCCCGCCCTGGCCTAACTCCCACAGGTCACTTCTAGCCCTTGCCCCAGCCATGTAGGTCACTTCTGGCCCTGGCCCCAAGCACAGTTCCACTTCATTTTTCTATAAATTAAACCTCGGACAACAGGCCTAATTGGGCCAGAGCGACAGGCAGCACCTTCTGCTTCTTCCTCTCTTCCTTTCTCTAACTAAACTCGGAATTGTGGGTAGATGTGAAATCTTTGACCTCTCCAGCTTCCGACTGGCCAAATTCTCCTCTGTGCTCCACTTGGCTCTTAAAACGATCAGGGGCATAATGCAGTCCCAAGAGGAAATGACAGGCCAAGATAGCCATGCAGAGAAGAGCTGCATATGTTCAGAAGCTACAATTCAACAATGTCCTGGCTGCACCTTCATGATAGGCATAAAGGTATAGAGTGACTGAGCAAAGAATAAGATAGGAGGGTACTTTTTTTTTTTTAAGTGCTGTCACGTCAATGCTGACCCAGCAGCCCCTGGTTTTTCTTGGCAAGATATGACCAGAGGTAGATTGCCAGGCCTTTTCTTCCGAAGCAATGGAGGGTAAAATGACTTACGCAAGGTCACAAGGAGTCCAGTAGGAATTGAACCCCAGCCTCCTGGGTGTTAGGCTGTTGCTGTAACCACTAGGCTACTGCTGCACTCCAGGAGGGTGCTACATGTGTGAAATATAAGGCATCCCAAGAGGTTTTCATCAGAGGTGTACAAGCGTGCACAGTGTGCTTTTCTATTTTCCAAATAGGAAATGCTTTTATTTTTTGTTTTAACTTTCTAGGATGGTTACTGTGTAGTTGGTCAGCAGACTGTGTCCTTTAGTACAGCTTCACCAACGGAACATAAACCTACTGCGCAAGATTTAAAGGTAAGTTGGCAGATTATATTTTTATAGCTAGAATACACTAATGTTTAAAAAATTCTCCTAAATTAATATTTTGAAGTGATTTGTTGTTTTTCCTTTTAACTGACTGTGCGCAGACAGGAAGGGTCTTTGCAATGATCACGGCCCACAGGCAGCAGTCTGCCTGCAGGGCTTCCATCCCCCGCAGGCAGAAGAAAAGCCATGATTGAGGCAAAGACCCTCCGTCTGCAAACAGGAAGGGTCTCTACCTGCAGGGCAGGGCTTGGGCTTCCCTCCCCCCCAAGAAAAAGCTCTTCTCCTGCCTCTTACTGAGGGAACACCACTCTCACTTTTGTCATGCCTCCTCTCTCCTACTCCTTCTCCTTCTCTCATCAACCCCAACCCTGGCCCCCCCCCTAGACTTTTTTCACACTCCCAGGGCAGATCAGTACGTAATCTTTCTAATCTTGTTCATATCCCTCTTCTCTCCTCTTTTCATGCGCCTTGTGGAATGCACATTCTGTCTCCAATAAACTTGCCTTCATTCATGACCTCTTTATCTCTGATACTCTACATCTCCTGGCTCTTACTGAAACTTGGCCTCTCCCTGAAGATTCAGCTTCAGTCGCTGCCCTCTGTCACGGAGGCTACCTATTTTCCCATACACCTCAGCCCATTGGCGATCGTAGCTGTGTTCGGTTCCTGATCTCCAGGAACAAGCAGGAATAAGTCCTCACATATGGGTACGTCGGAACCGACGGAGCCTGCGCGGGAAAGCTCCCCAGCTTCCCAGAAAAGAAGCTTTTGGGGCCTCCCACTGCACATGCGCGCTGCCTTCCCGCCTTCCTGACCAGCTCTCCTCAGTTTCTCTTTTTCCGCGGAGCCAGCAGGTCGTGTTCCTGTCACCGCTGAAGAAATTCTTGTTTTAGTTTGTTTCTTTAGACCGCGTACCTGCCTTCCCCATACCGAAACCGGTACCGCCGGTCTCTCTCTTTCTTTCTTTCAAAAAAAAAAAAATCTTTATTTTTGCACAACTTGGTGACTTCGGTTAGGCCTCAGGCCTACACAAATTCTCCTCATGGAGAAACCAGCCCCTGGTTTCAAGAAGTGTACCAAGTGTAGTGCTGTTATTTCTGTCACAGACACCCATGACTGGTGTCTTAAATGTTTGGGACCTGACCACTCCATTCCGGACTGCCCATCCTGCTCCCAGATGTCTAAACGTGGTTTGCAGAACCGGGCCAACAAATTCCATGTGCTGTTTGCTTCAGATAATCCAGCATCACAGTCATCCAGGTCTTCCTCTCCGGATGGATCTCAGGTAACCAAACCTTCTTCTTCGGGCAGGTCCTCAAAGAGCAAATCTCCTTCAAAGCATCGAGAGGCTCTCACTTTTGAATCTGAGGATCCTGCCCCAGCCAAACAACCCCGGCGGGAAGCTCTGGCTTCCAAAGCTCCATCTATGGGGTTACAGGTTGACATCGATGGCACGGCCTCGACCGATCACCTGTTAGACTGCTCTGGGGTACCGGCCCATACCGGTACCGACATCCAGGCAGCAGTGGCGTCTATGAGCAATACTGTTCAGACCATGCAGCAGGCCATGCTGGCTTTCATTAAAGCTGCGACGCCCTCGGTACCGCATCCAGCGGTTCCGGGTCCGGTATCGTTTCCCATATCGGAACCGAGACCATCGTCTTCCAAACGCAGATCGGTTCCGCATGCCGGATCCGGGTTTTCACCCGATACCGATCCCATACCCGGTACGCCCGATGTCGATACCGAACGGTATGCGTATCGTGCGTTGGAAGCAAATAGAGGATACTCTGATTCTTCTGAGGATTTTGACTCCTCTGAGGACTCTGATGAGCTGTCTCTAGTTCTTCCTGAAGACCCTTCTTCCCCAAAGAGGAGAATGTCTCCACCAGAGGATTTGTCCTTTCAAGACTTCATTATAGAACTAGCTAAAGGACTTTCTATTACCACATCCTCTGAAAAAGAACCTAGATCAAAGAAACTGGATATTTTAGGATACCCTAAGGTTCCTAAAGAGGCAGTCACCCTGCCTATCCATGAAATCCTTCAAGAACACTTGATGGACTTATGGGAGGCTCCTCTAACGTTGTCTCTTTATTCTCGTAGGTTGGACATCATGTACCGGGTCCCTTCTCCTCCTGGTTTTCAAAAGACTCAGCTGCCTCACCATTCCATTGTGGTGAAGTCTGCGCTGAAAAAGATTAAGAGTACCAAAAGGCACTCTTCTACCCCTCCAGGGCGAGAATGTAAGACCCTAGACTCTTTTGGTAGGAAAATCTTCCAGGCTAGTATGCTTATAGCCAGGATTACTTCATACAGTCTGTATATGGGCATGTTTCTCAGGGAACTTGCCCTAAAGGTACGGCATTTTGCCCCCTTTATCCCTGAGGATAAAAAGGAGGAGTTCATTTCTATAGTGAAACAGCTTCTAGATGTTTCTAAGTTCTCCAACAGAGCAGCCTTTGATTCCTTTGAAGGTGCCGGTAGAGCTTCAGGCATTGCCATTGCAGCCCAACGACTTGCTTGGCTCCAGGCCTCTGACCTAGAACCCTGGGTCCTGGATGGCTTACAGAATCTGCCCTGTACAGGTGAGAACTTATTTGGTAAAGACTGGCAAATTAAAGCCACTCAAATGGACGCAGAAAATGCTACCTTAGATAGACTTTCTAAGTCTACCTCTACTCCTGCCAAGAAAAAGTCTTTCAAGAGGCCTTACTACAAGAAGGCCAGATTTTCCACAAATACTGGCCAACAATCTTCTCAGCCTCGCTTTGCTGCTAAACGTCAGCAGCCTAAACAGGCAAGGTCAAAGCCTGCAGTGTCTGCCACTCCTCAGCAGGCTCAACCCTCTCAGGGGTTTTGACTTGCCCCTAGAGAACTTAACCTTTCTGGCTCTAGAACAACCAGAGCCGCTCACCATTCCCGGAAGGTTAGCTCACTTTGCTCCCAGATGGGGGCAAATTACATCAGAGCAATGGACCCTCTCTATCATCAGAGAGGGCTACAAACTTCGTTTTTCCAACCTTCCTCCATATACCATGGTGAGGCACTTCAATTCTCCCCCATCTCTCCTGGGCCTGTTGGGTCAGGAAGTCTCTTCTCTCCTTGCCCAAGGGGCAATAGAAGAGGTTCCTCTTCTTCAACAAGGGACAGGATTCTACTCCCCTTATTTTCTCATACCAAAGAAGACAGGGGGATTCAGACCTATCCTAGATCTGAGAGAATTGAACAAATTTCTGTACAAGGAGAAATTCAAAATGCTTTCTCTAGGATTTCTCCTTCCATACCTTCAGAGTCAGGATTGGCTTTGTTCTCTAGATCTCAAGGATGCGTACACACATATACTCATCCACCCATCCCACAGAAAATATCTAAGATTTCTGTTTCAGGGAAAACATTTCCAGTACAGAGTACTTCCCTTCGGTCTAGCCTCTGCTCCAAGAGTGTTTCACCAAATGCATGGCAGTTGTTGCCGCATTTCTAAGAGGTCTGGGAATTTTTGTATTCCCATATCTGGACGACTGGCTCATCCGAGCTCCATCTCAGTCAGAGGCCCAGATTTCCCTGGACCGCACAAGGCACATTCTGCAGTATCTGGGACTGGTGGTAAACCTTCCCAAGTCTCAACTTATCCCTACTCAGTCTCTGGAATTCATAGGGGCCCAGTTGGACACCACCACTGCAAGGGCCTACCTACCTCAAGTCCGGGGCCAACGTCTGGTGTGCTTGGCCTCCCAAGCTCAGTCCAGCAGTCACTTGACAGCCAGAGAAATGCTGCGACTTCTGGGCCACATGGCCTCCACGGTACACGTGGTGCCCTACGCTCGTCTTCATATGAGAGCAGCTCAATGGACCTTGGCCACCCAGTGGACTCAAGCATCAGGAGCGCTCTCCGACCAAATCCTCACCTCAAAGCGTCTGTTTTGGTCCCTCCAATGGTGGATGTCCACCAAGAATCTGTTGTTGGGGGCCCCCTTCCAACCTTTGTTGCCCCAAGCAACCCTCACAACAGATGCCTCCCAAACAGGGTGGGGAGCCCATCTTCAACACCTCTCCACTCAGGGTGCTTGGTCTCCACAAGAGACCACCCTTCACATCAACCTCCTGGAACTGCGAGCAATCTTCTTTGCCCTCAAAGTCTTCCATACCCTCCTTGTCAACCTGACCGTCCTAGTCCATACAGACATTCAGGTGGCCATGTTCTACATAAACAAACAAGGAGGGACAGGCTCTCTGTCGCTTTGCAACGAAGCTCTCAGATTATGGGCCTTCGCCAGAGAGCATCAAATTCATCTTCTGGCAGTGTATCTTCCAGGGGTTCAAAACTCTCGGGCAGACAGACTCAGTCGAGTTCTGCTTCCACACGAATGGTCCTTGCATATGGACCAGATACGCAGAATCTTTCAGGAATGGGGAACCCCGGACATAGACCTCTTTGCAAGTCCGTGGAATGCCAAACTTCCCCGGTTCTGTTCCAGGACTCCGTGTCAGAGAGCTCAGGCCAACGACGCCTTTCTCCTACATTGGGGTCAGGAATTCCTATATGCCTTTCCACCCATTCCTTTGATTCCCAAGACTCTGTTCAAACTCCAGAGGGATCACGGATCGATGATCCTCATAGCTCCACGCTGGCCATGCCAAGTGTGGTTCCCTCTACTTCTGCATCTCTCCCAGGGACCCTCCCTGGACCTGGGAGCTGCGCCAGACCTTCTGTCTCAGGAGGAGGGGACTTTGTGGCACCCAAACCCCAAGTCCCTACACCTCAGAGCTTGGTTACCGAAGGCCTAAGCCTTCATGACTTCAATCTTTCTCAACCAGTGAAAGATATCCTTCATGCCTCTAGGAAACCCTCCACGAGGCGTTCCTATGCTTTCAAATGGAAACGCTTTTCCATTTGGTGTGCTCAACAGGGTCTTGACCCTCTAGCACTTCCTTTGAATTCTCTATTAGACTATCTCCTGCATCTTTCTAATGCAGGCCTTAAGACGAATTCAGTAAGAGTCCATTTGAGTGCTATTGCAGCATCTTTAAAACCTATAAATGGACAACCTGTCTCCTCTCATCCTCTTATTGCAAGGTTCATGAGTAGCCTGACTCTAACTAAACCTCCCATCGGGCCTCCTCCGGTAGCATGGGATTTGAACCTAGTTCTAGGTCAGCTTATGAAGCCACCTTTTGAACCGTTGGTTTCTACCTCCTTGAAATTTCTTTCCTGGAAGGTCCTTTTCCTTATTGCAGTCACTTCGGCTCGCCGCATCAATGAGCTACAGGCCTTAGTGGCTCATCCACCTTATACCAGGTTTCATCATGATAAGGTGGTCCTTAGGACGAATCCCCACTTTATGCCCAAAGTGGTCTCGCCTTTTCATCTTAATCAAGAGGTATATCTACCTGTCTTTTTTCCAGCTCCTCATGCATCCAGTGCAGAGAGGAACCTTCATACTCTAGATTGTAAAAGAGCTCTTGCCTTTTACCTCAACAGGACTCAGCCACATCGAAAGTCTTCCCAGCTTTTCGTGGCTTTTGATCCTTCTCATTTGGGACTTCCAGTCTCTAAACGTACACTTTCCAATTGGATTGCTCAGTGTATTTCCTTTGCTTACCAGAGTAAAAATATTTCTCTGGAAGGCCATGTCACAGCTCACAATGTGAGAGCCATGGCCACTTCTATGGCTCATCTTCACTCTGTATCCATAGATCAGATCTGTCGAGCCGCCACCTGGGCCTCGGTTCATACCTTCACAGCCCATTACTGTTTGGACAAGGACTCCCGTCGGGATGCCTTGTTTGGTCAGGCTGTCCTCAAACACCTGTTCCATACTTGAACAACTCCTGCCCACCTTCCCAGGATGGATGCCTGAGATCCATACGAAGATGGCGAACCCTTGGAAGGGGATCTCCCAGGTATCTTAGCTAGGGAGTTCCCATATGTGAGGACTTATTCCTGCTTGTTCCTGGAGATAGCACAGTTACTTACCTGTAACAGGTGATCTCTGGGAACAGCAGGAATTAGTCCTCACAACCCACCCACCTCCCCTAGGAGTTGTATCTTCTATCTATCTTCCTTTCCTCTCTCTATTGTCTCAGCTATAAACTCGAACTGAGGAGAGCTGGTCAGGAAGGCGGGAAGGCAGCACGCATGTGCAGTGGGAGGCCCCAAAAGCTTCTTTTCTGGGAAGCTGGGGAGCTTTCCCGCGCAGGCTCCGTCGGTTCCGACGTACCCATATGTGAGGACTAATTCCTGCTGTTCCCAGAGATCACCTGTTACAGGTAAGTAACTGTGCTTTCTCTCATTCCTGCCAATTTCAGCCCCTCCGTCTGCCTCTATCTAATTCCTGGGCTTCCTTTGAAGTCTATGCCATCCGCCTACTTTCTCCACTACCTTTTCAGCTAGCTGTCATTTATCGACTCGCCCAACAAGTCCACCTCTCCTTTCTCACTGACTTTGACTCCTGGCTCTCCTCCTTTCTGTATGCGTCTTCCCCTTCCCTTATTTTTGGGGATTTTAACATTCACGTAGATGACCCTTCAGACCCTTATGCCTTAAAGCTCCTTTCATTAACCTCCTCATTCAACCTTCAGTTGTGCTCTACTGCTCCTACTCACAAGCATGGCCACTGCCTTGATCTCATTTTCTCCTCCAACTGCTCTCAAACCTCTCCACCTCAGTTCTGCCCTTATCTGACCATCACCAGCTAACATTCATCCTTAACCACTCCCCATCTCGGTCTTGCCCGATCTCCACCAACATGTTGAGGAATCTTCAATCGACCCTTCAACTTGCTCCATTGCTGTCTTATCACCTCTTTCCTCCACTATGTCATCTGAGTCCATTGCTCTCATCTGCTGTGGATGCACTTGCTCCTCCTATTCCACGCCCTGTGAGGCATACCGTATCTCAACACTGGCTGTCCTTGATAACATGCTACCTACGGTCCTGTGCCTGCTCAGCTGAGCATCTTTGGCTTAAATCATGTACCCTTAATGACTACTTACATTTCAAATTCATGCTAGCCTCTTTCCAGTCAGCCATAGCGCTCATCAAGCAAGAGTATTACGTCCATCATACTCTTTTGCCTCCGACCCTCGCTGTCTCTTTGCTATGCTCAACTCTCTCCTCAAGGTCCCTCCTCTCCCAATCCCTCTTTCACTGTCTGCCCATACCGTGGCTAACTATTTCCATGACAAAGTTCAGAAGATTAGCTTTGAATTCTCCGCAGGGTCACTTCCACCTCATCTTCCCCCTCTTCAATCCCAAATCCTTCCCTCACCTTTGGTCACCCTTTCTTCCTTTTCTGAAATTGCTGAGGAGGAAACTGTAAATCTTCTCTCGTCCTCCACACTGACTACCTGCTCTTCTGATCCTATTCTCACCCGTCTACTAAGCTCTATCTCTTCCACCGTCATTCCTTCCATCTGTCATATCCTTATCCTTTCACTTTCCATTGCAACTGTTCCTCTGGCCTTCAAACATGTTGTGGTTACACCTCTCCTCAAAAAGCCCTCACTAGACCCTGCCTGTCCTTCCCTTTTCTTCCCTCCTTCCCTTTTCTTCAAAACTACTTGAATGGGCGGTTCACTGCCTCTGTCTTGACTTGACTTTCTTTCGTCTCAAGACCTTCTGGACCCACTGCAATCTGGCGTTCATTCTCTACATTCCACAGAAACAGCTTTTGCCAAAGTCTCCAGTGACGACTTCTCTCCAAATCCAAAGGCCTCTACTCGATCCTCATCCTTCTTGACCTTGCTGCCTTTGACACTGTTGATTAACACCTTCTCCTCGATACCCTGTCCTCGCTTGCATTTAGGGGCTCTGTTCTGTTTTGGGTTTCTTCTTATCTCTCCCATTGCACTTTTAGTGTTTGTTCTAGTGAATCCTCCTCTACTGCCATCCTGCTTTCAGTTTGTGTACCTCAGGCCTCTGTCTTGGGACCTCTCCTTTTCTCTCTGTACACTCAGTCCCTTGGTGCACTTATTTCCTCCCATGGTTTTCAGCGCCATCTTTATACTGACGACTCTCAGATCTACCTTTCTGCGCCTGAGATCTCTCCAAGAATCCAGGTCCGGTTCTCTGCCTGCTTATCCAACATTGCTGCCTGGATGTCTCACCGCCTCCTGAAACTGAACATGGCCAAAACTGAGCTCCTTATCTTTCCCCCTAAACCCACCTCCCTCCTTTCTCCCCTCTATTTCTGTGGGTAACGCTACACTCCTCTCTATTTCCTCCACTTGCAACCTTTGACTCTGCTCTCTCTTTCTCTGCACACATTCAACCTGTCGCTTATTTCTCTTTAACATTGGCAAAATTCTTCCCTTCCCTTCCTTTCCTTTCTATGCATACACATACTGCTAAGACCCTCATCCACTCAATAGTCACCTCCCGTCTTGACTATTGTAATCTGCTCCTCACTGGTTTCTCTCTGAATCATCTTTCTCCCCTTCAATCTGTTCAAAACAGCTGCACAGCTTATCGTCCACCAGTGTCACTATAGTCACGTAACCCTTCCTCTTAAGTCACTGGCTCCCTGTCCATTTCCGCATCCAGTTCAGACTTCTCCTACTGACCTACAAGTGCACTCATTCTGCAGCTCCTCACTACCTTTCCTCTCTTATCTCACTCTACACTCCTCCTCGGGAACTCCGTTCCTCCTCCTTTTATCTGTGCCCTTCTCTGCCACGGTCAACTCCAGACTTCGTTCATTCCACCTTGCTGCTCCATATGCCTGGAACAAACTACCTGAATCGGTGCATCGGGCTCCTCCTCTGGTCCTGTTCAAGTCCAGGCTGAAGACCCACCTCTTTGAGGCTGCTTTTGGATCCCGATGCTCCTCTTGTCCACTACTTATGTGTATCTCACCATACTCTAGTCCCCAGTTTCACCATGTGTTTTGTCTTGATTAGATTGTAAGCTCTGATGAGCAGGGACTGTATCTTACATCTATATGTACAGCTCTGCGTACGCCTTTTAGCGCTAAAGAAATGATTAGTAGTAGATATGCAAAGGATTTATGCTCCTAACTTGGCCTCTTTCAAAATTTACTATGCCTGAGTGCCTAAATATTTTCTTAAAATTTCACTAAATTCCTAAATTTAGGAGCATAAAATGTGGGTGGAAGCAGGGGTGGATTTAGGGCAGGAAAAAGAAGTCAGGAGCTTAGCACTGATTTTTAGCACTGGGCACCTAAATTAGGCTCATAAATTTAGGCAAATAAGTTTAGGAGCATACATTTTAAGCTCCTAAATTAGAATGAATTTTCAGCTGAAAACTTTAGGCTCCTAAGTGTGGTTGAAGATAGAGCACAAATATAGAAGCCTACATTTAGGAGCTCAGGTTTTTTTTTAATATTGGGCCCTTAGACTATAGCTTGGTTTGGTGGTAATGTACATTCCTACACTAACAGGTTAAGCATGGCTCTCTGATGCTCTATTGAACGTTTCCAGCTCTTTTTTGTTGCCTCATCTTTCTCTTTGTGAATGAAGCGTCCAAAATATTGTGTTATACATTGCCCAAACCTTTCACTTAGGAACTTTTTAAGTTTCGTATTCCGTTCTGTAATAGTTGGTGATCATATGCATTATCTGTGCCACAGTCAATGATTGTTTTCAGTATTTTTGTGCCATTTCACCTAGGCCGTCATCCATTCCATTGAACCACAGAGAATATCAAAATTAGGCAAAAGCAGGGTGACAGTCACTGGTCAAAATTTATCAGTGCTCTCGAGACTGTTCTTGACTGGAACCAGTAGCTGTGGCGCAACTCAGTAAGTAAAAGAATTTCCGACTTGATGTTTGAAGAATTTTAATGATTAAACATGTCAGCCCTGTTTTCGGTGCATGCAGTAGTTTACGTTGGGTACCAGCGTACCAACTTTAGCCAGTGAATTCAGCAAGCATGTTTGTAAGATGGAGAATGCTGTATACTCTCAACCAGCCTTCAGACTGAAGCAGCCCATATGAAGAAGGATCAACACGGTCATCTGCCTTTGGCTTGCATCCTTTGCACTTTTATATTGCTTGTCAAGACAGTCCATTAGAGAGTAAGCTGGGAGTCTCTTGCCAGTAAACCAGGATTATCATCTCAAGATAATGATAGATAAAGTTTAGTTTGTTGGGTTACATATATCATTCAGCAGTTATATACAGCAGACTCTTGTAAGATAAGATGTTTCACCATGGTGATCCTGTGGTCTGGGATCAAGCTGTAGCCGGATGTGTTTTACACTATGAGCTTTTTAACAGCAACTCATGCTTGTAATCCAATAAATGGTGAGACTTCTGTGGACATGGGAGAGAGATGAATAAACTGATGTATATAGATATATATATATAAAAACATGGATATACATTGCAAAACCATTAATTTAAAAGTAATGCAATGTACATTAAGGTGTTTTATAGTTGGTTGTATCATTTCTTATACTATGTTTATACATTTTATATTTACTGATTTTTGTGGTAGTGTAGCGTGCGGTGGGAAGCGGTTTTCATTAAAACACAGAACAGACAGCAATTCAAGGAAAGCAAAATCAGCTTTTATTCTGTCCCAGCTTGTTAAACCTCCACAAAGCAAAACCCAGAACAGACAGCAGTTCAGGGAAAACAAAATCAATTTTAATTCTGTCCCAGCTTGTTAAACCTTCAAAAACTGGTTCTCCCAGCCCTTCTTCCAGCTCCAGTTAAAGTTCCTACCTCAGGATTACTTTGCACGACTTGCCTTGGAAGGACTTCTGTCTCCTAAGGCCTCTCTCCTTCCTGTAGCCTGCTGGGCTCTTAACCTCTCCCCCTGACCCATGCCCTCGCAGCCTTGAACTCTGGACTGCAGACTCTCTTAAAGGGGACTGTTGATAATCCCTTTGGAGAGGGACAGGTAGCATTCTATATACCCCATCACATTTTATTTATTTATATTGTTTCTGGAATGTTTCTTACATGGTGACAAAAGTGGGATAGGCAGAATATATGTGTTTTAAATAAATAAATATCTACTTTGCAGAATCCTCCTATGTGCAAAGAACATTCTATACAATTTACGTGTTCGTGAACTCATGTTGAGTTGCTACCGTGACAGAAATTGAATATAACTGGAAGTCATTGCATTCATTTATTTAGCTTAGAAATGAATGTACTAATGTGCTGAATCTTACTGAGCTCCTTAAAAGGAATGCCAGAATAAACCAGGTCATGCCATAGCAATAGTGAAACGAACCAGAGGAACATTAAAGGATAAAGGCATGTTACGGTAAATTCTTTTTTGAAGAGCTAGCTCTAATCTGATGTTTCTCTTCCAGAATACCAGTGAACCATACAAATGACACTCTGGCTATTCTTTCTCTGCCACCGAGCCGCAAGGAACTGAAGAGTTTATGTGTTGGTTTGAACGAAGAAAACTGTGTTCCTCTGCATTACCTCTCTCTGCCATCATGTCAGAGAATTCATCCAGATACCACCTGGCTCAGGTGATATTCTATATTTGTAATATAATTTAGTCATGTAGCATTATCTTGTAGTAATGCTTGTGTTAAAGGGGCAGTTGCCAATACAGAGCACCTAGCCATGGACCACCAGCAGATTGGGGTATACTGAGCACACTGTTCTGTGAAATAGTGCAGAGGATGCTGATTGTGTTTATTTGGGTACTTTTATTATGCTGACACCCCCTTGTTTAAAAACAAAATCTTCTTTCCCAAGTTCACTGTTCCTATAGTTGTACTATATTCATCTCTGTGTCAGGCCTGCTTAGTGTTCTGATAAAGATCAGTACAGCGGTTGCTCTCTTTAATTATGTAGCCCTTTTCCTCACGATAATAGTCTAGAGAACAATGAGATTTTTTTACCAGTTAGTACAATAGATCATGATACAATCCTTGGATGCCTTCTCCTTGCCAAGGTTCCCTCCTCTAGTTCATGGGAGAGTATTCCATTGTGAAAGCTGCAGGAGTCCCCAAAGAATAACCTGCAAGTCAATACTGCCCCATGGACCCGTTTCTCCCATCCCCTGCCACTGCTTCCAAGATTGAACCGCTGCCAGCCCATGTCACTTCTCTTCCCGGCCCTCCCACTGCAGTCCAGAAGTTCTGCCTTCAATTCAATTTTCTCACCTGGGTCCACCTTGCACTATACACAGGCTGTCCCCGCTGACTTTCAGATGGTCTGCTTCTCCACTCCCCTCATCACGTTCTTGGCAGTATTCATGACAATCGCTTACATCTTCCCTCCGCTTCTCAGGCCTGGTTAGTATCCACACGCTCTTCTGCCTTCTATTTCATCGCTCCTGCCTCCTGCCCTCAGACTTGAAACATCCTTTACCAAGTTTAAATCTCTCTTAAAAACTTACCCTTTTAACACTGCTCATAATTTGTCTGCTTCATGACCCTACAGCTACCTTCCTCACTGACTCTGCCTTCTGCTGTTTCCCTCGCTCTTCGATCCTTTCCCCCCTTCTAGCTCCCCATGATTGAATGGTTTTAATCTTTTCTTTCTATAATGGCTTTCCTCCCTCTCTATCTATCTTGATTCTCAATCTTTGTTTTTATATTGTACACTGCTGTGCTGTGCCAGTGAACGGCGGTTAATCAAGTTAAATAAACATAAACATCTCCCTCTCTTTCCCTCCATCCTTCCTTCCATGGCCCTTTCACTTGCCTGTACTTTCAGGGGCGGCCAGCAGAGGCAGCACTGCCTTTTGCCTGCTCCTAAGCTTTCCCTCTGTCATGTTCTGTCTCTGCTGGAAACAGGACATTGAGTTAGTAGGGGCAGGTTGCTGCAGAGGGAAGGCCAGCAGGAGGCAGTGTTTGTAAATTGCTGATGCTGCCAACCATCCCCAAAGTAAAGGCAAGTGAAAGAACCATGGTGGGAGGGGGGGAGGGTGGGAATGGGCAGGAGATGGAGAGATGATGGAGGAATGGAAGAAAGAGGACATGGTGCTGCAGCATGGGGGGAGAGAGAACGTCAGGGGCCCCTAATTATGCTCCAGAGCCGCATGGAGCTACAGGACAAGGAGTAGGGGGCGCTACTCTTTTAGGGGGAGGGGATCCCCTATTTAGCAAAATCCTCAGTCTTTTCAGTGACTTGGTCCAGAACATTTGAGACTACCAGCATATGTTGTCCTTCCATTCAGGATGGGAACAAGGCTATTAGATGTCTTAGGCAAACCTTCAACCTTGTGCCACCCCCCCTTCCTCAATTATTTTTTATGTTCCTAGGTCCCCTCTGAGACAACAGAGGGTTAAGTGGCTTGCTCCTTGTGGCCTTGCCTCAGGTACAAAAACATAGATTGTGAGCCCTGTATACAGTACCTGAATGAGACCAAAGAAAGCAACAAAGTATCTGTAAAATACAATAGAACCAAAGAAACAGATACCAGACTGGCAGAGTTTTTCAGGTTTGAAAAAACCCCTTTCTTTATTACCTCTACGCGTTTCGGCCTGTGGTCTTCCTCAGGGGGGGTGTCTTTAGACAAAATTTGTCACATACGTGTTCTTCATTTTAATTGTAGAAGAATTTTAGGCATATTGGTGCACTTTTTATGTTTTTAGTTCGTCTCTAATGCATGCATCATGATCATGTTTCTTAACTATGCTTTATAATTTTTTTTTAAAGAAAGCATATTGTTTACTGATGGATTTATGTGATTTTTTATTCTCTTTACTCTCTTTAGTGATATATGTTTTTATTTAATGGAAGCTCTATACAGAGAAGGTATCAATAGTAGTAATCATGTTTATAGTAATGTCCTCCTCACTTCGTTTGTTGCTTTCCTGTTTTTATGGTTTTCTAAGTTTTTGATTGTATATGGATCCAGACCACTATATGGATTGTGTTTTATTATGTCCTCCTCATCCTGTTTGCTGCTTTTTTGTTTTTACTGTTTCTTAAGGTTCTGATTGTATATGGACCCAGAGTACTATATGGATTGTGTTTTATTGTTTGGTGATTCTCCAGGACCAAGCAGGAAGTCAGTCCTCACTTATGGGTGACGTCGGCGCCGACGGAGCCCTCGCGGAGCAATTTTCCCCAGCTTTCAAAGAAAGCCTTTGGGAATTGCAGCGCGCATGCGCGGTCCTCTTCCCGCCCAAGGGTGCCATCTTAGCCAGTCTTCTTTTTTCCGCGGAGCCCTACAGACGTACCCGTCGTGTCCCCGCGAAAAAGTTGATATTTCTTCATAATTTACTCTTTTTTCCTTCGGTTCGACGCCGGTCTTTTTCCCACCCGGACTCGCGACGCCGGTCACGAGTCCTCTCTTCTTTTTTCGGTTTTTCTGACTTAGTCAGTTTCGTTTTCGGTTTTTCCCTGGCAGCCCGGTCCTTTGACCTCGCCGGGGCCCTTTTTCCCCCGATGGCTGCCAGTGGTTTCAAGCGGTGTGGTCAGTGTGACCGAAATATGTCACTAACTGACACACACGACCATTGCCTCCGCTGCCTGGGCCCGGATCATGAAGAAATGATCTGTGGGCCCTGCGGCAAACTGTCCTCCAAAGCGTTGAGAAGTCGGCGGCATCAGCGGGATAGGATCTTCGCTGACCCCAGCCGTACCCGGACCTCGTCGGAGGCCTCCGCGTCCAGGGGTTCCAGCTCGGACCGTCGCCGGAGTTCCTCCGACAGGGGTTCTCCCTCCGGGGACCATCGACGTAAGGTGAAACCCGCGAGGGCGGCGTCGGTGGACGCTCCTGGCTCCGCGAGGGCCAGGTCGCATAGCCCCGATAGCCGTCCCGGGTCCTTGGAGAAGGAGCACCTCACGAAGCGACCTCGCCTGGAGTCGGAGCTGCCTGCTCGGGTAAGTCCTGTGGTCCTCCTGGACTCGCCTCCGCGACAGCCGACGTCGGGCCCGACGCCGTCGGGGCCCGAGTCGGGGGCTGCTGGGTCACCTGAGCTCGGACTCAGGTTGACGGCCTTGGAGAGCAGACTGTCTGCCTTCATGGACCAGCAGCGGGCACTGCTCGCTGGCTTCGCTGGCGCCGCTGCCCCGACCGCCGGGACGTCGACGTCTAAGTCGACCCCGGAGACCGAGCCGATCCTCGAGTCGATGCGAACTCGAGTCGATCCTCGGTCGAGGTCACCCTCAGCCTCCCGTTCGGGACCGAGGTCGCCGACGCCGACTCCCTCGGCGTCGGGGCGGCAGGCGCCGCGCCCTGCCCGGGCCGACCCCACCGAGTCCTCGTCGGAGTCGGTCTGGGAGTCTGAAGAGGAAGAGTCGCCTGATTCTTTTCGGACTCGGTGTGTCCCCTCGGACTCACCTGAGTCCGAACCTCGGAAGCAGTCCCCCCCGGAGGATGCCCGGTTCTCGGACTTCGTCAGGGATATGGCCAAGGCTTTGGCCTTCCCTGCGGACCCCGAGGATGAGCCTCGAGCCGAAGAGCTCGACGCCCTCCAGTATGACTCTCCCGCCAGGGAACACTTTACTGTACCGGTTCCTCCCATGCTGGAACGACTACTCTTCCGCATGTGGGAGAGTCCGGCCACCTCGCCGGTCCTGAGCAAGCGGGTCGATTCTATCTATCGAGTCCGCAAGAGCCCTGGCTTCCAAAAAGCACAGCTACCACACCATTCCATGGTAGTGGAATCGGCCATGCATCGTCTTAAGAGCCAGAAGATGCACTCCTCGGTGCCTCCTGGCAGGGAGGCCCGTAACCTGGATGGCCTTGGTAAGAAGTGTTTCCAGGGCTCTATGCTTGCGTGTCGTGTCCAGACCTACCAGCTATACATGGGCATGTATCTCCGAGACCTGGCTAAAGAGCTAGTCGGGTTCTCCGCTGGTTTGTCCGAGGAACCCTTGCGGAGGTTCCTGGCCTTGTCCACTGGCATTCGGGAATGCTCAAAATTCATATCCCGAGCAGCCTATGATGGCTTTGAAGCATCGGCTCGAGTGGCCGCAGCCGGCATCGGTGCCCGCCGACAGGCTTGGCTTCAGTCGTCTGACCTTGAGCCCTGGGTGCAGGACAAGTTGGTCGATGTCCCCTGCCGAGGCGAAAACCTCTTTGGCAAGCCCATGGCTGACAAGGCTGCACAGATCGAGACGGAGACTCTCACCAGGACTAGGCTTTCTAGGAAGACCTCCGCCCCTTCCCAGAAAAAGAAGGGCTCGGGAAAGAAGTCCTTTTACCCGAGAAAGGCGGCTGCCTACAAACAATACCCCCAATATCAGGCCCCTGCAGCTCCCCAACAGGGCCAGCAGGCCAAGGGACGGGGTAACGGGTCCTGTAGGCAGCAAGCCCCCAAGCCTGCACCACCAGCCCCTGCTCAGCAGGGTGGGGGCTTTTGACTCCTTAAGCATAGCCTCTCCCCCTCCGCTGGTTCCTCCCAACACCGGAGGCCGGCTGGTTCACTTCGCCCACAGGTGGTCCAGCATCACCTCAGATGCCTGGGTGCTTCAAGTCATGAGAGACGGATATCTTCTCCACTTCCACCAGATCCCTCCCTCCTATTTTCCGGGAGAACCTCCACGACCCCCTCTGCACAGGGAATTACTCCTTCAGGAGTTAGCAGGTCTTCTGCAGGAACAGGCGGTGGAACCGGTGCCCCACCACCTGAGAGGTCAAGGCTTTTATTCCAGGTACTTTCTAGTACCAAAGCAGACAGGCGGCCTCAGACCCATCCTGGACTTGCGCAACCTCAACAAGTTCCTCGTGCGGGAGAAGTTCAAGATGCTTACCCTTGGAATCCTTCTGCCCTACCTCCAGCAGGGAGATTGGCTATGCTCCTTGGATCTAAAGGATGCCTACACGCACATCCTCATCCACCCAAGCCACCGCCAATACCTAAGGTTTGTGGTGGCAGGAAATCATTGCTAGTACAGAGTACTACCCTTTGGCCTGTCCTCCGCACCGCGAGTCTTCACAAAATGTCTCGCGGTGGTGGCGGCCCATCTGTCTTTCCGTACCTCGACGACTGGCTCATCAGAGCAGCGTCCGCTCCGGAGGTCACCAACGCCACACGCCGCACGGTGACTCTTCTGCAGTACTTGGGCTTTGTTATAAACTTCGCAAAGTCCACTTTGCTCCCCTCACAGGATCTCGAGTTCATCGGCGCAAGGCTGCACACTCCTCAGGCACGAGCGTTCCTACCGCTCGACAGGGCTCAACGGCTCATGGACCTAGCCGACCGTTTTCGCAGCCAGCCCCTGGTCTCCGCCAGGCGCTTCCTGAGACTACTCGGCCATATGGCTTCCACCGTCCATGTGACCCCCAATGCCCGCCTGAATATGCGACCTGCTCAATGGTGTCTCCGCAAGCAGTGGCAACAGGCCACAGGCGGCCTAGCAGACCTAGTGCGCGTCTCCGAGCCGCTGGCCTCGTCTCTTCAGTGGTGGCTTCATCGGCCGAACCTGGTGCTCGGCATGCCTTTTCAGCCACCTCAGCCGGCCCGGGTGCTGACGACAGATGCATCCCTCCTGGGCTGGGGAGCACATTGCCAAGGGGCACGTACTCAGGGCCTTTGGACCACGTGGGAGTCTGCTCAGCAGATCAACTTCCTGGAGCTCAGAGCGATCCGCCTGGCTCTCAAGGCCTTCTCCCACCTGACCTCCCACCAGTCCGTCCTTGTCCAGACGGACAATCAAGTTGCCATGTTCTACGTGAACAAGCAGGGGGGCACGGGCTCCTTCCTTCTCTGCCGGGAAGCACAGAAGCTCTGCTCTTGGGCCGTCAGTCACGGCGTTCTTCTCAAGGCAGTTTATCTCCCAGGCCAAGACAATTGCCTGGCGGACAAACTCAGCAGGATCCTCCAGCCGCACGAGTGGCGCCTGGATCCCTTGGTAGTTCAGAAGCTCTTTCTAAAGTGGGGCCTCCCCACGATGGATCTCTTTGCCAGTCCTCACAACCGGCAACTTCCTCGCTTCTGCTCTCGTCAGCCACACCCCCTTCGAGTTGCGGCAGACGCTTTTCTACTCTCATGGTCGGGGAGCCTTCTGTACGCTTTCCCTCCCATCCCGCTAGTCTCTCGGACTCTTTTCAAGGTTCTCCGAGACAAAGCCTTCATGATCCTGGTGGCCCCTCGCTGGCCCAGACAGCCGTGGTTTCCACTCCTGCTGCAATTAGCGGTAGAGGATCCATTCCCTCTGCGGTTACAACCGGATCTCCTCACTCAGGATCAGGGGTCTCTGCTACACCCCAACCTCAGGTCTCTCAACCTAATGGCCTGGCTGCTGAGAGGGTAGTCCTTGCTTCCCTTCTCCTGCCGGCAGAGGTGGATGAGGTCGTCTTAGCTTCGCGACGACCTTCTACCCGCAAATGCTACGCCCTTAAATGGCGTCGTTTTTCCGTCTGGTGTACCCAACAGTCTCAGGATCCCTTCTCCTGCCCGGTGTCGGTGATCTTGCAGTACTTGCTATACCTCTCTAATCTGGGACTTAAGTCCAACTCCGTCAAAGTTCACCTCAGTGCTCTTTCAGCACATCATGTGCCGGTGGACGGCAGACCTCTCTCCAACGACCCTCTCGTTGTGAGGTTTCTCCGAGGTCTCCTTCTACTTAAACCACCTCTGCGCCCGCCAGCGCCTGACTGGGACCTGAATGTGGTTTTACAGCGGATCACCTGTCCGCCTTTTGAACCTATGGCTACCTGTTCTCTCCGTTTTCTTTCTTGGAAAACATTGTTCTTGATAGCCCTCACTTCCGCTAGACGCGTAAGTGAATTGCAGGCCCTCGTGTCTGATCCCCCTTACACTCGGTTCTACAAAAATAGGGTAGTCCTACGGACTCACCCAAAATTTCTTCCAAAAGTGGTCTCCCCTTTTCACATCAATCAGGAGGTGGTACTTCCAACCTTCTTTCCCAGACCACACTCCAGCCGAGCTGAAACGGTCCTCCATACCCTGGACTGTAGAAGGGCATTGAACTTCTACCTTGACCGTACGCGGGAGCACCGTAAAGCTGCTCAGCTTTTTGTGTCTTTTGACCCCAATAAATTGGGGCTCCCGGTCTCCAAGCGTACTCTGTCCATCTGGGTTGCGGACTGTATCTCTTGGGCTTATGGGGCAGCCGGACTCTCCTTGGAAGGTCGAGTCACGGCTCATTGCGTTCGGGCAAAGGCTACGTCAGTGGCTTACCTCCGCTCTGTTCCGCTGGCAGACATCTGCCGGGCCGCTACTTGGTCTTCGAGCCAGACTTTTGCGGTCCATTACTGTCTCGAGAGGGAGTCCCGCAGGGACAGTGCTTTCGGACAGGCAGTCCTCC
This sequence comes from Ichthyophis bannanicus, assembly GCA_033557465.1. Taxonomy (NCBI): domain Eukaryota; kingdom Metazoa; phylum Chordata; class Amphibia; order Gymnophiona; family Ichthyophiidae; genus Ichthyophis; species Ichthyophis bannanicus. Next base: position 496,232,060 of record CM066037.1, on the reverse strand, counting down.
GTAATCTCTTTGAGGTCTGAGCAACTCCTACCCTCCATCCCGGATGTGGGCTACCGGTGGGTAATAATTCAGCGAAGATTCTTTCCTTCTGTGCTGCTGAGCTAGAGGGAGCTCATTTTTGTGCTTAGGGTCTCCGGTAGCCTTAAGCTTGGGAGTCCCATAAGTGAGGACTGACTTCCTGCTTGGTCCTGGAGAAAGCGTAGTTACTCACCTGTAACAGGTGTTCTCCAGGAGCAGCAGGAATCAGTCCTCACAACCCTCCCTCCTCCCCTTGGAGTTGCAATCACCTGCTTTAGTTTTTTGCAAATTTTTATGCTGTCTTTTTTAGCTATGTCATCTGACTGGCTAAGATGGCACCCTTGGGCGGGAAGAGGACCGCGCATGCGCGCTGCAATTCCCAAAGGCTTTCTTTGAAAGCTGGGGAAAATTGCTCTGCGAGGGCTCCGTCGGCGCCGACGTCACCCATAAGTGAGGACTGATTCCTGCTGCTCCTGGAGAACACCTGTTACAGGTGAGTAACTACGCTTTATAGGTGGTTTGTGTCTCTATATTTTTATATGATTTATTTTTGTGATTTACATTATCCATTGATTTTAACTTGTTCATTTTAATTTTATTTTAATATTGTCTGTATGATTTGTCTTAATTGTTCATGTTTGTTTTTTTGAGGTTTGCACCCTAAAGACACCCCCTGAGGAAGGCCACAGGCCGAAACACGTAGGGGTAATAAAGAGAGGGTTTTTTTCAAACCTGAAAAACTCTGCCAGTCTGGTATCTGTTTCTTTGGTTCTACAGTACCTGAATGTACAACGTTTTGACTTGTAGAAAAGCGCTTTTATAAGCCTAGTTAAATAAATAAATAAACATAATTAAACTCAATGTTCGTGATTATCCCAACATCAGCCATTCCAGAACAATTCTATAAAAATGCATAGATGGATATTGCACTTCTAATAATAAGCCTTGTTTTGTTTGGAGATATGTAATGAGGGCAGTTTACAAAAACTGTTTACCCAGTTAAATGGGTATTTGAAAAGTACGCACCCTCCCTGTGAGTAAAAGTCCATGCTGATGTTTTTTTGAGTTTGTGTGGCTGTTGGGATCTATTATTTTGTTTTGACTGCAGCTACTCTTTGCCACCCACCCCCTGCTCCCCAGAAGCTGTCACCCTGATGGTTTAGTTGGCCCTGCATCCGTCTTCTCTTTGCCTTTTTAGATGGTTTGTCTCATGCTTGCATACCCTCAGCTATCTGATTTATATCAGTGTAAACTTGTTAAAATTTCTACTAGATACATTTTAAGCTGAACTTGGAAAGTCAGTAAATTTGCAAGAACAACAGAAGTAATAAAACATTTACAGGAGAGGGGGGCATGACGCAAATCATTTATAATCATGTTTTCTTTTCATAGTGGTGGTCGAAATATAACCATAATTGGTAAGAATATGGACCTGATTGACAGTTTGACAATTTCTGAGGAGAGCAGAAGTACCCTCAGTGATGTAAGTCCAGTATTTTGTACAGTAATCATGTTTACCTTGTACAGGAGCCTTGCAGTTACTGTAGAGGAGGCAACAATGTTTAACCTTTTGATTGCTGAACTGAATGCCTCTTCCATGCTGACACTTGGGAAAGGATTCGATGCTTCATGCCCTGAAATGACAACGGGTCGTTCAACAGCATATTTTTCTCAAATAGATTATGAAGCAAGAAATATAAATTTCAAAAATGATCTGAAAAAATGAGTGTTTAAATAAAACAAATTGAAATCATTGTTAGAGATACTACCAACCATTTTTTTTTTTGCATATGATCTTAATTCAGTCAAACACAGTTATTTTAGGGCTCTAGTACTAAAAGTATTACACAGTAGTCCAAGCTGCATATTTTCTCTCAGTTTAATACACAGGCTTTCCAGGAAGTACATAGTTTCTTTACCTTTAAGAGGCGAACTAGAAGAATGAAGGGGAGTTTTGGAAGCATCCCATTGAAATCGGAGAGCCGCGGATAAAAGTGATCCAGATAATCAGTAGCGGTACCCAAATAGCGTTGCTGAATATTGGGCTCACTGTAACTTATCCGACTACTAAATAAGTCCTTTTGAAGATGGGCCCCAGAGAGTATTATGTATTTGTTACGGTTTTTTTTCTTTTCACTTTTTATTTCAATCACCGCATGTATTATTTTGGTAATGTATGTACTAAGGGGCCCTTTACTAACGTGCAGTAATGGTTAATGTGCAATAAGCCGTTAAAGCAGGGCGGTGGTAACTGTTACCGCTCTGGAATTCCTGCGTTAACTGCTCATCCTGCATTAGGGTGGGGAATGGGCAGGTTACGGCTGGAGAGTGGACATGGGCTGCACATTGCAGTTACTGAATGATACTTACTGCGCTCTGACAGTGTTGCAGTTAGCATGGCTGCATCAATTGGGGGAATTAAGGGACTTTTCGGGGCGGCACTGCCGGGCACATTTTGGGCACAATTAGTGTGGGCAGTTGCACTTATCTTCTGTTAGTTTTCACCCCCAGTACACGGTAAATGCAAAAACTTACCACGCTTTAGTAAAAGGGTTGCTACATTTCCTGACTCCAAATCTGTTAAATGAGGATTGTCTAAATTTATTCATCCTGCCAAAAACAATTTTGGAAAGAGTGGAAAATTTAGTGTGTCTAGTGCGGCTCTAGAAATAAATAGTTGTGTGTGGGGGGGGGGGGCATATTCAAAGCTTTTTAGCCCCTTAGCAGATCTGCTAAACATGCTCAGTCCAATATGCAGTGATACTAACTGGTTAGCACTGCTGAATATCCCCACAGACAGTGTAAAAAAATACCTGGTTAAAACCGGGCCAGTCTGTGGGGAGATTGGGGGTATTCATCCACTAACTGGATAGCTTAAAGTAATTAAAGTTAGGACCGGTGAATTAGCACTATCCGCTTTGCGCAGGAGTTCTCAACTCAGTCCTCGGGACAAACCTAGCCAGTCAGGATAGCCACAATGAATATGCATGACATAGATCTGCATACAATGGAGGCAGTGCATGCAATTTCTCTCATGCACATTCATTGTGGTTCTCCTAAAAACCTGACTGGCTAGGTGTGTCCCAAAGACTGGGTTGAGAACCCCTCAGTTAGTGACTGAATATCGTTGCTAACTGGTTAGCAGAGCTGCCATCTGGCGAACCTGGATATTCCGCTCCGGAAGGTTACATCTTCAGATCTCACAATTTATGAGGTATGTTTAGTAAACTGCACTAACAGTTAGTACAGGGTTTACTGCACGCCAAGCCTGCTGCGGTAACCATTAGTCTGAGCTAAAAATATGGCTACACTAAAGGAGTATGTTTACTAAGCTGGGCTAACAGTTAATCTGTGCTATCTGCAACTAGGTCTTGTGTTAGTCAATAGGACCTAGTTGCAGATAGCATGGATTAACCGTTAGCCCGGCTTACTAAACATACCCCTTAGTGTGGCCATATTTTTGGCTCAGATTATGTTTACTAAGTCAGGCTAACGGTTAATCCGTGCTATCTGCACAGTATCCCACCACATCTTACTAGAAGAGCCGTGTATTCTGTCCTCTCTTACTTGTTTTCTTGAAGATGGTAAAATGTCTGCCATGCCTAGAGGCAGAAGTACGAAGGGTTTTTCCCATGTTATGTCTATGGGAAAATTAGTTTGTGTGTACTGAATCTTCCAGAATTACTTAGCACATTTAAGGCACCGTGTGCAGTAACCAGGTACAAAGTTCACGGTAATTCTCAGTATGGCCACAGCAACTTTGTCACTGTGGGAATAAGTAAAAGCACCACTGGTCACTAGGAAAACTCCCCTGCAGCCGCAGAGTTCATGGAAGTAGCCGGAGAGGGAGGAGTTTGTTGCCCACAACACATGGGACCTCCCCCCCCCCTTCTCTCTCTCTCTCCATTCTGCCTCCTCCCCCTGCCTTCTGATCAGTACCCTCCCTCCTTCCTTCTCTGGTCTCCAAGCAACAGAAGGACCACAGAGCTTTAAACCTCCCTTCTTCAGACTGCCACATGCATTGAAGACTAAAGGTCTTTGCAGCACAGAAGCCTGAAATTGCAAACAGGGCCGTGCAAGGCAATTGGGTGCCCTAGGCAAACTCTCAGCCTCGTGATCCCCCTGTGATTTTGAAATTAAACTCAACAATCCTGATCATCCCAGCATCACACACACAACAATCCTGTAAAAATACATAACTGAACATCTTACTTTTAAATATGAAACTTTGCTTTGCATGACTGACGGCTCTTTGGGTTTGGGGGGCTGTCAGGATCTATTCTTTTGCTTTGACTGCTGCTACTCATTGCCACCTAGTCTTGTCTAATGTTTGAGCTGGCCCTGGCTGCAGAGTGCTTATCAAGCATTCTTTAGGCAGCAGTTGACGCTGCAGCCAGCAGAAGAGAAATATATAGCTTTGCATTCCTCCTGGGGTAGAGAGGAGTGAGGGTCAGAGGGATTCCATTCAGGACAGATGAGCGAAAGGATGTAGTAGATCAGAGGTACTGAGTTGTCAGAAGAGAGGCTAGAGTGCAAGGAGTTCACAGGGAAGAGAATCAGAAGGGGGAAATGAATGGGGAAAGAGGTTGCATATGCAGGGGGGGGGGGGTCCTCTCATCGCACAGCTATCAATTTTGGCAACCAAGCAGAAGAGTTCAGGAACAGCACAGGTGGCATAACTTAGAGATTGTGCCATAGTCGGGGTGTATTTTGTTTATAAGGGGATAATAATCATTCAGCTCATTATTACTCTATTTGCGTAAAGGACATGTGTGGACACAGTAATGCCACTGCGTCATATTGATATTAACCAGCATGACTTATGTCCCATGGTAGCTTAGTCAAAGCGTGTTTTTTATTGCGCTCAGTAAACGTGCCATTGTTTGCTACATAGGACCTTTAATGAAAACTGCAGAGTTCATGGAAAAGAATGAACATGGATTCCATACAGTCCCAGACTAGTGAGACAAACGAAACCACATGTCCGATCTCTAAGGTCAACCGTTGGCAGACTTGAGTGTTGCATGTTCTCTGTCCTCTAAAGTCACATGTTCCCACTAGCTTCATTAGATATAGGATTTGAAATTCATTATTTGACGTTCTCTTCTAGACATCTGTGTTCCCTGGAAATCAGTCCCATCGCCATTTTCTGTCACCACATCACAGCAGTGCAAAGGCTGGCCAGAGATTGCTTTTGGGACTGAAGGTGGAAGGACATCACAGAGACTGTGCTGTATTACGGTACCTTGCTGATCCCATATTTGTTAAATTTGAGCTGCACACAGATGTTGACTCAGAACTGGGATTAACATTAACGGTAAATCAAAAACTTAAATTCTCTTTGGAGATCATTACAGGAGACTCTCAAATGATGCCCCTCTAATTCTTGCTGTTTGTTTTTATTTCTACAGAAAGAAAAAGACAAGTTGAATATTAGCCCAAATGAGCTTAATATTTCTATTTGCTATAAAGACAAACATTATCCTTGTAAGATTGATAATATTATAGAAAATCTTGAGTATAATACAATCCACTGTAAAGCAAATAAGACTGCAAATGAGAAGATTGACAGATCCAACGTGACAGTAGTTGTAAGTAAGGAGACAGTTTGTAGTGATTAATCCTCATTAGATGTTGCTAGTAGCCCGTTGGGGGTTATGGATGAATGAATGGTTTAATATATTGGAGATAATTCCTGGCTGTCCGGACGTGCAGAATCTGGCCCCCAGATATACCCGATTCTGCAACCGTGGGAGTTATATGTTCCCGTGGTTGCAGAATCAAGGCACTTGGACGGGCATTCTGTTCCGGCCAACGTCCAATTGCCTGCCCGTCTTCCATGCACAGGGCAAGCACCATGATGCACAGCAAGAGCTCGCAAGGCCCGCCACAGCTTCAAACTAATTTTCCCCACCGCCCAACCCTCTGCAAGGCCTGCCAGGGCTGGGATTGGGTGGAGGGTTCCTACTTGCCGCAGCTCATGTGCTAGGGGAGGGCTGCTGGGCCTGATGACCATCCTCGGGGTGACCTATAACACCTCCGAGGTGGAATAGGTTCCCCGTCCATCTTGACCTCTCCAGACATACAGGGCCGTGATCTGATTCAGTTCTGTACATCCGGATGAGTCAGCCTGCCCTCACTCCATCCACCCTCTGCCTCCGGCCTGTCCCCTCCCGCCCCTATCCAGCGCTCCCCGCACAAGCCCTCTGTGTGTGCGGGGACCCTAGGTCACAGAATTCGCTCCCTGTGACTAGCGGGAGTTGGACGAAAATGTCAGATGTCCATGCCTGCTATTCGCAGGTCAAAATGACCCCCTATGTGGATAGCATCAGGCTGCAAATTTGTGGCTTGACACTATGAGGGCAATTTTGGAAGCCCCTGTAGAAGCCACATGTGTATTGCGGACCTATTTTTTAAATTGACCCCCTTACATGCTTCCCTGTATAAAACAGCAGCATGCCGATGCGCCCTGCCCTAGGGGCACCAGTTGCACCTACCTTTAGCAGGCATAGCTGGTCACACCTAAATTGCGACAGAGATGTGCGTATGTTATAGTATTTTATAATGTACACATATTCTTCAGGGCCGCGCCTATGCTATGCCCATTCCCATGTATAAGTCCTATAAAATAGGGACTTCAGTGCATAAGTGGTGTGTAGCTTTCCACAGCCTCCTTATGAAATCACCCCCCTATCTGTATAGTGAGGGGACAGAGTGAGGGCGTTGCTGAGAAATTATCTGGATATTCAACTGTTTGGAGGATAAGTTATGGGCCTAATCTTCAGCACCAACGGCTAGTACTCCTGCAGTAGCTAGCTGCCAGCGCTGAATTTTCTGCTGCAAAGGTTAGGCCTGTAAACCCTGTAAATGCCTTTGAATATCCCCCCATACATTTAATTTAGACCTGATGAATAGCAGGCTTAAACTAAACAGGTAGTGGCGTCATTCATCACCACTCTGTACATATATTCAATGCCACGGACTATACATGTAGCAGCATTGCATATACTGATTAATTTAAGCCCCATTATTAATCCACTCACTGTATTGCTGAATATTGGCTCCATTTGTTTTACCTGACCAATGCTCAAAATACTAAAAATAGTAAAGAATAGTAAACATCACCTTGTTCGCTGTTCTTTGAACTGAATCTGAAGCACAAAGAAAGAAAAAATGTATAACAAGCCAGCCTAGAAGGTCCTTGGATTGACCCCTGTCAACTCTTCTGTTCCCCAGGTTGGTTGGGGATTCTGCAGACTGTTCATATCCCTTGCTTGGGGAAGAGTTTTATAGTCATTGCCCAAGGATGACACCTGGTGGCCATATTCAGGGCCCATGATTGCAGAGTTCTAGAAGGAGTTCTGGTGCATGGCCCCCCAAGCACTGTTTCTGCAATGACCAGCCTAGCTACATTGGTTGGGGGGGGGTATAAAAATGTTAATGATACTTTTTTGTATTTTATTGAATGTTTGTTGGTGATGATGCTTATGGTTTGTTGTTGTATTTTTATTGTACATCACCGAGCGGATAATTAATTATTATTGATATATATATACTGTGCTGGAAATGAGGACTTATGGTGCCAAGCACTCAACCCTAGTTCCAGTTGAGCTGGAGACCAGATGGAGAAAGAGGATACTGTTGAGCTAAAAAAAAAAAAATCACCAGATCATGTACACTTTAGAATGTAATAATGTTAGTGTGTGAAAGTAGGCACCACTATAATCAAACATTTTCACTAGTCAAAGGGAATTGGCATCTTACCACTGTTCAGAATTTTGGTTTTCATATTCAAAAGCTTAGGTACTGAGTAACATGTTTAAACTCTGCTAACATGTGTGTGTTGATTTTTTTTTTTAAGGTCAAATTAGGAAATTTTACATTCACCATGATGTCTCCCTCTTCTTATAACTATTTATACTTTGTTCTTGTGATCCCAGTTTTGCTGGTTGTGATAAGTAAGTAGAGTTTCTTTAACTTACTCTTTCCTATTACATAACAGATTTTTTTTGCTGCTGATATCACCTTAGTTTGGAAAATATTTTGATTAGTTTAAATCGGTTATTTTAGGTATATAAAATTCTGTTTGTTCCTTGCCAAATTGAAAGTGATTCCCAAGGATCTTCAGGTAGGCATCTAAGTCCAAGATAAAGCATTTCAAGTATAAGGGTAGATTATGACTTCTCCAAACCTTATTCTGAATATTAATTTAAACACATTAGACTATAGGCGAGGAATTGGACTGATATAAAGCTTCCTCTATGTGTGCCATGAGGAAATTTCTAGAGTTCTGCTCTATTTATACTAAGCAATGATGTGGGTGTATTGTAGGATGTCCCTTTGGTAATTCAAATTTAGTGGACATTCGCTATGTTTTAGAAAGAACTATGTAATACCATAAAGGAAAAATACCTTCCAGCACAGGAAATGTGCTGAGGGAGCCCAGGATGGCTTAGAGGCTGCAGTGGGAGCAGCTAAGGGAACTGCCACTCTGGATGGCTGGCTAGGCAAGTAGAGAAGGAGAGCCGATTGCCTTAGGCTGGAGAGGCTCGCAGACCAAGAGAGGATCTGGAGGCAGAGCCAGTGGAGAAATGACCTTAATCAGTGGAGTTCTTAAGGAACTTGAGCAGATGTTCCTAAAGGAGTGCTGCAATTGCTCTGATTTTGGGGTATCCCTCAGGAGGTGAGCGGGGCCAACTTGCTGCATCCCACCTTCCTTACTGGCCTTCAATCTAAGTGCCATTTCTGCAGTATTTGTGTTAGTATTTTATAAAGATACATAGGGGCCCATGCATCTTTATAAAATAGGCACGTTCTCCATCTCCAAACCTAAATGCCCTGTTCTAAAATTACCCTCCATGTGCTCAAGAGTGAGCATGCAGAGCTTGGAGCAAACTATTGCAGTTCATTCCATGGAGCAAGGAGGCCTCTATTTGTCTGCTACTGAGGCACAAACTATGCATTCAGATTCAGAAGTATCTTCCATGGGAAGCCCAATTCAATGGAGCCCAGGGAGCTGCCAGGAAAGACCTATTGTTTGAGGTTTCCTAAGGCCTGAGTAATGCTGGAGGGACTGGAAGATATAGGATGTGTGGAGTGCCTGGAAGATATGGGATGTGTGGAGTGCCTCCACTGTCTACATTCACACCTACGTTATTTGTGTGAATCCATTGGGTGATGTCATGTTGCACTCAATGAGCCAGAATTAGAGAGTGTTGCTTTCTCCTTTGTCATTCCAGTTGAAAGAGGTGAGTCCACTGAGTCATGAAACACAAGGTTGTGTCTACCAAAGAAGCTGGAAGTCACAGAGAAGTCTCCTCTGGAGACTGGCACAGGGTCAAGTAATGAAGAAAGGTTTGACCAGCCACCCATAAGCCCTCTCCCACTTCCGATTCAGTTCTATCTCTCCAGCTTTTTGATGAATCTAGTTGGGAGAGTGGGGTGGACAGAGAGCAGTGTCTAAGACTAATAAAAGGAATTTAACATTACATCACCTGACCACTCACCATTCTGGCTTATGGTTAGGAGTAGTAGCAAAGATGTGTATGGTTCTGGGTTGCAACAATTCAACTGACAAGCATCGAGTGAGGATATTTCAGGTTATGCTGCTACGACTAGAGCAGCCGAGCCCAAAAACCAGCCAGTTGTTTGCACAAATGTACCATTTGTCCTTGCTTGGCTGTGAGTGCTAGGATATCGGTTGCTCATGGGATGTCGCAGTGACTACCTGAAGTGATGTGTCTTGAAGAGTTAGCCCTCCAACCGCCAAAGACTCAAATCCTTCCGGAGATCACTGGTAAGCAGGCCATAAAAAGGCCAACAAAACTGCAGATGATCTATGCTGTGGGGATTGAGAAGAAGCCACAGGGGGCCAGTATACTACCCATGCTACCCTTCTTGGCAGATAGACTTGAGACCGGTGATCCCAAGATTGGGGACAGGGCCGACCCGTCCACTAGACAAACTAGGCAGTTGCCTAGGGTGGCAGACCCTGGTGGGCAGCATCGCTACCCCCTCCCCCCATGAAGTGGCTGCTCAGCTAAGTGCCACTTCAGAGCCGCAGCATTTTAAAATGCCCATGCACATACGCACAGTTAGGATTTGCTTCTCCTGCCCCCTCCAAAGCAGTAGCATTGGAGGGGAGCAAAAGCAGCAGGCTGTGAGAGCGCATGCGCGTGGGCACAGTTCAGCTGCCACTTCAGCACAAGCAGAAGGTGAGTGGGGGACGGCATGGCGGGCCAGGCAGTGGCACAGCCCTCGGGGTGGGGGGAGGCGGGCAATACAGAAGATCTGCCTAGAGCAGCAGAAACCCTCAGGCTAGCTCTGATTGAGGAAGAAGCCACATCAGTAGCCATCAGCTCAGTGCCTTAAAATTCTGGCCAGACCAGTATTAAGCAGTGTACACCAACCATAGATCTTGGTTAGGCCTTCCTATGTAATGGACTATGGGGAACTATATAAGAACTGTGTCAGGTGATGAGGATTCTACATTCACTAGTGGATTCTCACAATCCATGTCTGCGGTGAATAGAGATACCAGCTCACCTGCATCCATGACAAGGGGTAGAGGTGATGGGCTGATACCTAGAGAAGATGGAGAATGATGGTAGATGGCAGAGTCACAGAAGGTGAGTTCATACTGCTTCTGTGGGTGAATATTCCTCCTCTGATATTAGAACTCTGAGCAGCGAACCAACCCAGATGTGAGCCCAGTGAGGAGGGGAAAGAATTTGCTGCCTTTATCATGAAAGGAACGGTGTTCTGGCAGTTCGTTAGAGGCAACTATCCATACCAGTAGCCATATGCACAAATTTATCTGATGTTTTATGGAAGAGCTCACAGAGCACCTGTGTCAGGGCCTCATCTGGAAGTATTTCCTGAAAGAGTGCCCTATGGCCGAAGTTACCTTGAAGTCAAAAAAGGCCCATTGGTATCTAGAGAAACATGTCCATATGCTTTGCATGAAAGTGGCAAGAGAAGATGGTCCTGTCAAAGACTATGCCTGGAGAGCATGTGGCTATCACATCTCACCTTTTCTGGTCAGAAAGAGGAACCTGGCAAAAAGGAAGATTTGAACTATTTCCGAAAGACAATTTTGGGACATTTCTCTCTCTGCTGTTTATCTGTGCTTTCTTTACAGGTGCTCTAACAGATGCCTGAAGCCCAGAACTTGGACTAGGCTGTGAATCAGTATAAATTGTCAAATTTGATCAATAGGCTGAAATAGTCTAGTTAAAAGTTAATTTTTTACTTTTATCTTAAGTGTACAGGGTAAAATAACTGTACAATCTGCTACCTCATTTTTTTCACAAAGATGAAGAACAATTTTGCTGTTGATAGCTATGCTTTATAATTCCACTTATCGTAAATATGGCATTTGAAATTACATTGACATACTCATTTGTTGGCTAAAGTAAGATTTGATGATTGAATACTTATGTGTTATTATGGGAAAATGCCACTAGTCTTCATATTATTTCTGCTTTAGTTGGCCAGCTTACATAGAAACATGATGGCAGATAAGGGCCATATGGTCTGTCCAGTCTGCTCTTCCATACCAATTTACTAACTTTTACAGTCCTTTTTTCCCCCCTTTAGAAATCTTCTGTGTTTGTCCCATGCTTTCTTGAATTCAGATACGGTCTTTGTCTCTACTACCTTCACTGGGAGATTGTTCCATGCATCTACCACTCTTTCCTTAAAAAAATATTTTCTTAAATTACTCCTGAATCTGTCCCCTTTCACCTTCATCCTATGCCCCCTCATTGCAGAGCTTTCTTTCAATTGAAAGAGGCTCTCCTCCTGTGCATTTATGCCACTGAGGTATTTAAACATCTCTGTCATATCTTCCATTCTCCTGTTTTTCTTCCAAAGTTATACATGTTGAGATTTTAGTCTGTCCCCATATATCACAAGTTTATGTTAATACATTATTTCCGGTATAAAAGCAAACATCCTACTTTTTCTGTAATTTGGAGCTATGCTCTTTCTTCAAGTTGCTATTACTGATATTCCAAAAATCCAAAATTTTTTATATCTTTAGACCAGTGATGGCTAACCTTTTTGAGCCCGAGTGCCCAAACTGCCGCACAAAACCAAAGAATTTCCTCAAAGTGCCAGCACGTCAATTAAAGCCTCATTTGCATAAGGTGCCTCATTTGCATAAATATTTGCATAATGTTACCATACACTAACTTTTAGTAAACATGCCTCTTAATGAGTATATGGATAAAGAAAGACTAAAAGGTTTCTACATTACTATAATCCAGTACCAACCGCCAGGCACATTAGGAACTACTACAAACGCTGCCCATTTAGAACCCATAGCAAACCCGCCGTATCCTAACAGCACTACCAGGACTCACAAAGCACCATACCCTAACTATCAAAAGGCAACACTGCAAATATTAAACCAATACATTTCAGAGAACAACAATACATGACCTACTGGGGAAAGAACAAGTGGCAATGTCAAATAGGAATTATATAAACAGAATACCTCAGCTCAGTTACACATGCAGAACAGACCATCACCAAACAAGGAATCACAATTTAGAAACAGGAAGACAATAATTAAACTGGGAACCCCAAAAGCCAAACTTGGAATATACAACAACACTGTAGAAATAAAACTATAAATTAATTTCCTCTTGTACTAAACAAAGCGCAAAACTTAATGATGCACATTTCCCAGAGCTGACATATTCCAGTTAATAAATTCAAAATAAAGAGATATTTTTCTACCTTTTGTGCATTTTTTTTCAGTTGCAATTGTTCCAGCCACTTTCTTCTGGTTTCTTCGTGTCTTCTGCTAACTCTCCATCTGCTGTCCATTTGTCCTTTCTTCTGTCTTGTTTTTTTTTTTCCATTCTCTCTCTACATCTGCTTTAACATACTAATCTTTCTCCTTTTGCTCTTTCCTCATTCCTATTTCATCTACTCAAAATTTACCCCTCCATCCTCAATCCCCACTTATTCTCCCAATACCCGGCCAATTGTAGATTTTTTATCCCTCCCACACAAAATATTTTTCCCCTCTCCATTTTACTCTCCCAGCCCCATCCCATTCTAATCCTCCCCCAACACCAGCTCCCTTCTAGTTCCAGCCTCACCCAGCATCCGTTCCCTTCTAGTCCCTGCATCAGCCCATTTCCAGTCCTAGCCCCCCATCAGCCCATTTCCAGTCCTAGCAACCCCCCAACCCAATACCAGTCCTAGCCCCCCCCCATCAACCCACTTCCAGTCCTAAACCCCCATCACCCCATTTTCAGTTTAAGCCCCCCTATAACCCATTACCAGTCCTAACCCCCATCACCCCATTTCCAGACAGCCCCCATCAGCCCACAGCCCATTAGCAGTCCTACCCCCCCAGCCCATTAGCAGTCCTACCCCCCCCCCGCCCATTAGCAGTCCTAACCCCCCCAGCCCATTAGCAGTCCTACCCCCCCCCCTGCCCATTAGCAGTCCTAACCCCCCTCCCTCCCTCCCTGCCCGCCCATTAGCAGTCCTAACCCCCCCCACCCCCCCCTCCCTCCCTGCCCATTAGCAGTCCTAACCCCCCCCTCCCTCCCTGCCCATTAGCAGTCCTAACCCCCCCCTCCCTTCCCATTAGCAGTCCTAAACCCGCCTCCCTCCCTGCCCATTATCAGTCCTAACCCCCCCTCCCTGCCCATTAGCAGTCCTAACCCCCCCTCCCTCCCTGCCCATTAGCAGTCCTAACCCCCCCTCCCTCCCTCCCTGCCCATTAGCAGTCCTAACCCCCCCCTCCCTCCCTCCCTGCCCATTAGCAGTCCTAACCCCCCCTCCCTCCCTCCCTCCCTCCCTGCCCATTAGCAGTCCTAACCCCCCCTCTCCCTGCCCATTAGCAGTCCTAACCCCCCCCTCCCTCCCTCCCTCCCTCCCTCCCTGCCCATTAGCAGTCCTAACCCCCCCTCCCTCCCTCCCTCCTCCCTGCCTGCCCATTAGCAGTCCTAACCCCCCCCTCCCTCCTCCCTCCCTGCCCATTAGCAGTCCTAACCCCCCCTCCTCCTCCTCCCTGCCCATTAGCAGTCCTAACCCCCCCTCCCTGCCCATTAGCAGTCCTAACCCCCCCTCCTCCTCCCCTGCCCATTAGCAGTCCTAACCCCCCCTCCTCCTCCCTGCCCATTAGCAGTCCTAACCCCCCTCCTCCTCCCTGCCCATTAGCAGTCCTAACCCCCCCCCTCCCCTCCCTGCCCATTAGCAGTCCTAACCCCCCCCTCCCTCCCTGCCCATTAGCAGTCCTAACCCCCCCTCCCTCCCTCCCTCCCTGCCCATTAGCAGTCCTAACCCCCCCTGACAAATTTTTTTTAAAAAAAAAAAAAGCAGGCTCCGGCTGCTGCCGCGGCCGATTGCAACGTCCCGCGGGGCCCCCCCCGCCCGCTAAGCCCCTCGGCCAGGGCTTTCAGAGACGCGAGGGAGAGCAACTCCCGCGCGTCGCTGTCAAGCCCGCAGGGGCTACTGGGAAATTTCCCATTAGCCCCTGCGGGCTTAACAGAGACGCGAGGGAGACGCTCTCCCTCGCGAATCTGAAAGCTCTTGCAGAGGGGCTTAGCGGGCGGAGGGGGCCCCGCGGGATGCTGCATTCTGCCCTTGCCGCGTCCGCGGCAGCAGTCAGAGCCAGCTTTTTCTTTTTTTGCGGACCTTGCCGCGTGCCAGCTGCAAGGCCTTCGCGTGCCACAGCTGGCACGCGTGCCATAGGTTCGCCATCGCTGCTTTAGACTGTATAATAGTTGTATCGCTTCAAGGTGTAACCACATCTTAAATATTGTGTGCAGTTCTGGTCGCCATATCTTAAAAAGGATATAGTAGAAATAGAAAAGGTACAGAGAAGAGCCACCAAAATGATAAAGGGGATGGAAGGATAACCCTACGAGGAAAGGCTTAAAGGGTTAGGGCTCTTCAAATTGGAAAAAAGATGGCTGAGGGGAGATATGATAGAGGTCTATAAAAGAATGAACGGAGTGGAACAAGTAAACGTAGATCAGTTGTTTACTCCTTCAAAACATAGAATGACCAGGGGACATGCAATGAAGCTGTAATATATACATTTAAGACTAATTGTAGAAAATGATTTTTCACGCAATGTGTAATCAACCTCTGGAATTCGTTACCAGAGGATGTAATAATGTAGCTGGGTTTAAAAGAGGTTTGGACAAGTTCCTGGAGGAAAAGTCCATAAACCATTATTAAAGTGGACTGGGGAAATCCACTGCTTTACCCCTAGGATAAGCAACATGGAATCTTTCTATCTTCTGGGAATCTGACAGGTACTTGTGACCTGGATTGTCCGCTATTGGAAACAGGATACTGGGGCTTGATGGACCATTGATCTGACCCAGTATGGCAGTTCTTATGTTCTTATGTATGAATTCTTAAGAAATCTGAGATGAAGGTATAGCAAGGCTTCCGTAAGATGGCTTTTATTTCTGCAATCCTCTATGATATGATTATCATTTTCAAGTATTTATTCATAGAAATATTCAACAAAAAATAAACTTCTGGGAAATCAAAAGTTGGTGCGTTTTAGAAAAGTAGACAAGGTTAAAAGGAATATCTCCAGGAACAAGCAGGAATGTAGTCTTTACATAAGGAATGTAGTCTTCACATATGGATAATGTCAGTAGCGATGGAGCCCGTGTGGGAATGCTCCCCAGCGTCCAATAGGAAAGTTTTGGGAGCATCCCACGGTGCCTGTGTAGCTGCCTTCCCGCCTTTCCAACTCTCCCTCCTCAATTCTTCATTTTACGTGGAGCCGACAAGAAGCAATTCCTGTCACCGCAGAAAATTTGTCCTTTCTTCTTTTTTGTGGTCACGTCTGCCTTCCCGTCGACACTGGTACTGACCCCCGCTGGTGCTTGCTTTCTTTAAAAAAAAAAAAAATCATCTTTGAGGGAAAGAATTATTTCTTCCTTCAGGCGCATCAACGCCATCTTAGGCTTAGGCCTCCCCTTTTGTCACAGACAAAATGGAAATGCCATCCAGTGGTTTTAAGAAGTGTTCCAAATGTGGCAGTACCATTTTGGCCACAGACACCCACGACTGGTGTCTAAAATGCTTAGGACTGGATCATGAACCCTCAGAATGTCCTCTTTATAGGAAGATGACAAAGAAATGCCTGCAGAACCGAGCAGCAAAGCTGGGCATCCTCTTTGCCTCCAATGCAGTATCTTTAGCATCGCCGTCATCGAGAGCTTCATCTTCCTCCCAAGGATCTCAGGTATTAAAACCTAGGTCTTCATTGAAGACTGACCGTCCCTCCAAGGGTTGATCTCCTCCTAAGCATCGAGATGCCTCGGGCATTGCCCTGGAGGGGGACACACTGGCCAAACAACCCCGGCAGGAGGACCTTACCTCCAAAGTCTTAGTGGGGTCCCAGGATGCTCCCGAGGCCTCTACCTCTGGAGAGCTCCTGGTGCCATGCTCAGGAATCGTGGCCCGCAATTCCGGTACCGATACCCAAACATTGGCAAGCTCCATGGATCAACGTATCCTGGCCATCGAGCAGAGCTTAGAAGCCTTACTGGCAGCCTCTGTACCAGTAAAACCTTTACAGTCGATCCCTCAGGCATCGGTTCTGGCTTCAGTACCGACACGACCTGCATCGACTTTTTTGCCGCTTACCACACTACCGCCCATGTTGGCCCTCAAATCCATTTCCAGTACCGAGGCTCCGGCACAACAGTCTTCAGCTACCGGTTTTGATCAGTATCGAGTATGTGTGGAGTAGAAACATCCTGCCCATCGATACTTTTTGAGTCTTCGGACTCTGATTCATCGGATGATGAATCTGCTGATACTCGGGACAAAAAAACTATCCTAGTCCTACAGGTGCTCCTTGTGGTCTTGGGCAAGCCATTTAACCCTCCATTGCCCATGTTCCCTGTAAAAAATAGTTATCTCCAAGTTATAATGCCCTGTTTAATGTAATTTTAGTTTGTTCAATGTAAACCACCTTGATATCATGAAAGGCGGTATATAACAAATGTTAAATAAAATCCTGGAAGACCCATCTTCATCTCCACAATGTCGCATGTCTCCTCTGGAGGACATGTCTTTCCAAGACTTTATTTGCGATGTTGCTCGGGGTCTGTCCATAACAGTGACATCGGAGAAAGAACCTAGGGCTGAAGAAATTGAACTTTTTCAATACCCTGCAGCCCCAAAGGAAGCTGCTACTCTCCCTATTCATCGCATACTTCACGACCTTATGCTTTGTATGTGGGAGACACCCTTTAGCATCTCTCCACATAACCGACGACTCAATACCATGTACCGGGTACCGGAGTGTTCCGGTTTTCAAAAGATGCAATTACTGCACCATTCCATGTTTGTGGAATCGGCAATGCGTCGAATAAAGAGTGCTAAGATGCATTCCTCGAACCCTCCAGGTAGGGAATTGAGAACCATTGATGCCTTTGGTATACGTTTTCAGACCTCCATGTTATCAGCAACGATCAGTTCCTACATACTCTATATGGGTATGTTCCTTAGAAAGGAGGCTAGGGATTTGGATAATGGCTCCTCTTCTCCCTGATGACAAGAGAGCAGATTATCTCACCCTTGTAAAGCGTGCTCAAAATGTTTCAAAGTTTGTTAACAGGGCAACTTTTGACTGTTTTTTGAGTGCATCAGCAGAACTTCATCCATCTGCATCGGTGCATCCAGGATTGCTTCTTGAACAATGGGTTCAAGATAAGCTGGGTAATATCCCTTGCATCCCTTGCATTTTGGCAAGGATTGGCAGGACAAGGCCTCTCAGTTAGAATCCGAGAACACCACTCTTAATAGATTATCTAGATCTACTGCTAACCCAACTAGGAAAAAGGCAGTGAAGAAAGCTTTTTTTCAGTAAGAAGTAGTACTATCCTTCTTACACCCCTGCTGTACAGTGTCAACACCATGCTCCTCGGAAGGGGCAGCAGTCATCAAAACAGCAAAAGAAGGCTCAGACTCCTAAGTCACAGCCACCTCGGCAGACCCAACCTCCTCTGGGTCTTTGACTCCTTTCTGGGGAACATAGCCATTCTGCCTCTGGAGATTCCAGATCCCATCCACATTCCTGGCAGACTTTGTCTCTTTGCCCACAGGTGGCATCTTATCACATCAGAGCAGTGGACACTGTCCATAGTACGGGAGGAGTACAAGCTTCATCTACGAAGTCTACCTCCCCCCCCCCCCCCGGATTCCTCCAAGAGAGTTCCACTCTTAGCCCCCTCTCTCTGCTCTGTTGTTGCAAGAGGTCACCTCCCTTCTCTCTCAGGGTGCAATAGAGGAGGTTCCACCATCCCAGCAAGGAATGGGCTTTTATTCTCCATACTTCTCATTCCAAAGAAAACAGGAGGGTATAGGCCCATTCTGGACCTCAGAGAACTGAATAAGTACCTACTACAGGAGAAATTCAAAATGATCTCCCTAGGAGCCCTCTCCCCTATTGCCAGAGTCAGGATTGGCTCTGTTCTGTAGATCTAAAGGAGGCATATACTCACATACTGATTCACTCACAGCACAGAAGGTCCTGTTTCATGTTTCAAGGGAGACATTATCAATACAGAGTCGTGCCTTTCTCCAGGACCAAGCAGGAAGTCAGTCCTCACTTATGGGTGATGTCGGCGCCGACGGAGCCCTCGCGGAGCAATTTTCCCCAGCTTTCAAAGAAAGCCTTTGGGAATTGCAGCGCGCATGCGCGGTCCTCTTCCCGCCCAAGGGTGCCATCTTAGCCAGTCTTCTTTTTTCCGCGGAGCCCTACAGACGTCCCCGTCTTGTCCCCGCGAAAAAGTCGATATTTCTTCATTATTTTATTCTTTTTCCTTCGGTTCGACGCCGGTCTTTTTCCCGCCCGGACTCGCGACGCCGGTCACGAGTCCTCTTCCTTTTTTTCGGTTTTTCTGACTTAGCTTTCGTTTTCGATTTTTCCCTGGCAGCCCGGTCCTTTGACCTCGCAGGGGCCCTTTTTCCCCCGATGGCTGCCAGTGGTTTCAAGCGGTGTGGTCAGTGTGACCGAAATATGTCACTAACTGACACACACGACTTTTGCCTCCGCTGCCTGGGCCCAGATCATGAGGAACTGATCTGTGGGCCCTGCGGCAAAATGTCCTCCAAAGCGTTGAGAAGTCGGCGGCATCAGCGTGATAGGATCTTCGCTGACCCCAGCCGTACCCGGACCTCGTCGGAGGCCTCCGCGTCCAAAGGCTCCAGCTCGGACCGTCGCCGGAGTTCCTCCGACAGGGGTTCTCCCTCCGGGGACCATCGTCGGCAGGTGAAACCCGCGAGGGCGGCATCGGTGGACGCTCCTGGTTCCGCGAGGGCCAGGTCGCATAGCCCCGACATCCGCCCCGGGTCCTTGGAGAAGGAGCACCTCACGAAGCGACCTCGCCTGGAGTCGGAGATGCCTGCTCGGGTAAGTCCTGTGGTCCTTCTGGACTCGCCTCCGCGACAGCCGACGTCGGGCCCGACGCCGTCGGGGCCCGAGTCGGGGGCTGCTGGGTCACCTGAGCTCGGACTCAGGTTGACAGCCTTGGAGAGCAGACTGTCTGCCTTCATGGACCAGCAGCGGGCACTGCTCGCTGGCCTCGCTGGCGCCGCTGCCCCGACCGCCGGGACGTCGACGTCCAAGTCGACCCCGGAGACCGAGCCGATCCTCGAGTCGATGCGAACTCGAGTCGATCCTCGGTCGAGGTCACCCTCGGCCTCCCGTTCGGGACCGAGGTCGCCGACGCCGACTCCCTCGGCGTCGGGGCGGCAGGCGCCGCGCCCTGCCCGGGCCGACCCCACCGAGTCCTCGTCGGAGTCGGTCTGGGAGTCTGAAGAGGAAGAGTCGCCTGATTCTTTCCGGACTCGGTGTGTCCCCTCGGACTCCGAGCCTCGGAAGCAGTCCCCCCCGGAGGATGCCCGGTTCTCGGACTTCGTCAGGGATATGGCCAAGGCTTTGGCCTTCCCTGCGGACCCCGAGGAGGAGCCTCGAGCCTCCAGTATGACTCTCCCGCAAGGGAACACTTTACTGTACCGGTTCCTCCTATGCTGGAACTACTACTCTTCCGCATGTGGGAGAGTCCGGCCTCCTCGCCGGTCCTGAGCAAGTGGGTCGATTCTATCTATCGGGTCCGCAAGAGCCCTGGCTTTCAAAAGGCACAGCTACCACACCATTCCATGGTAGTGGAATCGGCCATGCATCGTCTTAAGAGCCAGAAGATGCACTCCTCGGTGCCTCCTGGCAGGGAGGCCCGTAACCTGGATGGCCTTGGTAAGAAGTGTTTCCAGGGCTCTATGCTCGCATGTCGTGTCCAGACTTACCAGCTATACATGGGCATGTATCTCCGAGATCTGGCTAAAGAGCTAGCCGGATTCTCCGCTGGTTTGTCCGAGGAACCCTTGCGGAGGTTCCTGGCCTTGTCCATTGGCATTCGGGAATGCTCAAAGTTCATGTCCCGAGCAGCCTATGATGGCTTTGAAGCATCGGCTCGAGTGGCCGCAGCCGGCATCGGTGCCCGCCGACAGGCTTGGCTTCAGTCGTCAGACCTTGAGCCCTGGGTGCAGGACAAGTTGGTCGATGTCCCCTGCCGAGGCGAAAACCTCTTTGGCAAGCCCATGGCTGAAAAGGCTGCACAAATTGAGACTGAGACTCTCACCAGGACCAGGCTTTCTAGGAAGACCTCTGCCCCTTCCCAGAAAAAGAAGGGCTCGGGGAAAAAGTCCTTTTACCCGAGGAAGGCGGCTGCCTACAAACAATGCCCCCATTATCAGGCCCCTGCAGCTCCCCAACAGGGCCAGCAGGCCAAGGGACGGGGTAACGGGTCCCGTAGGCAGCAAGCCCCCAAGCCTGCACCACCAGCCCCTGCTCAGCAGGGTGGGGGTTTTTGACTCACTAAGCATAGCCTCTCCCCCCCGCTGGTTCCTCCCAGCACCGGAGGCCGGCTGGTTCACTTCGCCCACAGGTGGTCCAGCATCACCGCAGATGCCTGGGTGCTTCAAGTCGTGCGAGAAGGCTATCTTCTCCACTTCCACCAGGTCCCTCCCTCCTATTTTCCGGGAGAACCTCCACGACCCCCTCTGCACAGGGAATTACTCCTTCAGGAGTTAGCAGGTCTTCTGCAGGAACAGGCGGTGGAACCGGTGCCACACCACCTGAGAGGTCAAGGCTTTTATTCCAGGTATTTTCTAATACCAAAGAGAACAGGGGGCCTCAGACCCATCCTGGACTTGCGCAACCTCAACAAGTTCCTTGTGCGGGAGAAGTTCAAAATGCTTACCCTTGGAATCCTTCTGCCCTACCTCCAGCAGGGAGATTGGCTATGCTCCTTGGATCTAAAGGATGCCTACACGCACATCCTCATCCACCCAAGCCACCGCCAATACCTAAGGTTTGTGGTGGCAGGAAATCATTACCAGTACAGAGTACTGCCCTTTGGCCTGTCCTCCGCACCGCGAGTCTTCACAAAATGTCTCGCGGTGGTGGCGGCCCATCTCCGGCTTCACGGCCTATATGTCTTTCCGTACCTCGACGACTGGCTCATCAGAGCGGCGTCCGCTCCGGAGGTCACCAGCGCCACACGGTGACTCTTCTGCAGTACTTGGGCTTTGTTATAAATTTCGAGTTCATCGGCGCAAGGCTCCACACTCCTCAGGCACGAGCGTACCTACCGCTCGACAGGGCTCAACGGCTCATGGACCTAGCCGACCGTTTTCGCAGCCAGCCCCTGGTCTCCGCCAGGCGCTTCCTGAGACTGCTCGGCCATATGGCTTCCACCGTCCATGTGACCCCCAATGCCCGCCTGAATATGCGGCCTGCTCAATGGTGTCTCCGCCAGCAGTGGCGACAAGCCACGGGCGGCCTAGCAGACCTGGTGCGCGTCTCCGAGCCGCTGATCTCGTCTCTCCGGTGGTGGCTTCGGCAGCCGAACCTGATATTCGGAATGCCTTTCCAGTCATCTCAGCCGACCCGGGTGCTGACCACGGATGCATCCCTCCTGGGCTGGGGAGCACATTGCCAAGGGGCACGTACTCAGGGCCTCTGGACCACGTGGGAGTCTGCTCAGCAGATCAACTTCCTGGAGCTCAGGGCGATCCGCCTGGCTCTCAAGGCTTTCTCCCACCTGACTTCCCACCAGTCCGTCCTTGTCCAGACGGACAATCAAGTTGCCATGTTCTACGTGAACAAGCAGGGGGGCACGGGCTCCTTCCTCCTCTGCCGGGAGGCACAGAAGCTCTGCTCTTGGGCCGTCAGTCAAGGCATTCTCCTCAAGGCAGTTTATCTCCCGGGCCAAGAGAATTGCCTGGCGGACAAACTCAGCAGGATCCTCCAGCCGCACGAGTGGCGTCTGGATCCCTTGGTAGTTCAGAAGCTCTTCCTAAAGTGGGGCCTCCCCACGGTGGATCTCTTTGCCAGTCCTCACAACCGGCAGCTTCCTCGCTTCTGCTCTCGTCAGCCACACCCCCTTCGGGTTGCGGCGGACGCTTTTCTGATTTCATGGTCGGGGAGCCTTCTGTACGCTTTCCCCCCCATCCCGCTAGTCTCTCGGACTCTTTTCAAGGTTTTCCGAGACAAAGCCTTCATGATCCTGGTGGCCCCTCGCTGGCCCAGACAGCCGTGGTTTCCGCTCCTACTGCAATTAGCGGTGGAGGATCCATTCCCTCTGGGGGTACAACCGGATCTCCTCACTCAGGATCAGGGGTCTCTACTACACCCAACCTCAGGTCTCTCAACCTCATGGCCTGGCTGCTGAGAGGGTAGTCCTTGCTCCCCTTCTCCTGCCGGCAGAGGTGGAGGAGGTCGTCTTGGCTTCGCGACGGCCTTCTACCCGCAAATGCTACGCCCTTAAATGGCGTCGCTTTGCCGTCTGGTGTACCCAACAGTCTCAGGATCCCTTCTCCTGCCCGGTGTCGGTGATCTTGCAGTACTTGCTACACCTCTCTAATCTGGGACTTAAGTCCAACTCCGTCAAAGTTCACCTCAGTGCTCTTTCGGCACATCATGTGCCGGTAGACCTCTCTCCAGCGACCCTCTCGTAGCGAGGTTTCTCCGAGGTCTCCTTCTACTTAAACCACCTCTGCGCCCGCCAGGACCTGACTGGGACCTAAATGTGGTTTTGCAGCGGATCACCTGTCCGCCTTTTGAACCTATGGCTACCTGTTCTCTCCGTTTTCTGTCTTGGAAAACGCTGTTCTTGATAGCCCTCACTTCCGCTAGACGCGTAAGTGAATTGCAGGCCCTCGTGTCTGATCCCCCTTACACTCGGTTCTACAAAATTTGGGTAGTCCTACGGACTCACCCAAAATTTCTTCCAAAAGTGGTCTCCCCTTTTCACATCAATCAGGAGGTGGTACTTCCAACCTTCTTTCCCAGACCACACTCCAGCCGAGCTGAAACGGTCCTCCATACCCTGGACTGTAGAAGGGCATTGAACTTCTACCTTGACCGTACTCGGGAGCACCGTAAAGCTGCTCAGCTTTTTGTGTCTTTTGACCCCAATAAATTGGGGCTCCCGGTCTCCAAGCGTACTCTGTCCATCTGGGTTGCGGACTGTATCTCTTGGGCTTATGGGGCAGCCGGACTCTCCTTAGAAAGTCGAGTCACGGCTTATTGCGTTCGGGCAATGGCTACGTCAGTGGCTTACCTCCGCTCTGTTCCGCTGGCAGACATCTGCCGGGCCGCTACTTGGTCTTCGAGCCAGACTTTTGCGGTCCATTACTGTCTCGAGAGGGAGTCCCGCAGGGACAGTGCTTTCGGACAGGCAGTCCTCCGTAATCTCTTTGAGGTCTGAGCAACTCCTACCCTCCATCCCGGATGTGGGCTACCGGTGGGTGATAATTCAGCGAAGATTCTTTCCTTCTGTGCTGCTGAGCTAGAGGGAGCTCATTTTTGTGCTTAGGGTCTCCGGTAGCCTTGAGCTTGGGAGTCCCATAAGTGAGGACTGACTTCCTGCTTGGTCCTGGAGAAAGCGTAGTTACTCACCTGTAACAGGTGTTCTCCAGGAGCAGCAGAAATCAGTCCTCACTACCCTCCCTCCTCCCCTTGGAGTTGCAATCGTCTGCTTATGTTCTTTTTGCAAATTTTTTTATGCTGTCTTTTTTAGCTATGTCATCTGACTGGCTAAGATGGCACCCTTGGGCGGGAAGAGGACCGCGCATGCGCGCTGCAATTCCCAAAGGCTTTCTTTGAAAGCTGGGGAAAATTGCTCCGCGAGGGCTCCGTCGGCGCCAACGTCACCCATAAGTGAGGACTGATTCCTGCTGCTCCTGGAGAACACCTGTTACAGGTGAGTAACTACGCTTTCTGCCTCGCCTCTGCCCCAAGAGTCTTCACAAAGTGCATGGCGGTAGTTGCCGCATTCCTAAGGAGTCTTGGGATATTTATCTTCCCTTACTTAGACGACTGGCTCATTCGAGCAAACCCCTCTCTAGAGGCCAGTCTTTCCCTCTTGCATACCATACAAATACTGCAACACTTGGTATTTGTAATAAATCTTCTAAAGTACCAACTTGTTCCCTCTCAAGCTCTAGAGTTCATAGGGGCTCTCCTAGACACAGTGATGCAGCGGACCCTCTTGCAGAAGGAAGAAAAGTTTTTTAAATTCAGAAAAAAACAGGTATGAGCTGCAATATCCTGAAGGTCCACATAGAGGGAGCAGGAGAGTCAGCACAGAGTCAGAAGAACCACGCCTCTATGGGCAGGACTTAGGCCCAGTCAGTTCCGATTTAAGCAGAGGCAGGCCTGAATCAAGCAGACCAGTCCAAAGACAACTCCAGGGACAACTCCAGAGACCAGTCAAGGGACAACTCCAGAGACAAGCCAAAAGAGAAGTGCTAGGACACATCCTGGGAGAAAGACATCCGAGGAATGTCGTGGAGGAAAGATATCCAGTGAAAAGATATCCAGGAGAAAGATATCCGGAAGGGAAAGATATCCAAGGAGAGGAAGGTATCCAGAGAGATATCCATAGAAGTAACCTGGGAGAAAAGTGGAGAACACAGAGGCCTGGTGAGCAGAGAGAAGCTGAAAGGGCGAGGCCACCAGACAACAGCCTCAGGAGTGAAAGCAAGGGCAGATGGCAACAGCTGCAGCCTTGGCTCAGAGGGGTTCCTCCACACACTAAGGAAAGAGAGATATCGTGGGAGTACTTGGGCCATCCTGAGTTGGAGGACAACCAGACTAGGCCTCAAGCCTTTCCGGAGAAAGAAAGAAGAAAGCTCAAAGGTAAAGCTTCCATTTCTTGTAATTGTTTGCTTAGGCCTAGCCCAAGAGAAAGGCAGGGGAAAGAAGTTTATCTGCATGACAATGACATTTATAAGCAAAAACTAACAGATAATTTCCCTAAGAAGAGAACTGCCAATATTAAACAGTATGTTGAGAGAGCTTTTAAAACTATAGCTGATGAAGAGCCATTGTTTTACCCAGTAGCCAGAAACCGACGCCCTAACCTAACCAACAGACACTGGGAAACTGTACGGTACGCTTTTAAAAAGCCAGAGCTCAGCCATGCAGAAGCCTCAGACTCAGAGCCATCTGATATAGAATGGATGCAAGTGGAATCTGCGGGTGAAGAGGCTGAGGAACCAATGGAATGTACATATTGTACAGCAGAGAAGCTGTAGTCTATTTGGAGTTCCATGAATGCATAAAGTGAATGCAGTATTTGTCCTACTTTAAGTTACTGTGAAGTTAACAGTTATTACTTTGACCGTTTTTGTGCTTTAAACCTGATGTAAGGACTGGTGCAATTCTGTTACTTTCCAAAGCCGTTTGTTTTTGAACCATTTTTGTGCAAAGGGGAAATAAAGCCTTTTTCTTTTTCCCTCCACTTTGGTGTGAAGTTATTCTTTTGGGAAGTTGGTAACGAGGTCGGCACAAAGGACCGCTACCTTTGACCCTCGCCCCCGGCCAACCCCAATCACCCTAGTCTTGTGCGCTCCCCAGCCCTTCCGGGGAAAACTACGCCGCCACCAGGGGGGGCTGCGGGGGACAACACCCAGTAATCAAAGGCGTTTCTTCCCCAATCCCACTGCGCTTGACTCGGTCAGTTAGCATCTCAGGCATGCCTCAAGAACTTTCTCACTGCTCAAGAACTGCTACAGCTTCTGGGTCATATGGCATCAACAGTGCATGTTGTTCCATATGCTTGTCTACATATGCGTGCAGCTCAATGGGCACTGGCTTCCCAGTGGTCTCAGGCATCGGGTCGCCTGGGAGACAAAATAAGGGTCTCTAGCCACCTAATCTTGTCACTGCAGTGGGGCAATCCCCAGAAAATCTCCTGGTAGGGTCACCTTTTCAGATGCCAGCACATCAATGTACCCTGACAACAGATGCATCCAAAATTGGGCTGGGGTGTGCTCATCTGGACAATCTCTCCACTCAGGGGCTCTGGTCTCATCAGGAGTCACAACTTCACATAAATCTGCTGGTACTCGGAGCCATTCACAATGCTCTCAAAGTGTTCCAGGACTATCTTCGATTCCACACAGTTCTAGTCCAGATGGACAATCGGGTAGCCTTGAACAAGCAGGACAGAGCAGGCTCTTGGACACTCTGCAGCGAGGCCCTGCATCTGTGGTCTTTTGCCATACAGCACCACATTCACCTACATGCGGTGTATCTTCCGGACAAGCACAATGTTTTGGCGGACAAACTGAGTCGAGTCCTTCTACCCCACGGGTGGTCTCTCCATGCAGACAAAGCCGCTCACATTTTTCAGATCTGGGGAACCCCAGAGATAGGCATGTTCGCAAGTTCTCAGAATGTCAAACTTCCTCGCTTCTGCTCCAGGACTCCTGCTCCGGACAGCCAGCAAGAAGATGCTTTTCACTGGGGTCAAGACTTCCTATATGCCTTCCCTCCCATTCCACTCATTCCCAAGACACTTTTCAAACTCCAGAGAGACATGGGCTACATGATACTCATAGCCCCACCCTGGCCACGACAACCATGGTATCCTCTCCTTCTACGTCTGTCTCGGGCTCAACCCATAGATCTGGGGTCTGCTCCAGATCTTCTCTCGGGAGGAGGGGACGCTGCTCCATCCCAATCCGCAGTCCCTCCATCTTCATTAACCTCTCTCAACAGATTAAGGATATCCTTTTAGCTTCTAGGAAGCCATCCACCAGGCGCTTCTACGCCTTCAAGTGGCGTAGATTTTCTCTCTCATGTTGCAGAGGGCGCTTTACCCCTTCTCAGCTACGGTGGACGCATTACTTGAGTATCTTCTCCACCTGTCTTCTTCTGGACTCAAAACCAACTCAGTAAGAATACACCTAAGTGCAATTACGGACTCTCACATGCCTTTAGATGGTCAGCCCATCTTTTCTCAGCCGCTTGTAGCATGCTTCATGAGGGGTCTTCTATTAACCAAACCCCCCATTAAGCCCCCTCCAGTGGCATGGGATCTTAATGTTGTTTTAGGACAGCTTCTCAAGCCACCATTTGAACCTCTAGCCACTACCTCACTGAAGTTTCTCACATGGAAGGTCGCCTTCCTTATTGCCCTCACTTCAGCAAGACACATTAGTGAGCTCCAGACTTTGGTGGCTGACCCTCCTTATACACGATTCCACCATGATAAGGTAGTCCTTAGGACTCATCCTCACTTTATGCCAAAGGTGGTCTCTACCTTCCTGTCTTTTTCCCTAGACCTCATTCCTGTAGGGCAGAGGCAACCCTTCACACTCTAGACTGCAAATGTTCTTTGTTTTTTTTATCTCCAGAGGACTCGAGAGCACAGAAAAGCTTCACAACTTTTCATCGCCTTTGACTCGAGTCACCTGGGAATGAACTGGTGGTAGCATTCTATGGAGACGTTTATGGTTTCCGGAAAACTCATTACAAGAACTGAAAAGGTCCTGTCAAAAGAAAGAAACCTTGCGGTGAAACTAAAAAAAGGAAGGAACCAGAGAGACACTTTGCTGGGGAAAGTCCAGTAAAAGCAGAGGTGAAAATCAGCAGGCATAGAGTGAAGATCCATGATCAGAAGACAGAAGAAAATCATTGATAAATTGGAACCGTAGAGCAGGGGTCCCCAAACTATAGCCCGACATGCTTTCTTTTACTGCCAGTTGCAGCCCCTGGACACCACAGCAAAGAAGAAGGGAACCTGCAGCAGTGCGGAGGTAGTGGTTTGAGCTTTTCCATTTGGCTCCAGTCACCAGGGCTGGCTCAAAGGTTTCTGCCATCCTAGGCAGAAGCCTTGGCATGCCGCCTTCTGTGCACCAAGCCACGCTGCCCGCCCTCTCTCCTCCCCGTGCTGAGCCGCGCTGCCGCTGATTCTGCTGGTGGGGGGTCAGGGGGCAGCTTGGTGGCGATGGCAGTGGCAGGCCATTTGCTTTGGCACACATGGCCTGCCACTTCTGACCCCTTTGCCACAACTTCGGAGGGTCAGAAGCGGCAGGCCATGTGTGCCAAAGCACATGGCCTGTTGCTGTTGCTGAGCCAACCCCGCCGCTGGAATCAGTTAGTAATGGGGAAGATGCTGAGAAGTTGCCGGTAGTCTTGGAATGGAGAGGGTGTTAGATTTGAAACAGAGTTTGGACCATATATTTATGATAAAAGGAGAGAAGTACCCCTTTATGTTTATGTTTATTACAGTTAAGAGGTTTTGATGAATATCTAAGAATTTGATGAATATTTAAGCATTTGACTTTTGAATATAATACAAAGGAGGTATTTTTAGGCTGTATAATGAAAGGCCAGAGTATTGGCCGGAAATTTGTTTCAAGCCTGTTTAATGCAAAGCTTTGACAACATTAAGGTTTTTTCTTCCTTTTACCTCTTCTATGCACTTAGTAGCACACTATGTGCGGTTTGCTGACTTGTTTGAGTATTAGCACTTTGGACTTTTTTTGATCTGAGCTATGCTCCTTATTGGGTACTATGTGGTCAGCATCTTCAGCAGCCATGTGAATCCTGATGCAAGAAGCTGAGTCATGGTGTTGCCAAAACTGATGCAAGCAGGAAGAGGCCAGAGAAAGCAGAAGTAAAGTTAAGTAGCGGGGAATGCTTCTGTAAGGTTCCAGCACTGCCAGTGAATTCAATTTCATTTATAATTTACTTTCATAGTAGGGGACAATAGGCACATTGTTTTGTGCAGGAAAATGGATGTTTACCTGTGCATAAAAGCCTTTCAATTAACCCCTTCCCCCTCTGCAGTCTACTATTTGCACTGCCATACCTAGGGTTGTGCAAGTAGGGGCACCAATATCATCACTGGACTATGAAACACAGCTAGAGTTCTTGTATATAGTTAGCAACTGACAATTGCTTGTTTGACCCCAATGTAACCATCCAAGTTGAATAACCCTGTTCAATGTAAAGCTTGTTGCTATAACTGTTTCATTGTAAACTGCTTTGAATGTAAATAAGGCGGTATAGAAGACCTTGTTAAATAATAATAATAATAACACTGGGCTTTCCAGGAATCTCAAAAAGAGTGAGTTACTGGACATGACTTGGGGGGGGGGGGGGGAAGGCACCCGATTCGTTAGTCGCACAGAATGCATTTCTAGCTTGGTATGGTCCTGACCATATGCATTGTTAGCTATGCAATAATGTACACAGGTTTAGGTCAGAGAAGGAGAAATACACAGAATGCATTTTTTGTACCTTCTGGCATGTATTTTGTACCTGTGTTGCGCACATTGACCAAGGGCACTGCTTCAAGGGGTTTCCCTTTGAAATGAGCTTTATAACCCCATGGGGAAAGGCTTATTCAGTGCTATGTATTCTAACTCTCCCCTCTTATTTTTTTAGACTTTTAACATTTCCATATAGGCATTTCAAAGTTTGTTTTTTGTTCATATTAACAATCTGATTATCAATTTAATTGAATTTAATACTGTACATCCATTTATAGCCTCCTATTCCTCCAGGTTCTAGGCAGGGTGCAACAATCGGCAAAAGCCTCCTTTACATATTAATTACATAACACTACTCAGAATTACCATAGCACAAATAAATCTGTTTTGCATAGATGTCGAAATCCCATATAATTCGGGATCTTTCTAATATCTATTGATAACCCATTTCATTCTATATTAGCAGCATATGCAAATAACTTATCTAATATCCGCTTAAACTCATAATCTTTCACTGATGAGAAGGCTAAAGAGAAACTCTTCCCTAACCGAAATACTCTGGAGGAACTGTTAAACAACACAGTATTACCTATATAGGCGGAATACAGACTGGCCGCTTTCTTCAATTATCTAGTTTATCTAGTCTATCTTCTTTTTAAAAGTTAATGCCAGCAGTCCGGTTCCACACATTCTTTTGGAAAAACCTCCCATCCTTCCCCATAATGTTGCCCAGTTACTAACAAATATAAAACCCTCTTCCCTGCACCATCTTCTCATCCATGCATTGAAACTCTGGATCGCTACCTGCCTCTTTGGTTCTGTGCGTGGAACAGGAAACATTTCTTAGAATGCTATCCTGGACATTCTAGATTTCAGTTTTCTACCTAAAAGCCTACATCTGACTTCTAGATCCTCCCTCCCACACTTTTCTTATGTCATTAGTACCAACATGTTCCAAGACAGCAGGCTCCTCACAGCACTGTCTAGAATCTTATCTAGGTAGTACATGAGGTCCACCACCTTCACACCAGGCAGGCAAGTTACCAAGCAATCCTTATGTCCATCAGGATCACTTCCTATAACCTTTCAGGTGATCTCTCTCCTCCATGGCCACAGAGAGACTGCCAGACTAGAGGTGGGACTTCTCTACTACATCCCTGTCTACATTTCTGTCTGTCTCAGCTCCTCCAAGTTTGCCACACTTGCCTCCAGAGATTGTACTTGCTCATTGAGAGCAAGGAGCTCTTTGCACCTAGTGCACATATAAGACATAGTTGATTGTACATAGTTCCCTAATGTTTGAAAGTTTAATTGTTAAAGTTAAGATGTACATAATTCATGTAATGTTCTATGTAAAAACAGAAATGTTATCCTGTTTCCTTGACTGTTATATGTAAACCGCACCTGATCACTGGAAGGCAGCGGTATATAAAAGATTGTTAAATAAATAAATAAAATAAATAAGACCTCTTACCAATTGGAAGATGATCATACATGTGACACTCTGTACAAAATTCTGGATAGCCCCCATCTTGCTGCTGGACTGCTGTCTGCATCTTAGTTTTAATGATTTCTTTAGCTATTTAAAGTTGTTACGGGAGTAGGGATACTTGAACCAATACAAATATACCTAATAAGTTTAAGGTAATTTGTTTAATGTTCACCTCAAGATGACCTACAAGAACCTAGAATTAATCTATTCCTAAGGCCTAATATTAGACTCATTGATGAAGATAACCAGTTAAATCTGAAAGTGAAAAATTTCTCTCCTATCCCCTTAACTGGCTGCCTATAAATCAAAGATATGTCTGGGTGGGTGGGAGCTGGTGGCTGGAAAATAAACACTAACTTAAAGTTTGCCTGTTAAACTATACCCTAACTGACTTCAGTTCAGCTGTGTGCCTGTGATGAGTGGGAGTTGGCTTTAATTACTTTCTACATTTTTCTGTAATAAGCAAAGTTCCTCTTGTATGCCTTGAGTGACTCTTACAGACTCAGTTCAACTCTGCTTGCGTCTCACAGTATAGAAATGACTCAAAGTTGTAATTGACTGTTTTCCGTAGTTCCCCATTCAGTGAGTTTTCATAACCCTTTTGTTTTACAGTTGCTGTTCTGGTGATCAGACACAAATCTAAACAGTTAAGCCACAAACTGAGTGAACAGCTTGAGATGTTGGAATGTGAGGTTCGAAAAGAAATACGCGTGGGTAGGTTTCCTACTTCCAGGCAAAGGCAACTCTACAGAACAGTTGATTTGTAAAAATGTACTTTGCTTGACTTTTAATGATACATTTCTGGTTGGCTGACTGAAAAAATATCCCAAATAAAATGTACCCATCTGCCTCCACATAAACACACTTACCATTTCCATCCTCAAAAGCACTTACAATTATTACCACTTCCAGAAGTTAAGGGGCCTTTTTGCTAAAGTCCATTAATTGGTTAATATGCGTTTCAGCATGCAGTAACTTAGCATAGGGCTGCAGTAACTTATACTGCACTGGAATGACAATTACTGCGCGCCATTTCTCATAGTAACTGCATATTGCACGATTGGATGGGGAATAATTAGGGTAGAGAGCACATTGCGGTTAGCACAGGGGACACATCATGCGCTGTCCATATTGCAGTTAGTGTGAGTGCAGTTAGCATCACCTTAATGGGTGACTGCTGCCGCAGATTAGGACATGTTTCTGTGTGGTGACTGCCGGGAATATACTGGTCGTGCTCCCGAGAGCACATGGACCTTTGCACTTGCTGCACATAATTTTTACTCAAAATGTGTTATAAGTACAAAAAGTTACTGCACCTTAGTAAAAGGGCCCCGAGTGCTTAGGGTCTTACCTTGAGTCATAGAATAGTGGTTTCAAAGTCTATCGATCCTATTGGATGCGTGCATTTCGCTGTGCTCTTGAAATGTTAGCGAGCTGCTATTTTGGGTTAGTGGTTTTATGTGTGTGGGCATCTTATTTTAGGTTTCGCCGAGCTACAGATGGATAAGATGGATGTGGTGGATACCTCCGGTACGATTCCCTTCCTTGACTACAAACATTTTGCCCTCAGAACTTTCTTCCCTGAGGTAAAGATGTGATAGTTTTGCTTGCATTGTCTCTGAAGGTAAAGCGGGATAGTTGCAGCTGGATATTATGCTGCGCTCTCACACCAGATTTTTAAATCTCTAAACAGATAGATGAATCTTTAATAAACAAAGAATTAATCAACAAGCACTTAAAGTTAAAAGTGGTTCCTGTTTTAATGGGGTAGTGAGAGTAGATTGACCTAAATGAAAAAATACCTGTGAGGCTGCTGGTTTTGAGAATACTGAGTCCTTCTTCTAAATTATAAATATTTGAAGTTACCTCACAGTAGTTGCAAACGTTAATGCACAGTAATTGCAAAGCCTGAGGGGTAGCTGTTGGAGGTGTGCCCATCATCTTCTGATACAGTGGCAGCAGTAAAAAGAACCTTTTCCACGCTTTATGTGCATGACCACCTCCATTTCAGAGAGTAGAGTGCTGGTATGCACTTCACGGAGCCCTTTCATGAGTAAGGCACTTTGTGGATACTCTAGTTAGAGCTGACTTTAGTGTATCAGCGTGGAATCCTAGATAGAGGCGGAATTGTCACAGTAGCAGCATGTGAGATGCCACCCAAGGTGGGCTACCAGATTTGCCTACGTGGACATTCTTTTAGCATTCATGCAGATAATAGTATTCTAATCCCACCTCTTCTTTATATTTTCAGCCGAAGTGAAAAACCAAGGGTCCCTTTACACACAGGGCCAGGAGCAGTTGCTCTGCTAACCAGTCCCTAAGGTCGCCCGTGACTATAGCTTTCGGGATGGGGCATCATTCTCTCCCGCTTCCAACATTCCCTTGAAAGACCACAAGGAGGATAAGGGGTAGGGAGAGGAATGGGAAATCAGCCCCATGGGTCCCCTTGCTCACTTAGTTGGGGGGTGGAGGGTTCAGGTTCATGAGAGAAGCTTGATTCTCGAGGGTGAGAAATTTGTCTAGAAAGGGCTGTTTGATGGGGGGAGGGAGGAGATGTCCCAGTACTAGAGTGGTACTGTCCATATTGAAACTTGCATTAGCTGCAGAGGGCTAGCACTATAACTTATGAGAGTAAAGTTTCTGCATTAATTTGTGCTTTTAATGCAAACTGAGGGTCCTGAAATGATTTGCAGTAGTCATTTAAATAGTAATGTATTGCTCCGCATGCTTTTGCTTGTGATGCGGCCCATTTAAATATTCATCTTACACAGGAGTCTTTGTATTACGAGTAACATGGACACATTAAAGATGTTAATACATGTTAAAGTATAACTGCCTTGAGTAACTAGGCCCCTTGGAACACCCAGGAGCCTATGGCAGCCTCTTGGCCCAGCTATTTCTGGGACTTACTTAGCTATTTGTATATTTGTCCATTAATGCAAATTTAATCCATCAGTTGTGACTTTAGTAACCTTCACTCTGCTTAACCATTCACCTTAATCACTGAAAAGAATATCAGAAATGATAACCGTGGAAATATTTTTCTCACTACCTGGAAAGATGTGATTTTTAAAAAAAAAAATCTTTGTTCAATGTAGGGCTTCTGATTTTTGGTCATAGCAGAGAAACCCTAATAAAGCACCTCGATGGGGAAGTTGGGTTTCTCAGCTATAACTAAAAACTCTTGAAAGTACGTATGTCTACTCTCAGAACATCAAGACGGGAGGCGGCAGCCTGATGTTGTCAGAGCGGAGCTGCTGGGAGGCAAACTTGCACTGGCCAGAGAAGCGCGGCCGGAGGGGAACGGCAGCAACCCATCACAATCACTCTTCCTTCTCCCCACCAGCTGCCACCAGTTTTCTAATTGAAAATCAGCAGCTGTGTGTTGCCTTCTTCCCCTCCAGTGCCGGGTTCAGGCGAAGAAGCAGCAGACCGAGGTGCCGGGCTGCTGGTTGTAAATGAAAAAATCAGTATGGCAGCTGATGGAGAAAGGCAAGAATGCCAGCCACTGGTCCAGGAGAAGTTACTACTGCTGCTACAACTATCATTTTATATAGCGCTACAAGGCGTACGCAGCGCTGTACAGACACGTGTAATAAGACTGCCCCTGCTCATCAGAGCTTACAATCTAATCAAGACACTGGTCCTGGAGAAGTTTATTTATTTATCAGGTTTTGTATACCGCCTTATCATTAATTCAAGGCGGTTCACATGGAACAAACATAGCAATAGGCTTTTACATAGAACAGGGAGAAGGGACTTGGAGGAATATATGGGGTAGTGGATACATTTAACAAAGGCTAACTATGTGTGCAGTAACATTGTTGCAGATTGAGGTGATATAGTTACATTTAGCAATTGTCCATGAAATGCATCTGTAATATCTCGCTGTGGCTTTTGTTCTACTAGGTGGGACTGGAGTATTCGAGGAATAGATAGGTTTTGATGGCTTTTCTGAAGTCAAGTACTACTACTTCTGCGACTGTCATTTATATAGCGCTACAAGGCATACACAGCGCTGTACAGACACGTGTAATAAGACTGCCCCTGCTCATCAGAGCTTACAGTCTAATCAAGACAGTACAATAGATGAGAACGAGAGTACAACAGGGAAGGGTAAGGAGACAGGAGGAGAGCAAGGGATTAAGATCCAAAAGCGGCCTGAAAGAGGTGAGCATGGATTTGAAAAGGGGGAGAGATGAAACCTGACATAAAGATTCAGGTAGTTTGCTCCAGTCATAAGGAGCAGCGACGTGGAAGGATCGAAGTCTGGAGTTGTCAGTGGAAGAAAAGGGCACAGAGAGAGGAAGAGCCGGGTTCACGAGGAGGGCTGTAAGGAGAGGGGAGAGAGGAAGGGTAGTGAGGAGCAATAGAGTGAATGCATTTATAGGTCAGAAGGAGAAGGCTGTATAGGACACGGAAACGGAAAGAAAGCCAATGAAGTGATTTAAGAAGAGAGATATGAGTATAATGGGACTGGCAGAAGATTAGCCGCGCAGCAGAGCTTTGAACAGACTGAAGGGGAGAAAGATGACTCAAAGGGAGACCAGCAAGGAGGAGATTGCAATAATGTAAGCGAGAGGTGATTCAATAGTGTATAAGTGTTTTAGTAGTGTATTCAGAAAGGAAAGGGCAAATTTTGTTAATGTTACAGAAAAACGACAGGTTTTTGCTATGTGCGGAGAAGGAGAGGGAGGAGTCCAAGATGACCCCAAGGTTATGGGCTGAGGAAACAGGAAGCAGAAGCGTGTTATCAACAGAGATAAAGAACGGAGAAAGGGGAGGCAGTTGCTGCTGTTGTGCAGAGGACGAGAGCTCCTGTTGTTTAGGCCTGCTTTAGGAAGAATCGCTACGGCCAGGGTCTGCTCCCTGCCCGATAAAGATGCGCTGGATGTGGCAGTGGGAAACCGAGAGACTGGAAGGGAAAAAGAGAGAGAAGAGGCGCTAGGAGAAGAAATTGAATTTGTACTCTCCACACATAGTGTACTGAATATCGGTGCAATCCGGAGAGTTGGGAGTGCTCACCGCTCTGCCCAGATATTCAATGCTACTCGCAGTCCGGATAAGGGCGTTTAAAATTCGGATTATTTTTAAATGCCGCCTTTAAAATTTCTAAACACCTTAGTTCAGAAGCCCTAGTTAAATGGTATTCATTAGTAATATGTACAGGCCGATGCTGAAGTCACGCTCTGTCAACCTTTTGCGCCTATTTGTAGTTTACTAATAGCGTGTGACTTCGGTGCGGGCATACAGAAAGGGGATCATATGCAAATTAGCCACGTGTTAGCCATTCGTTAAACTGTGCAAATGGCAGTATTAAACTGGGAGAGCAAACCAAACACTTGTGCACAAGAAGTCAGCGCTAGTTTGGCATGCTATCCCATGCTCCTGCTCTTGCCCCGCCATCTTGAAACATGGCTGCGCCTGGCCCTGCACGGTGCATCCTGGGATGCACTGGGCGGGGTCAGTCTTTGCTTTCTGTTGGGGGCAGTGGCCCCATGACAGTATTTTGATAGCATCCGGGGCTTTCCCCAATGCCTGGATATCTTTGACATTTCTCCTCAGATGATCCGGGCATCGGGAAAGCACCCAATGCCATCAATATAGTGTCAGGGGGCACGCGCTAGATGTTTGTCACTTCAGACCCAGACATAGAGAGACTGGCGCTAAAGCGAAGTGCAGAATCCTCAACGTGTTTCTCTGCATTGTGCGCAGGCATTATTTGCATGCCATTTCATTATGTGCATCTCATTTGCCTCTAATTTAAATTCATTTAAATACGCTTGGCTTTAATTGTGCACTAGCTTTTTCGTTGCTGTTTATGCACGCATCCGTCTCTCTTCTGCATTTGGCTGTGCTTAAAAGTGGCGTTATCTCGGCTTAAAGGCTGCACTCGTTTTCTGCATCGGCCTAATAGTTAAATCTATCAGTGTGTCTGTATTTCCATCTGTCTGTTCTTATCAGTCAGGAAGAATGATGTTCAGAAAAGCTTTGCTCAGGCTATTCAGTCATTGCGTTGTTAAGATATCTGTATTCATTATTGACTAGGCACCTAGGACCAGTTGCCAGCCTGTGTTCATCATGAGATGTACAATATTATTCTAATCCTGCAAATAGGAGAATGAACTGACACAATTCTATCTTACAGTCAGCAGGCTCAGTACTCAACTCCATGGAAGAGCTTTGTGCCACTGTTCCTCCAGTAAGTCTCTAAAAGAATTTCCTAGCTTCATGTATTGCTGCAGATGATTGATTTTTGACTCTCAAATAACAACTTCAGATTATTATTCTGGTCTCCCTGTTCTGCTCTACCTGCGCCCCGTGCAGATAGCAAATGCCAGCTTGATAGGTGGCATTCAGTGCGCCTGAGGTAATAGTGCACACTGCCAAGACGTGTCAGAGTGCCGCACTAGGCGGTAACCGCCAGGAACGTGCTGACCACGCCCCTAGCAGCAAACACACAGGGAATGCAACTACCACCCGAGATTGATGATTGGAAGTAAGGGGGCAAAACGTATCTCACCTGAGTGGCAGGAAACATTGAACTGAAAGAATGAAAAGGACCCCAGAGAGCCAGGAGCCCAGGCAAAGGCATCCACTCTGCATGTAGAGGGTCATTTTAGAAAAGGTTGCCTAGGGTGGGAAGCCAAGTTGACGCCTATTTTGAGGCTAAGCTATAAAGCAGGGGTTCTCAGCCCAGTGCAGTGCACACAGATCTCTCTCATGCATATTCATTGTGCTTATCCTGAAAATCTGACTGGTTAGGTGTGTCCCGAGGACTCTGTTGAGAACTCCTGTTATAAAGACACATAAAGGTACGTTTACTAAAACGTACTAAGCAGTTAGCGGAGAATTTTTGCTGTGGCCTCATTTTTATGGCACAGTTGCAGTTACTGTGGCGGGCTTAGCATGCGGTAAACCCTGTACTAACCGTTAGCACAGTTTAGTAAACGTGACTTATATGAACCTTTGTGTCCTTATGAAACAGCATCAGAAAAGCTGCAGAAGTCATGGCTGCATATTTACATCTGCTCAAGGGCTGTGCAAATCTACGCAGCTGATGTACAGATGTAGGGGCATATTTTATAATCTATGTGTGTACTTAGAAACATGATGACAGAAAAAGACCACAAGGCCTATCTAGTCTGTCCTTCCATAACAACTACAACAGTCCACTTTTTACCTTTAGAGATCCTCTGTGTTGGTCCCATGCTTTTTTGAATTCAGTTACTGTCCTCATCTCTACCACCTTCACTGGGAGACTATTCCACGGATCCACTACTCTTTCCGTAAAGAAATATTTCCGCATATCACTCCTGAATCTATCTCCCTTCACCCTCATCCCATGTCCCCTCGTAGCAGAACTTGCTTTCAATTGAAAGAGGCTCTCTCCCTGAACATTTATGCCACGGAGGTATTTAAACATCTCAATCATATCACCTCTATCCCGCCTTTCCTCTAAGGTGTACATATTAAGATCCTTAAGTCTGTCCTCATATGCTTTATAATGAAGTCCATTAATCACACAGGTACACTACCAAAAAACTGCCTCCAGTTTTGCAACTGATTCCTATAGATTTTGGGGTGCTGAATCCAGGAAAAATAGCCAAAATGTTCCATCATGTCACGTTTTCTTGCAAAATTAGATTTCTTACCCATATAAGGAATGTTCACATAATTTCATTTTAGCCGACTGCAGTTTATTTTCTTGGCCCAAAATAGAGGTTGTAATGGTTAACTAACTAGAAACACTCCCTCATGATATTTTAGAGTGTTTTGTATTCATTTTATACATTAACAGGACAATTGGGAGGCGGGGGGCTAAATCCAGTACTCGCGCTGGCGCATGTTCTTTCCTGTTCGCCTCGCCTCGTTCGCTCGCTCAAACACGGTGGTTGCGACATGAACGTTCCTGTCAAATTTCAGTTTCTTGCAAGTTCATTATTACCTTTTGTTTGCTCAGTCGTAATCCAGCTTTATTCCGAAGTGGTTCACTACAGTTGTAGTTTGCAGTGCTGTGTATTTGTGATGGCTCACAGAGCCAGAGGTTGCGTCAACTCTCCGGACAGTTTTTGTTTTATTTGTGGGGAATATACCGTGAAAAAGCGGCAGAGGAACATTTCTGCATTTATTAAAAAAGTATATTTCGCCTATTTCAGTTTGAAGTTAGGCGATCAAGACAAACCGTGGGCTCCTCACAAAGTGTGCAAGACATGTGAGGAAGATCTACGCTTATGGATGAAAGGTAAAAAACAAGCATTTCGTTTCGGAATACCTATGATGTGGCGTGAACAAAGAGACCACAGCAGTGACTGCTATTTTTGCTCTTGCATTGTGAAGGGATACAACTTAAAAAATAAGAACGTAATAAGTTACCCCAACCTTCCCTCAGCAATTAGGCCTATGCCTCATAGCAACGAAGTACCTGTGCCTGAACCACCAAAATCTTTGGATCATATTTGTGTGGACGGTTCTGATCATGATGAGACTCATCAGATGGCTTTTCCCGATGAGTCCAGTACTTCCGAGTTTGAAACTGAACCAGATCCGAAACCTGAACTTTTCTCTCAAGCTGAATTGAATGATTTAGTCCGGGATTTAGGACTCCCAAAAGATGCTGCCCAACTGCTAGGTTCTCGGCTTAAACAGAAAAATCTATTGTCACCAGGAACAACTTTTTATTGGTACCGCAACCGCGAGACACAATTTTTGAAGTATTTCAGCAATTCACGACTTATTTTATACTGTTCAATTCAATCATGTTATAGGTCTTTCACGTCATGCTTTTGACCTATTTCATGTTTATATTTCATGTTTATATTTCATGTATATAGTTCATGCATATAGTTCAACCCCCCCTGTTATCCAAGTTTATATCCCTGTTCGATGTAAAACCAAACAGAAGTGTGTTTTGGTCATTTTGTTATACTGTGAACCGCGCTGATGCCGAATAGTGCGGTATATAAGCAACTGTAATAAATAAATAATAAATAATAAAGAGGAAGATTTGGTATTTTGCAACGATATATACGGAGTGATGGAAAAGTTTAAACTCAAGTATGATCCTGCTGAATGGCGGCTGTTCATTGATTCGTCAAAAGACAGCATAAAAGGTGTTCTTCTTCATAATGGCAACACATTCGCTTCAGTTCCTATTGCTCACTCTGTTATTCTCCAAGAAAAATACGAGAATTTGGCCCTGATTCTTCAGAAGATTCGTTATGATGAGCATAAGTGGATGATTTGTGGAGACTTTAAAATTCTATCCATGCTTTTAGGGCAGCAATCCGGTTTCACCAAATATCCCTGCTTCCTTTGCTTGTGGGATAGCCGGGCCCGCGACCTACACTGGGGGAAAAAAGACTGGCCAATTCGGGAGTATTTGAGACCCGGTGAGAAAAATGTTCTTCATGAGAGCTTGGTACCTCGTGATAAAATTCTATTACCACCTCTCCACATTAAGTTGGGTCTCATTAAGCAATTCATCAAGTCCCTTCCAAAAGATGGTGAGTGCTTTCGGTACCTTTGCTCAAAGTTCCCCCGACTTTCTGAAGCAGAGCTAAAGGAAGGAGTGTTTGTTGGGTCTGATATAAGGAAACTCATTTCAGATGGAGCATTCGCTGAAACGATGTCTGAGAAGGAAAAAGAAGCCTGGGATTCCTTCAAGGATGTTGTTCTCAAATTCTTGGGGAACAGGCGGGATGAGAACTATAAGGATATTGTTGCCAGGATGCTCAATGCCTTCAAAGAACAAAGCTGTAACATGAGCCTGAAAGTCCATTTCTTGCACTCCCATGTGAACTACTTTCCCGAAAACTTGGGGGCGTACAGTGAAGAACAAGGTGAAAGGTTTCACCAGGACATCAAGGACGCAGAGAGAAGGTACCAAGGAAGATGGAACACCACTATGATGGCTGATTTCTGCTGGTTGCTGCTGCGGGAAACCCCAGATGAAAAATACACCAAGCAGCGCACCAAGAGAAGCATTCGGGGGAAGAAGAAACGGGCCCACCAGGAGATTGATTGACCCAAGAATGACTTTAAAATCTAAACTGTGTTGACAAATATCGTGTTTTTACTAAACTTTGAAATAAAAATTTGCTAGTTATTACCACAGTGTCGGATCTCATTTATTAGAATTTTATTTTCACACCATCGGGTGTTTGTCTTCATGTATTGCAATGGTGCGGTTTGCGTTTTCTATTCTTACATACATACCTGTACAACATTTTTTGCACATTTCTTTGCTTTGCTTTGTGTCTAACCTCACTCTTATATGCTCAATGTTTGTGCACATGTATGTGGCTGTTTTAAGTGCAGACAATTTTGCTACCATCACAGTGTGTTTTGTTGACATTACTCTATTCTTATGTGCTGCCTTGTTACAATTTTCTTTATTCTTATTTGAATAACTACTAAACAATTAGTATAAAGAATTCATCCAAGAAACTTTTATCTCGATCGCACCCAATCTGAAACGTTCACCTCAAACTGCTAACCCAATGTAGCAAAAAATCTGTACGTGATGGAGCAAATTGGTTACCAGATTTGGATTCAGCGCACCAAAAAACGTAAAACTCAATCGAAACATTAGAGGCAGTTTAAAAATTTTTTTTTTTAGTGTACCTGTGTCATTTTAGTAGCAACCCTCTGCACCAACTCCATCCTGTTCACATCCTTTTGAAGGTGCGGTCTCCAGAATTGCACACCATACTCCAAATGAGGTCGCACCAAAGACTTATACAGAGACATTATCACCTCCTTTTTTCTGCTAGCCGTTCCTCTCCATATGCACCGAAGCATCCTTCTAGCTTTTGCCGTCGCCTTTTCTACCTGTTTAGCTACTTTAAGATCATCAGACACAACCACGCCTAGGTCCCGCTCTTCTTTAGTGGACAAAAGTACTTCACCTCCTATACTGTATTGCTCCCTTGGATTGCTGCAGCCCAAATGCATGACCTTACATTTTTTAACATTAAATCCCAGCTGCCAAATTCTAGACCATTCTTCAAGCTTAGCTAGATCCCTCCTCATGTTATCTACACCTTCCTGGGTGTCTACTCTATTGCAGATTTTCGTATCATCCGCAAAGAGGCAAACCTTACCCGACAGCCCTTCCGCTATATCACTAACAAAGATGTTAAAAAGAATTGGACCAAGGACAGATCCCTGGGGCACACCACTGGTAACATCCTTCTCCTCAGAGTGAGCTCCATTTACTTGTACTCTTTGTCGCCTCCCACCCAACCAATTTCTAACCCAAGCAGTAACTTTAGGGTCCATCCCTAGGGTGCTCAGTTTGTTTATAAGTCGCCTGTGAGGAACAGTGTCAAAGGCTTTACTGAAATCTAAATACACCACATCTAGAGCTCTCCCTCGGTCCAACTCCCTGGTCACCCAGTCAAAGAAATCAATCAGATTTGTCTGACAAGACCTGCCTCTGGTGAATCCATGCTGCCTCGGATCCTGTAATCCGCCTGACTCCAGAAACCTCACTATTTTCTCTTTCAGCAGCGTTTCCAATAATTTACTCACCACCGAAGTTAAACTAACCGGCCTGTAGTTTTCAACCACATCCTTACTTCCGCTTTTGTGTAAAGGCACCACATGAGCCTCTCTCCAGTCCTTTGGCACCACTCCCGACTCCAACGAGGCATTGAAAAGGTCAGTCTGTGGAGTTGCTAGAACGTCCCCAAGTTCCCTCAGTATTCTAGGGTGTATCCCATCCGGTCCCA
This sequence comes from Ichthyophis bannanicus, assembly GCA_033557465.1. NCBI lineage: Eukaryota > Metazoa > Chordata > Amphibia > Gymnophiona > Ichthyophiidae > Ichthyophis > Ichthyophis bannanicus. The sequence continues at coordinate 496,189,238 of CM066037.1, read as the reverse complement.
TCGCTTTGTCTACTTTAAGTTGAGCTAGTTTCTCACGAACACAGTCTTCTGAAAATTGTTCAAGATGTTCCTCGCTTCTGTTCTTATTTATGGGTGTTTTCTGAGGGTCCTGCTCCTGGTTCTTCATCTGTGAACACAGAACAAAAATATTTGTTAAGCAATTCTGCTTTATCCTTATCAGCTTCTACATATTCCCCCCCTGCACCCTTGAGTCTGACAATACCACTTTTGCCCTTCCTCTTCTCACTAATATATCTGAAAAATGTCTTATCCCCCCATTTTATTGCATTGGCTATTTCCTCCTCCTTTTGAATCTTTGCCTTCTTGACTACTTTGCTAGCTTCTCTAAGTTTTTGGTAACTATGCCTGCACTCCACCTACAGTATGCTCCTGAATATGCCTACAAATAAGCAACACAGAAAGCGGAGGCAGACCATGAATTAGAAATAGCACAGGTGCCCGGGAAATACCTGACTCGGCTAGGTTTCAACTAGACCGCCTTCGTCAGGGCCAGACTCAAAATAATAGATGCTCAAAAGGCAGCAATCGATGTGCAAGGCACATTCAAGATATGTGATCCGTCTGTATGTTCCTTGCAAACTGATTGCAGCCTTCATCTGCGGAGTTTAGTCCTGTTTGTTTTTCTTTGTATAACTGAATATGCCTTGTCACCACCCATACTTTTATGTGTGAAGTGATTTTGTAAGAAAGGCCTGAGCCTTTCCGAGCAGTGAGAAAGGCTGTTTCAATTGAACACTAACTGCAAAGAGCCTGGAAAAGACAAACAAAAGTAAAATGTTAAGTAGCTGAGAGGAACAGGGAAAATTTTTGGAAAAGATGAGGTTTGAAGTGATTATTTGATTACGACATCATGGTGTTGTGCCATTTCTGTGTGTATCTTCAGTGGCTCTGTACATATTTTATGAAAGGCTCGTCCCTTGCTAAATCTTTTATAAAATACTCGTATAGTTTTACATGCATCAGTTAGCACATCATAAAAAATGAACAAATTTTTTTATGTGTAAATTCCTACTGTATAACTACAATTGTGGTCAACATTATCGGCACCCTTGCATTTTAGATATTTTCTGTACAATATCTTGAGAAATAATTGGAAATATATGTCATCATAATATTTTGATAGTATGTTCAAAGGTATACAACAACAAAAAAATGTCTGTGCAACTTAGACGTAGTAATTTCTGAGAAGAAAACAAAATATGACCTGGATGACTAACTCCAGAGTGGCCGCTATCGATCCCAAGAGTTGTAGGTAATGCCATGCCAAGAGGCCACCATCCGAAGGAAGCGACGGACTTGCTTCCATATCTTCTAAACCCATTCGAGGGGCAGAGACAGGCAACCCGTGGCCCTCTGAAACCGCGCCCCCAGATGAATCCGTTCTTGCGAGGGTTCCAAGTGACGTTTGGCCAGATAGATCACCCAACCTAACCTTTGTAGAAGTGAAATCACCCGCTGTCGCACATTGGCTCTCTGCGTACGACTTTGCCCAAATCAGCCATTTGTCAAGGTAAGGGTGTACCAAGACTCCCTGCTGCTGCAGAGCGGCTGCCACGACAAGCATGACCTTGATAAACTTCTGGAGGGCTGTGGCAAGGCCGAATAACAATGCCTGAAACAGAAAGTGGCCCATGAGAACTGTGAAGCATAGGAACCGCTGATGCCCTGGGTCTATTGGATTGTGTAAATATGCCTCCATGAGTTCCAGGCAAAAGAATAGGGTCTTTCTTATGGAGCAATATAATACAATAACTCTATGAAAATCATTCCAGATAAACACACTGCTACAGAATATATAGGAGGGTGAGATCATAAAACTTAATAATCAAATAATATCCTAGGAACCGTCTCAGACCAATCGGCTGCCTATATGCTGGGAAGTGAGAATTCAAATTCACCAGCGGCGCCTATAGCATCAATGACTGGTTCCTGGTGTTTTTTCTAATTATTGACACCCTCTCTCCACTGTGCTTGTAAATTATGCTTTTGAACAAACGAACAGTCTTTGTGAAAACATGTACTTAACTTCCCAATTTCTGTGTAATTCAGTACACCTTTGACTTGATAGTTTTCAGTCCTTCTCAAAAGCCTTTACTTTGATTGAAAACAACATGTCTCAGTCTCCCAACGCCTCACACATAACGTTATTTCCGCGTTTCTCTCTATGTTTCGAGGTTCTTCAGGGGATGAATCACATTCGGCAAGCTTTTAACTGAAAAGAAACCATCATTAGTGGTCAAAAGGAACCTTCAAACTAAAATTCCCATTCTGATCCAGCTAAAAACATAAAACTTTTTTTTAAAAACTTGAGTCCATTCGGACTACTACAATCATACCCAAATTTGACCGAAACTGCGCATAGTTTGGATGGTAATACTTCTAATGTTCTTCGCGATAAACTCATATCTCTCAATCGATCTCTTCCAAAAAACGCTGCGCATGTGCAGTTCATATCCTCCTTCCTGCGTTACGTCATATGGCTGTCATTAATTATCAGACTGAAGTGAACCCCACTCTATCTCTAAATTCAGCCCCCGAGGTATTAAAGTTTGCAATCGGAAAATCCAACTCTGTTCGCGAAATAATAAAGTTTTCATTAGTGATTTCCCTTGCATCGGGGTAAGGACCTGGTCTATACAGAAGCACTGCAACATCTCAAAAGTGTGACCCATGTCCTGGCAATGAGATACTAGTGGTGCTTGTAATATCTGATGTTTAAGCCGGCTTTTATGTTCAGACAGCCGGGTTTTAAATGCCCGGCTAGTCTTACCAATATAAAAAAGAGCACAGGGGCACATTATCACATAGATCACATTTTGTGAGCCACAAGAGGTACGGTGCCGTAAAACATATTCTCTCTGATGATAGGTAAATTTATTCAATTCCTTAGTGACTGCGCATACAGCACAATGCCCACATTTATAGTGGCCTGGAAGCTCATTCTCTCCTAACAATCAAGGAAGAGGTCGCAAAATTGTGGGTCTCAGTCTCTCCTTCAAATTTTTATTTCGGCGCCAGACACATCGAATGGTTTTATTTTGTAAACTTGGGGCTGCTTTTAACACATTTAGATGTCGAGTGAGGATTTTCTTAATTCTAAAACTGTATGGGGAGTATCGAGTGATGAAATTAATCACCTCAGGATCTAATCGCTCCCGGATCCTTGTAGTACTTAACAGAACTGATCTATCATTAAACAACGCCCGACGATATGCCCTTGACACCACTCTGGCGGGGTAGCCCCGTGCCTGAAAATTATGAACTAAATCTTTGGCTTTAAGTTTAAAATCAGAAACCTCAGAACAATTCCTACGATACCGTAGAAATTGGGAAAAAGGCAGACCCTCCTTTAACCGAAGTGGATGAGCACTCCGGTAATGGAGCAAGGTGTTTCGATCAATTGACTTGCGATAGATCGTGGTCTGCCAACCCATATTCGTCTTACTGACCTGGAGGTCTAAAAACACTATATCACGTACATGAACGGTGTGAGTAAACTGAATATAGGAACTCTGGGCATTTAGCCAAGTTATAAATATATTTAGATCATTCGTGGAACCCCGCCAGAGCAGAAAGACATCATCGATAAAACGTAGCCAGAGCTTAATATTCGATTTGAACGGGGAAGTTTGCCACAACCGTTCTTCATAGTAGCCCATAAAGAGATTAGCGATGGAGGGGGCAAATGTCGCCCCCATCGCTACTCCTGAAATTTGTTGAAAAAAGGTCCCTTCAAACTGGAAGTAGTTTCGACAGATAGTTATCTGAGTCAATGTAAGCAAAAATTGGATTAGTAATTCTGACAAGTCCCTCCTCCCTCTCAATGCACGTTCCACTGTCGTTAGCGCTTGTGTTTGGGGGATGCTAGTATAGAGGGCTGCGACGTCCAATGTAACTAATAGTACATTGGAGTCCAAAGCCCACTGTGTATGATCTGTTAGAATTTGTAAAAAATGAGATGTGTCCTCTCCCTTTTAAGTCCACATGGACTCCACCCGGTCCTCTACATCCAACATTAACCATTTTTCGTGACCTAATACTGCAAGATGTTGAGAAGTTGGAACGGTCCCAAAGACTGTCATTTAAAACTTTACCACAGAGGGAGAATCAAGCTCTACGAGACTTAGAGCAACGATCTGACATAGTCATTAAACGGGCCGACAAGGGGGGAGCAGTGGTGGTCCTTGATAGGGATCAATACCTTACAGAGGCTAGACGCCAACTTTCAGATCAGTCTGCTTATCACCATTTGGAAATAGATCCAACGAGAGAGCTTCAGGAACAGGTGTCACAGATCACTACTCGAGCTTTAGATGATAAATTAATAACTCGGAAAGAATTTAAATTCCTGAATGTGGCATACCCTGAGGTGGCCCGTTTTTATATAGTCCCTAAGATTCATAAAAATCTATATCAACCACCAGGGAGGCTGATAGTGTCGACAAAAGGGTCGGTACTAGAACCCCTTTCTGTATATATAGATTCTTATCTTCTGCCGCTCTTGGTTGATATACCATCTTATTTAAGGGACACATCTCATTTTTTACAAATTCTAACAGATCATACACAGTGGGCTTTGGACTCCAATGTACTATTAGTTACATTGGACGTCACAGCCCTCTATACTAGCATCCCCCAAACACAAGCGCTAACGACAGTGGAACATGCATTGAGAGGGAGGAGGGACTAGGTACCTATTACCGACCCACGGCTAGGTACCTATTACCTGGCGTGAGTGAAGCTTCGCGCTTAACACCTCCGACGTTCAGTCGTCGTCTCCTCTGCACCGCGGACCTACTTTTCTGGACCCTCCTCAGCTGGGCTCCTCAGAACAGTTTCTGCGGCAGTGGAAATCCTGATGTGGTATCTTCTGCGCATGCGTAAGAAAAATCCTGCCAACTATGCCAACTTGCGACACCCACCAGCTGGGCCAAGAGGCTGACAGCTGGTAGGCGGCCTTAGGGTCCCTTGGAATAAAGTTCTTTCACTCCTCAGGCAATAAATTAGTAGTTGAGTCTGTGGTAAGGCTTTGCAAGATTTTTATTTTCTTTTATGGGGATTTCCAAAAGCACGCTGGGGTTCAATTACAACCAAGGCAGAAGGATAACATCTCCAAACAGAAAAGATGAACTCAGGAAAACCAGGAGAAATAAATAAATAAATAAATAAATAAATAAATAAGACTTCTTCCTGTGGTTTTCACTGGCGCTGCGCTGACCCGGAGATTCTCTGTGCCCATCTTGTGGATTGCAGCTCTCTCGTCGGCGCTGGGAATCAGCGCGGTCTGTGGAGCGTGAGGAGGATTTCCTGCTGTCCGCTCTGGAGTGTTGTCCATCTCGTCGGCGCTGAGGATCAGCGCGGTCTGGCGACTTACTGCTCAGCAGAGACTCACCGCGCCGAGCTTGTGTGTCCCGCGCCGGGGAAGAGGCAGAGATGGCTCCATTGGCTGCTGAAGTCCGGGGGATCTCCCTATCAGCGCGTCGTGACGTGCTGGGCCGGGGGGAGGGCGAATCGTCCGAGCAGCCAATCCGGCTAGAGGAGGCGTTTCCGGAGGCGGGGCCAGGCGGGGCCACGAGGGCAGCGCCATCTTGGCCAGCATGGGGGCCGCGTGTGCTGGAGGATCCGGGATTGCTGCGCGCCGGAGAGGGGCTTACCGGAACGGCAGAGGCCTCACCGGGGGCAGGATTTACAGTGTGTTCTTCCAGAGGAGCAGCGATCTTCTTGTGCGGCGCTTTTGCAGGGGCCGCGCATGGAAGCTGGTGAGCGTCGGAGCCCCGGGAAGGATTCAAGGAGGCAACAGACCTTGCTTTATTGTTGCTAGAAGGCTTCGGGTCCCGGGACGTGGAGGCGACTGCGGGAGAGAGAAGATCCTTCAAGGAGTGTTCGCGGTGCCTTTTTGCTCTGGGGGACATCCGGCCGCAGCAGTCGCAGTTCTCCACCTGGTGGGAAGTCCCCAGGCATTTTAAGCAGTGCTGATGGGTGTCGGAGGTGTTCATCTTCCTGCTGCAGGTAAGGCACTTTTTGAAACCTGGTTTTGGCATATTTAGTGGAAAGTGTAGGAGAGCTTGAAATATCCGTCTTGAGGCAAAGGCGGAAGCGAAAAAACTGGCCGGCTAGGGGCGGGCTGGGGAGGTGGGACCACCTCACACATGCTCAGAAGTCTCTGAGCTATAGAGCACTTCCGTCACGGCGCCGTCGGGGGACGACACCAGGTGTGGCTGACACATCCTGCTTGTCCTAGGAGAAATCAAATAAACTTTTCTTTTCTCAGCCTTACTGCTGCTCTGTGTCCTCACACTCTGCACTGCTCCGTGTGGTCACACCATGAACTGCAGCAGAACTCTATCTCAGCTGTTCTCACTTTGTAATGCAACGTTCCCTCACAGCTCCGTTGCTCTCAGTCAGTGAACAAACAAACATTGAATGCTTCTTACAACTCTCGTGGTAAGCACTACCCTTACTATAGGGTTTTTACATTTCTTCCTTTCTTATCTCATAACTGTAGCTTTCCTTTGAGCCAGAGAACAATCCATAGGAATTGGGCAACAGACCTCATTAGGCACACATGTCTCTATTTGCATTTCTTCAAAATCATTTGTACCAACAGAGTCTCTCTCATATTGTGGAGTTTCTTTAAGTTTCCCCTCTCTTAGAAACTGCTGAAACTGGTCCCACAGCAAGTCAGCCCTCGTAAGTATTTTTGCATTAGAGATAGAATTCCTCTCATTAGAGTGTATCCCTTGCAAAGCCCCTAATTTAGAGGATTCAAAAGCTTCTCTGTTCTCTGCACTGGGGATTCCAACACTGGCTAAGCTTTCAATCCACTGGTTAACGGTGGGAGGTGAAGGTTTCAGTTCCTGCCCTTTTAAACCAGCCCTTAGCCCTCTTGCCACATTATCAGGAAAGAAATTATCGGCTTTACCTTGAGGCTGTTTCTGTATGTCAGCACTGATACCTTTTCCACCTCTCCAGCTATCACCGTTGTCCCAGTTGCTGGCCTGACGTGCACTTCTCCTCCAGTTACTTGTACTTCTGCTTTTAAATGATGGCTCAATATCTCTTTCTTCCTGGTCTGAAACTCTAGACAGTGATATTGCTGAAGGACTGAATGGAAAAGTCTGTCTTTTTGCAGACGACACAAAAATTTGCAGACGACACAAAAATTTGCAACAGAGTGGACTCCCCCGAGGGAGTGGTTAACATGAAGAAAGATCTACAAAAGCTGGAAGACTGGTCTAAAGCTTGGCAACTACGATTTAATGCAAAAACGTGCAGTGTCATGCATTTGGGTAGCAGAAATCCAAGAGAAATGTACACGATAGGGGGAGAAAGGTTGGTATGCACAGTTCAGGAAAAAGACCTTGGTGTGATTATCTCTGCTGATCTCAAGGTGGCAAAACAGTGCGACAAGGCGGTGGCAAAAGCCAGGAGGATGTTGGGCTGCATACAAAGAGGGATTACCAGCAGAAAAGAAGAGGTACTTATGCCACTGTATAGGTCACTGGTGAGGCCTCACTTGGAATACTGTGTTCAGTTTTGGAGACCATATCTTGCAAAGGATGTAAAAAGACTGGAGACTGTTCAGAGGAAGGCGACCAAAATGATTTGGAGCCTGCGTCAGAAGCCTTATGAGAAGAGACTTGAAGACCTAAATATGTATACTTTGGAGGAAAGGAGGGACAGGGGAGATATGATTCAGACCTTTAAATACTTAAAGAGAAATGATGAACAAACAAACCTCTTCCAAAGACGGGGAACCTGTAAAACTAGAGGGCATAACATGAAACTGCAAGGGGGTTAATTGAAAGGCAATGTCAGGAAATATTTCTTCACTGAAAGGGTGGTGGATGCTTGGAATACCCTCCCGATGGAAGTGGTAGGGGCGAACACGGTGACGGAATTCAAAAAGGCATGGGACAAACACAGAGGATCCCTTTACAGAAATAGGAAAAAACCAAAATAAACGGTACCATCTAACTTCTGAACCATATAACGTCTCAACAAATAGGGATGTCCTACATGGAGTGGTGGGTTTACCCCTGAACAAGGATATGGGGAGGGGTGGCCTGCGCGGAGCGACAGGTGCACCTACTCTTGCCATCTTGCTGGGCAGACTGGATGGACCATGCTGGTCTTTATCTGCCGTCAACTACTATGTTACTATGTTACTATGTTGTCAGAATTACTAATCCAATTTTTGCTTACATTGACTCAGATAACTATCTGTCGAAACTACTTCCAGTTTGAAGGGACCCTTTTTCAACAAATTTCAGGTGTAGCGATGGGGGCGACATTTGCCCCCTCCATCACTAATCTCTTTATGGGCTACTATGAAGAACGGTTGTGGCAAACTTCCCCGTTCAAATCGAATATTAAGCTCTGGCTACGTTTTATCGATGATGTCTTTCTGCTCTGGCGGGGTTCCACGAATGATCTAAATATATTTATAACTTGGCTAAATGCCCAGAGTTCCTATATTCAGTTTACTCACACCGTTCATGTAAGTGATGTAGTGTTTTTAGACCTCCAGGTCAGTAAGACGAATATGGGTTGGCAGACCACGATCTATCGCAAGTCAATTGATCGAAACACCTTGCTCCATTACCGGAGTGCTCATCCACTTCGGTTAAAGGAGGGTCTGCCTTTTTCCCAATTTCTACGGTATCGTAGGAATTGTTCTGAGGTTTCTGATTTTAAACTTAAAGCCAAAGATTTAGTTCATAATTTTCAGGCACGGGGCTACCCCGCCAGAGTGGTGTCAAGGGCATATCGTCGGGCGTTGTTTAATGATAGATCAGTTCTGTTAAGTACTACAAGGATCCGGGAGCGATTAGATCCTGAGGTGATTAATTTCATCACTCGATACTCCCCATACAGTTTTAGAATTAAGAAAATCCTCACTCGACATCTAAATGTGTTAAAAGCAGCCCCAAGTTTACAAAATAAAACCATTCGATGTGTCTGGCGCCGAAATAAAAATTTGAAGGAGAGACTGAGACCCACAATTTTGCAACCTCTTCCTCGATTGTTAGGAGAGAATGAGCTTCCAGGCCACTATAAATGTGGGCATTGTGCTGTATGCGCAGTCACTAAGGAATTGAATAAATTTACCTATCATCAGAGAGAATATGTTTTACGGCACCGTACCTCTTGTGGCTCACAAAATGTGATCTATGTGATAATGTGCCCCTGTGCTCTTTTTTATATTGGTAAGACTAGCCGGGCATTTAAAACCCGGCTGTCTGAACATAAAAGCCGGCTTAAACATCAGATATTACAAGCACCACTAGTATCTCATTGCCAGGACATGGGTCACACTTTTGAGATGTTGCAGTGCTTCTGTATAGACCAGGTCCTTACCCCGATGCAAGGGAAATCACTAATGAAAACTTTATTATTTCGCGAACAGAGTTGGATTTTCCGATTGCAAACTTTAATACCTCAGGGGCTGAATTTAGAGATAGAGTGGGGTTCACTTCAGTCTGATAATTAATGACAGCCATATGACGTAACGCAGGAAGGAGGATATAATGGTCTGCTTGATATGAACTGCACATGCGCAGCGTTTTTTGGAAGAGATCGATTGAGAGAAATGAGTTTATCGCGAAGAACATTAGAAGTATTACCATCCAAACTATGCGCAGTTTCGGTCAAATTTGGGTATGATTGTAGTAGTCCGAATGGACTCAAGTTTTTAAAAAAAAGATTTATGTTTTTAGCTGGATCAGAATGGGAATTTTAGTTTGAAGGTTCCTTTTGACCACTAATGATGGTTTCTTTTCAGTTAAAAGCTTGCCGAATGTGATTCATCCCCTGAAGAACCTCGAAACATAGAGAGAAACGCAGAAATAACGTTATGTGTGAGGCGTTGGGAGACTGAGACACGTTGTTTTCAATCAAAGTAAAGGCTTTTGAGAAGGACTGAAAACTATCAAGTCAAAGGTGTACTGAATTACACAGAAATTGGGAAGTTAAGTACATGTTTTCACAAAGACTGTTCGTTTGTTCAAAAGCATAATTTACAAGCACAGTGGAGAGAGGGTGTCAATAATTAGAAAAAACACCAGGAACCAGTCATTGATGCTATAGGCGCCGCTGGTGAATTTGAATTCTCACTTCCCAGCGTATAGGCAGCCGATTGGTCTGAGACGGTTCCTAGGATATTATTTGATTATTAAGTTTTATGATCTCACCCTCCTATATATTCTGTAGCAGTGTGTTTATCTGGAGTGATTTTCATAGAGTTATTCCATGAGTTCCAGGGCCATCAGAAACTCCCCGGCATGCACCGTGGCGATGACATAGTGAAGATTCTCCATGCGGAAATGGAGAACTTGCAGACTGTTGTTGATATGCTTGAGGTCAAGGATAGACCAAGAGGTACTCTCATTTTTGGGAACCACGAAGTAAATAGCGTATCGACTTCTTCCGGACTGTTCCTTGGGCATGGACACCGCTGCCTCCAGCTGCAGCAGATGCTGGAGCATCTCTTGAACCATGCCACCCTTTCTGGACATCCTGCAAGACGGGGGCCCGAAGGCCTCGGCTAGGGGGCACACAAACTCCAATGTGTATCCCTCTCGGATCACCTCCAGTACATACTGGTCAGAAGTGATCTGGGACCAGGAGGGTAGAAACCACTGAAGATGTGCCCCCCACCAGTTCAACCCGATCCTGGGCCCCCCTTGCCTCATTGCACCTTTTTGGAAGCCAAGGAGGTAACAGAGAAATGCCCTCTGCCCCTCAAAAGGGAGTCCCTCTGCTCGCGTACTGCGCCCTCTAAAAGGACGCAAATCAGCAGCTTGGAACCAGTGAAAGTCCCTCTGCTGTCCTCTGACCAACGCTGCTCCCTTAACCTGTTTCAGCTTGTCTTCTGGACGTTTACCATCTTTAGAGTCCCCCAGTTCCTTGACCAACTTCTGTAAGGTTTCTCCAAAGAGTAGTTTACTCTTAAAAGGAACATGGCTCAGGTGCGTTTTGGAGGAAACATTTGCCACCCAGTTGCGGAGTCGTAAAAGAAGCCTTGCCGCAATCACTGAGGCCATACTTTTAGCCGTAGCCTGGATCAGATCATAAAAGATGCCTGCTCAGAAGGCCGTGCTGGACTCCAGGCGAGATGCCTCCAGGACCCCCTGAGGGGATTGCTCCTCAGAATCCGGAAGTACCTGAGCCCAGCGGAAGCACGCCTGGGAGACATATGTCCCACAAATGGACGCCTGGAGTGCTATCACATTAATGTCAAAGGCTTGTTTGAGCAGTGCTTCCATCTTCTTATCCTAAGGGTCTTTCAAGGCTGCCCCACCTTCCACAGGAATGGTGGTGGTCTTCATGACCATGGACATGGCCTCATCCACCTTCGGGGACTGGAATCTCTCCTTGTCCTGGTTCTGCAATGGATACAACCAAGTCATGGCCTGTCTTCCCCTGAGCCCCGCCTCTGATGCTTCCTATTCTGAATCATTCATCTGTTGAATCACCCTATGCACCAGAAAGACAATCTGCTTTTTGTTACAGCACTGAAGAATCATGTCCTCTTAAGGTTCCTAACCAGATGGAGCCCCCTGCACTATGTTCAAAGCTGCCAGGGAGTGGGTGATCAGAGCCAGCAGCTGTGGAAAGATTCTCACCAACTTGGGGTCCTTCCCCAGAGGCGCATCGCTATCAGCGGCCTCCATAGGAGGTCCCTCCGACAACTTGTCTGAAGTCCCCTCTAGAGGATCCTCTGACAGTTCTGCCGTTGGGTCCTTCCAGAGCTCTAGGTCCAGGCAAGGGCATTTCACAGTGGTCTCCCAAATCTGTTCACTGCCCATTTGACCTATTCCCTGTAGGAAATATGCTATAAACATGCCCAGCTTTGCCCTGCCTCAGGCAATAAGCCTGATGCAGGAGCAAAATAAAATCTGGAGAGAAGGGAGCCAGAAGGGAAGGTCTCCCCTTGCCCATCTCCCCCCCCCCCCAACTGCACTTTTAAGAATTGAAGGCTGAGAGCCCTCCCTGGAGCCCCTTTCATCTCCAGACAGGCCCCCTGCTGCTAAAATGGCCTCCCTTCCCACCAAAACCGCAGACGCGGGAGAACAGGAGAGGCCCAAATCTGACCGCGTGTCATCAACTCTCCTCACAGCCGAACTGTTCCCCTCACCGCTAAACTTACCCAGTGCCTCATCTGCCGACCAGGTCTTCTCACAGGGATGGCAGATCCTCGCAGCAGAGAGGCAGTTGCGCCGCATACTACAGGCCGTGCATGGAACTTTTCCGACAGCATTAGGAACATCAGGCTGCTGTCCATGGGAAAGTGGAAGTAACCAATGCACCCAAAATTGCCTGCCTGCGACGGGCTGCTGCCATGGCTCTCCGACCACGATGCCACCCCAGAGAGCCTTCCTCCACCCCCCCCCCCCCACCCCTGAAGCACCCCAGCCACACACCCAAAGCCCCATCCTAAAACACAGGAAACTCACCTCCAAGCCGTTTGTCAGGACTGGACTGGAGGAATATAAGGATAGCCAATTAGCAGGTAAGCTTAATTTCACCAAATATGTCCTGGACAGGTTTAATGGCACCCTTCACTAATATTTGGTTGCACATTCCTTGGCAGTGATGGCCGCCTCCAAACATTTCTTGTAGTCATCTGTCTACTGTTAGTTTCTCCTACTCTTCAATTGCACGATTTGTTCCAGCTCATGAACTTTTCCAAGATTCCTTTTGCCAGTGGCAGATTTCAGCTCTTTCCAAAGGTTCTTGATTGGATTGAGATTGGGACTCATTGCTGCCCAATTTAAAACAGTCCATTTTGTTCTTTTTAACCATTCTTTTGTACTTTTGGATGCATGTTTTGTATCATTGTCCTGCTGGAGGACCCATGACCTTTGACCCAGACCTAGCTTTCTGACACTAGGTAGCACATTTCACTCCAGAATACCTTGGTAGTCCTCTGACTTCATGATTCTTTTATTTTTTTATTGAACGGTTTTATATACCCCCTTTCAGATGAATCAAAGCGGCTTACATTCAACAGAACATGAACAATACATTATAACTTGTCTTAAATAGGTAACTATGCATTAAAATATGTTACAGTATAGAAGGCATCTATCTTGATAACAAGTTTATGACAAGTAACTTTACATTAAATATATGTAGCAGTATAAAAGGTATTTAACATATTTAGTTTGACATCTTTATAGTCAGGGTTTAATAGTAACAAATACTTGTATGGTCATATTTACATGTACTGGGAATATGTTTTGTAGTGTGATGTTGTGAATGAGGGATATGAACTTAGGGGTTGGCATAGTTATCTAGGAGGGCTCTGTTGTACAATGGAGCAGAATCAGAATCAGATTCTATGTGGGAAATAAATCTTTGATTGGCTCTGTGGTGCCAAAGTGCTCTGTGAAAAGGTGTTTTTAGCTCTTTTCTGAAGTTTACTAGGTCAGTGGTTCCAGGCCTCCAGTTCCTGAGGCAGCAAAACCGCCCCAAAACTTTATGGAACCTCCACCATATTTAACTGTAGGACGGGTGTTTTTTTCCTCATAAGCTTCATTTTTTCACCTGTAAATGTATTGCTAGTCTGCATTGCCAAAGAGTTCAAGTTTGGTTTCTTCTGTCCATGGAACATTTTCCCAGAAGGACTGTGGTTTCTCAAGCTGGGTTTGGGCAAAGATCAGGTGTACCTTTTTATGTCCGTCTTTAAGCAGCGGGGTCCTCCTTGGCCTTCGCCCATAAAGGCCTTCTTTAGTGCACGGCATATGGTGCAGGTTGAAACCACCACTCCAGATTGCTCCAGGTCAGCCTTAAGCTCTTTGGATGTTGTAAGTGGTGTTTTTCCAACAGTTCGCATTAACCTTCAAAGACTTCTTGGATTAATTTTCCTCTTCCCACCACATCCTGGGTGGTTCTTGACAGTTCTATGAGCAGAAATCTTTTTAATAACCTTGCAAACTGTAGACACAGGAATCCCAAGATCTTTGGAGATGGCCTTGTACCCCTTTGGAGTTTGATGTTTGGTGACAATGGCTTTTTTTGATGGTCTCGGGCAGTTCTCTTGTCTTCACCATTGTGAAAATGGAACAGAGAGTGAATGTGGCCATTTTTTAAACTTTATTTTAACTTTATTTTCAAAGGCACATCATCAACATGACAACTGTATAATGGCTCAACAGTATCACTTTAACATTTCATTGCGGGTAATATCCCTCCTGCCAATAGATAAAAGTTGAAATGGTGTGTGTGTGTGTATATATATATATATATACCCAGTAACTTTCAAGGTGATCATCGCTTTGACTATTCTCATTACTACTATAACCAATTTTTCACCCTCCACCTCTTTGCCTGTGCCTCTTTTCTGAAGAGAGAAAAACCCCATCTGCTCAGTGTCTCTCAGTCTCCATCCATCTCTTCATACACACTCATATTCACCTCCCACATGCATTCACTCTCTCATTCTCCTCAACCCTACCCCTTCTTCATGCATTCTTATCCAAATCAACTCTCTTGCCCTCCCCCCTTTCCATGTCTCTTTTCATGTTGTTCATCCAATTTCAGTATTTCAACTTGCTCCAAAAACTTCTTCCACAGTTAGTAATATTTCCTCCACTCTCCCTTAGGATATTCTTCATATGTTCTCGCCCCGCATGCGGCAGTATCTGCCACCAGGCACCACCATTGAGTTTTGGTCGGGGCCAACTCCTCCACCCACATGCCAAGCCTGACTTTCCTGTGTATAAGAATTTACGCTGCACCTTGAAGAGTCCTTTATTATCCATCTCTGCCATACTGCCCACTAGCAACATACTATAGGACCATTCAGTCTGGTGTCCCACATTCCCTGCCAGTGCTGCTAGCACCGGCTCCCATAATTTCTGTAAATGCGCACACTCCAAAAAGGTGTGTACCATTGTCCCCCGCCTTGATTTACATTTCAAATGTGGCCATTTTAAACATTAGAACCATCATTCATTGGTTGATTCAAGTCATATGAGTACTGACAAATGACCATTGGTGCATCTAATTTTACTGCAGTGGGAATGTGGTTCTTCTGTTCAAACTGATTTGAATTGTTTATAAGGGTGACAATAATCATGTCCTGGCAATTTTTCAGTTTTTATACCATTTTATACTATTTCCTTTTTTAATTGGTCTTGTTTTATTTGATTCTTTTATGTGTCAAGTATGTGTGCATAAATAGGCCAGAGCCATTTCACCAGCCACTTTTTTTTAGGAGATATTGGGCATTAAGGGGTTGAACTGCAAGGGTGCCAATAATGTTAACCACAACTGTATCTAAAAATCCCTACTGTTTAGCCATCTAAAAATTAGGAACGTTCTGATTGTGTGCATTTAGCCAGAAGTCTACAGTTTCACTTTCCTTGTATTAGTCATTTCAGAGCAATGACCCTGTTAATCAGAACGAGTGCCTAACAGCCTTGAGTGCTTTAATTTGCAACAAGGCGTTTCTTGTTGCTCTCATCCATACGCTGGAAAAACAGGAAAGTTTCTCAATCAAGGAAAGGTAAAGCATGTTTACTTATTTTGTCTTATAAAATGTATGATCCTGAGCAAAGCTTCTGGGGCTATGTTGTCCCATCCTGCAACCCACTTCGGGGGGGCATTCTGTCCTGCGAACAGCGGGGTTGGAAGTATGGGCTGGACATCCAACTCACACTCATCCCCTGAACCCGATTCTGTTGCCAGTCCTCCCCACACATACAGAGCATTTGTGCGGGGAGCTCTGAACATGGGTGGGAGGGGGTGGTTCTGGGGGCAGCACAGGGGTGTGGCCAGGCACCGGGACATACAGAGGCTATTCAGGACAAGCCTCTTTATGTCCCCCGGCACAGAGATGGATACCCGGCTTATTCCACCCCCATGATAGAATAAGTGCTGGGCATTTTGCTGTTTGCAGGCTTGTAGCCCCCCAATCCCATCACGCCGCTGCAGTACAGCTCCCACCACCCAATCCAGGCCTTGGGGGCCCCCGCTGAGGGTCAGATGGCGGTGTGCCGGAGCTATGCTCTGTCAGGGCATTCTGTGCCTCCGGCTGGATGTGCTGGTGCCATGGCAACAGGATGCCACTGCACGGGCACACCAGCTGGAGTGTTGTATGGTCTGGACAGGCAGCTCAGGGGACATCCCCTGCAGGGGACATGCGGTACATGCCGGGACATCTAGGTGCCTGATTCCACAATCGCAGGTGCATCTAGCTCCCGCGGTTGTGGAATCAGGTACAACCTGGCCCCGTCTAGGTTTTAGGCGTCCCCATGGCCCAGGTATGCACCGTATGGAATCAGCCTCCACATGACTACATAGACTTGATTAAGTGGAGCAGCATATTTTGCATACGGTATCCAGTTCCTTTTGCTTCCATTGTGACTTGCTGATGATCCATGTTGGTATATTTCTTGGAAATGAGAAGTTAGCCAATCTAGTATCCGAATAGTGCAGAAGTGATCCATGAGGCGAAGGCAGCCTTTATCTAGAGAGCGGCAATTTTCAGCGCTGCTGTCCCAGAAGACTTAGGACAGGTAAAAACTGTCCTGTCTATGCAGATTGGCTATCCAGATAGCGTCCAAATATTGACACTTTCCAGATAGCTGCCGGCGCTGACCACAAATACTAAATATTCAACAGCAGCTGTTATTTAGATACTGCCACTGAATATCCAGTATATTCTCCTGTAGTGACTGGCATGTAAAGAAACTACTGTCTGTCGCAGGCTGAATATCGGTTCATTTGTTTTTAAAATTTCCAACCAACAAACGGATAGGTTTTGTGCATAATATATGCTTAATATTTATCTGTGTAAGTTGAGAAGCGCCAGGGATGTTGCGGGGACAGGGCCAGAATTTATGTGGATAGTGGCAATGCTCAGCTGCTACCCAAATAACTTTTTTTTTTGTATAAGCAGACCACATAAACAGCAGTCTCAGCTTTACATAAATTTTCCATTTGAGACTGAATATTCAGCAGTGTAGCTTTTATGGCTAAGATAGGTAAAAATCTGCATAATTTATTTGGGTATCTTTATCCATCCTGTTGAATATGCCCCTCGGTAGTTTTAGGCCCAGTGTCCTTCAGTGGCAGCATGGTACATTTGAAGCCCATTCCCACTTCATTTGATTGCGTTTGTGACACAGTCTTTAAGTTTGCCCACACGGTAGTATTTTAGTCAGCAGAATGTCTTATTTCCTCTATAAAGTAAAAGTTAAAAGCAAATTCTTTCCCCCTCCATTTGCTCCACTTAACGCTTTCTCAGCTATCCCGCAATAACCTTATTCACTGTTTTTAAGGAGAGATGCATCTGGACATTTCTCCCTGCTTGGTGCAAAACGCTCTTCCTCTGAGAGGAGAATTTGCTGCAGATTGAATTATGCAACTTGGCAGTTGTGGTGTGGAATCTGTGGTTAACTTTGACCCGGTGAAAAGCGGTATATAAATGCAGTTAAATAAATAAATAAACGTTCTTCTGTTAGCATTAAACATAGCTAACATGCTCAAAAAGAGATTACTAAGCCTCGCCACAATCAGTGCATCTGTATGAAAGCTTTAGGTGTAGGGTTCTCACCTTACCTGATCGAGTCTTAGCTTTTCCTCCTCACGTTCCTGAAGTTGTGCTTTTGAACATCTGGATGAGATGGCAACATTAGAAAGATCTGGCATTGTTGGTCTGTTGCCACATGTCAGTACTAGACGGCTACTTGAGGAGATCAAAGCTCAAGTGTTTCAGCGCCCATGAAATACCTTGATCTGTTGTGTGCATACCCTTGAGGATGACATCATGAGATTAAAACAACCTCATGTTTTGCTTAAAAAATAAGAACAAATTTCATTTAACCCTTTCTCAGCTTTCACAGTTGATGTTTCAAGAAATTAAGATTATATTTTGACATCATTAGACATTTTTAGAGCTTCTTTGCTTCTTTGATGTGTTGATTATCGAATGAGTTTTCCTGATGCTACTCAAAGTGACGTATTGCAAGATACGTTTCTACTCAATCATTTGAAACAATGGAAGTATTTTGTGCATTCCGTAAACCCATTCTTCACTGGATTAAATGACAAACACCCAGTTCTTTCTTCCTTAGGTGCAAGTTTGCATCTTTCTTGGCTGTTGCACTTCAGAGCAAACTTGTCTATATGACTGAAGTTCTGGAAGTCCTGACAAGGGACCTGATAGAGCAGTGTAAGAACAGACATCCCAAGCTTATGCTGCGGGGCACCGAATCTGTCGCAGAGAAGCTGCTGACCAACTGGATGTCCACTTGCCTGTATGGATTTCTTCGCGTAAGTGCCAAATAAATAACCAGGCAACAGGTTGGATATGTGGGGCATGGGGCAGCATCTGGATCTTTGCTAGTATTTTTCCTCCTGGTTTTCAATGGGCTGGATTTTCACATCCAAAGAACCTGCCCTGTGTAAAGAATCACAGATCAGAGATGGGGTTTGGTGTCAGGAACCATGGTCCCTGTCTTTTGGTCCATTTCAAGTTTTTGAATACATTTGAATTTTACAGGATGGAAGCCGTACTATATAGGGTTGGGCTGGTGTGCAGTAAAGATTGCATTTATTTCAGAATTGTTTTCTGAAAGTTCTGCTGGGATTCACATCAAGAATCCAGAGAAGAGGTCATGACTGCGGCAGTATGAGAAGATTGTGTGCATGTAAACTCCACATAACAGTATTTCAATTTCGGGGAAAGCCAATGCAAAGACTATTACAGTAACATGAGAGGAAAACAATGAAAGTCTATATTACTGTTACCAAATCGGATCTTTCCAGATAAGGAGATGGCTAACGTATATGTCTCAAAATGAGAAATGAACTTCTATCTACCTTAGAAATGTGGATTTCCATATTTAAAATGGGATCAAATAAGGCCCTTACACTACAGAATTCCTCAATAATACGAGGCTTTATCCTATTTGAAATTGAGAAACTATCTGAAACTAGCACTCAGGCTTTTCCCACATCCTGAATCTCTCTCTTTTCAGGTTCAGGACTTACTTATTTCCCACCTTCCATTTCATATACAGCATTACTACCTATAGAAGAGTAATTAGGAGATGTAATTATTTAGTTTGCACTGTAATAGTGAGAGAAGAAATGACCTCATAAATATTGCTGGGAGCATACCTCATAATCTTGACTTATTTAAACAGTCGTGTGTAATTGTCTACTTATCCTCTCAGCCGGTACAGTGCATAGTTCTCATTGCTAGGAGCAGTTAGTATAAGCAAGACAATGTCTTGATAAATTGGAAGACTCGGCATCAAAATGGCAGATGAAATTTAATGTGGACAAGTGCAAAGTTCTGCACCTAGGGAAGAACAACCCAAACTATGGTTACATGATGCAAGATTCCACATTAGGAACCACCACCCAGGAAAAAGATTTAGGCGTCATTGTGGATAACATGTTAAAACCCTCGGCCCAGTGTGCAGCGGCGGCCAAGAGAGCAAATAGAATGCTAGGTATGATAAGGAAAGGAATGGAAAATAAAACAAAGGATATTATAATGCCTCTATATCGTTCAATGGTGAGACCGCACCTTGAATATTGTGTGCAATTCTGGTCGCCGTATCTTAAAAAGGATATAGCGCTATTAGAAAAGGTTCAGAGAAGAGGCACCAAAATGGTAAAGGGGATGGAAGGATACTCCTATGAAGAAAGGCTAAAAAGGTTAGGGCTCTTTAACCTGGAAAAGAGACGGCTGAGGGGAGATATGATAGAAGTCTATAAATTAATGAACGGAGTGGAACGGGTAAACGTAGATTGATTGTTTACGTTATCAGAATATAGAAAGACTAGGGGACATGCAATGAAGCTACAGGGTAAACTATTTAAGACTAATAAAAGAAAATATTTTTTCACTCAACGTGTAATCAAACTCTGGAATTTGTTACCGGAGGATGTAGTAAAGGCTGTTAGTGTAGCTGGGTTTAAAAAAGGTTTGGACAAGTTCCTGGAGGAAAGGTCCATAAACCATTATTAAGAAGGGACCCAGGATATCAATGCTTGACCCAGTACAAGCATTGTGGAACCTGTCTCTTTTGGGGAGACTGCTAGGTACATATGACATAGATTGGCCACTTTTGGAAACAGGATACTGGGCTTGATGGACCTTGGTGTGACCCAGTATGGCATATCTTATGTTCTTATGTCATGCAACCCAATAGAAAACATACTATTAGAACAAAATTAACATATGAAAAGGGTAATAACATAAATTAATGATACATGATCATTAAACAGCTCTTGAAGAAAAAGGGTCATGAGAATTTAACAAAACAGGAAAATAAAACACCATCATAGCATAAAACCTGTGAGCCTGTCTTGCCTATGGTTCAGTCTCTAGCAATAGCAAACAGTCAGTGCCTAGAGGTCATGTCAAAGATTTTTTTTTTTTGGTTATTCTGAAGAAGCCAGGCCCTTATCAGATGTGCCAGTGGTGAGGGGTAGGATGGGAACAGTCTTACTTTAAAATATTGGTTCTCTCAATCCCCCTCCCCCCTTTTAAAACACAAAGAGGCATGTTTACTAAACCTATGGGTGGCTATTGCATATTCCACTCCAAAAATGAGCACTGGGCTGGTGCTCGACCCATCCTATAAAATGGAGGTTTTGTGTCACCCCCCAGCTGCCATGGCTAAATTAGATCTGCGTTGATTGTCCATATTGTGTGATCTGTGCCAGCACTATCTACATTGGTCTTTATCTGCCGTCATTTACTATGTTACTATGTCACATTGCTGTGCTAAGCTATCCTCATAGCTAGCTATATAATGGCGCTGAAAATCACCACTATAAGACATCTGATCATGGGTATAGCCTTTCCAACAGCTCACATTTACCAACAGGCTCAGCTAATGTATGATCTTCACAAGCTCCATCTATCCTTCTCTAAGTAATCATTGCTGCACTATTTCACACACTGCTACATAAAACTGCTAACCTTCCTACTTGTATGTACATCATTAATGTTAGTGCTTACATTTTTGTTTCCAAGTTTAATTACCTTTTCAATGTAAAGTTCCAGTTGTTCTAATGTAAACTGCTTTGAATGTAAGATAAGGCGGTATAGAAAACTTAGGGGTGTGCATTTGTTAGCCCACATTCAACCTGTTTGCTTTAAAAAATTTAGTGCTTGCTAAATTGATTTAACGTGCACTAAACAACTTTATGAACCTTAATTCGCCATTTAGTGCACGTTAAATCAATTTAGCATTCTAAAATTTCCCTATTAAAATAAATGTGTGAAGCTAATTGAAAAAAGACACACGAAAATTGGAAAGAATTTGTGGAACCCCTCCCCCATAAACAAACTAAATTTTTCGTACCTATGAACATCCCTACTATATAGGCTGACCCCCTAGACCTCTCTGGCACTATCTGCACTGAAAAGCAGGTCTAAGGTAAAGTGTCCGAATGTCATTGTTATATGGATAATATATGGTTCTTGCTGTCGTTCCACCCTAATTCTGCCCTAGCCCTGTATGGATAGAGCCAGTTCAATTAGATTAATTTTTTTTCCTGGCACTGTTTGTATAGGGACTGAATATCAACATTTAGAGGATTTTATATTTTTACCAGCCCGTGGTAAAAGTATAATTCCTTTTGAAAATTCCCTCCTTAAGGGGTAATTATGTGAAGTGTTTTCTGCAGGCAAAACATGTTTTACCTGTGGAAAAGGTGCCTTATAAAATTGCATGCAAGTATGTACGTGTTAAAAGTAGGTGCACAGAAACTGTGCACCTTCTTTTACCTGGTCTGTGTGTAGGCGTTCCTGAGGTAATAATTTGAGTAGAGCTGGGACACAGTTGTTATGTATGCATGAACACAGAAAGGAGGTAATTTTATAAATTATTCCATGCATATGTAGCCACATACAGTGCTGGTGCGATCATTAGGCAAACTAGGTGGCTGCCTAGAGTGCCAATGGTCTGGGGATGGCCCATTTCTGCCCCTGCCACCCCTCTCGGGGACCTGCAGCGGTGACAGTGGTCTCAAACAGCCTCGCAGGGTTTACCGTAAACCTCCGGCGTTGCAAGGCTGTTTGACTCCCGTCCCCACCGTGACCCGATAAACATGCCAACCCGGGTAAACGTACATCCCAGAGTGCCCATCTAGACCAGTCCAGACCATTGGGTTATCTCTCCCCAACCAGCAGATATGAGACAGAGAAAAAACTAGAATAGTGCTGTGACATCATCATTAGCACCTTACCCAGTACAGCTAGGGCACTCCTCTGCATTTTCTCTGTCTCAGCAGATGGTGGTTGTTGTTTGTACAGCTTCTAGACTTAGGGCTGCTCCGCTGGGCTTGAGGGCAGTTTGCAGATTAGCCTGACCAGCAGTCCACTGGCATACAGGAAGCTCCCTTGGCTGGACTGCTCTTTGAGGAGGGGGGAAACTTCTGATCAGGAGGGTCAGCTCAGTTGCCCGGATAGTCTGCTAAAGGAGTCACTGTTCCTAGTCTGGCACCTGTTGCTTTCTTTACATTTTGTTTCTTTTATTTGAAGAACAAAAAAAAAAGCCATTCATTTATTTGACTTCCACCCAAGCACACTGTGTCAGCTTTTCTTGGTACCTTGAAGGAAACAGCCAGTTCCAGCGGGCTAGGCAGGCAATGGAGTCTGCCATTTGTGCCGCTCCCCTCCTCCCCATTGCTACTCGAGGGCCTGAGGTCGGGCGGTAGTATAGTGACGCATTCTGTCTTTCTCTCCTCAACTATGAGTAGCTTTGCTAGGGTTGCGATGCTGGGACAGTCGGGTTGCACAGGAGTTATTTCTCCTTACTGCCACTGCGCACACGTGCCTGTGAGCCATCATGTCCAAGGTTCCGCGCTGTTTGGTGTGTGGAAAGTGGCATCAGGGGCTGGTGGACCTCATCTGCGCCGTCTATGCTGCGGACCCAGGCCAGTCTTCCCTTTCATCCTCCGGGCCAGCAGCAGGGGAGGAGTTACATGCATGGCCAGCCTTGGTGTCATTGCCGAGTTCATCGGCCCCTCCATGGGCAGAGGATGCAATGGGGGTCATTGAGGGAAATGACAGATTACCACCCGATCTCCTCCCTCAGAGGACAAAGGACTTGTGGGTCTCAGGTTGCACCGTCTGGCGCCTCAGGTGAAGCGGCAGAGTTTGCCACTCTTTTTAGGCAGACATGACAAATATGGAAGGGGGGGCCAGGATAGGGTCCCACTGAGCTCCCTGTGGCAAAACGTGGATCTCAGAAGTACCAAGGCTGTTAGGAAGTGTCACACCAGAACTCATCTGGGATCCAAGTGGCAGCGCAAGACTCTCAGGGACTTGGTATCCCCGGATTCTGTGGGGGTGGATGCATTGGTTCAGCCGTGGCCAGCGGACTTTCTCCTGTATGTTTTCTCACCGTGACCACTGATCCCCAGGGTCCTTTGATGCGTAGAACGAAACCCTCATCTCGTCATTCTCATGGTGCTGGATTGGCAGTGTCTTCCCTGGTATGCCGATCTGGTCCGCCTCTAGACGACTCGGCTGCTGTCCTTGGGGACACGGAGGAGACTGTTGCAATAGGATCCTGTTCTGTCAGACGACCCGGGTCCCTTCTCGCTTACAGCTTGGCTCTTGAAAGGCGATTGCCTGAATTGCAGACGATATTCTCCTGCAGTGGTGTTGACTCTCTTGCAAACGTGGCACCAGTCCACCTTGCTAGCCTACGTCCGGGCTTGGCAACTCTCTAAGCTGTGGTGTTCTCAGCATTCGGCCTTTCCCTAGTAGGTGGGCATTCTGGAGGTTATGGCCTTCCTGCAAGATGGCCTGCAGAAAGGACTGGCTTGCAGCTCCCTATGTGTCCAAGTGTCAGCCTTGACGGCCTTTCGGGGGCCTGTCCAAGGCAAGTCTTTGGGCAGTTACTGGAATGTGGGTAGATTTCTGAAGGGAGCGTGAGCTCTGCATCACTCAGTACATCCGATTGTCCCCCCTTGTCACTCTGAGTGGTTTTGCGGACTCTTGTCCGTGAACCTTTTGAGCCGCTGAGTCGGGCCACGCTCAAGGATTTGACTTTGAAAGCAGTCTCTCATCGCCATGGGCGGCAGATTTCTGAACTGCAGGCTCTTTTGTGCTGAGATCCCTTCTCTCCTTCTCTGTGGAAGATGTTTCCTTATGACTAGAGCCTTCCTTTCTTCTGAAGGTCTTGACCCCCTTTCATGTTAACCAGGGGATTTCCTTGCCGGCATTTTCTCCAGAACAGTGTACCGGAACAAACAATGACCTGCGCAAGTTGGATGTGCACCTGTTTCTACTGCACTATCCGGAGGTCACAAATTTCTTTTGAAAGTCAGACTGGCTTTTTGTCCTCTTTGCAGGTCCCCGCAAGGGGCATGTGGCGTCCAAAGCCACTGTAGTGCGCTAGATTAAGGATACTATTGCCTCAGCCTACTTGTTGGCAGGTTGGGTGGTGCCTTCTGGCTTGAAGGCACATCCTACTCGAGCTCAGGCAGCTTCCTGGCTGGAGTTATCCGCAGTGGTGCACCTGGACATCTACAGCGCAGCGACGTGGTCCTCCTTGTCCACATTCGTGTGGCATTATTGCTTGAATGTCCAAGCACTTGCAGCAATCTGGTTCGGCACCCAGGTGCTGTCTGCCCACTGGACTAAGGGAGTAGCTTTAGTACAGCCTGATGGTCTGGGCTGGTCTAATTGGGCACTCTGGAAGGGGAAATTTTACTTAATGATAATTTCCTTTCCTGGAGCACAGCTAGACCAGTCCAGGACCCACCCTAGTGGTGATTTCCGGGCTTGCTTATGGGCTCTCAGAGTGGAGCCTGGCTGTGTCCTTCATCTCTCTGTAATTCTGTATATAGTTCCCCTACTGGAGATGATATCGCTATGATTGGGGGATGAGAGTTCCATTGCTTTTTGCATAAATACTGAAGAGTGCCCCAAGCTGTACTAGGTAAGGTGCTAGTGGTGATGTCACAGCATTGTTCTAGTTTTTTCTGTCTCACGTCTGCTGGTTGGAGGAGATAACCTGATGGTCTGTATTGGTCTAGCTCTGCTCCAGGAAAGGATTCACTTCCCCTGCTTCAGCATCAAGAGACAAACTTTGTTGGTGGGCATACACAGTTTGAGCAGAGTGTGGGCGGAGCATTCTAGTGCGTACAGAGATTATAAAAGACTATAATTTATGTGTGTACTTGAAAAATATCAGCTTGGGCATTTACACATTCTACTGTAAATTCCCACACCTGTAATGTAGGTGCATGTTAGATCTCTTACAGTAATATTTTATAAAGACAAATAGGCACCTACTTGTTTCTATAAAATAGGCTTAATTTAAAATGCACTTTAACAAGGCACGCCCTTATAAAATTACCCTCATAGACTGCATGCACAAAGTTCCACTACCTTTGGAGCAGTGTAAATTTGTGCGAGATCATTTGTGCATTACTGAGAGTGAATACCTATCTTATAACCTACATTCCCATATAAAATCGGCACCTTATTCTAGCTGTGACATAGACACCTTGTTATGAAATTAGCCCCATAATTTCCCATTTCTTCAATTTCATTGGAAGGAGATTCTACAACTGTAGTGCTATCCCTGAAAAAAAACCTCCCCTTGATTCATAGAAAACAAATTTTCTTTGGGGGTACCTTTGCCAGGATATTTATGTCCTCTCATATGTCGCGGTGGTCGGTTGCGGCACTTTCTGGATAGGGGCTATCGTTGAATGGAATGGCCACTGTCTGGATAAGCGCCAAACTTATCGGGATAGCTGCAGTTTTCAGCTGAACTTACCCGCATTACAAGCTTTCCAGATGAGGTCGGCTGGAAATCACTGCTGTCCGGATAAGGATGGCACTTAGCCAATACTGCCCTAGTGCTGCCCACAGATTGTCCCTGGACTAACCAGATAGGCTTGAGGTGGTCCATGGAGATATATACTGCAGCACTATGCATATAGTGCCACTGAATCTCTCAGCACTCTTACCTGGATAGGTCCCTGTAGGCTATCCGTGTAAGGGCTTTAAAAGTCAGCCCCAAATTATTATTGACCTTAACCAGAACTGAATGAGAACTACTTTGTTAAAGCTGAACTCAAACGCAAACCAAATCAACATATTAAAGTTTGATGGCATGCTTGTATAGCATTTTGCACATCTCATTCCCCTGTGTGTCCTGTTAAGAAGATTAGGCCTTAAAAGAGCAGTAGAGGGCCAGCTGGTGATTCATTGGCAGTGCTATGTGCTCCCTTGTGAAGGGACTTGGATTTGAGTCGTCATGCCGGTCTTCCACTCCCTGGGTCTGTGAAGTTTTGGGGATACTGTGGAGATGGCATTTACAGCTACTGGGGAGGGGTAGTCAGTTATTGTGCCATAGTGACACCTAGTGGTTAGATTTAAGGCCCATGATAGTAGAGTGTCTAGTCAAGGACTATTGCTACAATGACTGGGGAGCTGGGAGGGACTATGAGATACAGGAAAAAGCTATTGGATAACTGCAAATGAAAGCTTATGGCCCTAATCTCCAGATTGAGATGGAAGCCTAAAAGAAGCAAGAGAAATTGCTAGATCCAAAAAACCGCAACGGGACTGTCCAAACTCACAACATTAACTTGCCTATTTCTAGTCTTCATTGCTTCTACTTTCGGTCTTTACAGCCAAGTCATGAACTTGTGAAATCATAGAAGCACATTTGTATTTTAGGAGATGGTTGGCGAACCCCTGTACCACCTCGTGACAATGCTGAACCAGAGAATTCACAAAGGACCCATGGACGCCATAACCTGCAAAGCGCTGTATACACTGAATGAAGACTGGCTGCTTTGGCAAGTGACGGAATTCAATCCTGTGGTATGTGTGTTAAAAAAGCAGAGTCATGGTGCCGAGCTGGGCTCTTTTCAGCACATGGGCAGAAGGATCAGTACTTTGATGGCAGCTAAGTACTGCTGCCTTCCAAGGAAAATTCCTTTCACTGTTGTTTTTCTGATGCAAATGAATGTCTTCCAGTATCCAATCACAGTGTGAATTTTTCCTCATTCTGTGCTCGTAACAGCACAAAAGATTTATTTATATGTTATATTTATTTCACAGCTTTTATCCTGCTAAATCATTATAGGTCCAAGCGGGTAATCATTAGTATCAGCAGTATGTAAGACAACACATTAACAAAAAAACACAATCATCATATATAATATTGGAAACAATAAATTAAACGTGCAATCGGATAAGGCAAGAAGGGCCCGGTATTCGAAAGGCATTTACTCCGGTTTACAGCCAAGGATATTCAACTGCACCTACACAGTTAGTGCTGTTGAATATCCCCTACTAAGTCCCCTATGTGACCCGATGCTATCCAGTTAGCATTGGGGCATGTTGGGAAGCGTTCTGGAGCGGAGGCAGAAACTGTGGCTAACCCTGAAGCAGCAATATTGAATGCTGCCCGGTTAGCGACCTGCGCCAAACAGATAGGTGTGGAAAACACTCGCCTATCTTTAAAGTGCAGGAGCTAACCAGGCAGCATCCAGTATCGCTGCTGCATGTTTAGCCTCGGTGCCTTACTGTGTTTTTGGCGATCCCCGGATATTCAATGCTGTCGCCGCGGCATATACCCCTCTCTTTTGTTGTGTGCTGTTCCAACTTAAAGTTCCTTGTTTATCTTCAAGTTTTATATTGTTTCATGTAAACTGTTTCTTTTTGTTCCATGTAAACCATTTTGCCTGGTAGAAAAATGGTATATTAAAACCAGTTAAATAAATAAGTAAATATGCAGACATGGTACAGGGCAGATGTGTTAAAGGATAGGCACAGCCTACAGCATATTCCCCCTGCAGTATACATCAGTGTTTTAAAGTTGGTCAAGTGGTGTTCTGCACAAGCAGCCCCCATACTTGGGGTGGGGGGAGGAACCAAGAAAGAAAGGGGGCACCACCACTCCAGAGCAACCGTTTGCCTGCAAGGCTGTCCCTAGAAGCGTGTGTGACCTGTACCCTCAACTTGGCACAGGGCACCAGCATGATCAGGGCCAGTGGAGATCCGTAAAGGGCCTGTGAGCTGGCAGCAACCCCATCCCTTCCGTTCACTGGGTTTCCTTTTACCAGGGAAACTCATTTCCCATCAGCCCCTGCGGGCTTAACAGAGACGCGAGGGAGACACGCTCCCTTCGCGCCTCTCACAGCCTGCACGGAGGGAGGGAGGGAGGGATCGACCTTGCAGAGGGGGCCCCCGCGGGTCAGTCCATGCTGCCGCGGCAGCAGAGGGGGCCCCGCAGCGGCAGCCAGCAGGTTTTTTTTTTTTAATTAAATTTTGCTTTAGGCCGGGGGGGGGAGGGGGTAGGACTGGTAATGAGCTATTGGGGGGGCTGGGGCAGGAAATGGGCTGGGGGGGTTAAGGCTGGAGGTGGGCTGATGAGGTTAGGACTGGTAATGGCCTGTTGGGGGGTTTTAGAACTGGTAATGGGCTTTGGGGGGGTGGTTAAGACTGGTAATGGGCTGTGGGCTGATGGGGGCTGTCTGGAAATGGGCTGGGGGGGTTAAGACTGGAAGTGGACTGGGGGGGTTAAGACTGGAGGTGGGCTGTGGGCTGTTGGGGGGGTTTAGAACTGGTAATGGGCTTTGGGGGGGTTAAGACTGGTAATGGGCTGTGGGCTGATGGGGGCTGTCTGGTAATGGGCTATGGGGGGCTAGGACTGGAAAGGGGCTGGGGGGGTTAGGACTGGAGGTGGGCTGATGGGGTTAGGACTGGTAATGGGCTGTGGGCTGATGGGGGGGGTTAGGACTGGCAATGGGCTATGGGGGGCTGACTGGAAATGGGTTGATGGGGTTAGGACTGGAAGTGGGCTGATGGGGGGTTAGGACTGGTAATGGGTTATAGGGGGGGCTTAAACTGAAAATGGGGTGATGGGTTAGGACTGTAAGTGGGTTGATGGGGGGCTAGGACTGGTATTGGGTTGGGGGGTTGCTAGGACTGGAAATGGGCTGATGGGTGGCTAGCACTGGAAATGGGCTGATGCAGGGACTAGAAGGGAATGGATGCTGGGTGAGGCTGGAACTAGAAGGGAGCTGATGTTGGGGGAGGATTAGAATGGGATGGGGCTGGAAGAGTAAAATGGAGAAGGGAAAAATATTTTGTGTGGGAGGGATAAAAAATCTACAATTGGCCGGGTATTGGGAGAGTAAGTGGGGATTGAGGATGGAGGGGTAAAATTTGAGTGGATGAAATAGGAATGAGGAAAGAGCAAAAGGAGAAAGATTAGTATGTTAAAGCAGATGCAGAGAGAGAATGGAAAAAAACTAGAAGAGAGAAGAAAGGACAAATGGACAGCAGACGATGGAGAGTTAGCAGAAGACACAAAGAAACCAGAAGAAAGTGGCTGGAGCAATTGCAGCTGAAAAAAATGCACAAAAGGTAGAAAAATATCTCTTTATTTTGAATTTATTAATTGGAATATGTCAGCTCTGGTAAATGTGCATCATTAACGTCTGTGCTTTGTTTAGTACAAGAGCAAATTAATGTATAGTTTTATTTCTACAGTGTTGTACATTCCAAGTTTGGCTTTTGGGATTCCCAGTTTAATTATTGTCTTCCTGTTTCTAAATTGTGATTACTTGTTTGGTGATGGTCTATGTTCTGCATGTGTAACTGAGCTGAGGTGTTCTGTTTATATAATTCCTATTTGACATTGCCACTTGTTCTCTTTCCCCAGTAGGTCATGTATTGTTGTTCTCTGAAATGTACTGGTTTAATATATGCAGTGTTGCCTTTTGATTGGTAGAGTATGGTGCTTTGTGAGTCCTGGTAGTGCTGTTAGGATACGGCGGGTTTGCTATGGGTTCTAAATGGGCAGTGTTTGTAGTAGTTCCTAATGTGTCTGGCAGTTGGCACTGGATTATAGTAATGTAGAAATCTTTTAGTCTTTCTTTATCCATACACTCATTAAGAGGCACGTTTACTAAAAGTTAGTATATGGTAACATTAGGCAAATATTTATGCAAATGAGGCCCCTTATGCAAATGAGGCCCCCGCACCCCCCTTGGGCCGCCCCTGCTGGGGGCCCACAATTTTTGTTGGCGTAGGGCCTCACTCAAGGTAAATCCGGCCCTGGTTGCTAGGCCACATGGCAGACACCGTGCATGTGGTTCCTTATGCTCGCCTCCATATGAGGGCAGCCCAGTGGACTTTATACACTCAGTGGGCTCAGGTGTCAGGTTGCCTGTCAGACAGAATAGCAAACTCAGATCGCCTTATTTTGTTCCTCCAGTGGTAGCAGTCACCCCAGAACCTTTTGGTGGGGTCTCCTTTAAAGCAACCCCCACCCCAAGCCACTCAAACAACAGATGCTTCACAGGTGGGTTGAGGAGCCCACCTGCAAGGCCTCTCTACCCAGGTTACCTGGACTCCACAGGAGACCTATCTACACATCAGTCTCCTGGAACTTGGAGCAGTCTTCCTTGCTCTTCGAGTATTCCACACCCAGCTCAGATACAAGATAGTCCTAGTTCAAATGGACAATCAAGTAGCCATGTTCTGTGTGAACAAGCAGGGTGGAACGGGCTCTCTGTCGCTATGCAACGAAGCTTTGCGACTATGGGCCCTCGACAGAGAGCATCAGATTCATCACCTTGCGGTGTATCTTCCAGGCATTCAAAACTCTTGGGCAGACAGACTCAGTTGAGTTCTGCTTCCACACGAATGGTCTCTCCATGCGGACCAGGTGACCAAAATTTTCCAAATTTGGGGAACCCCGGACATAGTCCTCTTCGCAAGTCCGCTGAATGCCAAACTTCCCCGGTTCTGTTCCAGAATTCCGGCTCAGGGTTGTCAGGCCAGGGATGCTTTCCTCCTCCATTGGGGCCAGGACTTCCTGTATGCTTTTCCACCCATTCCCCTAATTCCCAAAACCCTGTTCAAGCTTCAGAGAGACAGAGGTCATATGATTCTCATAACTCCACATTGGCCACGGCAAATGTGGTACCCTCTGCTCCTACATCTCTCTCAAGCGCCGCCTCTGGAGTTAGGATCTGCTCCAGATCTCCTTTCTCAGGAGGGCGGGATGCTGTGGCATCCCAATCCCCAGTCTCTGCATCTCAGGGCCTGGTTGCTGAAAGCCTATAACTTCACGGTCTTAACCTTTCTCAACAGGTAAAGGATATCCTTTATGCTTCCAGGAAGCCTTCCACAAGACGCTTTTATGCTTTCAAGTGGAAAAGGTTTACAATATGGTGCTTGCAGAAGTGTCTTAACCCTCTTGTGATACCTCTGGAATTATTACTGGAGTATCTCCTTCATTTGTCTAATGCAGGGCTTAAGACCAATTCAGTGAGAGTTCATTTGAGTGCTATTGCAGCTTCTTTCAAGCCTCTAAATGGGCAACCTATTTCCTCTCATCCTCTCATAGAGAGATTTATGAAAGGCCTTCTTTTAACTAAGACTCCCATTAAGCCACCACTGGAGGCATGGGACTTAAATTTGGTTCTTGGGCAGCTTATGAAACCGCCTTTTGAACCATTAGCCGCTACCTCTTTGAAATTCCTTTCCTGGAAGGTCATCTTTCTTATTGCAATCACATCAGCACATCGCATCAGTGAATTGCAAGCATTGGTGGCTGATCCTCCTTATACAAGGTTCCATCATGATAAGGTAGTCCTTAGGACTCATCCACACTTTATGCCAAAGGTGGTGTCACCTTTTCATTTAAACCAAGCGGTTTACCTTCCTGTATTCTTCCCAAGGCCTCATGCCTCAAATGCAGAAAGGAATCTTCATACTTGGATTGTAAAAGGGCTCTGGCCTTTTACTTACAAAGGACACAGCAACATAGGAAGTCCTCTCAACTCTTTGTTGCTTTTGATCCTAGTCATTTGGGACTTCCAGGCTCCAAAAGAACACTGTCCAACTGGATTGCACAGTGTATATCTTTTGCCTATGAAAGTAAAAACCTTCCTCTGGAAGGCCATGTCACAAGCTCACAATGTGAGAGCCATGGCCCTTTAACTGATTATCCCCCCCCCCTTTTCTTGTTACACCGCTTTGACCCGGTGAAAAGCGTGATATAAATACAGTTAAATAAATGGCAGCCTCTATGGCTCATCTTCACTCTGTGTCTATCAACGACATCTGCCGAACAGCTACTGAGGCTTAGGTTCATACCTTCACAGCCCATTACTGCTTAGACAAGGACTCCCGCTGGGATGCCTTGTTTGGTCAGGCTGTTCTTCAACACCTGTTCCATACTTAATCAACTCCTACCCACCATCCCTGGTAGGATGCCAGAGATCCATGGGGGGAAGTGGAGCCCTTTCACAAGGGCACACAACTTCTGGGGTCTTCTCCCTTGCATCTGCAGCTAGGGAGTTCCCCTATGTGAAGACTACATTCCTTCTTGTTCCTGGAGATAGCATAGTTACTCACCTGTAACAGGTGATCTCCGGGAACAGCAGGAATTTAGTCTTCACAACCCACCCACCTCCCCTAGGAGTTGTATCTCTCTATCTCTTTCCCTTTCTCTCTTTCCCTCTCTCTTTTGTCTCAGCTATAAACTCAACTGGAGAGGGACAGTTGTGAAAGGTGGGAAGGTAGCACGCAGGCGCTGTGGGATGCTCCCAAAAGCTTTCCTATTGGACGCTGGGGAGCGTTCCCACACAGGCTCCGTCGGTACCGACAATACCCAATATACCCATATGTGAAGACTAAATTCCTGCTGTTCCTGGAGATCACCTGTTACAGGTGAGTAACTATGCTTTATTGTTTGTTTTTAGAGGTCTTTGTCCCTTGAAGAAGGCTCCCAGCTAAAACATGTTTCATGCTGAACTCATCCTTTGTGAATAAAGTTGTCCTTTCATGATGAATCTGTTGTCCTGCTTTTTCTGTGCCTCGTGACATATAATATACATATTAAGTTAAATGGAAGAATGGCATTTAAGAAGCCATGGAGTTTAATTTACCCCTGTTTGCGAAGCTTGCATTGCAATATCGGACCCAAGGAGAGGGGAGGGGCAAAAGCAAACGTTGGCTCAGGTTGCTACAATCCCTTGAGCCAGTCCTGCTATTTTCCAGCATTATTAATGGGCCGTTCTAGCACAAGTTATTTCCCTAGGGATTTACTAAATTCCAGTAAGCATTGTAGTTTGGTAAATCATTATTTGCATGGAAATGACATTTCCATTGCCATGACCAGGAAAGTACATGAGTCACTGGCCCTGGCATTGCATGTTCCTGACCCCACCGGGACACAGCCTTAAAGAGCAGCAACCCCTAAATGGCTCTGGTTTCCCCCTCCAAGACATGAAAACACCACAGCCCTGTATGGGCAAAGGGGAACCTTGTATCAGTCAGCACCATATGGATTATAGTGTTAGTGGGGCAAGACCAACTGGGGCTCCTGCAGGGGGGATGGGGTGGTGAACCTGGATGGGCTTCCTTGAAGGACAGTGTGATGTACCTAAGGGAGGGTCTTTTGTAAGGCCATGCAGATACAGGATGTTCATGTGTGGAAGGAGGCATGTTATTTGGTTGTTGCCCCTTTAAGAATTGAGCACGTGGGCCAACAGCATCATCAGACACTTTGCCTGCTGCTTTCCTCTGAAGGACTACACTGTGTAAAAATGAAAAACTCTGGGCCACATTAAGAAGCATGGGTATAGATAGTTCTCTTGTGCAACCTTTACATTGATCAAGAAGCAACAGTTCAGACGGATCAAGGAGAAACAGAATGGTTTAAAATCAGCAAAGGTGTACGACAAGGCTGCATACTTTCCCCCAACCTGTTTAATTTATATGCAGAACAAATCATCAGAGAAGCAGGACTGTATGAAGACAACCAAGGTGTGAAGATCGGTGGAAGACTCATCAACAACTTTTGCTGTGCTGATAATATCACATTACTGGCTGAAATTGAAGACGATCTGAAACATTTGCTTCTCAAGAACAAGGAACATAGTCTTAAAACATAAAGAAGACAAAGATCCTGACAGCTGGCAAAATCAATAAGTTCATCGTTGATGGAGAAGAAATTGAAATTGTGGACAACTTTAACCTACTTTGATCAACGATCAAAGAAATGAAAAGCAGCCAAGAAATCCAATGATGCATTGGCAGAAGGTCTATGAAGGACCTTGACAAGATTCTGAAGAGCAGAGATGTCTCTCTCCATACAACTTTTTCAAGCCCATGGTATTTTCAATAACGTCATATGGATGCGAAAATTGGAAAGTGAAAAAGATAGACAGGAAGAAATTTTGATGCCTTTGAATTATGTTGCTGGTGATGAATACTGTGTATACCATGGACTGCCCGAAGAACAAACCAGTCAGTACTAGAGGAGATCAAACCTAAGCTTTCCTTAGAAGCTCAGATGACAAGACTTTGACTTTCATACTTTGGACACATTATGCGAAGAGGGAAATCGTTAGAGAAAGACATCATGCTTGGCAAGGTAATAGGTCAACGCAAGAGAGGTAGGCCAGTAATGAGCAGCTTTGGGTTCCACTCTATCAACAATGAGCCACCTGACTGAAGATCGAACAAAGTTTAGGACAACTATCCAGAGGGTCACGATGAGTTGACACCAACTGAACAGCACTTAACAACAACATTCTCTGAAGGAAAGTTAAGTATTCCTCTTGAGGGGCCATTAACTTTTAGAGACTTGTCATGGATCCCAAAGGTTATTGCAGTCTGCGTTAAGCCTCTTTAATAATAATGAGCTGCTTTGCATGAGACTGATCTGATTCATTTTTTTCGTAGTGTTGAGGAAAGGGAAGGAGAGGGAATCAATAAAGGAAGAGAAGAACTCATGTGAGAGTTGTGTTAAAATTGTGTTAATGTATGCTCTCCCTTCCTTCTTTCATTCCTTCTTCTTCTCTTACCTCTTACTTTGTTTCCTTTCCCCCCCACTTCTTCTTTACTCCTCTCCCTCTCCCACTCTCATTCATTTTCCCCATCTCTACCCCCTTTATCCCCATCTCGTCCTACCTTCAGTCAACAGGGGTCGGGGATAAGGACCTCTGCCAACTCCACATTGGGTTGTAGTGGGTCTTCAGCCAGTGGGGAAGTGGGAACCTCTGCTAGTTTTACGTTGGGACTGCTCTGGGTCCTCAGCAGCTGGAGGGAGGGAGTGGGAATCTCTTGATGCTCTATATTTATTTATTTATTTATATTCTCTTATATACCGTGCTATTCTGCATCAGTGCGGTTTACATTGAACAAACTGAAATTACATTGAACAGGGCATTATAACTTGGAGATAACTATTTTACAGGGAACATGGGCTATGGAGGGTTAAGTGGCTTGCCCAAGACCACAAGGAGCACCTGTGGGACTAGAAACCCCAGTCCTTCCTGCCCAAGGTTGCTGTCCTCGAGTGGGATTTGAACCCCAGACCTTCCGGCCTGAAGTACCTTGCCCCAACCACTAGGCCACTCCTCCACGCTATTGAGGCTACCCTAGGTCTTCAGCAAGCAAGGTTTGATGTTTCTGCTAGCTTGACATTGGGGCTGTTGTGGGTCTTCAGCTTGTAGGGGAAGGTATCTTGTGTCAGAACCTCTATACTTTCTCTGCCAAGATCAGGGTTTATCTTCAGCTTGTGGAAATGTGGGAACCTCCACTGGCTTCTCCATTGCCTCCATCGCTAGCTCCTTCTGTGCTCTAGTAGTGGGGCCTGGCCTGCTCCAACTCTATGGCTCACTGCTCCTTCCCTCTTCTCCTGATTTTCTCTATATATATTTGTTGGGTGCACAGACCAACAGATGTGTACAGATGAATTGAAAGGCAGATGGACAGACTGACCTTCAACAGTAGGCAGTATCGCCTGATGTGAAACACACCAGAAAAATCTGTCAAAATCATAAACATGGTAGCAAGTACAACAAGTTATATTTGATTTAAGAAATACAATAAAATAAAAAACATAACAAAATTATCCAACTGCTTTGTTGATTTTCCAAAACGCCTGGTTTTATCATATTGTATTTTTTTGTTGTTGTTTTTTTTTTTTTGTATTCTGCAGGCACTTAATGTTGTTTTTCCGAGAATTTCTGATAGTGAGAGTGAAGAAGACATCTGTCAGAATATCCAGGTCAACGTTTTGAATTGTGACACCATAGGACAAGCCAGGGACAAGATCCTTCAGGCGTTCTTAAGCAAGAATGGCTATCCTTATGGTCTTCCGGTGGGGGAAACTGGACTCGGTAAGGCTGCATTGGGTAGCAGATCAATTCTTCTTTCCAGTGGAGCATTCAACGTGTGCAAGATGAAACTGCTTCACTTGGCACCATCCAGCAAGTGAAGACATTATGGCCTTCATTGGTTTCACCATTTCCTCCCTAGCCAGCGAGTTTTGATACTTTCTGTCTCCAACTAAATGCATCTTGAAGCCACCATAAAGATTGTCAGAAGACAATGAGGAAAGAGAGTGAGAGGGGAATTTTTGTAGGGATGGACTCGAGTTTCTGTGGCAGCTTGATTTCCAGTGTATTAGCATAGTTTTATGGTACAGGGAAGCACCCCACCTACAGATCAACCAGACGCAAGAAATAAGCAGGAGGACAAAACGCCACTGGAAGGAATGGGAGATTTATTCATAAGGGTCAGCCCGACATGTTTTTTGGCCGGTCGGCCTTCTTCAGGGGACTCTGACCACTAAAAACATATAAATGCATACATAAAATAAACAGTAAGTATGGTAAAAAAAACACAATAAGAACAACAAAAAGTAAATAGATTAGACCTTAAAAGAAACAAGGGGATGTTTATTACGGACCAAAAACGTGACCATTGTGAAAATCTGTGACAACGAGAGTCTACAAAGCTAAGTATTACAAATGATTTGATGGCACGGGGATAGCCTAGTGACACCGCTGAAAAATATAGGTGATGGATCAGGATAACCATTAGGGTGTAGCCCCAGTATGTGACCGTAGCAAATTGTAATCAGCAAAAATTATATAATATAATAAAAGGGAATAAATAGCTAAAACAATAACTAAAAATGAGCACCAATCAATAAATAACTAAATGGGGAATTAGTCTAACCTTGTTCTTATTTACCTTGGGTTATTTTAATGTGCAGTTCTGATTTATGGTTTATAAGATACATGAGCATTGCCAATGTTTCATCTGGGACACACATTGATTTTCTGGAGATGTAAAAAGTATTTCTTTTTAATTTATATATTTTGAGGGACAAAATAGCATGCAATTGCTTTTCGTGTCCGCCTCTCGTAATAAGTGTTTGCAGGTTGAACGAAGGAATGGTTAAGAAACAGTGGCTTTATTCCCTTGGTCATGTCAGTTATTTATTTTTTTCCCTGCCGTTTAACATTGGCCTTCCTCAGATACTCACTGTAGGTGATGTAGGTGAATTACACACTGGTCTGGTTTCAAATTAGAATAAAGCTGCTTTTAATGTTTGTTCGCAGTGTATACATAGATATGTTCAAGGTATAGCGGGTTTTTTTTTTTGGTTACCTTGGTTATTTTTCCTTGATGGTTAGCATTGATCCTATTTATATCTCCTTTTTTACTCCCACAATTTACTCATGGTAGACAAGTTTCCTTACAGACTGGGATCATCTTATGAAACACAGTGTTATATTTGGCTTATCATGATTGTTTTAAGGTGACCATGCATTTTTCTAAAAACAAAAAGACAGGTTTATGTATCGCTCATTTTTATTTATTAGTTAAGTATTCCTCATCTCATGATCTGATGTCATGACGACGTTCACTTTGTGCATTGACTAGCGCACCGTTTGCATGGTCTTTTCTCCCCTTTGAATTCATTGTCTCACGACAAGGTAGGCACTGGAGGTCGTTGTTCCCCTCATAATTTGCTTTTTGTATTCAGCTTTGTTCTTTCATACCGCTAATATGCGTATTTGCAGTTTTGATGATTGGTTTAATGTGCACTATACCATTGCTGCAATACATAGATTTTTGGCTTTGTATTTGAGGGTGCCTCCAGTGTTCTTGTTCCCATTCATGCTTTCTTAGACACCCTGTTACATGTGGTTTAGTTATAGATTTGTAACTTATTTGTACTGATTTGTAGCAGTACACTTTTTAAGGTACAACTGGATATTCAAATTGTTTATACTAGCTTCTTGTGGCACTATTAAACACTATATGCACATGATATTAGGACAGTGTCAAGCATGTTTAGGGACCAACTGACGGTTCATTAGGACACTCGATGACACTATTACCATAATTTTTTCAACTGATACCTTTATGAGATTATACATTCAGATCTTGGTAGACTTGTATTGAAATACATAGTTGGATTAACTGCACGAGAATAAATGGTGTCATTTATGGGGGTTCCCTTGGTTTAAAGTTGATCAACAGTGGCGTTCTCTAAGGGTTTTAAATGTGATGAAACATAATCATTCCCCTCCTCTCTCCCACAGTACACATTATACCCGTTTGCTAAAGTTCCCTCCTCCTCTTTCATGATTGATGATTTTCACTTTTACCTTGGTTCTCCTTCGATATAGGTCCATTCAGGTTTAAAACATTTCTGTTGTTTTAAGTTATTTTCTTTAGCTTTCAGCGATTCATAGCATAAGGTTGAGAGCATATCAGTTTGTTTTCCGGTTTATGATGAGTCACACAATTGAATTTTCCAATGTAATTACTTTCCATCTGCGTCACACATTTCATGTTCCCCTCACGGATGGTTTTCTAAATATACATGTGACTTCAACATCGGCACTGCAGTCAGGGCCGTACCGAGGGAAGATCGCACCCTGTGCGACTTTCACATCAGGCGGCCCCCCCCGGCTGCAGGAGAGAAGAGGCGCGCCCGATGTGCAAGTCGCTGGCATGCTAAGCAGATCTGTCCCTCCCTGCTCTTGCAGGGAGGGAAAGATCTGCTTAGCATGCCGGCGAGAAGGTTTAAGGGGCGCATTTTAGCTGTCCTGCCATTGCCTGCCGCCGCTGAGAGAAGAAAAAGTGGCGGCAGCAGGCAACAGAACACAGCTAAAATGCGCCCCTTAAACCTTTGCGCCCTGTGCGGCTGCACCGCTCGCACAGGGCTAGGTACGGGCCTGACTGCAGTAGTTGGTTTTTATACACTTTTTATGTAGATGTATTCATGTTTTTAATTATTATTTTTGTTACCCATTGGCACATGAGTTAAAGTATTTTTATGTATGTTTATATTACTTATACAGATTTTAACGATGTTAGTTACCATTCCTATCAGATAGGCATCTTTATATGCAGAATTTATTTGACTATGTATGATTTGATTATTAATTTATGATTTTTTTTTTTACCATACTTATTTGTTTTATGTATATGTTTATATGTTTTTACTGGTCACAGTCCCCTGAAGAAGAACGACTGGCTGAAATATGTGTTGGGCTGACCCATATGAATAAAGCTCTCATTCCTCCTGCTTCTTTCTTGTGTTTAACATAGTTTTATGCCAGTTGGCTTTTAGTGACTGACTTACCAGAGCACTTACATTTATATTACATGTCTGTGCAGTGCTGCGTACGATTTGTAGCGCTATACAAATGCTCAGTAGTAGTAGTAATATTTACAGAAAGAGGTTCAGTATTCAAACTGTGATATTTATAAAGGATATGAGTTATTCATCATGTATCGCAAGTTAGGTTTCAGTATAGATCACCAGGTCTGCCTTCATCTTTCTTTCCTGTACAAGAGTAAATACAATAGGCATTTTAAGTTTGTTCACGTTTGAAGTTTGACAACATTAATTTTTATGTAAACAGGTTGTCCGCTTGTAGCACACCTCTTAGAGGACCTGTGGTTCACTCTTTTTCTGACAATTCTCATCAGACCTGTTTTGAAAGTGTGACCCTATCTGGAGCTTACACTCTGCTGATGCAGCCCCAGCAATCCTCCTCGCCATCCTCCAGCATTTGACCCGAGAGGATGTTAATCGTATGTCGAATAATTTTTTGCAATTAGTGCTTTATAACATGTAAGGGGGCAGAGGGTGCATTGTTTAGCAAACTTGGAGCTATGCAGAAAATTTGCTCACGAAGTGATCCAAGTTATTCCAATTATCATTTCAGGCGGAATTGATTAATATCTCTAGATAATCATTTATTTTGCTCAGGACAGTTGCACAATAGAAGCTTCCATGTTCTATGTAAAACAAATATTTTACTATAGTTATGTAAATTGTAAATCTGTAATCTTGTGTGCAGGCAAAGTGCATTGCTGTGCGCATATTAGGGGCCTATTCTATAAAGTAAAGTACGTGTGGACTTTATAGACTAGGGGCTTACGGATATATCTGTCTAATTGCAGCTGTTACACCTATTCTAAAGCAGACATGACTGCCTGCATCTAGATTGGCATAGTAATTTGCGTTAAGTCATAGATAGTATTCTATGGGCCCGATACTCATTTCGGACGGCTTTGTGCCGCTACAGCGCATAGCCATTGCCGCTGACCTCTAACCCCAGATATTCAATGGAGGAGGCCATATGCAGCCCCGGCATTGAATAT
This sequence comes from Ichthyophis bannanicus, assembly GCA_033557465.1. Classification (NCBI taxonomy): domain Eukaryota; kingdom Metazoa; phylum Chordata; class Amphibia; order Gymnophiona; family Ichthyophiidae; genus Ichthyophis; species Ichthyophis bannanicus. The sequence goes on along the minus strand of CM066037.1, from coordinate 496,148,758 downwards.
CTGGGGTCACTGCACAGCCTTTGATGCCGCAGACGTCAACTGGATAATGACGATATTGCACTGCTACCCAGTTAGCTCCTGTGGGTAAAACTAGACCAGCTTTTGCTTCGCCCAGTTTTACCCGCAGGTTGCTAACCAGTTGGAGGTGCAGTATCGCCGCTACCTGGTTAGCAACTGTCGCTGCCCACAACATGCCCCGGAACACCCATGGCATGCCCCAATGCTAAGCGGTTAGCATCGGGGCATATAGCGGCGTTAGTTGGGGATATTCAGTGGCTCTAACCATGTTAGTGCCATTGAATATCGTGTTCAGTGACATTTACATGGTTTACACATCAGTAAACCTTGTAAATGCCTTTATAATATCTGGCCCTATGTGTGCAGATGTATGCCCTGCCCCCATGTACACCACAACTGAACATATGCGCAATAGGACTTCTGCACGTACTTACAGAATAGCAACTAACCAAAGGGCTCGAATAAGTGCCTATTGACATGCATAAGTCCTTCAGAATAGGGACTTACGCACATTTCAAACATGTAACTCTGGGTGCTGTATGTAGAATCAGTCCCCAGATGTGTACAAGTAGAGTTTATGATTATTAACGTAGGATATCCTGATACCCAGGCCTGTTGAGAACTGGATTTGGGAATCATCGAATCTCCAGGAACAAGCAGGAATGTAGTCTTCACATATCGTCGGTACCGACGGAGCCTGGGTGGGAATGCTCCCCAGCGTCCAATAGGAAAGCTTTTGGGAGCATCCCACAGTGCCTGCGTGCTGCCTTCCTGCCTTTCCCAACTGTCCCTCTCCAGTTCTTCGTTTTCCGCGGAGCCGACAGGTCGCACATCCTGTCACCGCAGAAAAAAATCCCTTCTATTCTTCTTTTTTGTGGTCGCGTCTGCCTTCCCTCGACGCTATACCGGTACCACCGGTTCTTCTTTCTTTTCTTCTTAATAAAAAAAAAAAAAACCTTTCTTCTGGAGTCTTTCCAGTAATTTTTCTCTTCAGGTGCCACGTACCATTTTGGACACTAGGCCCAACTTTTTCTTCAGAATGGAAAAACCTGCTTCGGGTTTTAAAAAGTGTTCTAAGTATGGCGGTACCATCTACGTCACCGACACCCATGAGTGGTGCCTCAAATGTTTAGGTCCTGACCACTCTATCACAGAGTGTGTTGCCTGTGGGATGATGTCAAAAAGGGGCCGGTAGAACCGAGCTGCTAAACTTAGCACCCTTTTTCCCTCTGATGCAGCCTCCGTGGCATCGACGTCGTCCAGGGCTTCGTATTCCTCCCATGGATCTCAGGTAACTAAACATAAATCTAGCCAGTCCTCAAAGGGAAGATCTCCTTCTAGACAGCGAGATGCCTCTGGCGTTGCCCTTGAGGGACTTTCACCGGCAAAATTGCCTCGACAGGAGGCTTTGGCTTCCAGAGCACTAATGGTGCTCCAGGATGTTCTCAAGGCTTCAACCTCAGCAGAACTATTGGTGCCATGCTCTGGGGTACCGGCTCCTTCATCCGGTACCGATACCCAAGCATTGGCAGCGTCGATAGACCAGAGATTCTTGGCTATTGAACGCAGTCTGGCGGCTCTTCTCACGGCCTTCATGCCTCTGAAACCGCTTCAAACAATTCAACCGGCACCGACTGCATCGACATCGGCAGGTATTCTATCGGGACCGAGTCATGCATTTTTTATCCGGCATCGACAAGTCGGTACCGGACCACTCCGATGCCAACTTCAATCGGTACCGGTACCATGCCTTACACGATCACCCGGATCGGAGATACTTCGAATCCTCGGATGAGTCTGAAGACTCTGAAAGCTCTGCCGATACCAGAGTACTTCTTCCTGAGGATTTCTCTTCTCCTCAGCGTAGGATGTCTCCACCAGAGGATATGTCCTTTCAGGATTTTATCCGAGATGTGGCCCGAGGTCTTTCCATCACAGTGGCTCCTGAAAAGGAGCCTAGGGCAAAGGAATTAGAAATCCTACAATACCCTAAAGCTCCCAAGGAGGCAGCTACCTTACCTATTCATGAGATCTTGCATGATCTCATGTTAAGGATGTGGGAAACACCTCTAACCACATCTCCTCACTCTCGAAGACTCGACACCATGTATTGAGTTCCTCCTTCTCCTGGGTTTCAGAAGACTCAGTTACCACACCATTCCATGGTGGTGGAATCAGCTATGAGAAGGATAAAGAGTGCAAAAAGGCATGCATCTAATCCTCCAGGACATGAGTGTAGGACTCTTGACGCCTTTGGACGTCGAACCTTCCAGGCTTCCAGGCTTTCTGCTAGGATCAGTTCCTATATCTTATATATGGGAATGTTCCTTAAGGAGGTCACAGGAGATTTAGAGCTTATGAGTCCTTCCTGATGATAAGAGGCAAGATTACCTCGCCCTTTTCAAACATGCTCAGGATGTTTCCAAGTTTGTGAATCATGCAGCCTTTGACTGCTTTGAGTGCATAAGCAAAACCTCTGCTATTGCCATAGGTGCACGTAGGATTGCCTGGCTCCAGGCATCTGACTTGGAAATTTGGGTACAGGAAAAACTAGGGAATATTCCTTGCAGAGGAGAGAATCTCTTTGGCAAGAATTGGCAGGAAAAAGCTAATGAGATAGATGCTGACAATATCACCTTGGATAGATTGTTTAAATCTACAGCTGATCCTACAAGGAAAAAGAATCCTCTAATAAACCATTCTTCAGTAAGAAGAAGAAGTTTTATCCCTCCTATACCCAACAGGGGCATTGCTTAGGTCAATCTGCCCAAAAGGGACAGCAGCAACAACCTAGGCAAAGAAAGACAAAAGCAGCTAAGCCTCAACTGGCTCAGCAGATTCATCCTCCACAGGTGCTTTGACTCCTATCTAGAGAACTTTGCCTTCCTGGCCCTGAATGGCCCAGAACCCGCCACCATCCCAGGAAGGTTATGTCATTTTGCCCCCAGATGGGGTCAGATAACAGCAGAAAATTGGACTCTGTCTATTGTAAGAGAGGAGTACAAGCTTCATTTCCTCAGCATGCCCCCTCCTACAATGGTAAGACAGTTCAATTCTTAGACCTCTCTCAATGACCAGTTAGGTCAAGAGGTCACTGTGCTTCTTGTCCAAGGGGCAATAGAAGAGGTACCCATTCCACAATGGGGTACAGGGTTTTACTCCCCCTATTTCCTTATTCCAAAGAACACAGGAGGACACAGACCCATCTTAGACCTCAGGGAATTGAACAAATTCCTGTTCAAAGAGAAGTTCAAAATGATTTCTCTAGGAACTCTGCAGCCATACCTTCAGAGTCAGGATTGGCTTTGTTCTCTAGATCTCAAGGATGCGTACACTCATGTTTTCATCCATCCAACTCAACGAACGTTCCTTCGCTTTCTGTGTCAAGGGAAGCACTACCAATACAGGGTTCTTCCTTTTGGCCTGGCCTCTGCACCAAGGGTGTTCACAAAATGCATGGCTGTGGTGGCAGCATTTCTCCGCACCCTAGGAATATTCGTCTTTCCTTACTTAGACGACTGGCTCATTCGAGCCCCTTCAGAGCCAGAGGCCAGTGTTGCTCTCCCTCGCACAATGCGCATCCTTCAGTATTTGGGACTTGTCATAAACTTCCCAAAATCCAACCTTGCTCCCACTCAGTCCCTAGAGTTTATAGGAGCTCTGCTGGATACCAGACAGATGAGGGCCTACCTCCCACAGCCCCGCTGCCTTCGCATTGTGCAGTTAGCTTCCCAAGCAGTGCTAAAACCTCACCTCACTGCTCGGGAAATGTTACAATTGCTAGGCCACATGGCATCCACCGTGGATGTGGTTCCTTATGCTCGCCTCCATATGAGGGCAGCCCAGTGGACTTTATTCACTTAGTGGACTCAGGCGTCAGGTTGCCTGTCAGACAAAGTAGCAAACTCAGATCACCTTATTTTGTCCCTCCAATGGTGGCAGTCACCCCAAAAACTTTTGGTGGGGTCTCCTTTTCAGCAACCCACCCCAAGCCTCTAACAGCAGATGCTTCACAGGTGGGTTGAGGAGCTCAGCTGCAAGGCCTCTCTACCCAGGGTACCTGGACTCCACAGGAGACCTATCTACATATCAATCTCCTGGAACTCAGAGCAGTCTTCCTTGCTCTTCGAGTACTCCACACCCAGCTCAGCTACAAGACAGACCTAGTTCAAACGGACTTTCAAGTAGCCATGTTCTATGTGAACAAGCAGGGCGGAACAGGCTCTCTGTCGCTCTGCAAAGAAGCTTTGCGACTATGGGCCCTCGTCAGAGAGCATCAGATTCATCACCTTGCGGTGTATCTTCCAGGCATTCAAAACTCTTGGGCAGACAGACTCAGCCGAGTTCTGCTCCCACACAAATGGTCTCTCCATGCAGACCAGGTGGCCAGAATTTTTCAAATTTGGGGAACCCCGGACATAGACCTCTTTGCAAGTCCGCTGAATGCCAAACTTCCCTGGTTCTGTTCCAGAATTCTGGCTCAGGGTTGTCAGGCCAGGGATGCTTTCCTCCTCCATTAGGGTCAGGACTTCCTGTATGCCTTTCCACCCATTCCCCTAATTCCTAAAACCCTGTTCAAGCTTCAGAGAGACAGAGGTCATATGATTCTCATAGCTCCATGTTGACCACGGCAAATGTGGTACCTTCTGCTCCATCTCTCTCAAGCTCCGCCTCTGGAGTTAGGATCTGCTCCAAATCTCCTTTCTCAAGATGACGGGATGCTGTGGCATCCCAATCCCCAGTCTCTGCATCTCAGGGCCTGGTTGCTGAAAGCCTAGAACTTCACGGTCTTAACCTTTCCCAGCAGGTAAAGGATATCCTTTATGCTTCCAGGAAGCCTTCCACAAGACACTCTTATACATTTAAGTGGAAAAGGTTTACCATATGGTGCTTGCAGAAGGGTCTTAACCCTCTTGCAATACCTCTGGAATCATTACTGGAGTATCTCCTTCATTTATCAAATGCAGGGCTTAAGACCAATTCAGTGAGAGTTCATTTTAGTGCTATTGCAGCTTCTTTCAAGCCTCTAAATGGACAACCTATTTCCTCTCATAGCGAGATTTATGAGAGGCCTTTTTTTAACTAAGCCTCCCATTAAGCCACCACCAGTGGCATGGAACTTAAATCTGGTTCTTGGACAGCTCATGAAACCGCCCTTTAAACCATTAGCCACTACCTCTTTGAAATTCCTTTCCTGGAAGGTCATTTTTCTTATTGCAATCACATCAGCATGTCGCATCTGTGAATTGCAAGCATTGGTGGCTGATCCTCTTTATACAAGGTTCCATCATGATAAGGTAGTCCTTAGGACTCATCCACACTTTATGCCAAAGGTGGTGTCACCTTTTCATTTAAACCAAGCAGGTTTACCTTCCTGTTTTCTTCCCAAGGCCTCATGCCTCAAATGCAGAAAGGAATCTTCATACTTTGGCCTTTTACTTACAAAGGACACAGCAGCATAGAAAGTCCTCCGAACTCTTTGTTACCTTTGATCCTAGTCATTTGGGACTTCCAGTCTCCAAAAGAACACTGTCCAGCTGGATTGCACAGTGTATATCTTTTGCCTATGAGAGTAAAAACCGTCCTCTTGAAGGCCATGTCACAGCTCACAATGTGTGAGCCATGGCAGCCTCTATGGCTCATCTTCACTCTGTGTCTATCGACGACATCTGCCGAGCAGCTACTTGGGCTTTGGTTCATACCTTCACAGTCCATTACTGCTTAGACAAGGACTCCCGCTGGGATGCCTTGTTTGGTCAGGCTGTTCTACAACACCTGTTCCATACTTAATCAACTCCTACCCACCATCCCTGGTAGGATGCAAGAGATCCATGGGGGGAAGTGGAGCCCTTTCACAGGGGCACACAACTTCTGGGGCCTTCTCCCTGGCATCTGCAGCTAGGGAGGCCCCATATGTGAAGACTACATTCCTGCTTGTTCCTGGAGATTGCGTAGTTACTCACCTGTAACAGGTGATCTCCGGGAACAGCAGGAATTTAGTCTTCACAACCCACCCACCTCCCCTAGGAGTTGTATCTCTCTCTCTTTCCCTCTCTCTTTTGTCTCAGCTTTAAACTCAACTGGAGAGGGATAGTTGGGAAAGGCGGGAAGGCAGCACGCAGGTGCTGTGGGATGCTCCCAAAAGCTTTCCTATTGGACGCTTGGGAGCGTTCCCACGCAGGCTCTGTCGGTACTGACGATACCCATATGTGAAGACTAAATTCCTGCTGTTCCCGGAGATCACCTGTTACAGGTGAGTAACTATGCTCTACATACCGAGTAGATCTGGCCCATCGTCTGCTGCTGTGGAACTCCCTTTTCGTTTCTTTGCAGTCAACGCAGAGCCATTAATCCATATATATTTCTGTTTCATATCGGACCTTCTTTACCAGATACATTGTTGTAAAAGATAATTGAATTGTGCAGCCTTCTGTTTGTTTGTTTAATGCTTATTCCAATTCATCCTGCTAGACCAGTCCCAACAAGTGGGTTATATCCCCTGCCAGCAGATGTTTGAGACTGAAAAGGTATCAAAGGCTTCGGTGAGCATGTCCTAGCACCTACCACGGGACCCCTAGCGGTCATGTTCAGCATTTCTTTGTCTCCAGTAGATATGGGTGTCCTCTTCCTTGCTCCTGACAGTTTCCCTGTCAGTGATGTTTAGCAAGTGTTTTTCTCCTAACTGTGATCGGTGGACGTCTCCAGGGCTCAGAAGAGTGTGCCTCTGGAATTTCCCATGCATTTGACTGGGTTCAGTTTCTGATCAAGAGGATCAGTAGAGCTGCCCATCAGCTGGGGTGAAGGGCTGCTGGTCAGGAGGACCAGTTGAGCCCAGCGAGGGAGCCATCAGTATTCCTGACCAGCAGACCATTTGTCCTCTCTTTTATTTTCATTTAAATAAAACAAAAAAAAAAGAAACACTTCAGTTTCACTGGACAACTTTGCTTCACTGACTGGCTGTCCTGCAAGATCCGTGGACTTCACAGTGAGTTCACCACTCTCCCCACTTCGATGGCATAAGTTGTCCTCTTCCTCTCTGAGGGTTTACTTACCTTTCGCCTATCTGAGGGGGTTTTCCGCTAAGCTGTCGACACTGCAGCTCCCTTCCCACCATTTCGGGCTGGCCGCAAAGTTGCTGTTTGCTGCAGCAGCCATCTTGTTTCAGCCAACTGCATGAGTTTGCCTGCCTGTGGCCTTTGTTTCACTTTCTACCAGCTCGGATTCACATCTTGTCGCCGTTTATGGGCAAACCTCTTTCCTTTCTGTTGTTGTTGCACCCCATTCAGCATGCCTTCGACCTTTCTGCATTGCATAGCCTGTGTCCGCAAATGCCAGTACCTGGTGGACTGGCTTTATACCGTGTGCTCAGAGGACACAGCGGAATCCTCTCATACCGGCTAGGAGATTCACGTTTCTTCTCCTCCCGGGGACATTGGAACCTTTACCTCTGCTACCTTGGGACCTAATAAGGATGCAGTACTTTCTCAAGGCCATTGGACCCCACTCCTCCTCTTACCTCAGCAAACTGCTCTGATCCAGGAGGTTAGTGATAGTGATTGATCAGTTTCTGCATCTGTTCAGACAAGCATGGGACCTGTGGAGAGCAGAGCTCTGTCCCATCTCCGCTGGGGTACCCAGATCCTCCAAGCCTTCATCTAGCAAGGGGCCTTCAGCCAAGGAAACGCCTCTGGCAGAGTAGTTTGGTTGGTGATAGGACCTGTGCCCCTCGAGCAGTGTCTTGGGTCTCTGGGGAGGGGGATTCTTTGCCTTCCGAGGAGGATAGCCCGGATAGTGCTTCAGATAGAGAGGAGGGGGAATGGTCCCGTCAGAAGACCTGGCAGACGAGTCCGCAGAAGCTCACAATGTCCATCTCTTTTGCAAAAAGGAACTCTCAGCTCTCATCACACAGATTATGGAAGCCCTTTGCATTTCAGATCCTTCCAACCAGCCAGAACCTACTGCCTCCAAGCCGCAAGCTGGTCCTATCATCGTGGGCATCTGCAAGCCTTCCAGGGCTTTTCCATTCCCTTTGGAACTTCAGAAAATGGTCTCCTTGGTATGGGATTTCCCATATGCCGCCTTGCGCATAGCCAGTTCACTGTGACATCTGCTGCTATTCAGTTGGCAGCATGCACAGGTCTGACGTCTCAAGCCCTGCTCTAGTGGATTCAGTCTTTTACGCCGGATGATTCTGCCCCTCTTTTGGAGTCTGCTACAGCCTTCCCTTCTGATGCTATGTGCAGCCTGGTACGTCTAGTGGCCAGGGATTGTGCCCTGTCAATGATGGCATGGTATTGTCTGGGCTCTGACATGGTGCAGCAGACTCCTCTTCAAAAGCCTGGTTGTCCATCTGGCCTTAGAGAGACGCTTCTGTTTGGTCCGATTTGGAGAAGCCGGTGAAGGACCTGGTCGAGAGGAAATCTTTCCACCTTCCAAAGGACAGGTCCAAGGGGCCTATGAAGCGGGCAGGAGCCCCTTTTCCATCACCTTCCACTCCTTGCTGGAGTGCTGGTCGGACCCCCCGACTCGGGTGTCAGACTCCCATAGCTATCAATCTGGAAAGCCTTTCTGCCCCTTTGATTTTAGACTTCGAGCTTGTTCTCAGTCCTTTCGTGGAGCACTTGGGCCCAGGGTCCCGGTCCCATCCAGAGGAGGACCTTCCCAGGCTGCACAATGAAGTTTTGAGGGCCCATTTCCTAGTTCCTCCAGTTGGGGCAGGCTTTGTTTCTTCTCTCAGGAATGGGCCTGGTTCACCAAAGATCACTGGGGGCTAGTCCCCGTTTAGTATGGCTATGTCCTGGAATGTAAAGAGACTGTCCAGGCCACTTTCATCCTCTCCCCTTATGGGTCTACAAACGGCAGGGCTGCTGTGCGGATCACCTTGGACAGGTTACCTCTCCTGAGGGCAATGGTGCCCATTTCCACGAACAATTGGGGCAAGAGCAGGTATTCCATCTGTGTTGTGGTGTTGATATGGAAGGAGCATTCTGGCCCATTCTGGACCTCAAGGGTGTCAATGAGTGCTTGTGCATCATGCGCTTCTGGATGGAAACTTTATGATCCATGATTCAAGCAGTGTGCCAAAGGGAATTCCTGGCATCTCTGAATTTGGCTGAGGTGCATTTTCATACCCTGATTCAGAAGGATCAGCAAAATGTCTGCATTTTGCCATGCTTGGCTCTCCCCTTCAGTTCGCCACCTTCCATTCAGACTCTCCACTGCCCCAAGATGTTCTTCAAGGTCATGGTGGTGGTGGCTGTGGCAGTATGGTGCCCAGGGATTTCTGTGCACCTATTTGGGCTACTGGCTCATCTGAGCCCATTCTCTTTCAGTGGTGTCTCAAGTAGCTCCACAAATGGTGTCTTTCTGATGAGCCGTGACTGGGTGATCAATTTGGGAAAGAGTCAGTTGTTGCATTCCCAGTCCCTGGAGTTCTTGGGAGCACATTTTGATTCTTAAGTGGGCAGAGTCTTCTTGCCAGAGGAAAAAATCAGAGGGCTGTTGGATTGCCTGATGCTGTTCTGTGTGCAGCAGGCTTCCAGATCAGGGATCATCTTCAACTCCTCGGATTGATGGCAGTGACAATCAGGATGATGCCATGGGCGCGTGCTCTTTTGCAGCTGCTCCAATGGTCCTTGCTGACTCTGTGGTCCTTGAGTTCTCAGCGGTTCGAGCTCAGGCTGCTGCTCCCAATGATGGTGATGGCCGACCTGCAGTGGTGGCAACAGCCCAGCCTTCTAAGGGTGTGCTGCTAGACGATTGATCATCCAGCCTTCTGTCGATGAATGCCAGTCTCTCAGACTGGGGAGCCCATTGCCAAAGCTGAATGGCCCATGGCTGTTGGAACCGCAGGGAAACAATGTGGTCCATCGACTGCCTTGAGGAGAGGACCATTAGGTTGACTCTTCTACATTTCTGACCCCTGATTGAGGGCTGGGCGGTTCAAGTATTCTCAGACAATACCACAGTGGTGGCTTATGTCAATGGGCAAGGCAGAATAAGGAGTGCTGGGGTATTTGTTTTCAGGTTTTTTTATACCACTGTATCATTTCAGTCAAAGCAGTTTACATTATAACTTAAACTTGGTAACGTACATTAAACAAGGACATTGATAACCAAGATTTTTCTGAGGCAATGGAGGGTTAAATGACTTGCCCAAGGCCACAAAGAGTACTAGTGGGAATCAAACCCTAGTCTCTTGGTTCCTAAATCAGTACTCTAACCATTAGGCTACTCCTCCACTCCCTGGTAGCCCTGGAGATGTCTCACCTGCTTGCCTGGGTGGTGAAGAATCTCCTAGTTTGTCAACTCTGCACATTGCTGGTGCGACCACATTGAATGATACAGAGGTATAATAAATATCCTTTGTTTTATTCTCCATTCCTTTCCTTATGATTCCTAGCATTCTATTTGCTTTCTTGGCTGCTGCTGCACACTGGGCGGAGGGTTTCAACACATTATCCACGATGACACCTAAATCTTTTTCCTGAGTGGTGGTTCCTAATGTGGAATCTTGCATCGTGTAGCCATTGTTTGGAACAGTTCTGGTCGCTGATCTCAAAAAGGATATAGCGTTATTAGAAAAGGTACAGAGAAGAGCCACCAAAATGGTAAAGGGGATGGAAGAATACCCCTATGAGGAGAGACTAAAAAGGTTAAGGCTCTTCAACTTAGAAAAGAGACAGCTGAGGGGAGATATGATAGATGTCTATAAATTAATGAAAGAAGTGGAACGAGTAAATGTAGATCGATTGTTTATGCCATCAAAATATAGAAAGACTAGGGGACATGCAATGCAGCTACAGTGTAACCCGTTTAAGACTAATAAGTGAAAATATTTTTTCACTCAACGTGTAATCAAACTCTGGAATTCGTTACGGGAGGATGTAGTAAAAGCTGTTAGTGAAAAGGTTTGGACAAGTTCCTGGAGGAAAGGTCCATAAACCATTATTAAATGGGACCTGGGAAATTGACTGCTTGCCCCAATACAAGCATTGTGGAACATGTGTCTTTTGGGGAAACTGCTAAGTACTTTTGACCTAGATTGGCCACTGCTGAAAACAGGATATTGGGCATGATGGACCTTGGTCTGACCCAGTATGGCATATCTTATGTTCTTATGATTCGGACATCTGATGCAGCTCCTGCAAGGGTCTATTGTGTCAGGGGCTGCTTGTCCTGGAGGACCTGGCTCCCTTCTCGTTTACAGCTTGGCTTCTGTAATGATTAGCGTGTACTGGCTACTCTCTGGGGGTGGTTTTCCACTCTGCTCAGAGCCCAGAGGAGATCTTCCAACCTGGCATGTGTGGGTCTGGTGCCTTGAGTCCTGGTGCGGTACATGGCAGTGGCTTCTGAGGTGGCCAAAGTGCTGTCTCTGTTGGCCTTTTCTGCAGGATGGTCTGGAGAAGGGCTTTTTTGCTTAGCCCTTTGAAGGTTCAAGTAGCAGCTTTGGTCTGTTTCAGAGATCCATTGGTTGGTAAGTCTCTAGCCTTACACCCAGATATTTCACACCTTTGTCAGGGGGTTTGGTGTCTGCATTCCGTCCTCTGGTCTGTTTGTCAGACTCAAGGGTGCAGGGGAGGAGTATGTAGAAGCTGATAAGGATAAAGCGGAATTGCTTAACAAATATTTCTGTTCTGTGTTCACAGATGAAGAACCAGGAGCAGGACCTCAGAAAACATCCACAAACAGGAACAGAAGCGAGGGACATCATGAAAAATGTTCAGAAGACTGTGTTCATGAGAAACTAGCTCAACTTAAAGTAGACAAAGCGATGGGACCGGATGGGATACATCCTAGAATACTGAGGGAACTTGGGGACGTTCTAGCAACTCCACTGACTGACCTTTTCAATGCCTCGTTGGAGTCGGGAGTGGTGCCAAAGCACTGGAGAGAGGCTCATGTAGTGCCTTTACACAAAAGCAGAAGTAAGGATGTGGTTGAAAACTACAGGCCGGTTAGTTTAACTTCGGTGGTGAGTAAATTATTGGAAACACTGCTGAAAGAGAAAATAATGAAGTTTCTGGAGTCCAGCGGACTACAGGATCCGAGGCAGCATGGATTCACCAGAGGCAGGTCTTGTCAGACAAATCTGATTGATTTTTTTGACTGGGTGATCAGGGAGTTGGACCGAGGGAGAGCCCTAGATGTGGTGTATTTGGATTTCAGTAAAGCCTTTGACACTCTTCCTCACAGGCGACTTATAAACAAACTGAGCACCCTAGGGATGGACCCTAAAGTTACTGCTTGGGTTAGAAATTGGTTGGGTGGGAGGCAACAAAGAGTATAGGTAAATGGAGCTCACTCTGAGGAGAAGGATGTTACCAGTGGTGTGCCCCAGGGATCTGTCCTTGGTCCGATTCTTTTTAACATCTTTGTTAGTGATATAGCAGAAGGGCTGTCGGGTAAGGTTTGCCTCTTTGTAGATAACATGAGGAGGGATCTAGCTAAGCTTAAAGAATGGTCTAAAATTTGGCAGCTGGGATTTAATGTTAAAAAATGTAAGGTCATGCATTTGGGCTGCAGCAATCCAAGGGAGCAATATAGTATAGGGGGTGAAGTACTTTTGTCCACTAAAGAAGAGCGGGACCTAGGCGTGGTTGTGTCCGATGATCTTAAAGTAGCTAAACAGGTAGAAAAGGCGACGGCAAAAACTAGAAGGATGCTTGGGTGCATACGGAGAGGAATGGCTAGCAGAAAAAAGGAGGTGCTAGTGCCTCTGTATAAGTCTTTGGTGCGACCTTATTTGGAGTATAGTGTGCAATTCTGGAGACCGCACCTTCAAAAGGATGTGAACAGGATGGAGTTGGTGCAGAGGGTGGCTACTAAAATGGTTAGTGGTCTTCATTATAAAGCATATGAGGACAGACTTAAGGATCTTAATATGTACACCTTAGAGGAAAGGCGGGATAGAGGTGATATGATTGAGATGTTTAAATACCTCCGTGGCATAAATGCTCAGGGAGAGAGCCTCTTTCAATTGAAAGCAAGTTCTGCTATGAGGGGACATGGGATAAGGGTGAATGGGGATAGATTCAGGAGTGATATGCGGAAATATTTCTTTACGGAAAGAGTAGTGGATCCATGGAATAGTCTCCCAGTGGAGGTGGTAGAGATGAGGACAGTAACTGAATTCAAAAAAGCATGGGACAAACACAGAGGATCTCTAAAGGTAAAAAGGGGACTGTTGTAGTTGTTGATATGGAAAGACAGACTAGATAGGCCATGTGGTCTTTTTCTGTTGTCATATTTCTATGTTTCTATCCCTTCTTGATATCTGTGTCTGGTGCTCGGAGCCCTTTGAGCCATTGAAGCACGCTACTCTGAAGGATTTGACACTCAAGATGGTCTTCTTGATTGTGATTTCTTCCGCAGGAAGGATTCTGAGCTGCAAGCTCTGTCTTGCGAAGATCCTTACCTATTTTTTTTCTGAGGAGGCCATTTCCATTTGGCCTGTGCCTTCCTTCTTCCCTGAAGTAATTTCTCCATTTCATGTGAACCAGAAGGTTTGTCTGCCATCCTTCTCTAAGGCAAATTCTATAAAAAATTACTCCAAACTAACAGACTAATGCAGAAAAAATTGGAGGGCTCACTTCAAAACTCAATCCCAATGCTTGGAAATCGTCTCAGACTAGTCGGCTGCCGTAAGCTGGATATTGAATATTCAAATAACCAGCGGTGCCTGTTGGCATCAATGACTCATTCCGGCATGTCTTTTAAAGATTCTTAACACCCTCTCCCAATAGTGTTTTTAAACAAAACGGTAGTCTCTAATCTTGATGAAATAGACGCTTAACGTCCCTTGCCGCAAAACATTTCTTTCTCTTCCTTTATATTCCTTAGACTTATCTTAAAATAATAATTTCTTCGTTTGCCCAAGTTTTTCGTTCTCCCAACGCCTCACATGCAACGTTGTGACTGCGTTTCTCTCAATGGCATGAGGTTCTTCAGGGGATAAATCACAATCAGCCAAGTGTTTAACTAGAAAAGAAACCATCATTAAAACCGATCTAGCTGCCTTGCATTTATTACTGCCTTAGATCCAATTAAAAGTGATACAATTGTAGACTGAATCAACTATGATAGCTAAAATCATACCCAAGTTTGGCCGTAGTCCTGCACAGCTTTCTTAAACGAACTAATGTTCTTCTTCACTTCTTGTTGGACATTCTTTGATCTCTGCTTCCAGAAGACGCCGCGCATGTGCAATCCATGCCTATCAGTTCTTCTTATATCCCTCCCACTCCACCGACATGACTATCATCAGTCAGCTTCAACTGACCTTGTATTCAACAACTTCCCCATTCAATTTCTATATTCAGCCCTTTTGGTATTAAGGTCTGTAACTGGAAAATCCAGCGCTGTTCTCGAAATGACAAAGTTTGTACTAATGATTTTCCATTCATTGGAGTTGTGACTTGTTCTACACAGAAACATTGCAACATCTCAAAACTATGCTGCAAGTCCTGACAGTGAGCAACTAATGGCGCTTGCATCACCTTATGCTTCAGACGGCTCTTGTGTTCTAATATGCGCGTTTTGAAAGATCTACTAGTCTTCCCTATATAGAGAAGATCACAGGGGCAAACTATTGCATAAATCACATTTTGTGAACCACAGGTTGTGCGATGACGTAAAACATATTCTTTCTGTTGATAAGTAAATTTCTGTAATTCTTTAGTGACAATGCAGATAGAACACTGGCCACATTTATAATGGCCAAGAATCCTCTCTTCACTTGATGCCACGGGAAGGGGTCGCAACACCGCTGGGCTCAGCCTTTCTTTTAGATTTCTATTTCTACGCCAGACGCATCGAATCACTTTATTATGTAGACTTGGTACTGTATTCAGAACATTAATATGTCGGGAAACAATCTTCTTGATTTTAAAGCTAAATGGGGAGTACTGAGTGATGAAATTAATCATATCAGGATCGAATTCCTCCCGGGTTCTCGTAGTACCCAACAAAGCTGATCTATCATTAAAAAGTGCTCGATGATAAGCTCGTATTACTACCTTAGTTGGATATCCCCATGCCTCAAAATTACGAGCCAAATCTTTGGCTTTATGTTTGAAATCCAAAACTTCTGAACAGTTTCTGCGATATCGCAAAAACTGGGAGAAGGGCAGGCCTTCTTTCAAACGGAGCGGGTGTGCGCTCCGATAATGAAGCAGTGTGTTTCTATCAATAGACTTACAATATATTGAAGTCTGCCAGCCTGAACCTGTCTTACTTATTTGTAAATCTAAAAATACCATATTAGTTTTGTGGATATTATGGGTGAACTGAATGTGGGGATCTTGATCATTAAGCCACGTTATAAACGTCAAAAGTTCTTCTATTGAACCCCTCCATAGCAGGAACACGTCATCAATAAAACGTGACCACAATTTGATGTTTGATTCAAAACGGGAAGACTGCCATAGTTGATCCTCATAATGGCCCATAAAAAGGTTGGCGATGGAAGGGGCAAACGTTGCCCCCATAGCCACACCTGATGTTTGTTGAAAAAGGTCTGCTTCAAACTTAAAATAGTTTCGAAAAATAGTCAACCGTGTCAACTCAGATAAAAATTGAATCTGGGGTTCTGACAGATCACCTCTTCCTCTTAATGCCCGGACTACTGTCTCTAATGCTTGTGCCTGGGGAATACTAGTATAGAGAGCTACTACATCTAAAGTAGCTAGTATAATGTTCGGGTCCCCAGCCCATTGGGGGCAATTATCCAAGATTTGTAAAAAGTGAGATGTATCCCTAATATAAGACGGTATGTCTATTAGAAGGGGACGTAGATAAGAGTCTAAGGAGCAGTGTTGGGGGAATGGTATGCATCTTCGACTTGTGGATGTCCGGAGGCTGCCTCTGTCCAGTTCTTGGTGGTTACAAATTATTTTCGTAAGTCAGACCATCTTTTTGTATTGTTTGCTAGGCCTGCACAAGGTGGCGTGGAGGATAATAATCATTGGGGCGCTGGGTTAAGGAGGTCATTGCCTCGGCAGATCTGTTGTAGAACCGGCCGGCTCTGGAAGATTTATGCACCCATCCTACCCGAGTGCTAGCGTTTTCATGGGTGGAGCGAAGCTTGGTAGCCCCTGCAGACATTTGGGCGGCAACATGGGCATCCTTTTCCACTTTTGTCAAGTACTCCCACTTTGTTGTTCATGCTCAAGCAGGCATGGCCTTTGGCTCTAAAGTTTTACAAGCTGCTGTGTCGTCTTCCCACCCAGTGTAGGCGTAGCTTTGATACGTCCCCCTTGTCTGGACTGGTCTAACAGGATGATATGGAAGGTGACATTTTACTTACCGGATAATGTCTTTTCCTTGAGTCCTCCTAGACCAGTCCAGGACCCACCCCTTGGAACTGTTTTCTCTGTTCTTCTGTGGCAGTACCCTTGGGTCTGCTATGATTTATATTCTTGGCTCTGCAGGTTCATCTTCTACAGACAGCCTTCTATTTATGCTTTTCAGTACATAGTTCTCTACTGTTTGATTACTCATTGTTGCCCACGCTGAGGTTGTGTGAGGCTTGCCATGTTCTCCCATGTGTTTTGGTAAGAATACTAAAGGGACTTCTGGTGGCTGAAGTGGATAGAGGATGGGAGTGATGTCATTGAAACCTGGGCTTTTCATTGTTTTTTTTTTTGTCTCCACAAATATGCTGGTAGGGGAACACAACCCACTTGTCTGGACTGGTCTAGCAGGTCTCAAGGAAAGGACATTATCTGGTAAGTAAAATGTCAGCATTTCACATGTATTGCATTTTATTGTTGTTAACTACTTTATTTAAATTTTGTTCTTTACAGAACTTCATGTTGGTCAACAGCGGACAGAACTGTTAGATATAGATAGCTCCTCTGTCATCCTGGAATATGGCAAAACAAAGTTAAATACCATTGGGCATTATCAAGTAAGATATGACATCTGTTGTTGTTGTTGTTGTTGTTGTTGTTAAGTGCCGTGGAGTCTGTGTTGGCTCATGGCAACCTTCTGGATAGTTGACCTAAACTGTGACATCTATGACATCTACTACTCTATTATTAGAAGACCCGGTTTGATACCTGGTCTTGTCCTTTATTCCTCAGGCTGGTCATGGCTAGAGATACTGCAGAGGTGGCAATCGGAACCCCTGTGGTGGTGGTGAGGGAGGGTGTCCCTGCTATACTTAATGGTGACACCTCCTAGCTGGAATTAGTAGGTACATGAATTAGGTTACAGGGGGAATCGCAGCCAGGACCATCACTGCAGTGGTTGAGCTGAAGAAATACCCTAGCTCATGGTGCTACTGCAAACAGTGGGCAATTCCAGTTAAGCTAGAAGCTCGCGTAGAAGACTTTTGAAAATTGCACTACTTACATCACTGTCATTTTTAAAAAAAGATAAATAAAGTGAGAAGGATTTATCATGTAAAACTGAGAGAAAAAACGGATCCGATTTATCATTTTAAATGCAGATTTTACATAATTGAAGCTAATATCCTTAGATTCTGTACTGTGTCTGCTTGGGAAACATTCTTTAGACTTGAAAGGAAATATCCTGGGTTAAAATCAGCAGCTAAAGCCAAACGAATTCCATGGCTTACAAATGAAAGGGCTACAACAAAAAAAGGGCTACAGAGATCAAGATTTTTTGTGTTTAATTTGTGCGAACAAGATTCCATAAACCCAGCCTTCACTCCTAGACTCTCTTTCAGGGCTACCCAAACCTTTCCTGGTAACCCCACAGCAAGTTAGCGCATCGATATTCAGCCACCGCAGTCTGCACCACTTTGATATTCTGCCACCATCCAGACAGTAGTGCTGAATATCTAGATACAGCAGTGACGGGTGGCATTATCCGGGTGGCGGCGATATCTAGGTAGTGGTGCTGAATTCTGCCATTTTCTGGATAATTCACCGCTCCGCCCCCATGGGGTGGTTGGTAAGATATAATCAGCAGCACTACCTGGATAGCTCCAGCCAGGCCCCTTCTCTGGACAGCAGCACCTGGATTTGAATATCAGACCCTAGATTTTCAGGATTCATGAATATGCATGCGGTTAGTTTACATTTACCAAGGGGCCCTTGTACTAAAGCGTGCTGTGCGGTTAATGTGCACTTTAGCACGCAGTTATTGTCAGTGGAGGTCTGCAGTAACTGTTACTGCCCTTGCATGACAGTTATCGCATACTAATTTCCGCAGTGACCCCATATCATGTGATGGGGTGGGGACTGGGCAGGTTAGGATAGGAGAGTGGCATGGAGAGCACATTGGGCAATTACTGTGCATTCTCATTGTTGTAGTTACTATGGGCACTTCTACTGCCTTCTCAGTGGGTGGCCGTAAGTGCGCCCTTAGTAATTATGCACTGTCCAACACGCATTATGGGCCATTTCCTCGTAGTAACTGCTGGGAGCATAATGGCTACATCCTCGACAGTTACCACAGAGTTTTTGCATTTATCACATGGTTATTTTTGCGCTAAATGCGTGGTAAGTGCAGAGCCTTGCGGTGCTTTAGTAAAGGGTTCCTAAGTATCCATTGTATGCAGATTTCATTGTGAATATGCTGAAAGCCCAGCTGGAAAAATAGTGCTGCCTTTAAGCAGAAGATACAAGGTAATAATGACATGCTTCTGTACTCTTCTTCTTTTATCAGATTTCAGATGGGGCAACAATTAATGTCTTAAAAAAGAAAACAAATTGTTCTTCAGGTAATAACTGAACTGTTAACATTATCATGGTAATTATTAATACAAAAAGTATTTGGATGTATTAAAAATAATTCAACCACTATAGCCATGATTTATTGACTTTACTTGGGCAAAGCCAAGGTTAATTTGGAGAAAATGTTTTCCTCGGAAAAGTGTGGGAAGATTTCCATTTGCCCAATGGTGCTAGAGGAAATCTCTGTGTATGACTGTAGGAACATTTATGCTAAGTTCTTCTCATTCAGTAAGTTTGGATACAAATAACCCCCTAGCAAAGTTAGCAAATATTTTCAAGATTTTAAACATCATAAGGAGTGGAGGAGTAGCCTAGTGGTTAGAGCAACAGCCTAGTACCCAAGAGTTATAAGATATGTCATATAAATAAATAAATAAAATTTGTGCTTGATTCCCACTGGCATGCCTTGTGACCTTGGGCAAGTCACTATCTCCAGGAACAAGCAGGAATGAGTCTTCACATATGGGTACGTGGGTACCGACGGAGCCTGCACGGGAATGCTCCCCAGGATCCAATCAGAAAGCTTTTGGGAACATCCCTCGTGCCTGCGCACTGACTTCCCGCCATTTCCATTGTCTCTCCTCAGTTTTCGTTTTTCCGTGGAGCCGGCAAGACGTCCTCCTGTCACCGCAGAAACTTTTTTCTTTAATCCTTTATTTTTTTATTTTCTTGTGGTCGCGGCTGTTTTTCCCGCCAACACCGGTACTGCCGGTGCTTTTTCTTTTCTTTTTTCTTAAACTCAGAGAGATTTTTCCCTCTGTTTCTGTCTTAACTTTTTTGGGCCTACAAGGCCTCTCCATCATGGAGCCTTCTTCTCCTAAGAAGTGCCTTCACTGTGGAAACACAGTTTTCTTTTTAGACTCCAATCACTGGTGTCTAACCTGTTTGGGTCCTGACCCTTTTTCCCCTGAACTATCAGGCTGCAATACTGAGAGAAGACCTTCCCTCTTTCGAGTTTCCCTCGATACCGTTTTCCCTCCTGTAGTGAGGGCACCGGGGGTTTCTTCTCTACAGGATCAGGTAACCCACAAACAGTCTGTTAAGACTTGCCAATCCTTGAGTGCTAGGTCTCATGCCATGCATGATGATGGCTCCGGCCTTGCCCTCAAGACCCCATTGGCATTAAAACCCCGGCTGGAGTCTTCGGGCTCCAAAGCGTTTCAGGTTGTTCCTGGGGCTCACCCCTCACAGAACATACCTGAGCCATGCTCGGGGGTGGTATCCGCTTCGAGCAGTACCAATACCCCGGCATCGGCACCGGTGTCGAGTGTTTCACTCTTCACCAGGGATCGTCATCTGGCATCCTCGGTACCTTCGGGACCGATCGATACGTTCCAGATTGACTTTCCCATATCTAAGCCATGCTCGGGGGTGGTATCCGCTTCGTGCGGTACCGATACCCTAGCATTGACACCGGTGTCGAGTGTTCCACTCTTCACCAGGGATCGTCATCTGGCGTCCTCGATACCTTCGGGACCGATCGATACGACCCAGAGTGACTTCCCTGTATCAGCATCGCCGGTACCACCACCGATGTCGGTGCACTCTAGACATGCATCGATAGACTCGCTCCCTTCGATGCCGAGTCTGGAATCGATATCTAGTCTAGATGACTGGGTACCGACGCGCCTTGGAACCGACCCTTTTCGTTTCCGGATACGCAGTTCCGAGGATACTCACCAAGACTCTCTGGTTACCTCGGTACCGCTTGAGCAGCCTCCGATGACGGACTCGATGCCATTACCGGTATCGGTATCGATGTCGATTCCTGCAGTTACATCGGTGCCATCGATCCTTTCTATGCCTAGTTTGGAATCGATACCTGGCATAGACGATGCAGTTCTGACTGCCTCAAATCGTGACTGCCAGTATCATTATCCATCTAGTAAGGTTCTTTTTCTGCACCAAACCAGTTCATCCTCTGGTGCTCAGGCTGCATCTTCAACCTTAGCCTTCCCAGGGATGGTTCCCATTGGAGATCCTTCTTTTCAGAAGTTTATCCTTGACATGGCAACCTTTCTTGCTATTCCTATCCCTGGCTGTAATCTTAACCAAGGCTCTCCTGCAGAAAAGGGAAATATAATGCTTCCTTTACATCATTCTTTGCAGGATCTTCTTCTGAGAATATGGGAATCACCTTTAAGGGTTCCCTCACCTTCTACAGCAACTAATGTTCTGTATCAGGTGCCCCCCTCTCCGGGGTTTCAAAAGAATCAACTTCCCCATCATTCCATTGTAGTGGAATCAGCAATGAGGAAGGTAAAAAGCAAGAAGAAGCATTCTTCTTATCCGCCAAGTCGTGCTTCTAGAGCACTTGATGCTTTTGGACGTCAAACCTTCCAAACATCTATGCTGGCATGAAGAATTATTTCTTATATGTTTTTTTTTTGTTTTTTTTTTTATTGATTTTTGATGAGAACTTACACCAAATTAGCAAAAGAAAATCACGGTACAAAAATACAATAGGAAAATAACATCATGCGAAAATAAGAATGATAAAGTCCACATTACGGAGCTCGGCCAGAAGAATAACAAGGGAAAGAAAAACAATACAAATTAGAAAACAAGGCCCGAAGGCCCACAATATCGGAGAATATCTATCTAAGAACCATTGCTCATTGCTCCACTGATTTCCCTGGTTCTGGAGACCATTCTAAGCCGCCTTCTTCCCCAGGAGGTAGGAGATGTCCTACCAAGCCTTCTTTCCCTAAGAAAAGAAGGTTTCACTCTTCTCCTGCCCATCATCCGGAGGTGCCCAAGCAAGGGACACCTCGTCCTAATCTGAAGTTTCCAAACTCTAGCCAGTCTCGACATACCCAGCAACCATAGGTTCTGAGGGTTACAATCTACAGTTAACTTCTTCTTAACAGAAGTTTGTTCCCTGTTTTTTCTTTAAGCGGTCAGGATATTCTTGTTCATGTGTTACAGAATTCTCCTCTTCTTACTATTAAGAAGGGAGATTGCAACTATCTCATGATAGTGTCTGGCACAACATGAACATTTTTTTCCTCAGCTGACTCACCATATGGGTAGGTCACCCTCCAATGACCTGTTTTCTCTTCCCTCTCATCCAGGATTTTCCCTGACTGAGTGGTACCATACTGAAAAGCTTCTCTAGCCTTTCATTCTCAAGATAACTCATCAGACACGGACAGGAATATCTCCTCTCCCTTTGTCTGTTCCTCTCTGTTTTGCACAGAAAGATCCTCTTTGCTGTCTTTCAGCTTCTGTGCATGCAGGAGTTCCAGTATTTGAACCAGCCTCAGTAGTGATTCCAAGCTGATCCTCATCTATCTTGGACATTCCTACTCACTTTAGGCTTCTCACATTATCTTCTTTCCAGCCATCTCCTTCTCCTAGGATATGGCAACTTGCCTGACTTCAGTCAGTTTTATTTCATAATTCTCCTGCACAATGCTCTCTGCAATCTTCAGAGAAGCTTTCTACTATGGGCCCTTGCTACAGAGCATTGATCTTTGTCTCTGAGGGCTATCCTATATAGTAGAAAAAAGCTTATAAATCATTCCCATGACTGTGAGGGTTCTCCACACCCTCTTGTCTCCTGTTATAATTCAGGATATAAGCTTTTTCTGCGTGAATATCCAGGGCTATTAGTAACGCATGATACCCTATGTCCCTCCAGTGGATCCTCCTGGTATCTTCTCTATGCGTTTCTACCCATCTACCATGTCAGAGTTCTAAAAGACTCCTGACTTGCTCTTTACAGACTGATCTTATCCTCTGTTTTTCACGCAACCATCCTGGTTATTTTCCTGGATTGCATTCCTGCATCCTCTTAGCCCACGAAAATAGATTCTCTATATATATGTCAAGTGGGTTTCACCCTCTTGTTATTGGATGAATCTTTCCCCTTCACATTCCTCATGTGAATGTTCTTAGGGGGCTTAGTTTATCTTCAGACTTATTGTCATGTATGTCAATATCTCTATATATGCCTCTACATACATATGTCTGTAAGTTGTGTGTGCATAATTATGCCCCTATATGTATGTATGTATGTATGTGTATATATATATATATATATATAGATAGATATAGATATATATATTATATATATATATATATCCACCATATATATATATGTTGATACATATTTCTGTATATCTAGATATACATATATATATAGAGGTGTATATATATATATATCCCTATATCTATATATATGTATCTCTTGGGAGACTTTTTATAAAGTGATATGTATTACATACTATCTCCTCACTGTCTATGCTATAGCAATTGTACCTTCTTAGAGGTTACAGACAGTGAGCTCCTTTTTCCATACTGTTCCTTAGTATGTGAGGGCTGTTATGCACATAACCACTACTGTGGTGATAACAGCTTCCGCTTTGCTCTGGGTCTTCCTATCCTTGAAGATTCAAGCTTCAATATCTTTCCTATCTCTCATCAGCTAGGAAAGACAGTGTACATCTTCATTGTTTTGAGTACACATTGTTCTCCTTGGGAATATGGGCTTTTTTCCATACCCCTTCTTCCCTCCAAGACTGGGCTAGTTATCCAAATCGGTCAGTCTTCTTCTTTTAGTCCTCAATGTTAATGACTCTGTACCTAAAAGAGTTTTCAGCTTTTTCCCATAAAGCTTTCCATTGAAGACCTGCCGTTCTCATCCTACTCCAGTTGATACCTGGATCACCTGCTATTCCAGGTCTGGACCTTCACCCTCATTGCTGTGAGGTCACCTTGAGGATTCCGCTACTGCATATCCAGTAGACTCCATCACGTTTTCCACTTCCTACAATCCAGTAGGTAAGCTCCATATTATAACTGTTCATTAAATAAATTTAATGGTACTTATCATACATACCATGGACTCCTCCCCTGTAGTCCTTGGGTTTGCTGTTTTCCTTACAGCTCTTCTATTCTCAACTCCTACCCTCCATTCCCTCATGGGATGCCGGGGATTCCTGTGGGAAATGCACTCCTGATCCAGGAACCTGCATTTATGGGATTTCCCCCTGGCATCTCTAGCTAGGGAGTCCCCATATGTGAAGACTCATTCCTGCTTGTTCCTGGAGATAGCACAGTTACCTACCTGTAACAGGTGATCTCTGGGAACAGCAGGAATAAGTCTTCACAACCCACCCACCTCCCCTAGGAGTTGTATCTATCTCTCTATCTCCCTTTCCTTGTTCTCTCCTTTTGTCTCAGCTAGGAAACTCAACTGAGGAGAGACAATGGAAATGGCGGGAAGTCAGTGCGCAGGCGCGAGGGATGCTCCCAAAAGCTTTCTGATTGGATGCTGGGGAGCATTCCCGTGCAGGCTCCGTCAGTACCGACGTACCCATATGTGAAGACTTATTCCTGCTGTTCCCAGAGATCACCTGTTACAGGTAAGTAACTGTGCTTTATCCTCCATTGTGTCAGAAGAAAAGGCCTGGCAATCTACTTCTGGTCATACCTTGCCAAGAAAATCCAGGGGTTGCTGGGTTGCTAGGAGTCAGCATTGACTTGATGGCACTTACTTAAAAACAAAAAAAAGCATCATAAAGCAGAATATGAAGTAAAATTTTTAAAAAAAAGTAAAGTGGGTTTCTAAAGGAAGACGTGCAGGAAAGGATACCTTACCTATTCATAAGAGCAGGGAAATATCGGTACCATGTTCATGAAGCTGCATGGAGGAGTCTGTTCATGCTGCTGCCAGTGGAAGGGGCGGGGGGTCCTGCAATAAGAACATAAGAAATTCCATACTGGGTCAGACAAAAGTCCATCAAACCCAGTATCCTGTTTCCATCAGTTGCCAATCCAGGTCATAAGTACCTTGCAGGTTCCCAGAAAGGCACACAGGTTACATAGTGTTTGTCCCAGGGCAAATTTCCCAAGTCCTCTTTAATAATGATTTATGGACCTTTCCTCCAGGAACTTGTCCAAACCTTTTTTAAACCCAGCTATACTAACAGCCTTTACTACATCCTCCGGTAATGAATTCCAGAGTTTTATTACGCATTGAGTGAAAAAATATTTTCTCTTATTAGTCTTAAATGGGTTGCATTGTAGCTTCATTGCGTGTCCCCTAGTCTTTATACTTTTTGATGGCATAAAGAACCGATCTGCGTTTACCCATTCCACTCCATTCATTAATTTATAGACATCTATCATATCTCCCCTCAACCGTCTCTTTTCTAGGTTGGTCTTAACCTTTTAAGCCTCTCCTCATAGGGTTATCCTTCCATTCCCTTAACCATTTTGGTGGCTCTTCTTCATACCTTTTCTAATTCTGCTATACTTTTTAAGATATGGTAACCGGAATTGCACACAGTATTCAAGTGCAGTCAAACCATGGAACACTACAGAGGCATTATAATATCCTTGGTTTTATTCTCTGTTCCTTTCTTTATGATTCCCAGCATTCTGTTTGTTTTGTTGGTCGCTGCTGCACACTGGGTGGAGGGTTTCAACATATATTATCCATGATGACACTTAAATCTTTTTCCTGGGTGCTAGTTCCTAATGTGGAACCTTGAATTGTGTAAGCATAGTTTTGGTGGTTCTTTCCTAGGTGCATAACTTTGCACTTGTCCACATTAAATTTCATCTGCCATTTGAACATCCAGTCTTCCAATTTATCAAGATCCTCTTGCAATTGTTCACAATCCTCTTGTGTTTTAACAACTTTAAATAATTTTGTGTCATCTCCAGATTTGGTCACCTCACTCGTTATTCCCATTTCCAGGTCATTTATGAAGATGTTCAGAAGCAGCGGACCCAGCACAGATCCCTGGGGTACTCCACTATTCACCCTTCTCCATTGAGAAAATTGGCCATTTAGCCCTACTCTCTGCTTTCTATCTTTTAAGCAGGTCCTGATACACAAAAGTACACTGTCACCAATCCCATGACTTTTTAATTTGGCCAAGAGTCTCTCATGAGGGACCTTGTCAAAGGCTTTCTGGAAATCCAGGTACACTAGTGTATATCAACTGGCTCACCTTGGTCTGCCTGTTTATTCACACCTTCAAAAAAATATGACAGATTAGTAACACAAGACTTTCCTTGGCTAAATCCATGTTGGCTTTCTTCCATTAAATTGCGACTATCTACATGTTCAGTAATTTTATTCTTTATAATGGTTTCTACCATTTTACCTGGTACCAATGTCAGGCTTACCAATCTGTAGTTTCCTGGATCCCCCCAGACCCCTTTTTAAAAATTGGTGTTACATTGGCCATTTTCCAATCTTCAGGTACTACAAATGATTTTAATGATATAGTTCACAGATTACTAATAGTAGGTCTGCAATCTCATCTTTTAGTTCTTTCAATACCCTTGGATGTATACCATCCAGTTCAGTTTATCAAATACTTGTAATTCCCGGTTTATTGATATTTCTTTCATTTCTTCTTTAAATACTATTTCAGGCATAGGTAACTTCCCTACATCTTCAGTAAAGACCGAAGCAAAGAATTCATTCAATCTCTCTGCTATGGCCTTGTCCCCTCTTAGCGCCTCTTTTACTCCTCTATCATCTAATGGTCCAACAACTAAAAATAGCACATTTTTAGTTGTGAGGAACAGGCAGCATTCAAAATGGTACTGGTAACCTCTTATGGTAGTTTTGCAGTACTGGCCCCTAACAGTAGTACCATTATGAATGCTGCTTGAGCCAGAGCAGGAATTGAGGGGGACTTCTCCTGTCTGATGCACCATTAGGGCACTAGGGAGTCCCCAGGTAAGACTGGGAGGTGGAGGTGAGGAGAGGGTCCCAGTTGTGCCTTTTGGTGGAGGGACTCATCAGGGATGTGGAATTCTGGGGCGCCTATGAGTTGGGTTCCTTTCTGAATGGGTTTGGTGCTGAAGGGGGAGTCCGGGGTGTGCAGATTGGGAGGCATGGATCGGGGTGTGTGGGGAGCCTTGGATTGGGAAGGTCAGTGGGGGGGGGCCATTGCAGCTGCTTATTTTTTTTATTTGGGCTTTGGTTGTTTGCCCTGCATTCCCTACTGTGGCAGGTAGAGCAAGTGTTCTGCACTTCCTGTCTAGTCAGGGGATGTGAACCTGTGCAGTGAGTGTCTGCCCTGTGCATTTAATGCAGGGCAGATGCTGGGCACACCACCTGCATTTCCTGCACAGACTTTGCACTTTGTTTATGATTTTCATGATTTTTATCTTTTATTTAAAAATGTGAATATGCATTTTAACAATGAGTGATGTTAGGATTGTAATTTATTTTTGCAGAATTTAGTAAGTGAAGCTGTGTTAATTTAATTGTTTTAACAGCATGAGTAGATGCTTGTTTCTGCATTGTATATATGCCACTAATTTTATTTGTTTTTTTATTTCATTAGAAGGCGAATATTCTGATGACTACTGCCATTTGGTAAGCTGAATAAATGCATGGCTTAACAGTGTACCGGAAAATGCTGAGCCGCCAAGTGTGACCTTTCTGATCTCCTCTGTTAGATATTACCACACTCAGAAGCAGCAGAAGAGTCACAGGGAGCGCCACACAAGGACAAACAGAAGTTCAAAGTAAAGGAAATATACCTGACCAAGTTGCTGGCTACAAAGGTAATTTTTTTTTGTTTCCTACACCTGATATTTGCACTACTTAAGAGGGTCCCCAGCCTTTTTGGTCCTGTGCACTCCATCCTAACCTCACAAAATGTCAGAGGCACCCAGTTCATCCCCAGCATTCTTTCTGGCCCCAACTCCTCAGTGCAACCATATTTCTACTAGCCCTGTTCACCTCTCTTCCTATTCCTCTCTTCACCGGTGTCACGCTCTCTTTCTTTCCCTTCCCTCTTCCAACCATTCCCTAGACAGTTTCTCGCCTCCAGACAGTTCCCACTAGTCTCTCTCTCTCTCTCTCTCTCTCTCTCTCTCTCTCTCCAGCCATCCCCAACAGTCTCTTTATTCTTCTTCTGCCAGTTCCCACCAGTCTTAATCTCTCTCCCCCAACCTCAGCCAGTCCCCAACTATTTCTCTCCTTCCAGCTAGTCAGTTTCCCGTTCTCCCTCAGCTAGTCCCTCTTTACACCTGAAATCTCTCCGGCAATCCAGACCCAAATCTCTACCTGCCTTTCTGACATTGCTGCTTGGATGTCTCACCGCCGCTTGAAGTTGAATATGGCCAAAACTGAGCTGCTTATTTTTTTCAGCTAAAATCACCTCCTCTCTCCTTTCTCAGTCTCTGTGGATAGCTCTCTACTCTTCCCTGTTTCCTTGGGTCGTCTTTGACTCCTCTCTCTCCTTCTCCACACACATCTATCTGATAACTAAGACCTGCCGTTTCTTTCTCTGTAACATCAACAAAATCTGCCCATTCTCCAGGAACAAGCAGGAGTCAGTCCTCATATATGGGTGATGCTGATGCTGACGGAGTTTCATGGAAGCATTTCCCCAGCTTTCAAAAAAAGCCTTTGGGAGATGCCACCATGCATGCGTGGTCCCCTTCCTGTCCAAGGGTGCCATCTTGCTCAGTCTCCCTTTTTTCGCCGCACTCAACAGATGTTCATCTTGTCCCCCTGGAAAAAAGTTGATTGAACTCGTACAGTTTTGTATGTGCCAGCTTCTTCCTGCCTTGAGACTTGCTGCAGTATCAGGCTTCAAAGTTTCGTTTTTGTCTAGTTCTTTTCCTTCCCAGTGCTTTCACACCTTTTTCAACCACTGGTCGCATCAACAGTCTTTGACTTTGCTGGGATCCTTTTTGCCCCAATGGCCACCGGTTTTAAGAAATATAATTGGTGCTCAAAAAACATGTCTCTCACCGACACTCATGATTGTTGCCTCTGGTGTCTGGGTGCAGACCATGACCTGAAGGAATGTTCTCTGTGCAGGACGATATCTTCCACAAGGCAGACTCAACTCCGGTATCCCTGATAGCCTCACTCTCGAAGGCACCGCATGGATCCTCAGAGTTGCTTAAGGCCCCCGTGGGCCCACAGACACTCCGAACAAGGGTCCCCGGAGCTAGAGCATAAGAAGAAGAAGAAGACGACCTCGAGGGCCTCATCCAGAGAGGCAGACAAGCACGGGAAGCCCTGTTCCCGGTCCCTCAGCCCCCGGCAAGAGCCTGAGGAGTCGGAACGGGAGCGTCCCCAAAAGGTGCCCAGGACCAACACCGTGGCCTCCGGCAACGGACCTCGGTCTCCCAAGAGCCGTCCCATTTAGGACCCCCTCTCCTCTGTGACACCCGACTCTGTTACCCCGGCGCCAATGCCAGTGGATGCTACCCCCGAGTGGGAAGCTCGTATGTTGGCCTTGGAGCGCATCATTTCTGTGTTCATCACCTCCCAGCGGCTGCCGACCTTTGGCCCCGCTGAGACTGCAGGCACCTCAACCTCTAGGACTCCCCGGGCTGCTGAAGTGATCACTGAGAGACAGATGCCTCGGGCAGATCCTTGACAAGGGTCTTGTTCTCGCTCCCAATCTTCGGAAACGAGGTCTTCGCAGGCAAGCGCCTCTGGCTCCAGCCATGTCTCAGCCTCGAAGCACTGAAGACTGGAGCTGCCAACTCTCTTGCAGCTGGTGAGTCTCGAGTCCTCTTTGGATTACTCTGACTGGGAGTCCGACATCGAGACATCCCCAGAGACTCGAGCTCACCGAGACCTCCGAACCGTCTCCACTGGCTGCCAAGCGCTGATCCCCACTTGAGCACACCTCATTCCTCGAGTTTGTCAGGGACATGGCTCAGGCACTCTCCCTCACAATGGAATTGGAGGAGGACCCTCGTACGGAGGAACTTGACATCCTCCAGTATGAGGCACCTCCAAAGGAGACCTTGATGGTCCCTTTTCCCTTCATTCTCACCTGGCTAGATACGATGTACCGGGTCCAGCGTGGCCCGGTCTTCCGTAAGGCGCAACTCCCCCACACCTCCATGGTGGTCGAGTCAGCCATGCGCCAGCAAAAAGCTCAAAGACCCACTCCTCAGTGCCTCTCAACACCCAAGCTGTGAAGGCCAAGGACTGAATTTTGGGCTGCAATATAGTCCCACCAGCCTGCAATTTCATATCTAGGGCATGGCCAAGTTGGAGCGGCTCCTGACTGGAGAGCTGCAGTAGGAGGAGAAACCAAACTGTCTGGGCCAGTAGGTAGCGATGAGGAGAATCATGCTGCCATCTGTCTTGAGCTTCAGGAGGGTCTTTGCAATGAGAGGAATTGGAAGATATGCGTACAGAAGACCCTCTCCCCAATGTAGGAGGAAATCATCTGATGCTAGTCTGCCTTATGATCTTACTCTGGAGCAGAACTCATCCACAGGGATATTCTGCAGGGTTGGGAACAGATCTATCAGAGGGGTGCCCCATTCTCAAAAGATGTGAGATGCAGCTGCTCTGTTCAGCATCCACTCATGTGGCTGGAGGACTCAACTCATTCTGTCTGTCAGAGTGTTTTCCTCGCCTGGCAGGTACGTGGCTCTCAAGTCCATCCCATGCGCGATGAAGAACTTCCACAATCTGACTGCTTCCCATCACAGGAGGTATGAGCCCGTTCCTCCCTGCTTGTTGATGTAGAACATGGCAACCTGATTTTTAGTCTGAATCAAAACAATTTGATTGGTCATTCAATCTTGGAAAGCCTTTAGAGTGTTTGCCACTGCTCATAGTTCCAAGATGTTGATCTGATGGAGACTTTCTTGGATGGACTAATTGACCTGGATGTGCAGCCCATAGCGATGAGATCCCCACCCCAGCTTGGATGTGTCTGTCAGAACTTTCTGGGGTGGAGCAGTTTGGAAAGAAAGCAAATTGTGATGGACTGTCCACCAGTGCAGTGACTGAACGAGAGGGGTGGTGACATACAGACTATTCCTGAGTCGACCCGTGGCCTGTGTCCATTGAGTCCACCGATCATGTCTCATTTGGAGGCGTACCAAGGGTGTGACATGTACTGTAGAGGCCATGTGGTCAAGAACAGTCAACTTTCTGCGAGCTGATACCTGCTGACCCAATTGACTTTCTCGCACAAGTGCCGTCAGTCATGCGGTAGGAAGCTCTCGCCTGAGTCATGTCGAGTGGGGCTCTTATGAATTCCAATTGCTGGGTGGGCTGAAGGTGGGACTCTGGGTAATTTACAAAGAACCCTATTTGTTCGAACACCCAAATAGTCAACCGTGTGGATTCTTGAACTTCTTCCAGAGTAGTACTCTTGATCAGCCAATTGTCCAGATAGGGGAAGACAAACATTCCCAGCATCCAAAGGTACGCCGCTACTATTTCGAGGCATATTGTAAACACACTAGGCACTGAGGCTAAGCCAAAAGGCAACACTCAGTACTAGAGTGTTTTCTCCCCCCAGGATGAATTTGAGATACCTCTTGTGAATGGGATATATCTGTATGTGGGTATATGCAACCTTCAGATCCAGGGAGCATAGCCAATTTCCTTTTTGAAGGGAAGGGAGCAGAGTACCTAGTGGAATCATTCTGAACTTTCCATTTCCCAAGTACATGTTCAGATCTCTTAGGTCTAGGATGGGATGATAACCCTCTGTTTTAGAAGGGATCAGGAAGTACCTGGAATAAAACTCCCAACCTCTTTGGTCTAGTGGCACGAGCACAATCATGAGATATGACAAGAGGGCGGTGATTTCTCTCTGAAGTAGTTCCTCCTGATGCAGAAGGTCGAGATGATGCACCCTCGGGGGGCAGTTTGGTGGTAGTTCCAATAAATGTAGTTTGTGACCATTTTGGATGATCAGTAGAACCATAAGTATGAGGTTATGAGGGGTCACCTTTGTGCAAAAAGAATGAGCCTTTCCCCAACCAAGGGTTTTCTACTGCAGTTATTGAAAGAGTGGCAATGCTCTAAAGGAACCAGTCAAAACCCCACCCCAGGTTTTTGCTGAGGAGCTGGCTGGGCCTTCTGAGAATTCTCTTGATGCTGCTGTTGGCAAGGAGCCTGTTTGGCTGGGAGGTCTGGGGCCCAGGAGAGTACCTATGTTTACGAGTAATAGGTCTTTTTCTGTCGTCCCCCCCTTGGTACCTCCTGCAATAGGAGGCCGGCTCAGATGTGCACTTTGAGAGATTGTGAAGAGTAATGCGCTGCTTTTCTATGAAGCCAGCTTTCTTTTTATTCTGTTCCCTGAAGAGATTCTCTCCAGGCATGGCACATTAGCAAGCTTGTTCTGCATCAATTGTTCCAGGTCTAGGACTGGAGCCAGGTGAGCCTTTGGGCGCCAGTACCTATGGTAGAAGCTATCAGTGTGGTTTCGAAGATGTCATAGGTCTCCCAGATCATGAACTTCAGTCTTTGCTATGAGCCACTAGGAAATGATACTGCTCCAATTTCTCTTGAGGGAGAAACTGAAACAGCTCGTCGATGTTGTAGAGCTGGTAAGAGGCCACGCAAGCTACTAGCATGGAGCTCTGAAAATGCATTCTACCTAAAGAGTCCAGTGTCTGAACCTTCCTCCCCGAGGGCACTGAGGAATGAGTCTTGGTACAATTAGTCCTCTTTAGGGCAGACTCAACCATCAAGAAATGGTGAGGAAACTGAGGCTTCTTGAAACCGGGAGCCTGCTGAACTTGGTACATGGAGTCAAGCCTTTTACTGATTGGAGGCACAGTGAGGGGGTTCTCCCAGATTCTCCTCTGTACTTTCTGTAAGATGCGGCGCATGGGCACTGTCACTGCTTCCTTAGGGGCTGAAGAGTACTACAGGATCTACAACCCTTCTGCCCTGGGCTGATCCTCAGTCTCCAAAGAAAATGGTATGGCCTTTGCCATATGCCACACAGAATCCTGGAAGTTCATGCCTTCAGGAGGGGACTTGCCCTGTTCATGAGGTGGAGAAAGGTCCTCCGATTCCACATCTGTCACCCAGACTCAAAGAGGAAGTCGAAGTACTTCTGCATTTATGCCTGGATCTCTCTCCTGGTCCAAGGGGATTGGGAGCTCCTTCAGGAGCAATGATGCACCGATTTTCTTCTAGATCTTGAGGGTGCATTGGATCCTGAGAAACTAGAGAAGGATATTGGCCAGACAGGCACCGGTGTCAGGGCCCTTCGATGCCCCAATGTTGATGCATCTCCCGCAAGCAAGGCGTACGTCTCTAGGATTGCCTGCATGACGGCTGATGACGGTGCTGCCAACATTGAGGCTCCAGCGTGCTGCACCACCAAGAGCGCCGCAATGCACTCCTTGAGAGCTTGCAGAAGGCGCTTCTCCATGGCTGCCGATTCTGAAGGCTGTGGGCCCATAGCAACATTGACTTCCACATGCAGGACCCAAAAGGCAGGCAGAGCTCCGGAGTCTAAATGAGTGGATGAGACAATGGTGCAGAGATGAGGGTTTTGGATTTGTTAGGAACTGGGGAACATTCTGGGGAAAGGAGGGGCTCTTCCGAAGGGATGGGCTTCACCTTAACCGGGATGGAACCAGGCTGCTGGCATTAACCTTTAAAAAGGAGATAGAGCAGCTTTTAAACTAGATAATAGGGGAAAGCCGACAGTCGCCCAAGAGCGGATGGTTCGGAAGAATGTATCCTTGAAGGATACTACCAAAAGCAGAGAGGTTCCAAAAAAGAGCAAAGTAGCCCAAATGCCCTCAAGTATGGAGCAGACAGAGCTTAAAGATCCCAAATTACCCATGTCTACCAATAGCCAAATTAATATGAATAAAATAGTCTCTAAAATGCTTGTATGCAAATGCTAGAAGTCTAAAAAATAAGATGGGAGAGTTAGAATATATAGCACTAAATGAGAGGTTACATATGATTGGAATATCAGAGACATGGTGGAAGGAGGACAACCAATGGGACACTGTGATACCTGGGTACAAACTATATCGTAATGATAGAGCTGATCAAATTGGTGGAGGGGTTTCGCTCTATGTTAGAGAGGGCATTGAGTCAGAAAGGATTAAAGTTTTGCAGGAAACAAAATTTGCTGTAGAATCTCTATGGATTGAAATTCCATGTAAAAAGGGGAAGGCGATGGCAGTGGGGGTGTACTATCGACCACCAGGCCAGAATGAACAAATGGATGATGAAATGCTCAAAGAAATCAAGGAAGCTAACAAAAGTTACAGCACAGTAATAATAATGGGTGATTTCAATTACCCTGGTATCGACTGGGTCAGTGTCACGGCAGGACATGCTAGGGAGGTAAAGTTCCTAGATGACATAAATGACTGCTTCTTGGAGCAACTGGTTCATGAACCGACCAGAGGGGAAGCCATATTAGACCTGGTCCTTAGTGGAACACCAGATCTAGTGCAAGAGATAAGGGTGTTGGGGCCACTTGGCAATAGTGATCATAGCATGATCGCGTTTGATTTAATTAGTGGAGGAGGGATAGTACGGAAATCCACAGTACTACCTTTTAACTTTCGAAAGGGAGACTATGATAAAATGAGGAAAATAGATAAGAAAAAACTAAAAGGAGCAGTTGCAAAGGTTAAAGACTTACATCAAGCTTGGGTGTTGTTGAAAAATACTATCTTGGCAGCCCAGACCAGCTGTATTCCACTCTTTAAGAAAAGTGGAAGGAAGTCCAAAAAACTGGTTTAAAGGTGAGGTCAGAGAGGCTGTTGCCAAAAAAGCATCTTTCAGGAAATGGAAAAAAGAGCCAAACGACGAAACCTGGAAACAGCAAAAGCACTGGCAAATCAAATGCAAGGCATTGATAAAGCAGGCAAAGAGAGAATTTGAGAAGAAGCTTGCTGTGGAAGCAAAAACGCGAAATAAAGATTTTTTCAAGTACATTCGCAGCAAAAAACCTGTGAGAGAGTCAGTTGGTCTATTAGATGATAGAGGAGTTAAAGGGGCACTAAGAGGCGACAAGGCAATAGCGGAGAGACTGAATGAATTCTTTGCTTCGGTCTTTACTGAGGAAGATGTAGGGGTGTTACCCATGACTGAAGTGGTATTTAAAGGTGCGGAAGAATTGAAGGAAATATCGATACATCGGGAAGATGTATTACAACTATTAGATAAACTGAAGAGTAGCAAATCACCTGGGACGGATGGTATACATCCAAGGGTGTTGAAGGAACTGAAATATGAGATTGCAGACCTGCTATTAGTAATCTGTGAACTATCATTAAAATCATCTCTAATACCTGAAGATTGGAGGATCGCCAATGTAACACCAATTTTTAAAAAGAGTTCCAGGGATGATCCGGGAAACTACAGACCGGTGAGCCTCATGTCAGTACCGGGAAAAATGGTAGAAATCATCATAAAGAATAAAATTACTCAGCATGTAGATAGTCATGGCCTAATGGGAGACAGCCAACATGGCTTTAGACAAGGAAGATCTTGTCTTACTAATCTGTTATGTTTTTTTGAAAGTGTGAATAAACAGGTGGACAAAGGTGAGTCGGTTGATATAGTGTATCTGGACTTTCAGAAAGCCTTTGACAAGGTCCCTCATCAGAGACTTTTGGCAAAACTAAAGAGTCATGGGATAGGAGGCAGTGTACTACTGTGGATCAAGAACTGCTTAAGAGATAGAAAGCAGAGGGTTGGGCTAAATGGACAATTTTCCCAATGGAGAAAGGTGAATAGTGGTGTACCCCAGGGATCTGTGCTGGGTCCGCTGCTTTTTGACATATTCATAAATGACCTGGAAAGTGGAATAACGAGTGAGGTTATCAAATTTCCAGATGACACAAAACTATTTAAAGTTGTTAAAACCCAAGAGGATTGTGGAAAATTGCAAGAGGATCTTGATAAATTAGAAGACTGGGCATCAAAATGGCAGAAGAAATTTAATGTGGACAAGTGCAAAGTTATGCACCTAGGGAAGAACAACCCAAACTATGGTTATACAATGCAAGGTTCCACATTAGGAACCACCATCGAGGAAAAAGATTTAGGCGTCATTGTGGATAACATGTTAAAACCCTCGGCCCAGTGTGCAGCGGCAGCCAAGAGAGCAAATAGAATGCTAGGTATCATAAGGAAAGGAATGGAAAATAAAACAAAAGATATTATAATGCCTCTATATCGTTCCATGGTGAGACCGCATCTTGAATATTGTGTGCAATTCTGGTCGCCGTATCTTAAAAAGGATATAGAGTTATTAGAAAAGGTTCAGAGAAGAGCCACCAAAATGGTAAAGGGGATGGAAGGATACTCCTATGAAGAAAGGCTAAAAAGGTTAGGGCTCTTTAACCTGGAAAAGAAACGACTGAGGGGAGATATGATAGAAGTCTATAAATTATTGAACGGAGTGGAACGGGTAAACGTAGATCGATTGTTTACGTTATCAGAATATAGAAAGACTAGGGGACGTGCAATGAAGCTACAGGGTAAACTATTTAAGACTAATAAAAGAAAATATTTTTTCACTCAACGTGTAATCAAACTCTGGAATTTGTTACCGGAGGATGTAGTAAAGGCTGTTAGTATAGCTGGGTTTAAAAAAGGTTTGGACAAGTTCCTGGAGGAAAGGTCCATAAACCATTATTAAGAAGGGACCCAGGATATCAATGCTTGACCCAGTACAAGCATTGCGGAACCTGTGTCTTTTGGGGAAACTGCTAGGTACGTATGACCTAGATTGGCCACTGTTGGAAACAGGATACTGGGCTTGATGGACCTTGGTCTGACCCAGTATGGCATATCTTATGCTCTTATGACCAATGTAGGTACCCAGTAATTGTACAGGGATATCGGCGGTTTTATCTTGGTTCTTGGTAGGCTGTCGATGCCCCTCCAATGTTTTGGAGGGTGAGCTCTCCTCCCTTCGGGGCAGCTTCAAGGGGCGCTCTAGTGGACCCTCATCACTCTGATGCCGTTGAACCAGAGTCTTCACTCGGTGCTCAGTGTGATCACCCCTTGGTGTCAACAAAGATGCAGCCGAATCCTTCCTCGTTTTTGGGTCGAGATCAACCGATGGCCGATGCTCTGGGGCACTACAGGTGTTCGGCTCCGAGTAGGCTCAAGAACTCCTCGATGTCGATGCACCACCAGCATCCAGTGCAGCCTTTGAAGCCATGGAGACTGGTGCCAGATGACACTGGATCGGACTTGTGAGCACTAAAAAGAGATTTGCACTGTTTCTGTTGACCTTTGAAGCCTCTTCTTGCCATCTGCAAACACAAATTACAGGAAGAGGCTAATGATAGAGTCCCAAGCACTGGAGGCACCAGCTGTGTGTATCCAAGGCGGATACTGTCCTAGCGCACTGGGTACACTTTTTAAACCTGCTGGCGGGTTTCTGGGACATGTCACCTGGGAAAATAGCCACAGCAAAATCAAACAGCTTGATTTTTAAGCAAGGCCCAACCAGAGCATTGACGCCTAAGGGGGCAGAGATGCCACAGAAAAAAAATGAAATTAAACAATCGAGAAGACAAAAAACTTTAAAAGGGAAAAGAGAACCGTGATGCAGGCGAGGGGCAAAATCTTGAGTGCAGAAACCCCCATAGGATCAAAGGAAATTTACCAAGCAGAGGACAAGTCGAACACATTTACCGGACAAAACATCACAAGAGGCGGATGAGATCCAAGATGGCAGCTTAGTGAGTGCACGCTTCTGACTGCTGCTCCTGATGGGACGGAAGAGAAAGGTGAAACGGAGTTCGCTGTCCCAGGCTTCTTCGGTGACCTCGACTCCCATGAGTGGTCCTTTGGATTCCTTTGTAAGGCGGAGTCAGGAACCTTCGCAGCCTCAACCGGGAGTTTGAAGCTCGGCTGGTAGACTGCAGGGGCTGGGTAGCTCAGCGTCTCCCTCGAGCAGTGATCTTACGCCCCCGGATTTGCAACAGCCCTCTAAGCAATTACGCCCAGATTTGTCTCGGCGGACTGTGGAGGCCACAGTATCCCCAGTGTTCGGAGTTTCGGAGGCTTCGTTGGGGCCACACCTGACTAGCGAGTTGGAGGGAGTATTCTCTTCAATGGATCTGCGGGCTCTTGCTGGTGAGGCGGAGAACTTGCCTGCGACGGTCAACGTTGACGCCGTGATCCCTCAACAGGCCCCTGAGGTGGGTGAAGTCTTACCGGCTGAACAATCCAGGTCTATTGTTTCCTTTTCTCTGCCTAGACCTGAACAGTTTACTCTTGAGTCCATATGGACTGCGATTAACCAGTTGGGACAAACTTTTCTTACACAAACGAATGGAATTCAATTGGAGATGACTTCAAATTTGGCTAGAATTGACCAATTTGAGCAGGAGGTCTCTGGGATTAAGATCAAGCTTGAAGAAACTGTTGAAAAAACTAGACAGATGGAAACTCTTTCGGAACTTTTTATTAAGGATTCTAACCAGGCGAAAGCCCGGTTGGAACAGCTAGAAAATTTCTCTAAGCTAGCAAACGTGCGTTTGGTTAATTTTCCCTTGTTACCAAATGTGTCTGCGAAAGAAATGTTTAAAAAGTATCTGTTTGAAGTATTAGGGGTTCCTCCGGATTCTTGTCCTCCTATTGTTAGGATTTACTATCTTCCACCAGCTCGGAAGGCTTCGGCCTCTCTTGCAGTAGGTGGTCAGGAGCAATTTGATGTTCTAAATGTTTCTGCTTTATTAGAAACTTCTGACTCTTCGTTAGTTAAGACAGCGACTTGTTTAGTTACCTTTGCTTTAATTGCAGACCGTGAATGGCTGCTCGGGCTTTTCTTTCGTAAAAGGAATGTATTGTTTAAGGATTGTTCAGTTCGAATTTTTCCGGATCTAGCTCGGGAAACCCGTCGGCGCAGGGGTGAGTTTCTGATCCTGCGGCCGCGGGTTCTCCAGCTGGGGGGTTTATTCTTTTTAAAATTTCCTTGTAAATGTTTGGTGAAACTTCATGGAAATTCCTATGTTTTCTTGTTTCCTTTTTTTAATTCCCAGGGCTCTGTGGGGGGGGGGGGGGAATGAGCAAGTACTCTTGTAGTTGTAGTTAGATTGGCTGCTTAGTTGCTCTCTTTTCCTTCTTGGTGTGATGTGTATTTTCCTGTTCATCTTGGGTTTAAACCAATGTGGGTTTATTGTGGGCTAGTGGAGGGGTTTGCTTCTGATTTTTATTGCCTGTGATTATTCCGTTTTTCTTTGTTTTTCTAGAATGCTTCCCCCGTTTCCATTGCAAGTTGTATGCTTGTAAATTGTGTTAAAATTAATAAAATATAAATTTAAAAAAAAAAAAGGAAATTTACCAAGCAGAGGACGAGTCGGGAACACATTTGTGGGGCTCTGCATAAAATGATAGACTGATTCAAGATGGCGCCACAGTGGCAAGCAGGAAGGAGGCGTGCAGACACGGTAGAGCCTCCCAAAAGCTCCCAATAGAATCTGGAGTGTTCTCATGCAAGGGCTCTGTTGTGGGGATATCACCCATACATGAGGACTCATTCTTGCTTGTCCATGGAGAAATATTTCTTTACAGAAAGAGTGGTAGATGTGTGGAACAGTCTCCCAGTGGAGGTAGTAGAGACTAGGACAGTATCTGAATTCAAGAAAGCATGGAACCAACACAGAAGATCTCTAAAGGAAAAAAGGGACTATAGTAGTTGGTATGGAAGGACAGACTGGATAGGCCATATGGTCTTTTTCTGCCGCCATGTTTCTATGTTTAATACGATTACTTATATACACAGCCCAGTTTACTTATGTCAATTTTGCTAGATTTGAGCTGAATTTACTGGGCTTTTTTTCCCATAGACACAGAATGGGAGAAGAGCATTGGTAAATCAGGCCCTTTATTAGCTCTGTTGGATCCAAAATAATTCAAGTAGTTGTCCACAAACTAATTCCTAGGATAGCATCATATTGTTATAAGTACACCATTTGATAATTGGATTGAAATTTTGGAATTTGGGTAATAACATAAGAAACTACCATATTATTGGCTTAGAGCAAAGGTCCATCAGGCCTATTATCCTGTTTCCAGCAGTGGCCAGTTCAGGTCAAAAGTACCTGGCAGGATCTCAAATAGTAGCCAGCTCCATGCTGCTACCCCCAGAGATAAACAGTGACTTTTCTCAACTCTACCTTAATAACAGCTGATGGACTTTTCTTCCCAGAACTTCTGCAAACCTTTTTTAAATGTGACTATGAAACCACATTCTCCGGTATGTAATAAATTGCTTATAAGCAGGTTTTTTTTAAAGGGGTACATGGTGGTATAGAGTACTGGCACCTTTTTCATTGCCTGCTAAAATTGACCCATGGTCCTCATGTGTTCATGACAGAGCCCTGCATATGAGTCCCGGCACAATGTTTTCTAGGAAAAATGTACTGCTTGTAACTATAAACTTTGGTGTCCCTGGCATATATTTGCATTCAGTGCAGTAAGATCCAGTAAATTGGGATTTGTTTCAATCAAAGGTCATCCAAGATCTATAAAATATGAAAAGAATAAATAAAGCAAACATGTGGAGGGTAATTCTGTAACACATGTTGTCATGTACATATTATGCTCCTTTTCTGCCAAATGAAGTGCACATGTGCTTTAGAGAATAGGGGGAGTACGTTGTGAGGTATGAACGCCCAGTTTAGGCATAAACGATTCCAGCAGCTCTAGACAGTGTAAATACCCATGTTTAGATTTGTACACACATAAATCTGTGCTCTGCCCCTGTGTTTGCACACTCTGAAACTGCACACCGACACCCTGACACACATAGTTAGAGAGTAGGAATTACTCTCGTAAGTGCCCATCCCTGGGCATAAGTCACTGAAAAGAGGTGACTTACGCATGTGGATGGTGCGTGTATTTACACAACTCGTAGAATGGCCACCTAAATATCCCAGTGCATGGCTGGGCTGATATGTACTAACCCTGCTCCAGTTTAGGGTTATTTTAACTAGCGCTAAATTGTTTTTCAGGTTGCCATTAATTCTCTTGTTGAGAACTTGTTCCGATGCATTTGGAGTTTATCCAACAATAAAGCCCCCATCGCTATTAAATACTTCTTTGATTTTTTGGATGTCCAAGCCGAAAATAAAAAAATCACAGATCCTGATATACTGCACATATGGAAAACTAACAGGTATGTGGGCAAAATGGCAAATTATTGTTGCTGTTTGATCCTTTGAGGCACATATGTCAGCACAAAGTGCTTGTTGTCGGTGATCAGTCTTCTGTCCATAAACTTGCTACAGTGGTACAAAAACTGTACAAATTTCTCTGAAAGTGTTATGGTTGTTGCCCTCAGAAAACTGTGAGGGAATCCAAAGTTTGGTTCAGATTGGTCCATTTTGGAAGTCCAAATGCACACCTCTGTTAGGCAACTGTTTCCAACTTGTATATCGTACTTGCACTTGGTATTTTTTTATGGGTCGTTACCATTTCAGTTCCAAAATTAATTGCACTCTGTTTCCTTATTTTCCTTTCCTAGTCTCCCTCTTCGTTTCTGGGTGAATATAATAAAGAACCCCCAATTTGTCTGTGATATTAAGAAGACTCCACATATAGACGGCTGCCTCTCTGTGATCGCACAAGCATTCATGGACGCATTTTCCCTTGCAGAACAGCAGTTGGGGAAGGTAAATACCAAGGCTTTTAAGCATGCACACATTTATATAATTAGCTCCATAATGCCAGTTTTAAATAAATGTTCACATTTTAAACTGCCCTTTCTTGCCACTCATTGTCAGTTATAAATGCAAAAACATGAAATGCCTGCTATGGAAACAGTAAAAGGTGGAGCACAGTCTGCTTTGTACTTGCCAAGATCTAGTATGTCTGAATAGTCTCTTTTTTTTATTTGGCTCATGCCTTTCCAGTAATAGTTCAAGGCAAAATATAGTCAGATAAAGTAGTTATTGCCTTGTCCCCAGGAGGCTTATAATCTAAATTTGTACCTGAGGCAATAGAGGATTAAGTAACTTGCCCGAGCCATTAGGAGCGTTGGTGAGATTTGAACCCTGGTTTTCCTAGCTCTAGTCCACTGCTCTAAACACTCAGCTACTCCTCTACTTCCCTGTCATAAGAGTTAGAGGCATGTTACTAAGCACCTCACAGCATTGCTACTGCCACCCATTGTACTGGTGGTAGTTGCTTCCACCATGCGCCAGCAACATGAGCACTCAAGGCCCACATTAGCGGTGCTGCAGTGGGAACGTGGGTTTTTAGTGCAGGCAGTGTGGGATTTTTAGTGCAGGGCCCCGCGGTACCTTTTAGCGTGGTGCTAAAATTGCACAGTACCCAGGTAGCATGCTTTAGTAATCGTGTCCCTTAGTGTATGCTGTACAGTCAGGGCACAC
Organism: Ichthyophis bannanicus; assembly: GCA_033557465.1. Lineage (NCBI taxonomy): Eukaryota > Metazoa > Chordata > Amphibia > Gymnophiona > Ichthyophiidae > Ichthyophis > Ichthyophis bannanicus. The sequence continues at coordinate 496,106,933 of CM066037.1, read as the reverse complement.
TGGAAGGAAGGCTGCAAGGCATCACCGAGAGGAGCTTGCACAGCCAATACCGTGTATACTTGTGAGCAGTAAAACTTCCAGTTTCCCTAAATTACTTCCAGCCTTGTCTGTGGGTAAATGGATGATGCCCATGACAAACCTGTTTCTGTAACATCCCAGGACATCTTTAAAATTGACTCTGCATTCCTATTTTTCTTTAGGAAGCACCAACAAATAAACTTTTGTATGCCAAAGACATACCAGTTTACAAGGAGGAGGTGAAAACATACTACAGGCTGATCAGGGATTTGCCACCTCTGTCCCCCAAAGAACTGGAAGAGTTCTTAACTCAGGAATCCAAGGTATCCGTCTTCAGAATAAGCAGAGCTGATAATGTCTTGCTGCATTTTTGAGTACCATAGATCTTTCAGGCGAGTCACCTCACTGAGACTTCCTTGTGTTTCAGAAACATGAAAATGAATTTAAAGAGGATGCGGCCTTGCTGGAACTCTACAAATACATTTCAAACTATTATGACGAAGTAAGGATACATTAACAAATATCACCAGGCTGGGAATGGAGGGTAGGAAGAGACACAGAGTGATGTGGAGAGAGTTTCCTACTGACTCTTTTTGCCTCCTTCCTTTACTAAGTGGCTGTGCCTTGAGCCTTCATTTTCAAACATCTCTGCCTAGTCCTGAAATCATAGGGATAATTCTTGGCAAGCCATAGTAATTTGCAGAACTGTATGCACATCCCCTCAAGTATGTAGTCCTCTATCGCCAAATTATCTGTATCCTAAGAGCTAGGGGCCAGTAACGGCTCCGGTTGCCCCTACGTATGACTTCTGCCTCTTTTTGCCAGCTTCACTGGACACCTGCAGCTGATGTTGCCTCTAGAACAGCTCTTCTGGGCTTTTTTTTGGCACTGCATAGCTCTCAGCAAGTCTGAGACATATAGAAACTGAATTCTCATGCTATTGTCGTAAGATTGTAAGAACAATGCAGGAGTTTGCGTACGGCGTGGTACCGTAAGAAAATAGAACTGTTCCAGAAGCAACTCCAGCAGTAAGCCTTCAGAGAAAACTGGGGTGATTAACAAGATGGAGATGCGATGGTGGGGTCTGACCGATGGGAAAAGTAGATAAGGCTTGAAACTGGCTATTTTGGGATAAATGGGTGTGTATTGTACGGGTGTACCATGGAAAAGTGTGTGGGGACTGAGAGGGAAAAGGTATGTGTGGAGGGGAGGAATAGACTATGGACCATAGTTACTAAGGCATGCTACCCTAATGTGCATTGTTTTACCACAGGTCTCATTTTATGCGTTAACAGTACATTAGCAGTAGTAACTACGGACCTTTGTTTTAAGTACAAGTCACTCCAGACCACTCTTGCCCAAGGTTCTAGCGGCCTTGACCCTAAGATAGACTTGGCTGTCATATGAAGATCCCTGAAAATCACTGGTCTATATCCTTACAGTGGTATGGCCTCCTCAGTAGGATACAATATTTGAGGTGGTCTAAATAATAACCCATCCAGAGGTATTTATCACCACCTTTTTTCCTACTAGTTATACCTCTCCCTGTGCACAGTACCATCCTCCTGATTCTGGCCACCACCTTATCACACCCTTGAGATCATCATATATGATCACCCTGAAGTCTCCTGCACGTCAGCATCTCTCCCCCAATTGCCTTCATCTTATACCACAGTCTTTGATATCTTCACCCCAAATGCAAGAATCTGCCCTATTTTCAAATACCAAGGTTTTAAGCAGCATTTATCAGTTTTAAGGACATTATTAACTATATTAGTTTAATTTATTATCATACATTCCTAGTTTGCATCTTTTTCCCTAAGCTCTTATAACTGTTTTTCCATTTGATGTTACTGCTCTTTATACATTACTAAAAGATTTCACTAGGAGATCTCTAGGGTCGTGCCCTTGGCCCACTTCTCTCTAGCTGGTTGGTTTGTCTTCTTTCTTCGTGGTCTTGCTATCATCTCTGCGCCAATAAAATGTAATGGTGAATTTGGATTTTAGATTATAATTATTTTCCTTTCCAAATATGAGCTCAAGATGAGTTACACTCTAGTGCAATACATATTTCCCTGCTCTAAAGGCCATACAATCTAAGGGCTGATGGGTGATCCTAGGAAATATGCCCCATTGACAGTAATGGGGTTTGCATTAAAGCGCATGAGTAAATCCAGCCCCGAGTGTGTACTGAGGCAGTGAAAGGCTAAGTAACTTTCTCAAGGAACATCAGTGTAAGCAGCAGGATTTGAAGCCTGGTTTCCCGTCATTTTTATTTATTTAATTTTCTTATATACCGCACTATTTGTCATCAGTGCGGTTTACATTGAAACAATACAACAATTGGTCGGATATAACAGACCTATTACAAGTAACAGAAAAATTAACATGGAAGTAAACAGGGAAATCATTCCATTGCACCTCAGTGGATGGTTTTAAGTGCACCCGCGTGCTTGCTAACATGGTGCAGCATCTTGGGTCCACGTTAACTGCAAGTTCCTGTTCGGTAATCCAGTTTAGTCCTCCAACATCGGGTAGTGCCCCTCCTCCTGCAGCCTGGAGACTGGACCAATCAAGTCTTCTGTAGTATATATGCAGACGGAGCTCCCAGAAGCCCCCAGTGTGTCCAGTCTCCTTGCAGCTTGCAGACTTCTGTGCCCTTTCTGGGCACACTAAGTGACACTTGAAGGAGCAACACTAGTTAGTTAGTTCGTTTGGGGTTTTATTTTGGGTCCTTTATTTACCATTTCTTTGCTAGGTAGCTGTATCTTTAAAAAAAAAAAAAAAAAGGAGCATTGCCACAGGGGACATCCTGGGGGAAGCCAGACCTGCATTGGGCTCCTGCCTTCCTGCCTGGGAATATCTGAAACCTGGGTTGAGCTCTCCCCAAGACTGTTCGGGGAAGAGCCATACCTGCTACAGCATTGCCTGTCACTTGGAGAAGTTGGCTGAGTTCCTTGCTGTTCCCTGAGCTGGTAGGAATTTTCCTTGCTTTATCTTTTCAGCTCTGTTGTTTTTTTGCATTGTCAGAGGCTCTGTCGGCTCCCCTGGCTTCCGAATTGCACTTTTTCCTGATTTTTTTCGCTTGCCCTGTATTAGAGGGTCGTTTTCTTTCTTTTCCATATTATTTGGTTACCTTTGTATTTTCGCGCCCTTTTTTATTGGGGGTGGAAAAGTGCGGCGGCCATTTTGGATTTCTAAAGTGTGCTTTTTAAGGGCACTTTTTAACACTTGTGCACGGGTTCCCCTGGCATTTTTGGGGTTTCTTTTGCTGGCGATTTTGCTCAGGGCACCCCTAGGATTCTGGGGAGTATTTTGTTTTCTGTAAAAAAAAAAAAAAAAACGTTTTAAATTTAAAGCTGTACTGATTTGAATACGGTTAGTCCCTTTGCTGTGGGCTTCCCTGTTCCTGTTTCCTTCTTTCCCCCTGGAAGCAGGTTGCCTTAGCATGGCTGCCAAACCTCAATGTGTGATTTGTGGGTCCCGCAGAGGTACAATGACTGACTCTGGCATCTGCAAGAGCTGTGCTGCAGTTTCCTCAGACCTGGAATGTCTTCTCCCACTGCTGTTTGCAGCTCTGTGGTAACTCGATTGATTTTTCTTGATTTTTCAGCGATTTTAGGCATTTCTCTCATGCCTGCAACCCTCCCACCTTCTTCTTTGACTTTTTAAGTTAATTCCTTAGCTTTTGGGGGTTTTAATTCACTCTTTTGGTGTTTTATTTTTGCTGGTGGCCATTTTGAATAGCTAATGAGCCTCGGTTTTTGGCGGGAAGCCAGATTCCTTCTCTGCTGGCTTCTAAAAGCTATATTGTTGTTTCAGTTTTTTTTCTTCTTTCCACAACACTTGCTAGATGTCAGTTGTGCAGAGGTTACTTTTTTCTCTGCCTATGTATGAACATAATGGATAAAAAGTACAGAAGGCATAGATAGAGAACAGTATGCAATTCAGAGCCACAGTACAATGCTGAGTCACTGATGAAGGGTGCAGGGCTCATGGCTTCCATTCCCCACTGTGCCCAACAAAGAAGGCTGGCTGAGGCATTACCTATTATGGGGAATATTGTTAAATGCCTGTTCCTGCGGGACGCAGTTATTTCTTTTTAGTTCTCCCTGTGCCTTATTCAGGTTTACGCTGCATAGGCTGTCAGAAGAAACACAGGGACCTCAGGCATCAGCTCTGCTCTTCCCCCAGCATCTTGCTTCCCCTGAGGAACTTGGGAACTCCGGAGCTTGGCTTCGGGGGAGCTCTCCATTGGCTTTACGCTGCACTGAGTCTTTACCACGAGAGTTTGGATACCTCCAGGAAGTTCAGGTATCATTTTCGGTAAGAAAACTGTGAGTACTCTGTTTTTGTTTTTTCTTCCTTGCCTCAGCTGCTCTGGGATGCTTTCAGCTGTATCCGGACCGGCTGCCCCTGAGTTTGGAAGTGCCTACTTTGACTTTTTAGTCCACAAACTGCAGCCGGGTTACTTTGTACGTCCTACTGATTATTGTACCTGTCTTATTCAATATACCATTTGGTTGAGGTTTTAAGTCAGTGTTTTGGATCCTGACTGTTTTGGGCTCGGCCTAATTAAGCATGCTCACTGTAATTTTCCTATGGCTGGATTGAGCTTCTACATCCCTCCCCAGAAACACCTTTCAGCCCCTACCATGGAGGTCTGAATGGCTGCGGAGGGATCCCACTCTAATTTCCCTACTTTCAGTCACCGTAATTGCCTTACCCTGACCTTGAAAGTTTCTCTATGCCAGCACAGTGAATGACTGACAGTTCCCTTCTCAGTTCTGCGAATACCTGACAGTTTTTCGGTGCCAGCGGATGTTTTGTTTTTCTCTTCAGTGTTTCTTTTTAGAGGAAACAGCTCTAAACAGCAGTTTCCACACACTTAATCATGCTGTGGAGGCACGTGGAGTTTCAAAATCCTTTTCTTAAACAGTCTTGGTTTCCCTGAGCCTTCCTTGCTTTTTGTTTTAAATGCAAAAAAATAAATAAATAAATAAATAAATGAAACCCCACACAAGAAGAGGAAAGGTGGTTTTAAGTCTCTACAATGCTTTTTTCTCTGGCTGTATTATATGTGAAATGTAATCAGCCGAAGGGTACATTAATAGCTTGCTTGTGTTACACCTGCACGCTGCATCCCGGAGGCTTTCCCCATACCCACTGCGTTGCTAGCTGGGTCCCTCAGCACCTTATCTCCCCCCTCCTCAGAGCCCCTGCTGCAGGATCTTCCACAGCCGCTGCAGACCACATTACACATTCCCATCCGGCCGTCTCATCAACGGGTTTCTCCACTTCGCTCTTCCGTGGGGCCACTTCCAATTTCCGGCCATGCCGTTTGGTCTCGCCACGGCCCCCCGCACCTTCACAAACGTGATGGTAGTGGTCGCGGCGGCCTTGTGCAAAGAGGGCATCCTGGTCCATCCGTATCTCGACGACTGGTGGATTCGGGCAAAGTCCAGTCGGGAGTGTGTGCACGTCACGAGCAGGGTGGTGGCTCTGCTGCGGTCCCTCGGCTGGGTGGTGAAAGAATGCAAGAGTTGTCTGTGCCCGACTCAGGATCTCGAGTATCTGGGAGTGAGCCTCGACACAGCACGGGGCTTGGTGTGCCTGCCGGAGCGCCGCATTCGGTCTCTTGTCTGACTCTTCAGGGGGATGCCCGCTCCGTCTGCATGGTGATAGCTACAGCTCCTCGGTACGATGGCAGCAACCTTGGAGGTGGTGCCCTGGGTGCGCTTCCACATGCGCCCGCTGCAGAGTGCTCTGCTGCGCCGTTGGTCCAACCAATTCGACTCGTTGAACAGGAGATTGACTTGCCCAAGGGCGGTTCGCCGATCACTCCGGTGGTGGCTCTCCTCCGAGAACCTGGCGCGGGGGATTCCCTGGAGCCTCCACTTTGGGTTCCGTTCACAACGGATGCCAGCTTAACCGGCTGGGGGGCTCACTGCGAGACCCGCTTCGCTCAAGGGGAATGGTCTCCCCTGGAGACTTCTTGGTCGATCAACCGCCTCGAATTGCGGGCGGTGCGGCTAGCCCTCTTGGCCTCAAAGCCCTAGTTCTCGACCGGCCGGTGCGAGTCCTCTCAGACATTGCGACCACCGTAGCTTACATCAATCGCCAAGGGGGCACCGGCAGCATGGCCCTGGAATCAGAAGCGATGGCCTTGGTCAATTGGGTGCAGTCTCGTCTTCCGGCCATCTCGGCAGCGCCTATTGCAGGCGCAGACAATGTTCAGGCCGATTTTCTCTGCAGAGTGCGGGTGGACCCCGGAGAGTGGGAGCTAAACCCGCAAGTTTACGCGCAAATAGTTCATCGGGGGGGGGGCCGCCCTTCATGGATCTCATGGCGACATTTCAATCGGCCGAGACAGGACGCTTCTTCAGCAGGCTAAGGGAGCGCATGTCCGAGGGGCTCGACGCTCTCATTCAGCCGTGGCCAACGTCCGGCCTTCTTTATGTCTTTCCTCCGTGGGTTCTGATTGGCCGGGTCGTTCAGCGCATCGAGGGCCATCGGGGTCGAGTGTTACTGGTGGCCCCGGAATGGCCTGGGTGGCCCTGGTCTGCCGATCTGGTCCGGCTGAGCGACGGCATTCCTTGGCTCCTATCCACGCTGCCGAATCTTCTTTTTCAGGGACCCTTGCGGATGCCCCAAGTGGGTCGATTCTCACTTACGGTTTGGCCATGGAGAGGGCTCGGCTGAAAAAGAAGGGTTACTCCCCCCGCGGTGATTTCTACCCTACTGCGGGCGGGGAAAACGTCCACTTCTCTTACTTGCGTTCGGATTTGGGGGATCTTTGAAGACTGGTGCTCCCGGCGTGGAGTCCGGGCGGCGACGGTTTCCGTTTCCGTCGTTTTAAGTTTCTTCAGGTTGCTTTTGATAAGGGCCTTGCGGCTAGTTCCCTGAAAGTCCGGTTGGCGGCTATCTCTTGTTATCGAGGCAAAGTTTTAGGCCGTCTCCACGGTTCTTATCCGGACGTACATCGTTTTCTTACGACTGTTTTTCATTTGCGGCCCTCCTGCAGGATTTTCGTTCCTCCGGGGGACTTGAATCTAGTGATGCTGGCCCTGGTTCGTGAACCTTTTGAACCCCTGAGTAGGGCGTTTCTGAAAGATTTTACGCTGAAGACGGTTTTTCTTGTAGCCATCTGTTCGGCACGGCGTATTTCAGATCTACATGCGTTGTCCTGCCGAGAACCTTTTTTGTCTTTTTCCCCGGTCCCTTCCTTTTTGCCGAAGGTGGTTTCCCCTATTCATGTGAATCAGGCAGTGTTTCTTCCAGTTCTTTCTTCCCACTCTGTCGGGTCGGCGGACAAAAGTCTTCACCGTCTCGATGTGGGTTGTGCACTTCGTCGTTATTTGAAGGCTACCGAATCTTTTCGGAAGACTGACCGGTTATTCGTGCTCTTCGGTGGTGCACGTAAAGGGGAAGCGGCGGCTAAGGCCTCCGTTGCAAGATGGCTCAAGGAAGCGTTCGCGTCTGCGTATCTGTTGCAGCAGCGGTCTGTTCCGGAGGGGCTACTGGATCATTCCACTAGGGCTCAGGCGACCGCTTGGGCGGAGTATAGCCTAGTTCCGCCAGCAGATATCTGTAAGGCGGCCACCTGGTCGTCTCTGCATGCTTTCAGTACACACTATCGTTTAGATGTGTCAGCGGCTCGGGATTCCTCTTTTGTTCGGCGGTTCTGCGCGCCGGATGGCAAGGTCCCGCCCGGTCTTAACTGCTCTGTTACATCCCGATGTTGGAGGACTAAACTGGATTACCGAACAGGAAATGGAAATTACACTAACCTGATAATTGTAGTTCCTGGAGGGTCCAGTTTAGTCCTCCTTCCCTCCCGACTATCTGTTATAAAAATGCGGCGCGTTTTCCGAACGGTGGATCATAAGACGGTTCCTCTTGCCGTTCGAACCTTTTTTGCAGCTGCGTTTTTGGCTATGGCTCTTCCTTTCTCAGGTGTTCAGTCAGCTCCTGAGATTTCTGATACGGAGCTGTATTTTGATTTCTGGGGCGTTGGTTCCAGTGCAATACAGTGTTCTGACTTCCTCGTTTGGGGAGAAAGTTGGATATTTTTGTGGGGGGGAAACAAATTGTTCTTTAATTATGTCATTTTCATTATGTCATTTTGTATATTAATCTAATGTGTTGCTTCGTTAAGTATGCTTTGTTACTAGTACACTGGGGGCTTCTGGGAGCTCCGTCTGCATATATACTACAGAAGACTTGATTGGTCCAGTCTCCAGGCTGCAGGAGGAGGGGCACTACCCGATGTTGGAGGACTAAACTGGACCCTCTAGGAACTACAATTACCAGGTTAGTGTAATTTCCATTTAGCATAGCCCACGCGTGCTTCACCAGCGCAGGCTTTAGTAAACATGCCCCTCAGTTTAGCAGCCAAAGAGCACTTGTGAGACAACTTGTTCAAGTAACCCTCATACAACTTTTACATATCCTCTAGTCTGAGAACTTCCTAAATCAATAAGATATTCTAAATACTGACACTGAATTCATTCTTTTTCAGATCCTAAGCAACTTAAAAGGAGAGGAGAGCTTATCCGAAGCCTTAAAGCAGTTACAATGTACTAAAAACTTATTTGATGAAAAGAAGAAGTGTAAATGGATGTGAGACCCGAAGATGATTCATTTTGGTTGTAAACTAACTTTTAGCTCCTCTAGTAGTTCTGGTCTGCTTGCACTGAACCAAATATTTGAGAGACACTTTTTGTTGGTATATGCCGAGTGAGAACACTTTTCTCTTGTGGATTTTTTATGTTTATCCCATTTTCTCCGCAGTCCTGCAGTTTAGAAGGGAGTCTTTAACCTGCTTCTTAGCTGAGGAAATTTCTTGTGTAATGGACAGTTTTAGCTGGCTAAAAGGCTGATTGAACATTGTCTTCCCTCTGTGCATCTAAAAGCACACATTGCACCACTCGCCAATCTCTCTCATACATATTCATTGTAGATATTCTGAGAACTAGACTGGCTATGGTTACTCTAGAATCACCTTGAGAAACAGTGTCCTAGAAGACCAGAACCAAATGTAAAGAATAGCACTTTATGTACTGAGACAGGGCTTTCCAGGCCTGGCCTGGTCACCCCAAAAGCCCTTGCACTTTTCAGACTATTCTCATTGAATATGCCCAAGATAAATTCATATACTTTTGAGACCCAGCACATGCAAATTTAACTCATGCATATTCTTTGTGGATTAGAAATCTGAAAGCAAACAATTTGTTGGCTTTATTCTTTTCATTTTCATGTCATTTTTATTTCATTTCGGCATGTACGAGTATAATTTAATACACTAAAATGGTTCTAATGAAATAGCAGAAATGACAACAGATCCCTGTTGTGGATATCCTAAAAATCCAGATTGGCTGGGAATTACCAGGGCAAGTTTGGGGAAGTCTGTACTAAAAAGCCCCGCAAGGCTTTATGTTCAGTTGTTACTTTATATAAACTTTACTAATAAATGACAAATGTAGCTTTTGTAGTGTAAGACAGAGCTGTAACAAACTCCAGTCCCATCCCCTTTGCATCTCGTAGATACATATCATTTAAGAACTTCTTCAGCATTCATTATTCCATTTTTAGTTTTATTTAAACAATTTCTTTCACGCTGAAAAATACTTTTGAAGTACTAAACCAACAATTAACTAAATCTGGCAAATATAATTCAAAAGATCTAATTGGAAACTGTCTCCTGCTTAGCAGGTTAAACATGTCTACTTTTATCCACAGTGAAGTGGAGCTCCTTGGGACAGGTTTAGATCTAGGGTTGCCAACTGGCTTCAGATGCACCCGACAGGTTTGATCCAGTCCTGCGTTTACCCCATTGCATACAGGGACTTGTAGTCTTGCTTTTTTATATAGAGTGCAATGGAGAAATCGGAATACATGTTCCTCTAAAAGCAGGACTACATGTCCCTGCATGCAGTGGGGTAAACCCAGGAGTGGATCAAGCCTGTTGGGTGCATCTGGAGCCAGTGGGATAAAAACGTTTGTGTGTATTCACTAAATCTTTAATTGTATGTACAGGACTTCCCCCCCCCCCCCCCACCCAGTACCTTGCCTGTACACATATAAAGTGCAAGGGAAGTAGGTATTTGCTAAACCATATACTTTTTATATAATTATAAAAAAATAAACCAGCACAGCCATGATTCTACTACTGCAGGGGAAAAATATGTTTTTCCATATCATCCTGCTAGTTCAGTCCAGACACAACTGGGTTGTGTTTGCTTACCAGCAGATTGGTGGAGACAAAGAACCAGTGAAAAGCCCAGGATTCAATGACATCACTTCTATGCTTCTCTCCGCCTCAGCCCCCAGAGGTCTCTTCAGTATTTCTTTGTCTCCAGCAGATGGTGGATAGATTTTCTCCATGCTGAAGAAAATCTGAATAATTGAGAGGAAAATATTGATTTAAAACGCTCGTGAATGACACCAGCCATAGGGGTGGGGGGGGGACTGGTTCAGCTCCGTGCTCTTATCATGATAACAGCCTGTGAGCAGACAGAAAATTGGAAGGATTTGGAAGAATTCAACAGCCTCACACAACCTCAACACCCCCTCCCTCCTCCTCTGCCCCCCTGCTCATTCCTGAAAATTGCAGAATTTCTCTCAAACGAATCTGCCTGCCAGCCACCTTAAAAGTAGTGTCTGCAAAGCCAGAGAAACAGTTTTAGAGGAGTAGAGCTGTGCCTGGCATGGATTTCTGCCTGTGGCTCGAAGGGCTGAGTACCAAGGGTTGATCTTGTCATTGATCTTGTTGTGGCCTCCCAATTCCAGCCATCTGGGGCACAATTCGGGTTAGACCGCTGGTGACCATTTGCACATTGTAGGGGTTTCCTGCCCATTCCTACATGCGTTAGTAGTGTTTTTTTTACTATTGTGCACCTGGCGGTCTCGCAGTCCTTGCGCATGTTCTGCCTAAATGACTCCAATGCATGTTTCTACCCAAATGCCCGTAACGCGCATTGCTGTGTAAGCGCTGTTAATGTGCAACTTCTGGGCCGCGGCAGCCTTAGAATGCACTATTGTGATACTTGCCTTAAAAATCTCTGTCTTCGTCCAGGAAATGTTTCTTGGCCTGGGGTCACGCAAGGTGCCTCATCTCCGGTTCTTTACTCTGCTCTTCTTGCATAGCAGCTTCTGAGTTGTCCCTGGAGGGATTGCTCCCCCTCTCTACAGCGGATGTGGTTAGTCCAGCCTTGCCTGCCTTAGGGCAGGAGGTGGTGAATGGCGCTGTGGGTAAGGATAACCAGTCAGCCAGAGGTTCTGGCAACCATGCTGTGGGACACTTGCCCTCCCTGGAATTCTTTTCCTTTTTACAACGGGCCTGGTCATTCTGGCATGAAAATTCAGACCCTGCGAGCTCTGGGTTCCGCCAAGCACAGGCTCATGATAGGTAGGCTGAGAGTGGAAGCCCTGTTCGATTGCCTATGGCTAAGCATCTCCAGCAAAGGGCACCCTTGAAGATGGGGATCAGTTAGGATCGGTCCAAGATTTAGACTGTGGCATGGATTCAGATGTCTGATATGGATGAAGAAGTACTCTCGCCTTTAGAGGATTGTGAGGAGGCTGATGTTCTCTGCCTGTTCCAAGAGAAGGAACTGGAGGCATTGATTCCCAGGGTCTTATCCACCTTGAGCTTGGCAGATGCTCCTGGCGCACGGATCAGGAACCAAAGGTGCATCCACTCCTTCAAGGAGTATGGGAATTCACTACTGTCTTCCCACTCTCAGAGGTACTCAAGGGTCTGTTCCAGTTGGAATAGGATTCCTCTGACTCCCCGCCTAAGGGACTAAGGTTGTGTAAGAAGATTCACGCTCTCCCAGAGAAGGAGTGTGTTCCGTGGTTTGATATTTCCAAGGTGGATGCGCAAGTCATAGCAGTTATCAGGCGGATCCACCATCCTTGTGGAAGGCAGATCAACCTTAAAGAATGCTCTGGACTGAAAGGTGAATTCAGTGTTGAAGAACCAGTTTGCTGTGGTGGTTGCTATTTTTCAGTTGACAGTATTTGCAGGCCTGGACGTCTCGAGCCTTGCTCCAGTGGATTCAGTCTTTTCTGCTGGGTGATTCTACCCCTCTTTTTGAGTATGCTCTGGCATTCCTTTCTGATGCCATGTACGGCCTAGTACATCTAGTGGCCAGGGATTGTGCCCTGTCAACAGTGACATGGCATTGGCTTGGCTCTGATATGGAGCAGTGGACTCATTTTCCAAAGCCTGGTTGCCCATCTGGTCTTAGAGGGACGTTTCTGTTGGGTCCAGTTTGGAGAAGCTGATGAAGGATCTGGGTGAGTTGAAATCATACCACCTTCCAGAGGGACAGGTCCAAGGGGCCTGTGAAGCAGGCAGGAGCCCCTTTTCCATCAGCCTCTGCCCGCTCGTCGCGGGAGTGCTGGTTGGACTCCTGGAGGTCTCGGGACTCCTGTTGCTACTGGCCTGGAAAGTCTTTCTTCCCCTCTGTTTATGGATTCCAGGTTCATTTTCTGTCCTTTCATGGAGCGCTTGGGCCCAGGGAACCTGGTCACATCCAGAAGAGGACACTCCGGGGCTGCACATTGAAAGTTTGGGGGCCCATTCCCTGGTTACTCCAGTTAGGAGCAGGCTTTGCCTTTTCTGTCAGGAATGAGCCCGGCTCACCAAAGTTGCTGGGTGCTAGTCCCCATTCAGTACAGCTATGTCCTGGAATGCAAAGAGCCAATCCTGGCCACTTTTGTTTTCACCCTTGTGGGTCTGCGAACAGCTAGGCTGCTGTGTGGATCGCCTTGAATAAGTTGCCTCTCCTGAAGGCAGTGGTGCCTCTTCCCCCGGATGATTGGGGGCAAGAGCAGGTATTCCATATGTTTTTGTGGTGCTGACATGGAAGGAACATTCCGGCCCATTCTGGACCTCAAATGTCAACGAGTGCTTGCTTGTCATACGCTCGCAGGATCAGACTCATGTCTAGTCCGGCCTGCACGTGCAGGACTGCCCCGGGCTAATTCAGTCAAGGCTCCTCAATGGAGCCGTGGCACCATAGCGTCATGTTGCCGTGGCTCCCTTAAAGAGCCACAATGCCAGCCACCTGAAAAAGGGGTTTATTCCCCGCAGCCTGACCCCCCCCCTTTGATCTGACCTCCTAAGGCCAGGGGAAGGTTGTGGGGAATGTCTCCTGCTCCCCCCCCCCCCCCATATTCACTCCGGCATTGCAATTAAGACATGTCCAGGGAAGTTATTCCACCTTGGAAGTGGAATAACTTCCCCGGACATTTCGCCGGCCCTGAATGTACAGGGCTGACATTAGAGTCGGCTCTGTATGTCCAGGGCCAGCAACCGCCCATTGCCCACCCAAACTCTGCCCCCGGGCCGCCCATTCCCTGCCCCCATCTAACTTCCCTACACAACCAGTGGGGAAGTTAGTCAGGAGCAGGAGCCGGCACAAATAGCAGGGATGGACGTCCTGTAAGGCCGTCCATCCCCACTATTTGTAGCACAGAATAACCTCCAATAGGATTGTAAAGAATTGCAAGAAGACTTTGATAGATTGGGAGACTGGGCATCCAAAGGCAGATGACATTTAATGTGGACAAGTGCAAAGTTATGCAGTTTGAAAAGAACAACCCAAACTATGGTTACACAATGCAAGGTTCCATAATAGGAACCACTCCCCAGGAAAAGCATTTAGGCATCATCAGGATGAAACCCTCTGCTCAGTGTGCAGCGGCAGCCAAGAAAACAGATAGAATGCTGGGAATCATAAAGAAAGGAATGGAGAATAAAATAAAGAATATTATAATACCTTTGTATCGCTCTATGGTGTGACCACACCTTGAATATTGTGTGCAGTTCTGGTCATCATATCTTAAAAAGAATATAACAGAATTAGAAAAGGTATAGAGAAGAGCCACCAAAATGGTAAAGAGGATGGAAGGATATCCCTACGAGGAAAGGCTTACAAAGTTAGGGCTCTTCAGCTTGGAAAAGAAACGTCTGAGGGGAGATATGCTAGAGGTCTATAAAATAACGAATGGAGTACTACGGCTAAACGTAGATCAGTAAGTAAAAAGACTAGGAGATACACAATGAAGCTACAGTGTAGCACATTTAAAACTAATCGGAGAAAATATTTTTCCGCTCAACATGTAATCAAACTCTAGAATTTGTTATCAGAGGATATAGTAAAAGCTGTTAATGTAGCTGGATTTAAAAGAGGTTTGGACAAATTCCTGGAGAAAAAGTCCATAACCATAGACAGCATGGAATCTGGATACCTTTTGGAAAACTGACAGGTACTTATGACCTGGATTGGCCACTGTTGGAAACAGGATACTGGGCTTGATGGACCCTTGGTCTGACCCAGTGTGGCATATCTTATATTCTTAAGGATTTGACGCTCAAGACGGTCTTCTTGGTTAGGATTTGTTCCTGAAGGAGGATTCTGAGCTGCGGGCTCTGTCTTGCCAAGATCCTTACCTATCTTTTTCTGAGGAAGCCGTTTCCATTCGACATGTACCTTCCTTCTTCCTTGAGGTGATTTCTCCCTTTCATGTGCACCAGGTGGTTTGCATGCCCTCCTCTAAGGAGGAGTGTCAGGCAGGGGAATGGCAAGGATCTTCACCTTGTGGCTGTCCGGAGGATGTTTCTCTGGTTCTTGGAGGTTATAAATTCTTTTCATAAGTCAGATCATCTTTTTGTGCTGTTTAGAAACATAGAAACATGACGGCAGAAAAAGACCACATGGCTTATCTAGTCTGCCCTTCCATATCAATCACAATAGTCCCCTTTTTACCTTTAGAGGTCCTCTGTATTTGTCCCATGCTTTTTTGAATTCAGATACTGTCCTCGTCTCTACCACCTACACTGGGAGACTATTTCACACATCTACTACTTTTCCATAAAGAAATATTTCTGCATATTACTCCTGAATCTATTCCCTTTCACCCTCATCCTATGTTCCTTCATAGCAGAACTTGCTTTCAATAGAAAGACTCTCCTCCTCTGCGTTTATGCCATGGAGATATTTAAAAGTCTCTATCATATCTCCTCTATCCCGCCTTTCTTCTAAAGTATACATATTAAGATCTTTAAGTCTGTCCTCATATGCCTTATAACGAAGACCATTAACCATTTTAGTAGCCACCCTCTGCACTGACTCCAACCCCTTTATATCCTTTTGAAGGTGTGGTCTCAAGAATTGTACACAATACTCCAAATGAGATTGCACCAGAGACTTATACAGAGACACTATCACCTCCTTTTTTCTGCTGGCCATTCCTCTCCCTATGCACCCAAGCATCCTCCTGGCTTTCTCCATCAACTTTTCTATATGTTTAGCTACTTTAGGATCGTCAGGCACAATCTTGCCTAGGTTCCACTCTTCCTTTGTGGATAGAAGTACTTCACCACATATATTGTACTGCTCCCTTGGATTTTTGCAGCCCAAATGCATGACCATGCATTTTTTAGCATTAAATCTCAACTGCCAAATTCTTGACCATTCTTCAAGCTTAGCTAGATCCCTCCTCATGTTATCTACTGCTTCCTATTGCAAATTTTGGTATCATCCGCACACAGGCAAGCCTTACCCGACAGCCCTTCCGCAATATCACTAACAAAAATGTTAAAAAGGTCTGCTGGCCTCTGCAAGGTGATACACTAAGTCTGCATTGGATTAAGGAGGCCATTACTTTGGTGGGTCTGTTGTGGAACCAGCTAGTTCCGTAGCATTTACACATCTAGTCTACCTGAGCGCAAGCATTCTCGTGGGTGGAGCAGAGCTTGGTAACCCCCTTCAGACATTTGTTGGGCAGAAATGTGGGCATCACTTTACACTTTTGTCAAGCATTATCACTTAGATGGCCAACTCAGGTGGACATGACCTTTGGCTGTCTTCTTCCCGCCCAGTGGAGATATAGCTTTGGTATGTCCCATTTTGTTTGGACTGGTCTAGCAGGACAATATGGAAGGTGACATTTTATTTAACAGATAATGTCCTTTCCTTGAGTCCTCTAGACCAGTCCAGGGTCCACCCCCTGGAATTGTGTTTTGCTCTGTTCTGCGGCAGTACCCTTGGGTCTGCTATGATTTATATACTTGGCTTTGTAGGTCTATCTTCTACAGACAACCTTCTGTTTATATTTTCCAGTTCATAGTTCTCTACTATGTGATTAGTCACGTTCCCCCATATGCTTTGGGATGAATACTGAAGAGACCCTTGGTGTCTGAGGTAGATAGAGGTATGGGAGTGATGTCACTGAAACCTAGGCTTTTCATTGTTTCTTTGTCTCCACCAATCTGCTGGTAGGGGAACACAACCCACTTGTCTGGACTGATCTAGCAGGACTCAATGAAAGGACATTATCTGGTAAGTAAAATGTCACCTTGTAGATGTTTTGAAGCACTCAGATTCCTATGTACATTTGTAATCAGTCTGTTCAATTGTTAACACTAGCCTGAAATTTCAGATTTATTAATATGCATAATGTATAATTTAAGCTGTTTGTCTACCGGATGTTTAACATGAATCTTTTCTATATGGTGCAGATTTGTATTAAATATGATAATAAAATGTTGTATGTTCAAACAATTCTTGCAACAGTGTTAGAGTTGCAGCCTAGGCTAAAAGTGGCCATCCTAAGCAGATATGTACTGCCAGGAATAATCCTTTGGCAATTAAAAAGAACAGTCTAAGATAAATAACCCGATGCATAAATAAGTAACCATGCATGATACCACCGTGCTAATACATGTTTGGAGGTCCTAAAGTCCAATCACTCAGAACTTATACTGGTTCTCATCCACTGATGGGTTTCCTTAGTGCACAGTCTGCACTGCATTCAGCCTGACACAGCAATACACTTAGCAGTGTCATCTGACAGAGGGAGTAGTTGAGCTTGTTAGTTAAAGAAGGGCTCGGAGTAGAAGTAGTGAAAGGAGACATGCAGAAAAACACCTTTAAGAATATTTTAATTTTTACCAGGATTTGTAGGCCTTGGTTAAAACCAATAAACCCCAATTCAGTTTAATCGGTTTCCCTAATGTGGGGGAAAAAAAAGTAAATTAAAAAAGAACGGCAATTTCACCTGCTTCAGTTTGGAGCCTCTTCACTCAGCTAACACCTGCCACTCCTCCAATTCTAGGCTGCTGTTCGCACTAAACCATTGGACTTAGCAGGTATGGTCTAATTTCTCCTTACAGTACTTGGAGCCTGCGTGGTTTGTATATACCTGTGAGGATGGGATGCCATTTAAAAAAAAATAAACAGGGGAAATGACATTTGGTTTGCATTGTGTAATTTCCAATATAAAACACACAACAACAAAATGTATAGTTTTGTTGTCATTTTAACAAATGCTAAATGCAAAAATGAAAATTTGAAATGTAAGGCTATGTATGGGGAAAAAAGTTTCGTTTTTACACTGTTCTCATATTGCTAACTGATCTAATACATTGTCTAATGACAGAGATTGTGACATTAGTTTTCCCTAGGACCTACTTGTTCCAAGAAGGGTCTTGGTATTAATAGTATCTCCAGGAACAAGCAGGAATGTAGTCTTCACATATGGGTATCGTCGGTACGGACGGAGCATGCGCGGGAATGCTCCCCAGCATCCAATAGGAACATTTTTGTGAGCATTCCTCAGCACATGCGCGCTGCCTTCCCGCCTTTCCAACTGTCCCTCTTCAGGTCTTCGTTTTCCGCGGAGCCGACAGGACACATACCCTGTCACTGCAGAAAATTTCTTCTTTAAATTTGTTTTCTTGTGGTCGTGCCTGCCTCCGCACGACACCTACCGGTACCGCCGGTTCTTTCTTTCTTCTTTTTAAAAAAAAAAAATATATCTATTTTTGAACTTTCTCTTCAGAAACATTTTCTTTTGGTGCTAGGCCCCATTTTTCCCAAAAGATGGAAAAACCAGCTAGTGGTTTTAAAAAATGTACTAAATGTGGCGGTACCATCTCCATCACAGACACCCATGACTGGTGTCTAAAATATTTAGGCCCTGACCATTCTCCATCTGAGTGTTCCTCCTGTATGGGGATGACTAAAAGAGGAAGACAGAACCGAGCTGCAAAGCTCGGTACCCTCTTTTCTTCGGATACCAGATCCATTGCATCAACGTCTTCAAGAGCCTCGTCTTCCTCCCATGGATCTCAGGTAACTAAACATAAGAGCTCGTCTTCAAAGGGTAGCTCTCCTTCAAAGCATCGAGAGGCCATTGGCATTGCCCTTGAGGAAACTACACTGGCAAAACAGCCCCGGCGGGAGGCTTCGGCCTCCAAAGCATCAACGGGGTTCCAGGATGTTCTCAAGGCTTCAACCTCAGCAGAACTACTGGTGCCATGCTCAGGGGTTCCGGCCGCTTTTACCGGTACCGATACCCAGGCATCAGCAGCATCGATAGACCAGAGATTCCTCGCTATCGAACGCAGTCTTGCAGCTCTCCTTACAGCTGCGATACCGTTGACACCAGTGGTTCAACGGGTACCGATGCCGGTACCAGCACCGAAGGTACCGGCCCCAGTGGGAATCCTTCCCATGCAGACTTTCTGGCATTCACATATTGGTACCGGACCAATTCGGTACCGAATTCGATCGATACCAGGACCGTGCTTCCTTCTTCACTGGGGTCACGACTTCCTCTTTGCCTTCCCACTCATTCCCCTCATTCTCAAAACACGCTTCAAGTTTCAGAGAGACAGAGGTCGTATGATCCTTATAGAGCCACGGTGGCCACGCCAAGCGTGGTATCCCCTGCTTCAACATCTCTCTCTAGCTGCACCTCTGGAGTTAGGCTATGCTCCAGATCTCCTCTCCCAAGAGAACGGGATGCTATGGCACCCGAATCCCTAGTCCCTACATCTCAGGGCCTGGTTGCTGAAAGCTTAGACCTTCAAGATCTTAACCTTTCCCAACCGGTAAAGGATATCCTTCAGACTTCTAGAAAACCTTCCACAAGACGTTCTTACGCCTTCAAGTGGAAACGTTTTACTCTGTGTCTATTGATGACATTTGTCGAGCAGCCACCTTTACAGCCCACTACTGCCTAGATAAAACCTCCCATCGGGATGTCTTCTTTGGCCAAGCTGTTCTTCAAAATCTCTTCCAGACCTAATTCAACTCCTACCCACAACCCCGGTGGGATGCCAGAGATCCATGGGAGGAAGCATGGCCCAACTTACTTGGGTGGCAGCTTCCTGAGGCTATCTCCCTGGCATCTTCAGCTAGGGAGTCCCCATATGTGAAGACTACATTCCTGCTTGTTCCTGGAGATAGCGTAGTTACTGACCTTAACAGGTGATCTCCGGGAACAGCAGGACTTTAGTCTTCACAACCCACCCACCTCCCCTAGGAGTTGTCTCTCTATCTCTTTGTCTCTTTCCTCTCTCCCTCTATCCTTTCACTCAGCTACAAACTTAACTGAAGAGGGACAGTTGGAAAGGCGGGAAGGCAGCGCGCATGTGCTGAGGGATGCTCCCAAAAGCGTTCCTATTTGAAAACACAAAATAGACTCTGGTTAGTCATCAGACAAAGTATTTAAAACTCTGCTCTTGTTTTGGGATACTCTGTCACTATATTGAAGGAGGAGACACACCACAAAAGTATGCACCATGTTTGTATCTGCCTCAGATACCTGCATGAGCGTATCTTCTACCGCCAATGCCATAAAAGACATTCTGCAGTAGTATCACGAGGAGTATCTGATTCACAGGTCTTGTCCTAGCCAGAAACCTCACCAAATTTCATCTGTTCAAAGTCTGCATATGTGACGAGGCCCCTTTAACCGTTCGCAGGGCTTAATTTCTTGGGGAACAACTTGGAACCCAAGTCCACCACTCCTTCTCATGTTCCAAAGGAGCAGGGGTGTTCTGGTGCAGTCCCTACCTTCGAGGAAGGGGATAAGCCCAGAGCAGAGCTCCCTAATCCTTTTTCCTTTTGCTCCTACCTGCGACTTACCTGACCCCTCCCCTGGCTACACAGTTTGGCTTCCTTTCTTCCTACAATTTAAGCCCTGATTCTAAGACAACTTCATTGCAAGTTCAGAGGGCTAGAAACAGAGCAACAGTAAACCTCCAAAAGATATCTTTAAAGACTAAAGCTCCCAGCTATTACCCTGTACAGTTCCCATATTTATGCTATTATTTCTGTTTAACTGTGTGTAATTTATACGGGTTTTCAATAGGGTTCCTTGCTAACTGCTCAGGGCTCAGTTTGGGGGTGTATGGAAGTCTCCACTCCAGGGTGACTGTTTATGAAAATTCTTAAAACGTTAAATAAATAGTGGTATATTATTTACAGCTTTATCAGCATGTCAGAGCAGTTTACATGCTAAAAGGTGAACAATTCAAGTTACATGGCACGTGTTATAATGAACAAGTAGCAGAGGTGTAGAACAGGGTAATTCGAGGGGAGACAATAAAACAGGGTTGCGTGGACATGGACAACCAGAAGAACTATATACAAAACGTGGACTGAGCTAAAATGAAGGCATAGGGGACTGCTGCTTTTCATCTGTTGAACACCAGCTGTACTGGCATCTGAGAGGCCTGCTCCAGTAATGTCAGAACCTGTGCCCCAAGGACTGCTGCTTGTGATCCGTTGAACACCAGCTGAACTGGCATCTGAGAGGTCTGCTCCGATGTCAGGAAGGGGGCCTATAAGAGCCTGTGCCCCCCCCCCCAAGACGCGGACTCCAACGGGGCATGTCCAAAGACCCCTTAGACACGCCCCTCTGGAGCTTGAAGAAGTTTAGAAGGGAGTCGATAGTACTGTTTGTATGGGGCAGAAGCACAGAGGAGGCATGGCGGGTAAGGAAACAGCTAAAGTGATTGAGCCCATGGACCAACATTTGAAAATTGCCTCAAACCTATCAACAACAGCATCTTCCATGAGTACTGTTTCCCCTTTGACGCTCCCGCATCGGGTTTGACTCCACCCAGTTGTACTGAGACTTTAGTCCAGCCCAGCTCAACTCCACCTGAGAGTGGTGGGTTGACACTGGTCTTGGCCTCCTCGCCTCGAACTGACAGACCTACTACTTTCCCTAAGAAGAAAATTCTTCCCCTCCCCAGGGCTATAGTATTTTCTTCAAGTGAATCATGTCACTGCCCCAGTTTCAAAGGACATATCCCTAAAAGATATTTGGGATATTGTATCCTGAATGGAAGTGGCTTTAAATAATTTCCTTACACAGGTCTCCACTTTCTCAATTGATATGGTTTCGAAGCTTTCAGAGCATGATTCTAGATGACTAAATATTGAAAAACGATGTAACAAATTGGAATATCAATGATTGGGAATCCAGTCGGCCACTGCTTCCTCTGTGAAAGATTCTCTCTTAGTTCACAGGAAATTCGAGAATATGAAGAACCTGGCTAAAGGGAAAAAATTGTGATTATTGAATTTTCCAATGACTAGGTTTTTGACACAGTTGCTTTTGTTTCAGAAGTACCTTAAAGAAGTTTTACTTATTGCACAGCCTGAGTCTATAATGTCAACTATTTATTATTTGTCAAGGGCATCTTTAGTTCTTGGGAATGAGGGCAAGATGGATCTGTTGGCATTTTTTTTTGAATCATCAGTAGATAACCTTCCCACTCTGGCTACTCTGCTAGTACGATTCTCCCTGATAAGAACAGAATTTTGAAGTTGCATTTCCAAAAAAAGAATGTACTTTTCTGTGGGCAACGTATAAATGTTTTTCCCGATGTTAGTAGAGTTACCCAGATGAGACGGAATACCTTTCTGGGGCTCAAGCCTAAGGTTTTGACCCTGTAGGCCTTTTTCTTTTTGAAATTCCCCTGCAAATGTTTAGTGAATTATCAGGGTATTAGGTACATTTATCTTGATCTGATTCAGTTAGAGGAGTTTTGGGGGGGGGGGGGGAAAGATCCTTGAGATTTACGTGCTATTGCATACCTTTGTTTGTTCAGCACAACTTTGTTTAAAGGATCTTGTTTGTTGTATTTTGGTGTTTCATTTGATCAGCAGTTGTCTCCGTGATCTGGACTTTGATTTACTTAGGTGTTGTAATCACTGTTCCCTCTAAGCTGTGCGCGTGCACTCACCTCGCCGAGCGAGCGCACATACTTTACAACAGAGCGCACAAAAATTACGGTTCTGATTCTGATAGAAAACAACACAGACGTCTTAAAATTTAAAAGTTGTTATGTATTTACGGTTTTCACAAGTTCTACAATGTTTTCTAGTGCAATCAATGTGGTGTTACATACTGTATTCTGATGTGTAGTCAAATTTTAAAGTATATAACTCCGAGTGTCGTTATGTGGCGCACAAAAATTTAACCTTCCTTCAAAAGCTGCACACAGCTGATATTTTATGTGCACACAGCCTACAGAAAATTAGAGGGAACATTGGTTGTAATCTGATTTCTTTCTATAATGGATTTCTTGATTTTCTGTTTTACTTTTCATTAATTGTAAAACTTTATTAAATAATTAATTTTAAAAAAGAAGGCATAATTGGTGAGGGTAAAGTTAGTGATTATGCTTGAATTACTATAATATTAGTAGTGATATTTCAGTTTACAAAAGTAATTTATAACAAATTAAAAATCAAAATGATATAAGGTGGCGACAGTACAAATAGATAACAGACTTAAAAGTTAAGATAATAAGTAATATGAGAAGTGTGTAGTGAAAGAGCTGACCGGCATACCTGGGGACCCCACCCAGCATTAATCCTCACATAAAAAAGTAGGCCTTTAACCCTGCCTTCAATTTCATTAGAGTGGTTTAACCACAAATATTTTGATAATGTGTTCCACAGAAATGGAGCAAAGAGATAAAAAGTTGATACAAGTGGATTTGTGGAGAGCTTAAGCAGGTAGCAGAATGTAAAGTGATATGTTGTGCTCAAAGGCAGAGAAGGACCTTTCCCTACCAGGCCATGTCAATCTGAGTGGGGGAAGGAGAGAGAAAGTTTTCTCTCCATTCCCCAAATCTGACCTTCCTATCCCTTGTACCTCCCAAATTAAGGGGCATGTTTTATTAAGTTGGGCTAACAGCACAGGCTATTTATAACTAGGTCCCATGTTACAAATAGCGAGTATCGTTAGGGGCATGTTTACTAAGCTACGCTAAGTGCTCAAACACCACCTATGCCTCTACAGAAATATCTTTGTTTGACAGCCAGGATTCAGAGTACCAGTTGTCCTTTTGAGAAAACATTATATAAAAATCTATGTAAGAAAATTTGTGGGTGGGGTGGGTCTCTAAACCAGGGGTCTCAAACTCAAATTGCTTTGAGGGCCAAATGAGGACTTGTAAAGTAACCCGGGGGTCGCATAAGACACGGGGCCTCATTTGCATAAATATTTGCATAATGCTGCATAATGAGTGTATGGATAAAGAAAGACTAAACAATTTCTATATTACTATAATCCAGTGGCAACCACCAGGCACATTAGGAACTACTACAAACACTGCCCATTTAAAACCCATAGCAAACCCCCCGTATCATGACAGCACTACCAGGACTCACAAAGCACCAGACCCTACCTATCAAAAGGCAACACTGCAAATAAATCAATACATTTCAGAGAACAACAATACATGACCTACTGGGCAAAGAGAACAAGTAGCAATGTCAAATAGGAATTACATAAACAGAATACCTCAGCTTAGTTACACATGCAGAACATACACCATCACCAAACAAGGAATCACAATTTAGAAACAGGAAGACAATAATTAAATTGGGAACCCCAAAAGCCAAACTTGGAATGTACAACAACACTGTAGAAATAAAACTATAAATTAATTTCTTGTACTAAACAAAGCACAGACATTAATGATGCACATTTCCCAGAGCTGACA
This sequence comes from Ichthyophis bannanicus, assembly GCA_033557465.1. Taxonomy (NCBI): domain Eukaryota; kingdom Metazoa; phylum Chordata; class Amphibia; order Gymnophiona; family Ichthyophiidae; genus Ichthyophis; species Ichthyophis bannanicus. Next base: position 496,083,085 of record CM066037.1, on the reverse strand, counting down.
TATTCCAGTTAATAAATTCAAAATAAAGAGATATTTTCCTACCTTTTGTGCATTTTTTTTCAGTTGCAATTGTTCCAGCCACTTTCTTATGGTTTCTTCGTGTCTTCTGCTAACTCTCCATCGTCTGCTGTCCATTTGTCCTTTCTTCTCTCTTCTAGTTTTTTTTTTCATTCTCTCTCTACATCTGCTTTAACATACTAATCTTTCTCCTTTTGCTCTTTCCTCATTCCTATTTTATCCACTCAAATATTACCCCTCCATCCTCAATCTCCACTTACTCTCCCAAAACCTGGCCAATTGTACATTTGTCTTCCCTCCCGCACAAAATATTTTTCCCTCTCCATTTCACTTTCCCAGCTCCATCCCATTCTAATCCTCCCCCAACATCAGCTCCCTTCTAGTTCCAGCCCCACCCAGCATCCGCCCATTTCCAACCCTAGCTCCCCCCCCCACTCAGCCCATTTCCAGTGCTAGCTCCCTCCCCTCACAGCCCATTTCCATTCCAAGCCCCCCTCCCCATCAGCCATTTGCAGTTCAAGCCCCCCTTCCACTCAGCCCATTTCCAGTCCTAGCAACCCCCCCAGCACATTACCAGTCCTAACCGCCCCCCATCAGCCCACAGCACATTACCAGTCCTAAACCCCCCCAGTGGCATTACCAGTCCTACCCCCCCCCCCATCAACCCACAGCACATTACCAGTCCTAACCCCCCCCAGTGGCATTACCAGTCCTAACCCCCCCCCCATCAACCCACAGCACATTACCAGTCCTAACCCCCCCCCCCATCAACCCACAGCACATTACCACTCCTAACCCCCCCCATCAACCGTGGCAAAATCGAATGTCCCGCGGGGCCCCCCCTGCCTGGCAGAGCCAGCCCTCCCTCCCTGCCTGCTTGCTTCCCTCCCTCCCTCAGTCCTTCTCCGCTTCGGCTTAGAACCGCGAAGGGAGAGTTCCTCCCTCGCGACTCTGCTAAGCCCGCTGAGGCTTATGGGAAATTTCCTATCTGCCCCGGCGAGCTTAACAGAGTCGCGAGGGAGAAGCTCTCCCTTCGTGGCTCTGAAAGCCGAAGAGGAGAGGGACTGAGGGAGGCAGGGCTGGCTAACATCGGGGAATTCCAGGGGCAGGGCAGACTGCCTCCATACCTGCCCGCGGAGAGCTGTGCACAAAATGGATCCTCGAGGGCGCGTGGTGCCTCGTGGCATTCGGCTGGCTGCCCCCCCCCCCCCTCCTTCCTGTCTCTTATTGGTTGAGGGCAGGCTCGTGACTCGGGTCATGTGGACAGAGAAGACGACTTTAGAGAGAGTATCTTTTAACCCCACGCGGCCGCGCCGGCAATCAGGTGAGAAAAGTGAAACCAATGGCGTCGCGGGCCGCATGTTTGAGACCCCTGCTCTAAACTAAAATGATAAAGCAGCAGAACAAAACGAACAGGTGGCAGTATTACAGCAGTTTGGAAACTTTAGGGAGCTTCCCTTTTTTGGATTTTTAAAAATAACTAATGTACACCCACTCCCTACAAGAGGTGTTTTACATCAGCGAACAAGCTTTAAACCACATTTTTCCTTTAAATATGCAACAACTTGCAACTTTAGATAGGGACAGTAGAAAATCCTCAATTTAACACTTTGGAGAAAATCCTCAGTTTTGACAGAATCCTGTGCTTGTACTATTTTCTCTAAACCTTTTCCTCCTGAAGTTGCAGGAGTAGGTCATTTCAAAACCATGCAGCTAAATGCACTTCCAGGCTTCCTGCACTTTGATCTCACTTTGCCCTAAGCTGAAATCTGGTGCCTTGCCCCTGCGAGTCACAATACAGACAGAGTCTCTCTTTTCATACATCACTTGTGTTGCCTCTATCGAGGACTGCCCAATCCTTTCACAAAATGAAAGACAACTCTTGAAATACAAAGTCCAGTATAAAAATATTTATAAAAATGGAATAAATCTTTGTATAAGTTTAGCAATAAAAATGTTAAATTATACATACTCATAATTGTTACATGTGCCTTTTAAATTACTGTAAACAAATACATCTTTTTGCAGAGGTTACAATGAAATGTTTGTGCTTCATTTCATACTTCATATTGCTAGAAGCCCGATTTTCATCAATCTAATGCATTTACAAACATTCAGAAAGGCATAGCGCAACCACAAGGCAATCTGAGGGACAGAGATCCTACTCGACATTCCCTGGCTTAGAATGCGGTTCACTGCTGTCATGATATGCGCAAAACTAACCCATTTGGCGGTATTGCTCCCAAGAGAAATCATTTTATTTGCACAAAAGAATCATGGCATCAATATTTATCAATCACATATCCTATACAAACAATCTGGAAGCCCCTTTTTTGTTTAAAGATAAAGTACTGTTAGCAAATACAACAAACAATAAATTTGACCCAGTGCTTCGCTATTGTATGCAGACACAATATAATAGACTTTCCTTCTATAAATGTCATTTATAAATAATTTCCATGTACACAACACTGAAAAATAGATAGCTCGATGACTGAAGCTTGATTTTGGGTCACTGATCTCATGTCTCCTCGTCTTCCACTGTATTGCGTTTCTCCATGTAAGCCCGAGCTTCCATCTTAGTAGATTCTCCTGGTGGCCTGAGTTCTTCCAGCTGTTTTCTCTGCGTAGTTTCCAGTTCTTCCAGTCGTTTGCGGAGAAGGAAAAGATCTCTTTGATGTTGCTCTTCCTGTGAATCACAAAATTTAAAAAAAAGACAAAGGATCACTCTTGCTCCTTGAGATTATTTTATAAAGAGATGTCTGAACAGCTAGCTATTCTGTTGGTTGGACAGTACAATAAACTACTATACAGGAATTCAGGGCAGAGATGGTTCAATATGGTGTTATGGTTCCAAATCCTGGCTATTTGGGATTTGTTATCATGTTTCCATCTGGCCTACTGATATAGAGTGAAGATTATGGTTTGAGAACTTCTTGGTAGAGCTGATTGATTTAGTTGCCTTAATCAAAACAAAGTGAAAAACACACTAATGGAGCTACTTTCTTTCTCCCTCAAACTTATTTTTTGAAGCATCCAAACACGAATTAGAAAATAACTTGTTTGAAGAAGCTGATACCGGGATCCTTCCCCAGTTTGCTTCAGTGAAAGTCAGGCTTATTAAAACCTTCAAAAATCCATCTCACTCTAGCTCCTTTTACCCAATTTTCCTTAATATCATCATTGCTTCTCCAGGAACAAGCAGGAAGTCAGTCCTCGCATATGGATGACAACTGAATCCTCATGGAAAAGGCTGACAGCCTTTTCTATTATTGGAATAAACTTGCACCCATACTGCCACTGTGTGTTTGTGTGAGTTCATTCCCCGGGATTCCAGACAGCCGGAGCAGCAGCAGCCTACAGATAAGCTTACAGGACCTCCCTGGCCTGGAGGGACTCGGAAGGGACCTACCTGTTTCAAGCATCTCCCCAGCTTTCAAAGAAAATCTTTGCGAAATGCAACCACGCCTTACTCACCTTTTTTCCACGGAGCCCAACCGACATAGCTCTTTTTTCCCCTGGAAAAAAGTTGGTTAATTTGTATGAAAAAAATATTTTTCCTTATGCAGTTGTGACCGTGCTGAGCGCACTTGCCCCAGCATTGCGTCCTGAACCGTACTAGGTTTTTCTCCAGGAACAAGCAGGAAGTCAGTTCTCACTTATGGGTGACGTCGGCATCGACGGAGCCCGCACAGAGCAATTCCACAGCTTTCAAGGAAAGCCTTGGGATTGCTACCACGCATGTGTGGTCCTCTTCCCGCTCAAAGGTGCCATCTTGCTCAGTCTCCCTTTTTCCACGGAGCCCTTTGGATGCATATCCTCATCTCTCGGAAAAAGTTTTTTTGTCTTTGGCCTTCTGGCCTCTTTTCTGGTAGCACTGGTTCTTTTCCATCTTCCCCTTTGCCCCTGCTCCGGCTGTGGGCTAGGGGATTCCCTTTCGAGCCCTTTTCGTGCCTTTTTTTCTCCCACCACTGGCCTCAAGGGTTTTCAACCTAACAGGGGCCCTTTTTGCCCCCATGGCCACCGGCTTTAAGAAATGCAACAGATGCTCCAAAAATATGTCACTTACAGACACCAACTGGTGTCTGGGGGCTGACCACAACCCAGAACTCTGCTCTCTATAAGAAAATATCCACTAAGGCCTTGCTAAGTCGCAAGCAGAAGTCTGATGACATTTTCTGCAAGGCAGCCCCAGGGTCTCTGGTGGCACCTCGCCCTATCAATCCACCGCTTGCAGAGTCCCCCGCAATGATCCCACATCCCAGGCGTCACTCCGATCAGGGTTTGCCCAAGGTGGAACAGCGAAAGAAGAAGACGACCTTGAAATCGCTGTCAGGGGCTCCAGACAAGCCCGAGCGGTCTTGTGCTCATTCCCTTAGCCCTTCCCGGCGTTCCCGAGAGTCGGACAAGGAGTGGCCTCAAAAAGGTACCTCGTACAGACACGGAGGCCTCCAGCGATGGTGCCCGGTCTCCTGAGGGTCGTCCCGGCAAGGACCCCCTCTCCTCCTCCACGCCAGACCCAGTAACGTTGGCATTGCAGGTGGGCATATGGGGACATGTGGACCATGGAGGCCATGTGTCCCAACAGGAAGAGTAGAAGCTAGGCAGGTAGCATCCGGCGCCGGTGTATCTCTGCAGTTAACGCCCTGAGGTGCTTTGACCGCTCCTGGGGGAGGAAGGCTTTTGCCTGCAGGGTATCTAGTTGCGCCCCTAAGGGCCAGAGTGAGGTGGGATTCGGGGTAGTTTATGACGAACCCCAGGTGCTGCAAGATGTTGATGGTGCGCCCGGTAGCGCATTGTGCCGCTGCAGTCGTGTCCCCCTTTATGAGCCAGTTGTCCAGATTGGCTCCAAGGGGCATTCGTCTTCTACTGAGATGCAATGCGACCACCAGGAGGCACTTTGTGAGGACCGTTGGCAATGAGGCCAGGCCAGACCAAACGAACCAGATCACAAACTGGAGGTATTTTCTGTGGCTGGGATGAATTTGGCTGTGCTCCTTAGACCTAAAGGATGCCTACACTCACATCCTATCTCCATGCTGGAGAAATGGCAGTAGTGTCCCAAGGGAGAGCATCTTAAACTTCTCCCTGACCAGAAACCTGCTGAGCTCTCGCAGGTCCAGGATGGGCCCGAGGCCCCCTGTCCTCTTGGGGACAAGGAAGTATCTGGAATAGAAGTCTGTGCCCCAGAGATGTTTCAGCACTGGCTCGACTGCTTTGTCATTGATTAGGCCTGCTAGCTCGGTGAGGAGCAAGGTCTGGTGAAGGAGAGGCCTGGTGTGCTCCCCTGGGAAATATGTAAATGGCACCAGATGTAGGTGGAGTAGGTAGCCCTACTAGACCACCTGTAGCACCCAGGTGTCCGTGGTGATGGCTGTCCACCTATGGGCAAACATGGCTAGGCGCCCCTGTGGGTAGGGAGGTTGCACCCAGGCAGTCAAAAGCTCCCCCCCCCCCCCCCCGGCTGAGCCAGGGCCGGTGCCTGGGACTTCAGGGCTTTTTGTTTTCTGGAACCATGTCACTTTCCTTTTTGCTGCTGGCCCTGTTAAGGGGCCGAGAAGGCCTGGAAGTGTGGGGTACCATTGAAGCCTCCTTTCTTCTTCGGGAAAAGGGTTTTTTCCATGGGGCCTTCTTCGGGGGGGGGGGGGGTGCGTGTACCATGGTCTCTTTTGAGAGCCAGGTTCTTGTCACATACTCGATCACTGCTGCCTTATCCACCACGGGCTTCCCAAATAGATCTTCACCTATGCAGGGGACATATATCAGTTTGTCCTGTACCACTGTTCCAGGTCGAATGACTGCAGCCATGCCTGGTGTCAAGCCCCGATGCCAGCATCAACCACCCTGGCCGATGACTCAAAGTCATCGTAGGCTGCCTGGAATAAAAACTTTGAGCATTCCTTTGCTGCCATGGTTAGGGTCTTAAACCTCTGTAGGGGATCCCCTAGCTCCTTTGACAGTTCCTTCAGGTACATGCCCATGTAGGATTGGATCCGGCATGTTAGCATCAAGCCCTGGAAGGCCTTCAGGTCAAGGATTCGGGCCTCTCTGCAAGGGGTTTTTGGCTCTTAAGCCAGCGCATTGCTGACTTCATGACCATGGAGTTGTGGGGAAGCTGGGTCTTTTGGAACCCAGGTACATGACATCGAGGCACCTGTTAACAATTGGTACCGATACCAGTGTTTCCCACATTCGGAGGAGGCAGCGATCGAGGGCACTGGGACCATGAGGGTTTCCTTCGAGGGTGCCTCGTATTGGAGTATCTCCAATTCCTCGGGGCGAGAGTCCTCCTCGGCCTTGGTTTCGATGGTGAGCGCCTTGGCCGTGTCCTGCACAAAATCAATGAATGCAACGTCCTCGGGCGGGGAGCAGCGCCAGGTCATTGAGGGAGACTGGTCCGAGGGCACATCACGGTGTCGCCTCTTCATCCTCGGTCTCCCATTGGGACTCAAAGTCTGAGTACGAGTCTGCCATACAATCACCTCAGTCGAGGGCTGCTCTCAGTGGTCTGTGACCTCCGGGGTATTGTCAGACTGAGATGCAGGTACTCACTGGGGAAGACCTGTGCCCTAAGGAATGGGAGCGGGACTTTGTCCAGAGCCTGGGACTCTCTCAAGGCCAATGGTGCTCAAGGACTGGCTTGACATCCGGGGAAGCCCTCAATGTCAAGAGTCCCATCGTCAGGGCGGATGAACAAGACATAAACGTCCGCTTCATGGCCACTAGGGCAGATATACTGCTCTCTAAGGCTGCCATTCTGGTCTCCATACCAGTTAGCTCCATAGCCTTCAGCGTGGGCACAGAAAGTTTCAGGCCTGGAGTCTCTACTGTCGAGGGGGTGTCCTCGATGAGGATGGCCTCGGGAGGCGCTGATGATTCCTTATTGGGCAGCTTGGCAGGCCGCTCCTACCCCGACTCCTCGGACTCATGCTTAGGACTGTGGGTTCTGGGGTGGGATTTCCCCTTCCTCCCAGATCTGTCCTCTGAGGCATTCTTCTTTTTTGCTTCTCTCCAGAAACTGGAGTGGAGTCGAACTTCTGGAAGAAACTTAACTGTTGCTGATGGTGGCTCTTCAAGACCTTTGAGGTCATGGTTCTGCAGAACTTGCATTCGGAGTCGTAGTGCTCTGGGCCAAGCCATTGGAGGTAGCAGTCGTGTGGGTCGGTGAGTGACATTTGGTCACACTTTCTGAAGCCACTGGAGGCCATTGGAAAAAGGGGGTCCCCACCTCCTGGCAGGGGTCCAAGACCGTCAGGTGATAAAGAGCACGAACGCCAGTCGAGGAGCACCTCGATGAAAAGAAAAAAAACCCCTAATGGACGAACCTGAGGAGCAATGCAGAGGTGAGCTGGCTCAGGGGTGGGAAGGAACCGGTACGCAATCAGAGAAATACAACAATAAAAATCAGACTTTTTCCATGGAAAACTGGACAACATCCTATGGGCTCTGTGGAAAAAAGGAGATTGAGGCAAGATAGTACCCTTGGGTTGGAAGAGGAATATGCATGTGTGGTGCATCTTCCAAATGCTTTCTTTGAAAGCTGGGGAGATGCTTTCTCGTGGGTGCCGACGTCACCTGTATGTGAGGACTGACTTTCTGTTTGTTCCTGAAGAAACTAGGCTACACACACTAAGAAATGCAGAGAGGCTGAAAGACATCATAAATACATTAGAGGCAACTTGTCAGGCTCAAGGATGAAGGGGAGAGGACTATGTAAAAGCTGATGAGGATAAAGCCTAATTGCTTAACAAATATTTCTGTTCTGTCTTCAGAGATGAAGGGGCAGGAGTAGGATATCGAAAAATACCCACAAATAGGAACAGAAGTGACACGGCGCTTGAACAGTTTTCAAAAGACTGTGAGGAACTAGCTAAAGCAATGGGACTGGAAGGAATACATCCAAGAATACTGAAGGAACTTGGGGAAGTTCTAGTGGCTACGCTGACTGACCTTTTCAATGCTTCTTTGAAGTTGGGAGTGGTCCTAGAGGACTGGAGAAAGGCACATGTGGTCCCTTTACACAAAAGCAGAAGTAAGGATGAGGTTAAACTATAGGCTGGTTAATCTAACCTCTGTGGTGAGTAAATTACTGGAAATGCTGCTAAAAGAGAGAAGAGTGAAGTTTCTGGAGTCCCAGGGATTGCAGGATCTGAGGCAGCATGGGTTTACCCAAGGCAGGTCCTGTCAGACAAATCTATTTGATTTCTTTGACTGGGTGACCAGGGAGTTGGATCAAGGGAGAGCCCTTGATGTGGTGTATTTAGATTTCAGTAAAGCCTTTGACACCGTTCTGCACAGGCGACTTATAAATAAACTGAGCACCCTAGCGATGGACCCTAAATTACTGATTGTGTTAGAAATTGGTTGGGTGGGAGGCGACAAAGGGTACAGATAAATGGCACTCACTCTGAGGAGAAGGAGGTTACCAGTGGTGTGCCGCAAGGATCTGTCCTTGGTCCGATTCTTTTTAACATCTTTCTTAGTGATATTGCAGAAGGGCTGTCGGGTAAGATTTGCCTGTTTGCAGATGATACCAAAATCTGCAAAAGAGTAGACACCCAGGAAGGAGTAGATAACATGAGGAGGGATCTAGCTAAGCTTGAAGAATGGTCTAGAATTTGGCAGCTGAGATTTAATGCTAAAAAATGCAGGGTCATGCATTTCGGCTGCAAAAATCTAAGGAAGCAGTAGTGTACGGGGGCAAAGTATTTCTGTCCACAAAAGAAGAGCGGGACCTGAGAGTGATTGTTTCTGACGATCTTAAAGTAGCTAAACAGGTAAAAAAGGTGATGGCAAAAGCCAGAAGGATGCTTCGGTGCGTAGGGAGAGGAATGGCCAGCAGAAAAAAGGAAGCGATAGTGCCTCTGTATAAGACTCTGGTATGACCTCATTTGGAGTATTGTGTGCAATTCTGGAGTCCACACCTTCAAAAGGATATAAACAAAATGGAGTGTGCGCAGACGGTGGCTACCAAAATGGTCAGTGGACAATCATAAGACATATGGGGACAGACTTAAAGATCTCAATATGTATACTTTAGAGCAGCGTTTTTCAACCACTGTGCCGCGGCACACTAGTGTGCCGTGAGATACTGTCTGGTGTGCCGTGGGAAAAATTCCAATTTCATCCGTAACATGTGGCCTCGGCTCACAAATTAGGGTTGCCAACCGGCCGGTTTTCAGCCGGCCTGGCCGGTTTTTCCATGGCCAGGCCGGCTGCCGGCACAGTTGTAAAACCGGCCATTGAAAAGCCGGTTTTTTGCTCTGGCCGCAAGATCGGGAGCGGCCAGAGCAAAAAACCGGCTTTTGTGCCGAAGTCCGTGGCGCGATCGCGATTCCCTATCGCAGTGCAGCCGCTGGTTCTGCTTTGTACAGAGCAGCGGCTGCACTACCACTTACATTGAAAAGTAAAGAGAAACTGTGTCAGGAGCCCTCCGATCATGCAGAGCCCGAGGAAGTGATGTCATGGGGGCGGGCTCCTCACAGGCTGTCTTTCCTTTTCAAATTAACTTTAGCTGCAATAAAGTTAATTTGAAAAGGAAAGACAGCCTGTGAGGAGCCCGCCCCCATGACATCACTTCCTCGGGCTCTGCGATGACCGGAGGGCTCCTGACACAGTTTCTCTTTACTTTTCAATGTAAGTGTAGTGCAGCCGCTGCTCTGTACAAAGCAGAAGCAGCGGCTTGGGCAGAGGGGGGGGGGGGTGTGTGAGTGAACTAGCAAGGGGGGGGGGGGGTGTGTGAGTGAACCAGCAAGGGGGGGGGGAGTGTGAGTGAACCAGCAGTGGAGGGGGGGTGGTGTGAGTGAACCAGCAAGGGGAGGGGGGGTAAGTGACAGGGGGGTGGGTGAGTGAACCAGCAGTGGAGGGGGGGGTGGTGTGAGTGAACCAGCAGGGGAGGGGGGTTGGTGTGAGTGTTTGATTCCTATTCAAGAGAATTACTTTATATATAGTCAATATAGGCACAGAGGTAAATTTTTTTAACATTTTCTAATGGTGGTGTGCCTCGTGATTTTTTTCATGAAAAAAGTGTGCCTTTGCACAAAAAAGGTTGAAAAACACTGCTTTAGAGGAAAGGTGGGATAGAGGAGATATGATTGAGATGCTTAAATACCATACATGCACAGGAGGAGAGCCTCTTTCACTTGAAAGCAAGCTCTGCAATGAAAGGATATAGGATGAGGGTGAAAGGGGATAGACTCGAGCGTAATATGTGGAAAGAGTGGTAGATACCTGGAATAGACTCTCAGTAGAGGTGGTAGAGACAAGGACAGTATCTGAATTCAAAAAAGCATGGGACATACAGAGGATCACTAAAGATAAAAAGGGGACTGTTGTAATTGATAAGGGCGGGCAGACTAGATAGGCCATTTGTTCTTTTTCTGCTATCATATTTCTAACTTCTGGAATGTTTCAATACAAAACAGGAAAAAATAATTGCTCTATACTTGAGATTTGCATACCTCCAGCTCTATTTTTACACTACAAAACTCCCAGAATAAAGAGCTTATCTTAATTAAATTGGGCACAGCTGTATACCAGATTCAGTTTGCTTTCCTGTCCAGATTTATGCATATCATCTGCTCAGGACAGATTAAGGGCATTCAGATAGCATGGTGGGGGAGTGGCACAGGTGGGTCGTCATGTATTCCCCTTATAGGGAATACATATGTATGACTGCAGTTGTCCATGTCAGGATTTACATTTGCCCTCTGGCACATAGTTACTCACCTGTAACAGGTGTTCTCCAGGAGCAGCAGGAATCAGTCCTCACTTATGGGTGACGTCGGCGCCGACGGAGCCCTCGCGGAGCAATTTTCCCCAGCTTTCGAAGAAAGCCTTTGGGAATTGCAGCGCACATGCGCGGTCCCCTTCCCGCCCAAGGGTGCCATCTTGCTCAGTCTGATGACATAGCAAAGAGACAGCAAAAAAGTTAGCAAAAACATATAATAAGAATGACTGCAACTCCAAGGGGAGGAGGGAGGGTAGTGAGGACTGATTCCTGCTGCTCCTGGAGAACACCTGTTACAGGTGAGTAACTACTCTTTCTCTAGGACCAAGCAGGAAGTCAGTCCTCACTTATGGGACTCCCGAGCTCAAGGCTACCGGAGACCTCAAACCGAAAAATGAGCTCCCTCAAGCTCAACCGTACAGAAGGAAGGAATCTTCTCTGAATAAGAATCCGGCCGGTAGCCCAACACCAGGGCCGGAGGGTAGGAGTTGCTTAGACCTCAAAGAGATTGTGGAGGACTGCCTGTCCGAAATCACTGTCCCTGCGGGACTCCCTCTCCAGGCAGTAATGAGCCACAAACGTCTGGCTTGAAGACCAAGTAGCGGCCCGGCAGATGTCTGCCAACGGAACAGAGCGGAGGTGAGCCACTGACGCAGCCTTCGCCCTGACACGGTGAGAGCTGTGACCCGACTCTCTAAGGAGAGGCCGGCTGCTCCATAAGCCCAGGCGATACAGTCAGCTACCCAGATGGCCAAAGTACGCTTAGAGACGGGTACCCCCAACCGATTGGGGTCAAAAGATACGAAAAGCTGGACAGCCTTTCTATGCTCTCGCGTACGGTCAAGGTAGAAGGATAAGGCTCTTCTACAGTCCAGGGTATGCAGAACAGTTTCAGCTCGGCTGGTATGTGGCCTGGGAAAGAAGGTCGGAAGAACCACCTCTTGATTGATGTGAAAAGAGGAGACCACCTTTGGAAGAAACTTAGGGTGAGTCCGTAAGACCACCCTATTCTTGTAGAACCTAGTGTATGGGGGCTCCGACACTAGGGCCTGTAGTTCACTAACGCGCCTAGCGGAGGTAAGGGCTACCAAGAAGAGAGTTTTCCAGGAGAGGAAACGAAGAGGACAGGTAGCCATGGGTTCAAAAGGCGGACAGGTAAGCCTTTGCAAGACCACATTGAGATCCCAGTCAGGAGCTGGAGGGCGCAACGGGGGCTTAAGCAGAAGAAGGCCCTTGAGAAAACGCGCCACCAAGGGGTGCGCGGAAAGAGGCTGGCCCTCCACCGGCGAATGATGTGCAGAGAGAGCACTGAGGTGGACCCTGACAGAGTTGGATTTGAGGCCTAGATCGGAGAGGTGAAGCAAATATTGCAGTACCACCGATACTAAGCAGGCGAAGGGGTTCTCAGAGCGCTGAGAACACCAGACCGAGAAGCGACACCATTTAAGGGCGTAAGATTTCCGGGTGGAAGGACGACAGCCTCCACCTCTGGAGGAAGTAAGAGCGGAGCTAGGACTACCCTTTCAGCAGCCAGGCCATCAGATGAAGGGCCCGGAGATTGGGGTGGAGGAGAGTACCCTGATCCTGGGTCAGGAGATCGGGCTGAAGCCCCAGAGGAAGAGGGGTGTCCACCGCTAGTTGTAGGAGTAGAGGGAACCAGGGTTGTCTCGGCCACCTGGGCGCTACCAGGATCACGGAGGCCCTGTCCTGGACAACTTTGAACAGCGTCCGGGACACAAGTGGCATGGGAGGAAAGGCATACAGTAGGCCCGTGGACCACGAGATGAGGAAAGCATCCGGTGCTACTCTGAGAGGATGCGGGTGCCGGGAGCAGAACCGGGGAAGTTGCCGGTTTAGAGGACTGGCAAAGAGATCCACGGTGGGGAGGCCCCACCAGCGGAAGATCCGCTGGACAACTACGGGGTTCAACCTCCATTCGTGCGGCTGCAGAATCCGGCTCAGTTTGTCGGCCAGGCAATTTTCCTGCCCGGGCAGGTAAACAGCCTTGAGGAGGATGTCGTGGTCGACTGCCCAAGAGCACAGTCTCCGAGCCTCCTGACATAGAAGGAGGGAGCCCGTGCCCCCCTGTTTCTTCACATAGAACATGGCGACCTGATTGTCCATCTGCACCAGTACAGACCGACGAGAAGTGAGGTGAGAGAAGGTCCGCAGAGCTAGGCGGATCGCCCGCAGCTCCAGGAAGTTTATCTGCTGAGCAGCCTCCCAAGGTGTCCAAAGGCCTTGAGTGCATGTTCCTTGGCAATACGCTCCCCATCCCAGGAGAGAGGCATCTGTCGTGAGCACTTGGGAAGGTGGAGGAGACTGAAAAGTCATGCAAAGTACCAGATTGGGCAGGTGAAGCCACCATTGCAGAGAGGAGACCAGGCGGTCGGAGATCTGTATTAAGTCCGTCAGTCTCCCTGTGGCCTGATGCCATTGAATGTGAAGGCTCCACTGAGCAGGGCGCATATGCAGACGGGCATTCGGAGTGACATGGACCGTGGAGTTGCAGGAATTGTCTGGCAGAGGCCGGTGATGCGCTGTGGAACCTGCCGGCCAGAGCTATGAGCCTGTTGGCCCGTTCCAGAGGCAAGAAGGCCCGAGCCTGCAGAGTGTCCAGCCGTGCTCCTATGAATTCGAGATCCTGAGAGGGGAGCAAAGTGGACTTTTCGAAGTTTATGACGAAGCCCAAGTGCTGAAGCAGAGCCACTGTGCGTTGAGTGGCTTGAGTGACCTCTAGGGAAGACTGTGCCCGGATGAGCCAGTCGTCCAGGTAGGGGAAGACGAAGAGGCCTTGAAGCCTCAGGAAGGCTGCCACCACTGCCAGGCATTTCGTGAACACCCTGGGAGCGGAGGAGAGGCCAAAGGGCAGTACGCGGTACTGATAATGATTCCCTGCCACCACAAATCTCAGATATTGCCGGTGGTCCGGATGAATAAGGATGTGAGTATAAGCATCCTTTAGATCCAAGGAGCATAGCCAATCTCCCTGCTGGAGGTAGGGCTGTAGGATTCCAAGGGTAAGCATCCTGAACTTTTCCCGCTGCAGGAACTTGTTGAGGTTGCGCAAGTCCAGGATGGGTCTGAGGCCTCCTGTTCTTTTCGGAACCAGGAAGTACCTCGAATAAAACCCGTGACCCCACAAGTGCTGGGGCACTGGCTCCACAGCCTGTTCCTGGAGCAGACTTTGCAGCTCCTGAAGGAGTAAGTCCCTGTGCAGAGGGGGTCTTGGAGGGTCCCCTGGAAAGTAGGGAGGAGGTACCTGGTGAAAATGTAAGAGGTAGCCCTTTTGAACCACCTGCAGCACCCAGGAATCGGATGTTATGGCTGACCACCTGTAGGCAAAGTGGGTCAGCCGGCCCCCCGTGCTGAGCGAAAGTCGCGGAGGGGGAGAGGCTATGCCGGCATAGTCAAAAACCCCCACCCTGCTGAGCAGGGGCCTGTGTAGTGGGCTTGGGGGCCTTCTGCCTACGGGACCCATTACCCTGTCCCTTAGCCTGCTGGCCCTGATGGGGAGCTGCTGAGGCTTGATATTGTGGGTGGTGCTGTTTATAGGCAGACACCTTCCTCGGGTAAAAGGGCTTTTTCCCCGAGCCCTTCCTCTTCTGTGAAGGGGCAGAGGTCTTTCTGGATAGGCGAGTTCTGGTGAGAGTCTCGGACTCGGGTTCTGCCGCCTTATCAGCCATGGGTTTGCCAAAGAGGTTTTCACCTCTGCAGGGGACATCGACCAACTTGTCCTGCACCCATGGCTCGAGGTCGGATGACTGAAGCCAAGCCTGACGGCGAGCACCGATGCTTCGAAGCCATCGTAGGCTGCTCGAGAAATAAACTTCGAGCACTCTCAAATACCAGTGGACAAGGCCTGGAACCTCTGCAAAGGTTCCTCGGAGAGACCAGCAGAGAACCCGGAAATTTCCTTTGCCAGGTCTCGAAGATACATGCCCATATATAGCTGGTATGTCTGGACTCAGCAAGCAAGCATAGAGCCCTGGAAGCACTTCCTACCGAGGGCATCCAGGTTCCGGGCCTCCTTACCCGGAGGCACCGAGGAGTGCATCTTCTGACTCTTAAGTCGATGCATGGCCGATTCCACCACCATGGAATGGTGCGGTAGTTGTGCCTTCTGGAACCCGGGGCTCTTGCGGACTCGATACATGGAATCGACTCGCTTGCTTAACACCGGCGTCGAGGCCGGGCTCTCCCACATGCGGAAGAGCAGCCGCTCCAGCATCGGAGGAACCGGCACAGTAAAGGCCTCCTTCGGGGGAGAGTCATACTGGAGGGCCTCGAGCTCTTCGGCTCGAGGCTCCTCCTCCGGATCCGCGGGGAAGGCCAAAGCCTTGGCCATGTCCCTCACGAAATCGGAGAACCGGGTATCCTCCGGGGGGACAATCTCCGACTTGGGCGAGTCGGAGGGGATGCACAGAGTCTGAAAAGAACCGGGTGACTCGTCCTCCTCCGTGTCCCAGCCCGACTCCTCCGTGGAGGAATCGAGTGGCTCCATGCGGGCGAGGGCCGAGGACCTCCGCCCCGACGCCGAGGCCAGCGTCGACGACCTCGGTCCCGAACGGGAGGCCGAGGGAGACCTTGGCCGAGGATTGACTTGAGCTCGTATGGACTCGAGGATCGGCTCGGCCTCTGGGGTCGACTTGGACGTCAACGTCCCGGTGGTCGGGGCAGATGCACTGGCGATGCCGGCCATCAATGCCCGCTGCTGGTCCATGAAGGCAGCGATACTGCACTCCAAGGCCGTCAATCTGAGAACAAACTCAGAAGACCCAGCAGCCCCCGACTCGGGCCCCGATGGCGTCGGGCCCGACGTTGGTTCCCTGGGAGGTGAGTCCACGAGGACTACAGTACTCACGTGTCCAGGAGACTCCACTTCGAGACGAGGATGCTTCGACGACCTCTCCGCCTCCGAGGACCCGGGGCGGCTGGCAGGGCTATGCGACCTGGCCCTAGAGGGACCAGGAGCGTCCTCCAACGCCGCCCTCGCGGGTTTCCTCTTCCGACGATGTTCCCAGCCGGGAGACCCCCGCTCAGAGGAACTCCGATGATGCTCGGGGCCGGAGTCACGAGATGTCGAAGCCTCTGACGAGGTCCGGGCCCGACCGGACGCGGAGTCAGAGAAGATTCGTTCCTTTTGTGACTGCCGACTCCTCAATGCCTTCGAGGACATTTTGTTGCATGGACCACAACCCACCGAGTCATGATTGGGTCCGAGGCAACGGAGGCAGCAGTCATGTGTGTCAGTAAGAGACATAAGTCTGGTACAGCGATCACACTTTTTAAAACCGCTGGTAGCCATCAGGGGAAAAAGGGCCCCTGCGAGGTCGAAAGACCGTGCTGCCAGGGAAAAAGAAAAAAAGTGGCGGGAACGCCCGTTACAAAGGACAAAAACTGAAAAAATGTGAACGGACTCGATATTGGAGTATCGAGGCCGGGCGGGAAAGAGACACGGTGTCGAACCGAGAAAAAACAAACGAAAAAAATCAACTTTTTCAGCAGTGATCACAAACTACGTCTGTAGGGCTCCGCGGAAAAAAGAAGACTGAGCAAGATGGCACCCTTGGGCGGGAAGGGGACCGCGCATGCGCGCTGCAATTCCCAAAGGCTTTCTTCGAAAGCTGGGGAAAATTGCTCCGCGAGGGCTCCGTCGGCGCCGACATCACCCATAAGTGAGGACTGACTTCCTGCTTGGTCCTGGAGAATTAAGTTTTACAAATGTGCCCGGTTCATTCAGTCCTTTACAGGAGGGATTAAGGGGGTTATCCTTCTTAATGCCCCACTCTATTTCCCCCTCAAAAGTTAAATTAGATAGACATAGCAGCATTTGTTGTTAACTGGTGGCATTTTATATATATATATATGTATATAATTTTTACCCTCCCCCACTACTCCTCACCTTCCATCATACATCTGTTTAAACGTACGCTGATAAGTTATATTGTAAACCACTTTGATTGAAGGATAAGATGGTATATAAAACTGGTTAAATAAATGAAATTTATACATGTAGGCCTGCAAAATAGCTGCGGTACACATGTATCAGCACTTCCACATTTAAGTTCTGAAATCCAGCACTTGCACAAGTATGGTGGCCATGTTTATTGCGCTGATTTTTCTTATGCGCAGAGCTGCAAAATTACTCCTCCAGCTCCATGTATTGGCTCATACACATGCACCCTTGCACCTCCTTTTCTGTATTTTGGAAAAGGCTCCAAATTTAGCAGAACCTTTTCTAAAATGCTGCTAAAACTGTGACCTTGACATCTCAGTTCTGATCTCCTTGTCTTTTCTAAAATGTGTCTTTAAGCTTCAAAATGCAGGCAACAGAAGCCACTGAATGCAGAAAAGGGGAAAGTGTAGTTACTCACTTGTAGCAAGTGTTCTCCATGGACAGCAGGAATTTTAAGTCCTCATGTATGGGTAACTTCATTGATGGAGCCCTGCACTGTAACGCTCCCCATCTTCTATTGGAAGCTTTTGAGAGGCTCCACCGCACCTGCGCCTGTCTTCCCACCTGCTGTGGCGCCATCTTCTCCAGTATATCATCAAATATGTAGCAGAAGACAACTCCTGGGGGAAGTGGGAGGGTTGTGAGCACTTATTCCTACTGTTCA
The DNA here is from genome assembly GCA_033557465.1 of Ichthyophis bannanicus. Lineage (NCBI taxonomy): Eukaryota > Metazoa > Chordata > Amphibia > Gymnophiona > Ichthyophiidae > Ichthyophis > Ichthyophis bannanicus. Next base: position 496,065,715 of record CM066037.1, on the reverse strand, counting down.
CAGAGAATGCCTGCTACAGGTGAGTAACTACGCTTTCTCCTTCGACAAACAGGAAGCAAGTCTTCACCTATGGGACTCCCAAGCTACAGGCTACCGAAAACCGAGAAGCCCAACAGAGGCAAGAAAATGAGAACCATAGAATCAACTATATATACAATGATAGTCCCCAGAGAGAACTCATCTGATTAAGAATCTACAGTAGCATTCATCATCACACATGCTCTATGTGAGTTTCTTTTTTAGTAGCCTGGATGGACAGTAGGGCCTTGGTGAGGAGTTGAATACTAATCCCCAAACAGATGCCAAAGTACAGATTAGCTGAAGTTGCTGTCGTGTCGGGAATCCCTATCCAGACAATAATGTGATGCGAATGTGTGGACTGAAGACCACGATGCAGCCCTGCGGATCTCGTCCATGGAGACCAAATGCAAGTTGGCCATCGATGCTGCCATGGCTCCAACACTGTGAACTGTGACATGTCCATCAAGCCTGGGCATAAGCAAAAGAGATGCAGTCTGCTAGGTGAAGATGTATTTGGAAACAGCAGCTCCTAGTTTGCTGGGGGTCAAAAGAGACAAACAGCTGGTTGAACCTTCCATGTGCCTGGTCTTGGCTTGTTTGCAGTCCAGCATGAGGCTTGGGAAAGAAAGAAGCACGATTGATTAAGATGGAAAGCGGATACCACCTTTGGGAGCAAATGTAGATGAGTGCATAAGACCACTCTATTGTGGTGGAACCAGGTATATGGCGGGTGAGCCACCAGGGCCTGGACTTCACTGACATGGCACACCAAAGTAACTGCCACCAAAAACAAGACCTTCCAGCTCAAGAACTTCAGAAAGCAAGAAGTGAACTGCTCAAAGGGAGCTAACATGAGTTGCGCCAAAAGCACATTAAGTTCCCAACCACCACCGTAGGTTTGGAGGGAAGCAAGATCAGCATGAACTGAACCACCAAAGGCTGAGCTGATATGGACTTCCCCTCCAAACTGCAATGGTAGGCCCCAATCATGCTCAGGTGGACTCTGAGACCCAACTCAAAGAGGTGCAGAAGGTGCTCAAGCAGCCTATCAACGGAACAAGAAAAGGGATCCAGAGCCTGATCATCACACCAGGAGGTGAATCTCCTCCATTTGAAGGCATAATACCTCGTTGAGGCCCACAAAACCTCCATAACCCCCTCAGGCAGGTTAAGTGCCAACAGCACTAAGCACTCAACATCCACACAGTGAGGGCCAGAGACTGGACACTGGGGTAGAGCAGATTACTCTCTTCTTGGGAGATAAGGTCTGGAGCAGAGCCAAATCACAGGATCTCCCTCCAGGAGAGCTGAAGCAGAAGGGGAAAACATGGCTGTCTGGGCCAATACGGCATGATGAAGATCACTGTTGAAACTCCAGGTAGACAAGAGCACCGAGTCTTCACGATGAGGGAAATGGAAGGATACATGTATAGTAGGCCCATTCCCCAGTGCAGGAGGAAAGCATCCAGCTCCAGCCTGCCACTCAAACTGATCCATTTGGGCACTGCACAGAGAAGCACACAGATCTACTAAGGGAGAACCCAACTCCTGAAAGATCCGGGCTGTGACCTCCCTGTGCAGGGTCCATTCATGAGGTTGAAGGATGTGGATCAGCTGGTCTGCCAGGGAGTTCAGCTCCCTGGGTGAACAGGTGGCTCTCAACTCCATTCTGTGAGCGATGGCAAACTTCCACGAGCGGACTGCTTCCCAGCACAGGAGACAGGACCCTATGCCTCCCGGATTGTTTACACAGTACACTGCCACATGGATTGTCTGTCTGAATCAGAACCACCTGGTGTTTGCTATGGCCCTTAGTTCCAAGAAATTGATTTGGTGGAGGCTCTCCTGTTTGGACCAAATGCCTTGCATGCAAAGGCCATTGTAAGCTCCGATGAGCATGACTCTGACAGGCAGGGACTGTCTCTTGTATGTTGGCTACCTCTTGTAAGTTAGCTGTGCAGCGCTGCGTGCGTGGCGCTTTATAAGTGCTGAATAGTAGTATAGTAGTTGCGCTCCCCAACCCAGCTTGGACACGTCCATTGTCAGAGTCTGCTGAGCGGTTGTGTTCTGAAAGGGAAGGCCCTTGAGAAGGTTATGAGGGTCTAACCACCACTGCAGAGACTATGCCAGAGGTACGGTGAATGCCACCCGATCCCAGAGGCGGCCAGTAGCTTGCCTTGTCTGGAGACCGCACCTTCAAAAGGATATAAACAGGATGGAGTCAGTACAGAGGATGGCTACTAAAATGGTTAGTGGTCTTCATTATAAAGCATATGTGGACAGACTTAAGGATCTTAATATGTACACATTAGAGGAAAGGCGGGATAGAGGTGATATGATTGAGACGTTTAAATACCTCTGTGGCGTAAATGCACAGGGGGAAAGGCCCTTTCGATTGAAAGCAAGTACTGCTATGAGGGGACATGGGATGGAGGGTGAAAGGGGATAGATTCAGGAGTGATACGCGGAAATATTTCTTTATGGAAAGAGTGGTGGATCCATGGAATAGTCTCCCAGTGGAGGTGGTAGAGATGAGGACAGTATCTGAATTCAAAAAAGCATGAGACAAACACAGAGGATCTCTAAAGGAAAAAAAAGAGGACTGTTGTAGTTGTTTCTTTGGAAGGACAGACTAGATAGGCCATGTGGTCTTTTTCTGTCATCATTTTTCTATGTTTTGCCGAGTAGTCTGAGTCCAGTGAGCTTGTCTCATCAAAAGATGTGCCAGGGGAGTGACGTGCACCGTTGAGGCCATATGACAGAGGACAGTCAGAATCCCATGAGCTGTTACCTGATATGTCTGCTGGATATCATGGAGCAAGGCCGTCAGCTGCTGCAGGGGGTCCAGTGGGATAAAGGCCTGAGCCTTCATCATGTCAAGGAGAGCCGTCTGGAACTCAAATCACTGAGTGAGCTGAAGGTGGGACTTGAGGTAGTTGACCACAAACACCAACAGTTCAAGCACCTGGATGGTAAACTAAATTGATTGCCAGACTTCCTCTGGAAGTGGTGCTCTTTATGAACCAGTTGTCCAGAGAAGGGAAGACAGGCACTCCCAGTGTTCTGTGATAGGTGGCCACCACTGCTAGTCATTTTGTGAAGACATGGAGCGCTGAGGCCAGACCAAAGGGTAGCACATGGTACTGAAAGTGCTGATTTCCCAGGAACCGAGCTGGATCAATATCTGCATGTACGCGTCTTTGAGATCCAAGGAGCATGGCCAATCTTCTCTCTGAAGATAAGGGAGCAGTCTCCAGATAGACCATCTTGAATTTATAATGCACCAGGAAGATGTTGAGGTTTCTGAGGTCCAGAATGGGCCGTAACACCCCCCCCCCCCCACCATCTTCTTGGGGACCAGTAAGTACCTGGAGTAAAACCTCTGCCTGACCTGGGCCAGAGGCACAGATTCTATGGCAAGATTAGCCAAAAGGGCAGAGATTTCTCCTTGGAGCAATTTTGAGATGCAGAGGATTGAAGTGGTACCCTTTCAGGGGGAAGAGGACGGAAGTTCAGTGAAGTGCAGCCACGAGTCCAAGGTTATGAGAGGCCACCTGTAGGCGAAAAGGAGAGATGCCCCCCCCCTCCCCACCAGAGTTTTTTCCTCTGAAAACACTGATAGATTGGCTGCACTCTGAAGGAACCAGTTAAAAACTCGCCCCCGGCTTGGGCTGCAGGGTAAGCTGAGCCTTCTCTCGTCACTTCTGGCAGGAGCTTGTGCCTTTTGCTGAGAACTTTGAGGGCTCGCGAAATACTGGTGCTTACGCTGGTAGTAGGTCATCTTCTGACCCCTCTGGTACCTCTTGTGAGAGGGATCAGCCGTTTTCCTCGAAAGCCTGGTGAAGATAACGTGCCAGTCTCCCCTCCTGCACCCCACCCCTGTCTTCCCCCCCTCTCTCCCCTCCTTCTCCCTCTCTGTTCTATCCTATTACGACATCCGAGCTAGTCTCCTCCCTTTCCTCAGCACACAAGACTACATGTCCCCTAGACCCCATTCCTACTAAATGGTTTCTGGAACAATCACTAGCTCTAGTTCCCCACATCTGCACCTTAATCAACTCCAGTCTTTCAAGTGGCATCTTCCCTTCCCCCTGGAAACACACCCTCGTACGCCCCATCCTTAAAAAAACCTCTTCTCGATCCTTTGGTTCTGGCTTACTACCACCCAATCTCCAACCTCCACTTTCTTTCGAAAATTTTGGAGAAGTTTGTCTTTGACCAACTTTCACAACATCTTCACTCAGTCAATTATCTCCATCCCCCACAATCCAGCTTTCGTCAGGGGTAGTGTGGAAACAACTCTGACCGCTTTCCTTAACCAACTACACGCTTCACACAATCAGGGTGACATCACGGTGGTGGTCTCCCTAGATCTTTCCTCCACCTTTGACCTTGTGGATCACTCCCTTCTCCTCTCACGACTACAGAATGCAGGCCTTTAAGGCGCTGTCTACCACTGGTTCCACTCTTTTCTTTCCTCTCGTCTTTTCTCCATAGCTTCTTCCACTGACCCACACTCTCCCTCTAATGCTTCCCCCCTCCCCTGTGGTGTCCCTCAAGGTTCTGTCCTGGCCCCCCTATTGTTCAATCTTTTCCTTACACCTTTGGCCCTTTGCATTCAACAAACAGGTCTGTCTGCTTTTTTCTATGCAGACGACATTATCATCATTCATCACACCAGTCCTCTGCATCCTGACCTGACACCCTTGAACTCATGTCTCACTCTCGTTTCCAGTTGGCTATCCTCTAACTGTCTCCATCTCAACTCTGCCAAAACTTCTGCCACATGGTTCACGTTCGGGAGTCCTTGCCCCTCTCTTGCTCCTTCCCTTGATTGTTCTGTGATCCCCATTGTTTCTTCCTTCAAATACCTAGGTGTCCTCCTTGATTCCAATCTCACTTTCAAAGATCACATATCACACCTGGCAAAGACGTCCTATTTCTTCCTTCGACAAATTCGATCCATCCGCCCTTTTCTGTCCCCCTCAGAACTGACCACTCTCACACTATCCACAGTCCTGTCACGGTTAGATTACTGTAACTCCGTTTTTGCTGGCATCACCAAAGTTCAACTCCGTAAATTGCAACTTATTCAAAATACCACAGCCAGAATCATCTCCCACTCCTCCCGCAGAGATCACATTACCCCCCCTACTGTTTCACCTGCACTGGCTCCCGGTCGAATACTGCATTAAATTCAAGATGATATCTCTGGTTCCTTTATACTCATACGCCGCAATAATCTCTGGTTCCTTTATACTCATACGCCGCAATACCTTGCTGATCTTCATTTCCACACCCCCGCACGTAGTCTTCACTCCCTCCATGTCAATCAACTCCACCTCTCCCCACCGTCCCATGCACACCTACAATCCACCCGTCACTCTGCCTTTTTCTTCCATGGTCCAGCTCTTTGGAACTCTCTGCCCACTTCACTCCGTCTAGAAGAAAACGACACCTCCTTTAGGTCGCTACTCAAAACCCATTTCTTTGCCTCTGCATACAACCTTCCAGCTGCACCTAGCTGACCTGGTTTATCTATGTTATCTATGTCCTGTCTTCCTCCTGCTTTACATCTTCTTTTATGTCCTATTATTTTCTTCTTTCCTGTCCCAATTTTGTAGTTCTTTTCTTGCTACAGGGCCCTGTGCCCACTCCAGTTTGATTTTGTACATGTGAACTGCCCTGATGTAACAAAGGGCGGTATATCAAATTTAAATAAACAAACATATTGCCAGCCTTGGCCTCCACCTGCTCCCCAAAGAGGTTCTCCCTCCAGCAAGGCACATCTTGTTCTGCATAGACTGCTCCAAGGCGAGCTGGCAGGCTCCAATGCCCACCACTGCCGCCCTGCAGGTTAACTCAAAGGCATCAAAAGTCACCCAGACCATGTATTTCAAACGGTCCTGTGGCCCACTAGGGCGCAATAGGAGTCCAGCTGCTCCAGGTGGCAAATTTCAAACACACAGTCTTACTGTAAATAAAACTATATCAGTCTCAATCATCAGACAACACAATTGGCAACATCCACAAGGACCACGAATTGCATACAGTTGTGGTAAAAACCTGCAAGATGCTTTATATCCAGCCGTGCCTAGGAAATTGCAGACAGAATTTGGTGGTCATACACCTTGTGGACATTGTATGCTTTTGTAGCTATGCCCCTGATGAAACTGGTGTTCCAGTGAAACGAAGATCTTTGTTGGGTTGCTGTTCCATCTGAAGAGCTGACAGTTTAAGATACGTTTTGGAGCCCTGTGTGCGCTGGTGTTATTGTTTATCAGTTAAGCTTTCCTTTTTCTTTCAGGAACATTGTGGAGTTGCACGATAGTTTACCCGATGGACCTGTAAGACAGTATATATTTGTTTGGACGGTTAAGGCTTGTTGCCTATGGAAAAGTGCATTACTGCGTTTAAACCGGTTGGTTGTGAAGCATTTTTAATACTCTTGTGGGCTATATATAAAAATTGCTGCGGTACAATAGCCTAGTGAAATACTGTTATTATAAAAGTGAATAACTGATAATAAAAGGGAGTTTTTCCAGGCCAGTGATAGTAAAGAGCAATGAGTTCCCCTTCAGGCAAGCGATTGCTGTATAGAGAGATACTATTGTAAGTTACTGACGCCTTTTTCTCCCATTGAAAAATCTGTGCTATTTAACAACTGAGGAATAGGTTTCCTTGGGAGATGGAACTGTGTATTCTGTAGTGGGGTACTGAGTATGGCCTCTCTTTAGAGATGGAAGACTTAATAAACTAAAGTTTAGTGATAGTTGAGACTAGGGTCTTTTTAGGTTTGTTGTTTAGTTTCCCTGGTGTGGGTTTTGTGTTGGCCGATTCCTCTCACCATGGCACTTTGGCAGGCTGTTTACAGCCATCGCATCTGGAAAGGCTCCGATGCTGATGGATGGGAGGCTTAGCCTGGTGCTTGGCTGGGTCCTCCTTTGACACTGATGGAGTCCTTCTTGGAATCCAGCCAAAGGGTGATGGAGAGTTGACGTGCTAGGCCACCACGGCTCCAAATGAGCCTGTGAACCTCCCACTGTCAATGCCTGCTGGGTCCTAGAGGGGCCATTGGAACCGATGCCGGTGCTGAAGATGCTGAATCAGAGTACTGATCAAAAAAGGGACTCTGCTTTTCCCAATCCTTCAGGCCTCTTCTTGTCATCTGTAGAAACAGGGAACAAGAAGAGGGCTGGTGATGGGGACCCAGACATTGGAGGCACCAATTGTGTTTATCCATGACTGAGATGGTCCGAGCACACTAGGTGCACTTTTTGAACTCGCTGACCAGCTTTTGGGACATGTCTGGGAAAATGGCCATGGCAAGATCAAACAGCTCGATGGTGCCAGTCGTGGAAAACAAAAAATAGAAAAAAAACAATACCAAAAGGAGCGTCGGAATTGAAGCAGATTGTGAGTGCCAGGAAAGCAATCGAGATGACCTCGAAGGGGGGAAAATAGAAAGAAACATTTGCTGGCGGATAATGAAACACATCGTTGGGGCTCTGCAGAAAACAAAGACTGGAGAAGATAGCGCCGCAGAAGGTGCGGTGGAGCCTCTCAAAAGCTTCCAACAGAAGCTGGGGAGTGTTCCTGTGTGGCATTCCTTTGGTGACATCACCCATCTGTGAGGACTTACTTCCTGCTTGTCCATGCAGAAAGAATTGTTCATTTGTGTAACAATTGTTTAACTGTCAGTATTACTGTGACTTAACAAATGAATGAAGAATAATGCATGTAAGCTTATTTAGCCATGTATTTTACCATGGTGATGCTCATTTCAGCCAGACTGGTTTTCCTCACAGCATCAACAGGACATTAATAACAGTCATTATAAATAACTACCTAAGACACCAGTTACCCATATACAGATTAAGGTGAAATTAGACCTTACCTACTCATTTTCTTTCCTTTAGTCTCTCTGGTCCAGTCCAGATTCCTGGGTTCTGTCCCCTTTCAGCAGACAGAGACTAAGCATTCTAGCTTTTAGTGATGTCACAGTATAACAAGGCTGAATTCCTCTCTGAAAGCCAGTATTCCATTGTCAAAGCAGTCCCAGAAAGAACACTAGTCGTAACTAGCAACTCAACCGTAGCTGAACTATTTACAACTATCTGCAAACCTCCAATGAAAGACAGTGTGGTGAGTAAAACTGCAGCCCGAGAAGCTCAAGACCGCATTCAGTCCCAGGCCACCCCAGAACTGAATCTATAGACACTGGAAATTGACCTCTCTGCCTAAACAGGAGGAAATTCGGAAAAGTGCTAGCAATCTGATCCAGGCTTGCAACACCACAACAGACAGAGGGAGGGTTCCAGAATGGACTACATAGACAGAAAATTGCAGGTATGGTCTAATTTCACCTTCCATAGCATCCCTCATCCAAACTCCTGGGATGTACCAGAGTAATACGCAGTCCCGGGCGGGACTGGCAAGCCCAGCCTTCAACACCTGACTGCCAAACCGCGCATCCGAATGTGCTTGTATATCCAATCAATAGTGCCAGACAAAGATATGCAATGACGCCCATGTTGCCGCTTTGCAAATGTCCATCAGTGGAACGAGCCCATACTCCGCCCATGATGTCACTTGCGCCCTGGTCAAGTGGGCATGCAATCCCATTGCAGCAGGCTTCCTGCACAACAACATGTAGGCAGAAATGATTGCCTCTTTCAACCACCTGGCAATTGAAGTCTTAGAGGCCGCCTTTCCTTTTCGAGGGCCTCCAAACAGAACAAAAAGTCCAATTTCTGAAACATCACTGTCTGCTTCAAGTAAAAGCAGAGTATCCTGCGCACATCCAAGTGATGGAGCTGCCGGTCCTCCACCTCTAGAAATCCTAGTAAGACTACATTCTGATTGAGGTGGAATGCTGACAACACCTTAGGCAAAAAGGACGGGACTGTCTGCAACACCATCTTGTCCTTGGCCAAGATGAGATAGGGCTCCTTACAAGACATGCCTGAAGCTCTGAAATCCGGCATGCTGAGCAAATAGCCACGAGGAAGACCACTTTCAAAGTGAGATCCTTCAGAGACACCGCTCCCAGAGGATCAAAGGGAACTCCGGTCAAGGCTAACAAAACCAAATTCAGATCCCAAGCTGATACTGTGGACCTCAAAAGCGGGCACAGCTGTTTAACTACCCGGGGAAAACGCACCAGATCCAGATGAGACATTAAGATCATCCCCTGAACGCACACCCCCCCCCCCCGTAACAAGCGAGAGCAGCTACCTGTATAAGGGAGTTCAGGGCCAAACCCTTATTTAAACTGGTCTGCAGAAAAGTTAAGATGTCTAGAATAGCCGCTTTCAATGGAGAGAGCTCATGTTCCGCACACCAGGTCTCGAAAATATGCCCTATGCGCACATATGCCAGCAAGATAGAACACCACCAAGCCCTCAACAATGTCATGATGACTTCCTTAGACTAACCTTTCTTTCTCAGGCGCACCCTTTCAACAGTCAAGCCATAAGTGAGAATCGATCCACCTGAGGCATCACAATGCCTGGTTCACAAGCCTGGTTCAGACTGAGGGTGATTAGTGGGGTGCTCCAGGGTTCGGTCCTGGGCCCGGCACTGTTCAATGTATTTGTGAGTGATATTGCTGAAGGACTGAATGGAAAAGTCTTGTCTTTTTGCAGATGACACAAAAATTTGCAACAAAGTGGACTCCCCTGAGGGAGTGGATAACATGAGGAAAGATCTACAAAAGCTGGAAGAATGGTCTAATGCTTGGCAGTTAAGATTTAATGCGAAGAAGTGCAGTGTCATGCACTTAGAAAGCAGAAATCCAGGGGAAATGTATGCGATAGGGGGCGAGAGGTTGGTGTGCACGGACCAGAAGGATCTTGGTGTGATTATTTCTGAGGATCTCAAGGTGGCAAAACAGTGCGACAAGGCAGTGGCAAAAGCCAGGAGGATGTTGGGTTGCATACAAAGAGGAATTACCAGCAGAAAGGAAGAGGTACTAATGCCACTGTATAAGTCACTGGTGAGGCCTCACTTGGAATACTGTGTTCAGTTTTGGAGACCATATCTTGCAAAGGATGTAAAAAGACTGGAAACTGTTCAGAGGAAGGCAACCAAAATGATTTGGAGCCTGCGTCGGAAGCCTTATGAGAAGAGACTTGAAGACCTAAATATGTACACTGTGGAGGAGAGGAGGGACAAGGGAGATATGATTCAGACCTTTAAATACTTAAAGAGAAATAATGAACAAACAAACCTCTTCCAAAGACAGGGAAGCTGTAAAACTAGAGGGCATAACATGAAGCTGCAAGGGGGTAAATTGAAAGGCAATGACAGGAAATACTTTTTCTCTGAAAGAGTGGTGGATGCTTGGAATGCCCTCCCGATGGAAGTGGTGGCGGCAAATACAGTGACAGAATTCAAAATGGCATGGGACAAATACAGTGGATCCCTTTACAGCAGCAGTATAAAATCAAAATAAACTTAACTATCTAATTTTTCAACATATAGGGGTGTCCTACACAGAGTGGTGGGTTCACCCCTAAACAAAGACATGGGGAGGGGTGGCCTGCACAGAGCAGCAGGTGCACCTACTCTTGTCATCTTACTGGGCTTTATCTGCTGTCATTTACTATGTTACAATGGGCCCCTGTGACAACAGATCGGCCTTGGCCAGCATGCGCCAGTCTGTTCACTGCTTGCTGAAGTAGATCCACGTACCATGGCCAATCTGGAGCCACCAGGAATACCCCCCCCCCCCCCCCCCCCGTTACAGCCAACAACCCCAGATACTTTTCCCTGCCATGTGATCTTTACCCTTGCAGGCCTGCAAAATCCTGTGGCTGCGCACATGGCCTTCCCCCACCATCACTGGAGCACAGGAAGGACACTTCTGAGGAAAGAACAACCCCCCCCCCCCAGCATCTATCCAAAGGAACCCTCTGAAACCGCCAGGAGAAAGAAAATAGACTCACCACTCTTTAAAGCCACCAAAAGTGAAACCATCACTGTAGCAGAGCAGACGTGCCAGAAATTATTTTTTTCAATAACATAAGCTCAAATCAAGCTTCCCTCAGTGTAGCACAGACTACACAGAGTTCTCCATCTGCTGGAGACTAAGGATACTGGCTTTCAGGGAGGAGCTCAGCCTCCTTATATTGTGACATCACAAAAAGCTAGAATGCTCAGTCTCCATCTGCTGGAAGAGGGACACAACCCAGGAGTCTGGACTGGACTGGAGGGACGTTATGGAATCTAAATCAATGTTTTCACCATGTGCGACACATCTTCAAAAAAAAAAGCATGATCTTTTATTCTCTGTTAAAACAATTCCACTAGACTTGTATAACAATTTCTATGACTAGCTTCTTACCTGAAGATGAGGGAAAGATAGCTCAGACCCAGGAACCAAGGTGGAAGACAGAAAACCGATAGGATTCAGTTGTCCTGTAGATGGCAGATTAGGACCTAGTATTACACTACGAAATTCATTAAGCCTGCGCTGTAAGTCCCTTAACCTTTTCTGAAGTCGTATGTGTTCTTCATAGGGAACATTCTGCCTGGAAAACAAGATGTTGGAATTACTGAAAAATGTTTCAAATGATGTAATAGACTTGGTAACCAGTTTCACACTTAGATTGTCAAGTTACATTACACACAGGTTTTTTGGCAGTGAAAGCAAGAATTTACCAAGATATAAAATACAACATACCTACTATAAATCACTCTCTCATGTCTGGGTTCCCACCTTTACCTTTACCCTACCTTTTACCTCCCTCCTCCCCCCATTCTATGGTTTTTATGCGTCTTGATATTGGCTTTTCTTTCTTTACTTTCCTGTTGAAAATAATGGCATTTCTTTCTTTATCTTTATTTTATGTTTTTCTTTGAATTATTTTTATTTCTTACATTTTTTTAGTTTGATTTTATTGTAAACCGCATAGTTTGAATACAGATCTGCAGTGTATCAAATAAATTAGAACCATAACACTCATATATACTAGAAAACAAACGTTTTGCTATGAAAACAGAAAAAAAAGCTAAAAACTTTAGACTGCCCACTGACTTCATGCAGAATGTAAGTTAAAGGTAATTTACTATATAAATTAATTTGTTTCATAAAAATCTAAAAACACCACCATCCAAGAATAGAAACACCAAAAGGCGAGAAAGGTAACAAAGACTAGGAAAGGAGGTATTTCAAGTTACACGGGCTAAACATTGCTACTTTTAAAAGAGTTCAAAACCAGAGTCTTGACAAATCCTGGGTGCCACGTTGCCATGGCGATTAGGGAGGAGTGGCCTAGTGATTAGGACACGGTACCTCAGGCTGGAGGATCAATTCCCACCTGGGGACAGCAATCTCAGACCGGAGGGACTGGGGTTTCTAGTTCTATAGACACTCCTTGTGACCTTGGGCAAGCCAGTTACCCCTCCATTGCCTCAGGTACACACAGATTGTGAGCCCTTTAGGGACAAGGGAATGTATCCAGTACCTGGTTGTAGTGATTACATAATGTAAAACTGCTTTGATTGAAGGATAAGGCAGTATAGAAAACTGGTTAAATAAATAAATTACAAATTGCACTATGGTGTCCAGGATTTCATTGCCCCACCACTCCCCCAGATCACTCGACTTCTCTCACCATTCCTACACTTCTCCATCATGACTGGTTTTCTGCATGTAGTATGGGCCTCAAAATGGAGAAAGTTTACCGTCTTACTATTTCAAAACTAGAGAGACTTTAAACCATGATGAGATCAGCAAACTTCCACATGTGGTGAAAGCAAATCGCGGTGAAGGAGTGCAGCAACGCCATAGAAATAGTGAGAGACACTGAGTGATGGCTGGGGGAAGGGGGCAATGAGAGAGAGAGAGACACACACATCGGGCGATAGCTCGGAGGCAAAGAGAGAGAGAAACATTGGGTGATTATGGGGGAGGGGGAATGAGAAAAAAAAACGGGTGATGGCAGGGCGAGGGAATGAGGAACATTGGGTGAATGCTGGGGGGGAGCAATGAGAGAGAGAAAGACATAGGGTGACGGGGCAGTGAGAGACAGAGAGACATTGTGATGGCTGGGAGGTAAGAGAGACACTGGGTGAATGCAGGGGGGGGAGGGCAATGAGAGAGAGACATGGGGTGATGGCTGGGAGGAGGTTCAGAGAAAGAGAGAGTCACTGGGTAATGGCTGGGGAGCTAAAAGAACAAAATGGGATGAGGGCTGAGGGGACAAAGAGAAAGAGGCACTGGGTGATGACTGGTGGATAAGACAAACAGTGATAGAGGGGGGGGGGGGCTGACAGAGACAGTGGGTAAAGGCAGGGTGCAGGGACTATGAGAGATTTTATTTTTTGCTTCACTTATTAATTTTAACTTGCTTTCTCAGGATATCAGGACAGTAAATTGTGATTGCTCCTTTTAATTTGCAGTTTTATATTATTTTATTGAGTTTTGATTTGTTTCTATCTATTCTATCCTGTCCTTTATTTTATTGAAGTTCTTTTCTTTTTAACCAGTATTGTTGTAAACCATGTTGATACTAATTCACATGCAAACAAACATTTCAGGCCCTGGTGATATGCGAAGCAAAAAAGGAAGTTGCCTCAGGTGTAGCTATAAAGGGCCACTAATATGCTGAAAGCGTACTCACTAAGGTGAGTGGGGGGGGTGGAGGAGAAGGTTCGCTGCCTTCTGCTGGCACTGTGTAAGGGCACATTCTCCGAGGACAGCAGGAATGGGCCCAATTTATGAAGCTTTCTTTTCCCATAGAAAATGGGAAAATAGTAAATCAGGCCCTTAAAAATGGAGCTGTGCTATACCTTTTTTGGGGGGAAGGGGTACTGTGACTGAGGTCTCAGAAGCAGGCTCCTAAATTCCAAGAAAATTTATCAAGGCCTGCTCTAAGGATGTTTTGGAAACCCTGAGAAACTCTACCCAAGTTCAATTTGGTTGTCCATCCAGAAGCCTATTTGCATCTGGTTAATGTTTCTGGGTCAGCACCTGAACTGCAAATTTAACACCTACTTTCTGCCTTTTAATACAAATTTGCAGGGTTAAAGGAGAAATTTTACTTACCGTTAATTTCCTTTCCTGGAATCCTGCTAGACCAGTCCAGACAAGTGGGTTATATCCCCCTGCTAGCAGATGTTGGAGACAGAGAAGTACCAGAAGCTTCACAGACCCTGTCCTGGTACATATAGGATTCCCCTAGGGGTCGCCTTCAGTATACCCCTGGAATAGCAGTAGAATGACCTTAACCAGATCTCGAATATATACAAGTGCCATCAAGCAACTATATACAATGCTCGTGAGCTCTTTGGTGAAGAGTACTTTGAGCAAAACAGTATAAACAGTAAGAGCCTCCTAATTGTTTTATTGTTTATACTGCTTCACTCGGCGTACTGTTTTGCCAAAGAGCTCATGAGCACTGTATAAATTCGAGATCTGGTTAAGGACGTTCTACTACCTTTCCAGGAGTATACTGAAGGCAACCTCTAGGGAAATCACTATATGTACCAGGATGGGGTCTGTGAAATTTCTCCTTCCAAATCATCCTACTAGACCAGTCCAGACAAGTGGGCAGTACCATAGCTATCCCACCCTAGGGCAGGAAGACACAGCTGCCGCCATAACCTGGGCTCCAAAATTCGCTGCATCTCTTGCCTGGAAATTCAGGTGATAATGCGCAAATGTGGAAAAGGAGGACCAGCTAACCGCTCGGCAAACGTTGAGGGGGTTGACATGTGACTGCTCTGTCCAGGACGTGGCCTGAGTACACTTGGAGCGAACCTGGCACCCAAGAAGGGCAGGCTTGTTGAGCAAAATGAAAGCAGACTCTATAGTGCACCTAATCCATCGTGAAATGGTGGATTTGAACACTGTGAGACCGTTGCGAGTCCCCGCAAAGAGGACTAATAGGCGGTCAGACGTCCGGAAGGAATTGGTCATCTTGAGGTAATGCCAAAGCACCTGGCTGACGTCAACTGCCCTGAATTCTCGATCGCTGCCCGAACACTGCTCTACAGAAAAGGAAGGGGGCAGAATGGCCTGATTGACATAGAAGGCCAAAATTATCTTCAGTAAAAGAGAGGGGACCACGCAAAGGGAAACCCCTTTCGGGGAGAAGGAGAGAAACAGATTCCGACAGGAGAGAGCTTGCAGCTCAGATACATGTCACGCTGAAGTGATCGCAATGAGAAATGCTGTTTTCAGGGACAAATCCCAAAGGGTACTGTCCTTGAGTGGCTCACAGGGAGGCTTCATGAGGCAGTTCAGCACAAGGGAAAGGTCCCAATGGGGCATGACTGGGCGAAGTGGAGAGTGCAGGGAGTGTTCTCCATGGAGAAAACGGCTGACATCAGAATGAGAGACGATGGAATGGCTCGTGGTTCCCCCTGGAAACAGGTGAGCGCTGCCACCTGTACTTGCAGGGAGTTCAAGGTGTCATACCCATCTTGCAAAAAAGGCCAACAGATCAGGGATTTGCACACGCCAGGGCAATATGTCGTGCTGTGAATAATAGTTTGCAAAAAGACGCCAGACTCATGTATATGCTATGGAGATAGATGGCAGACAGGCTTTAAGGAGGGTCTCAACGGCTTTCGTGGAGTAGCGCTTGCATGCTAGCCGTCGCCTCTTATCAGCCAAGCCGTACGTGAGTAGGGAGTCAGATAGTCCATCCAGATTGGACCCTGATAGAGAAGTCCTCTGCGCAAGCCAAGGGGTGGCTCTGACAGTAGGCGCACCAAGTCGGCATATCACGGCTGATGAGGCCAGTCAGGAGCTATCAGAATTGCTGGTCCAGTGTGTGCCTTGATGCTTCGTAGTGCCCGGCCAATCATCGCCCAGGGGAGAAAGTGATAGAGAAGTGTCACTGTGGGCCAAGGTTGGACCAAGGCATCCAGGCCCTGGTACCTTGCGTCCCTTCTGCGACTGAAGAAGGGTAATTTGGCGCCCAAGATCTCCATCAGGTTAACACCCAGAAGGCCCCATTGGTTTATTATCCGCTGAAAAGCCCAGGGCACGAGCTCCCATTCGCTGGGGTCGAGGACATGGCAACTGAGGAAGTCAGCCTATATGTTGTCGACACCTGCAATGTGTTGCGCCGAGAACATGAGGTGTTTTTCCGCCCAAGAAAAAAAGAGAGCCATCTCCTTCGCCACTCCTGGACATTTGGTTCCCACTTGCCTGTTGCGGTAGGACACCGTCGTCGCATTATCGCAGAGTACACGGACAGCCTGATTGTGAAGAATCTGCGAAAAAACTAGGACAGCCAGGTTCACAGCCTGTGCTTCAAGTCTTTTGATGGTCCACCTGGATTCCCAGAGGCATCCAGGACCCATGTGTGGTCCAGTCCAGGCAATGGGCTCCCCAGCTGGACAGGTTGGCATTGGTCATTACCACAAACCAGTGTGGGTTTTCCAGGAGAGTCCAATCACCATCGAAGGCTGCATCAAAGCATCTGTGAGAGCGGGAGACAACTGTGGAACTCCTGTGAGACTGGTGCCAGTGCAACACGAGTGAGAGTTGCAGATGCCTCATGTGTGCACGAGCTCAAGGAACTACTTTGAACGTGGCTGCCATGGCACCCAGAACCTGGAGATAGTCCCACACCTCAGGGCGGACCCGCATAAGGATGGCCTGAAGCATGCCGGAGAACTTCCAGAAGCGATCCTGAGTTAGGAAAACTCTGCCAAGTCTGGTGTCAAACCGTACCCTGAGAAATTCCGATGACTGGGAGAGGTGTAGGCAACTCTTTGCATGATTGATCACCCAACCTAGACTTTCTAGGAAGTTGACTACCTTGGAGGTTTGTGGTGAGTGCACTGGCATGCGACTTGGCCTGGATAAGTCAATTATCGAGGTAGGGGTGGGCACTAATCCCTTGCCGAAGTAGTACGGCCGCCACCATGACCATGGAGAAGGTAAAAGGTGCGGTGGCCAGTCCAAAACACAGGGCTCAAAACTGAAAATATTGGCCCAGCATTGCGAAACACAAAAAACATTGATGCTTCTCACAAATGGGAATGTAGAAGCAGGTCTCAGCGAGATCTAGGGAGGCCAGGAATTCG
Organism: Ichthyophis bannanicus; assembly: GCA_033557465.1. Taxonomy (NCBI): domain Eukaryota; kingdom Metazoa; phylum Chordata; class Amphibia; order Gymnophiona; family Ichthyophiidae; genus Ichthyophis; species Ichthyophis bannanicus. Next base: position 496,048,645 of record CM066037.1, on the reverse strand, counting down.
CCTTTGCGTATGGCCTGGATGACTGAACAGAACACTTCCATGTAAAATCGAGGAACACAGGGGACTGATTTACCCCCTGGAGGTCCAAAATGGGGCGCCATGAGCTGTCCTTTTTGGGGACAACAAAATAGATGGCATAGCGGCCAGATCCCCTTTCGATTGAAGGGACCGGGCAAATTTTATTTATTTACATTCTCTTATATACCGCGCTATTCTGCATCAGTGCGGTTTACATTGAACAAACTGAAATTACATTGAACAGGGCATTATAACTTGGAGATAACTATTTTACAGGGAACATGGGCTATGGAGGGTTAAGTGGCTTGCCCAAGACCACAAGGAGCACCTGTGGGACTAGAAACCCCAGTCCTTCCGGCCCAAGGTTGCTGTCCTCTAGTGGGATTTGAACCCCCGACCTTCCGACCTGAAGTACCTTGCCCCAACCACTAGGCCACTCCTCCACTCCTCCTCCACAAATGGCCTGAAGCTGCAGTAGGCATTGGAAGATATTGTACACGGCTATCTATTTCTGGTGGGAACCGCAAGGTGAAACCATAAAAGCATCTGCAATCGACGTTGCACACTTGAGGACATAACTGTGATGAATTATGTATAAGACCCAGTGATCGAAAGTGATGCGGCCCCACTCACAGGAGAAAGGAGCCAGGCACTCGTCCACCAGCAGCATCCCAGAATAGGGCTCAACAGTGTTAGCGTGAAGAATGGGCAGATCCAGTGAATTTGTTGGATGAGTAATTATCCTTATTTCTCCAGAACCTCCAAAAAGGGCTGCGATTTTGAGCCGGACCTGTTGGAAGTGGAGGAGACAGAGGTCTTTCATGGCTGATAGCGCCTCGTGGTTCAAAAATGAGACCGAAAGGAGAAGGAGAAGGAAGAAGAAGGACCTGAGTGCCGCAAGGAAGGCCTTGGCTTGTCCTCAGGCAGATGCTGGGGCTTAACCTTTCCAAAATTCTTTACAAGTTTTTCAAGATCCTCTTCAAAGATGAGCTTGCCCAGGCATCCCTTAGATGATATATCTGCAGACCAGTGCCAGAATCAAGGCCAACATTGTGCCAAGGTGGCAACTGCTATGGATTGGGCTGCCCACCGTAAAAGGTCGTAAAGCGCATCAGTCAAGAACGCTGCCACCAACTCCAAACAAGCTGAAGTGTAGTCGTCAGGCAAAAGCTGTATGCAACATAGCAGAGCCTGAGCTGCTAACAAAAGCCTGCAGGACAAGGGATGAAGAGGAAAAAGCAGTCTTTAGAAGACCCTCCACCTTGCGGTCATGCTAATCAAGTAGGGCAGCTCCACCTTCTACTGGGATGATGGTATGTTTTGCAACAGTGGTGATGAGCATGCCTACCGTAGGGTAGAGTAGCCACTTTTCCAGATCTGCAGGGGATCAGGCGCCTTGCCGATTGCAGGGAGGCATCTGGAGAGTCCTATTCAAGACAGACCATCTATTGGCATTCCAGGGGAAAGGGGAAGGCCCTTGAGGGAGGCTATATACTCCCAGGATAGGGTCCACCTTAGACTTGGAGGGTTCGCTTGATTGATCCAAAAAATCAGAGAGCAGCAGCGCCTCAATGATTTGAAAGATAAGTGCAAGTAGCTCATCCCAATGGAACAAGTGGACATTCTGGGAATCCTGATCCTCGATTAGGTCTTCTGTTGAAGAACACCCCCCATCCTCGTAGTCAGAAACACTACTAAGGCTGTCATCTGCCGAGAGGTGTTCGGCCTCAACCAGAGTGGGGGAGTTCCCATCCCCTGAGGCCCAAGACACAACTTTGGCGGAACACTCCCTATCTGCGGAACCATGAGCTTCTTTAGGGCACTTACAGGAGGATGGAGTCTTGTGATAGTCGGAAGATTCAGTAGCTTGTGCCAGGACCGGTTCAGTCCTCCAAAATTCCCAGGCCTTTTTATGTTAAATTTTCTTTTATTAGGGCAAATAACCTAAACATACAGCTTATTCTCTGTGTCATAACTTAATAGTACATTTGTAATCATTCAGCAACTACAATTACATATTGGGTTTTATCTTACCCTTTCCATTTTTCTTTTAACACCCTTCCATCCTCCCTCCCTCCCTCCCCCTATACCAACCCTGCACCCTTCTCCATTCTGGTCCCCTACTCTATCCCCCTATCCCTTCCCTTTTCCCTCCAATATTCCAATACTCACTCCCCTGTCGGGTGTTGACTCTTACACGCCACACGAAGGGTTTACCAGCAACAGCTCCACTATATCCTCAACTTCTCATAATGATAACCCAACATCCACAATACAGAGCACTAACTCCTTGTCTCCCTTTCCCCTACTCCCTCCCTTCCCATCCCCAATCTCTCCCCCTCTCCCTTTCCCCCAACCCCTCCCCCCTCACCCACTGCCAATGGTCCTTAGAATTCTAATTACACTCATGTACCAGGTATCTACCTCAGAGTATTTATAATTCGACTCCTCTCCCTTGCGGATAAACTTTGGACAAAGGGCCCCCATTCTACCAAGAATTTATTATTCATTTTATCATTCCCCCATATTCCAACCTTCTCTATCATCATTAAATCATATACTTCCCCTCTCCAATCCCTGAATCGGGGTCCTCCCTTCGATAGCCACTCTCTAAGGACAAGGTGGTGTGCTACTAATAACACGTGCTGCAGCCAAGGTTTATGTTTCCCCAATATCTTCCCTTCATTAACCTTCAACCCGAACACCGCTGTTTTAGGTTCCACTCTTACCTCCACTTCAAATAACCTACCTAGATATCCATATACTTCCATCCAAAATTGATATATCCGAGGACATCCCACCACATATGTCCCAGAGTAGCCGCTCCCTCCGCGCACCTGAGGCAATCTGCCAAAGTAGCAGCCCCTGCCCTATAGGCTCTATTGGGGGCATAATGACTCCTCATTATGTGGTACTGCATGTCTCTCCACTTGGAATATCCACTCACTTGTGGTATTTGCTCTAAAGCCTCTCTTATATTCTCTCTTGTAATCTGCACCTGTAAGTCCCTTGACCACTGTTCCGCCAATATTGTCTCTTCCAAGGGGGTCTCCAAGGCCACATACTCCTTCTGCAACGACAATATACGCGCCTGATGTGCCATTCCCGTGTACATTAACTCTTCCAATCGCGAGCATACCTCTCCCTTTAAATCTTCAGTCCTTATGCTACCCACATAACTTCGAACTTGCATATATCTGAACTGATCTGCCTCCTTTAATCCATATCACACCTTTAGCTCTCTAAACGGAAGCATCTTACCCTCTCCATCTACCACCTGCTCAAGGGCCAGTATTCCCTTCACCTCCCACCTTTTAAATGCCAACCCCTCCAGTCCCGGTTGAAACTCACCATTCCCATATAATGGGAGCATGGGCGTGACATATAGATTTCCGTCACTGATCAAAAATGATACGTCCAAAATACTTATACATGTAAGAAATAAACTTTATTATTACTTTTCTCTTATTTTGTATTTTTCTTCAATTCGGTGTATATTTTACAAAATTGTCGGGCACTTCCCAAATTTCTTCTCAATACCTTCCGACTTTCAATGTAATTTCACATAAAAACAATTCTTGGAAAAACAATGTGCCATCAGTTGATATTTCCTTTGTTTAAAAACATCAAAACATTTTCTCTCCTAGGTCTCGACGCTCAGCTTCAGCGCCTCTATGGCGTTTCAAACATTATTTTCATCAGGAGACCAATATCCTATAACAAATTATATAAACCCATTTAGAATATTACCCGATTTATAAACATACAAAACATTTTTATCTAAAAGCCACTATTATATAGTATTACTTACATTCCAGTATGCTACCCACGTTCCTCCACCTTCGATTAACTACAGAGAAACGCCGCGCATGCGGGATAGGGATTCCTACTCCATTTTTAAATCCCTATCCCGCATGCGCGGCGTTTCTCTGTAGTTAATCGAAGGTGGAGGAACGTGGGTAGCATACTGGAATGTAAGTAATACTATATAATAGTGGCTTTTAGATAAAAATGTTTTGTATGTTTATAAATCGGGTAATATTCTAAATGGGTTTATATAATTTGTTATAGGATATTGGTCTCCTGATGAAAATAATGTTTGAAACGCCATAGAGGCGCTGAAGCTGAGCGTCGAGACCTAGGAGAGAAAATGTTTTGATGTTTTTAAACAAAGGAAATATCAACTGATGGCACATTGTTTTTCCAAGAATTGTTTTTATGTGAAATTACATTGAAAGTCGGAAGGTATTGAGAAGAAATTTGGGAAGTGCCCGACAATTTTGTAAAATATACACCGAATTGAAGAAAAATACAAAATAAGAGAAAAGTAATAATAAAGTTTATTTCTTACATGTATAAGTATTTTGGACGTATCATTTTTGATCAGTGAGTCATTCACGTCCTACGAAACAGGACCGCAATTTATAGAAGGAGTATATATAGATTTCCGTGACATCCCCTACATACTATCCCCCACACTCAGCGCATTGCATGAACCACCTCATACTGACCAATAACCTTAGGTAACGTCTTTTTCACCGAATGTAGCACATACCGCAAGGCCAGAGGGTGTCCATTTCTCCCTCCACTGATAACGGCGTATAGTCTTCTGTCTCACTTAACCAATCTCTCAGGTTACGTAGCTGACAAGCTATATTGTATCTATAAATGTCTGGTAGTCCCATGCCCCCCCTCTCCCAAGTCTGTTGTAACAGTCCTAACCTTATTCTTGGCTTCTTGCCTCTCCATAGAAATTTGTTAAGTATCCCCTCCAACTGCCTTGTTTCTTTACGCAACATCAGAATGGGAAGCACCTGTAACGCATACAGCCACTTTGGGAAGATCACCATCTTATATGCCGCTATTCGTCCCCCCAACGATAGAAGAAGATCCCTCCAATTCTCCAGCCTATTCCGGGTCTCCTCTAACAGCCTCTGTATATTCATACTATGGATCTTTCCCGTCTCTGCCATCAGCATTATCCCTAAATATTTTATTGCATTCACATTCCATTTCAGTGGGAACTCCCCTTTCCAACTTGCCCGGAGTCCCTTATCCAAAGGCATTGCCGCCGACTTCTCTAAATTTAGCCTCAAGCCAGAAAACTTTCCAAATTCCGCAAATCTATCTAACAAAGATGATAAAATTTGTTGCGGCCTCCCCACATATACCAGCACATCATCAGCAAAAGCCGAAACTCTAAATTCTGATTTCCCTATCCTCGCTCCCACCAACCTGGGGTGCGTCCGTATACGTTCCAATAATGGCTCCAATGTCAGGACATACAAGAGCGGCGACAGCGGGCAACCCTGCCTAGTTCCCGTCTTTACTGGGAAAGCAGCCGTCAATGAATCATTCACAATGATTTGCCCTTGTGGATTCGAGTATAACACCCGCACAACGTTCCCAAAAAACCCTCCCAGACCCATGCGTTCCAAGACCCTAAACATATATGGCCATGACACCCGGTCAAAAGCTTTCTCCACATCAAAGCTCACTAACAATGCTGGCTCTCTCGCTACCTCTGTCATATATAGAGCAGAGAAAATCCTCCTCATATTTTTAATAACATGCCTGTTTCGCACAAAACCCACCTGATCACCATTCACCAAATCCGGCACCATTGGTGCCAATTGCTCCGCCATTACTTTAGCCAATATCTTAAGATCAACGTTTATTAGCAAAATAGGCCTATAGGACTTTGGTTTCCTGGGATCTCTGCCCTCCTTGGGAAGAACTGTAATAACTGCCCTATTTGGCTCATATGGAAAAGATTGCCTCCTCACCAACTCCATGTAATGATCCAACAAAGGCCCCGCCACCTGTTGTATTAAAGTTTTATAGAACTCCCCCCGATATCCATTGGGTCCCGGAGCCCACCCCTTACTCAATGTCTTAACCATCGCCATCACTTCTGCAGGAGTAATGGGGCCATTCAGCAGTTCTCTCTGCTCCACCGATAAACAAGACACCCAAACACATTCCAAAAATTTGTGTTCCCCCCTCTGATCTTCCTCCCCCTCTTCATACAAGGAGGTATAAACTTCCGGAATATCTCTTCTATATATTGCTGCGTATGCCTAACCTGTCCTCTCTCATTGCTCCCACATACTCCCTCCCCCCCCCCCCCCGCCCTTAATAATCCTGCTAATAATTTCCCTGTTTTATTCCAAAATTTATACAATTTGTGCCTATAATAAAGTTGGGAACGAAGCACCCTCTCATGCATCACTGAAGATACCTCCTTCTGTAAATATAACAACATCTCTTTATTCTGTGCGGTGGGAGTCAAGCAAAATTTCCATCTTGCTGCACACACCTCCCTTTCCAGCAGCAATAATTACCTATTATATTGTGTCCTTCTATGTCCCACATAGCTAATAATTTGTCCCCATAACAGTGCCTTAGCAGTTTCCCATAATAAAGTTGGGTTCTCCTTATGTTCGGCATTATATATAGCATAATCCTCCCATTGATATTTAAGGAATTCACCACACTGTTTATCAGAGCTCACCTCCAACGGATATCTCCACAGTGTCCTGCATTTATTAGACCCCTCTGGACATCTATCCATATTAAAGCATGGTCAGAAATCATTATAGGTCCCACCGTCGCCTCTGTTACTCTAGAAAACAGCATGGATGACCCCAGAAAATAATCTATCCGAGATCCAGTATCGTGAGCCCTAGACACATGCATGTAATCCCTTTCCAGTGAATTTAAAACCCTTCAATAATCCAACAGATCATACCCGTCACATAGCCCTCTTACCCACTGCGTTCTGCGATCCCTAGTATTACCACACTGTCTCGACCTATCCACACTCTCTTCCATCACACAATTAAAATCTCCTCCAATTATTAGCAGGGTGTGTCCTATGACACTCAAGCATTTATTAACCCTGACACAGAATCTTGCTTCATACGCAGTTGGCGCATAAATGTTCATCAACGCTACACTCTGACCCCTAATCTCCCCAATCACTAGAATAAACCTCCCCTCTGGGTCTTCAATAGTTCGTGTCATCGCAAATCCCACCTTCTTATGGATGAGTATTGCCACTCCCGCTTTCTTCCCACCAGAGGACGCTCCATACACCCCACCCACGCACCATCGCCTAAGTTTATTGTGTTCTCTGGCTGTGAGGTGCGTTTCCTGCAATAAGGCAATCTCCACCCTCCGATCCCGAAGAGCCTTTAACACCTTACATCTTTTTATTGGGTTCCCCATCCCACACACATTCCATGACGCAAAGCGCAATTTTGTGCCCATCATTATCTATCCATATTCATAACCTCTACTTATTCTATGTGCATATTTCCGCCAAAAGGAGAGCCCCCCCAGCTTAGGGCTCTCCTTACTCTTCTCCGTTCTCTCAACCTGGCAGAACTTCCAAGGACCATTAACAGTATCCCTACCCTCCCCCCAAATTCCCTTTATTCCTCTTCGTACATTCAAATCCGTCCCTCCCCCCCTTGTCTCCAATCCGTGTCCCCTTTCTTCTTCCCCTCCCACTTCCCTTGCATCCCTTTCCCTTCCCTCCCAACTTCCCTTATCTCCATTCCCTGCCCTCCTCCCTGTGGGCCCCCCTCCATTGACCACTAATGATGCATTCTGGACCCACCTCCACCAACTCTACTTCCCCGCTTGTTTATTTGCTATTTCTATATTGCCTCTTACCCTCTTTTCCATACTTCTCTCTCTCCACCTTATCTCTATTTACTGGATTTATCTTATAAGCTGCCCTTCTCCCCTCTCTCTATCCACCTACCATCTTTCACCCAACGTCCACACACTCAATGTTGCACTTTTCATCCTACGCATGGCTGATTCCACTACCATTGAATGGCGTGGCAACTGAGTCTTTTGAAAACCAGGACATGGTGGAACTCGATACATGGTCTTCCTAGAATGAGGAGATGTGGCCGGAGGAGTTTCCCACATCCTGAACATTAAATCATGAAGAATTTCATGAATGGGCAGGGTAGCTGCCTCTTTGGGCGCCTTAGGGTATTGGAGTATTTCCAATCCCTTTGCTCTAGGTTCTTTTTCAGGAGCTACCGTGATTGATAGGCCTCAGGCCACATCACGAATAAAATCCTGAAAAGTCATGTCCTCCGGAGGAGACATTCTGCGTTGAGGAGAAGAGGAGTCTTCCGAAGAAGTACTCTGGTACCGACCGAGTTATCCGAGTCATCGGAACCAGAAGATTCGAAGCATCTCTGATCCCGATGTTCATGCAAAGCATGGTATCGGTATTGATCGAAGTCGGCACCGAGTTGGTCCAGTACCAATCTGTCGATGCCCACAAAAGTCGGCATAGGTAGAATTCCCACCGGGGCCGGTACCATCAGTGCTAGTACCGGTATTGGTACCGGTGCCCGTTGAACTGTCGGTAGCGGTGTCAACGGTACCGCAGTTGTAAGGAGAGCTGCAAGACTGTGTTCGATAGTGAGGAATCTCTGGTCTATTGACGCTGCCGATGCCTTGGTGTCGGTACCGGTAGAAGCGGCCGGAACCCCTGAGCATGGCACCCAGTAGTTCTGCCGAGGTCGAGGCCTTGAGAACATCCTGGAGCCCCGTTAGTGCTTTGGAGGCCGAAGCCTCCCGCCGGGGCTGTTTTGCCGGTATAGTTTCCTCATGGGCAATGCCAATGGCTTCTCGATGCATGGAAGGAGATCTACCCTTTGAGGACCGGCTCTTATGTTTAGTTACCTGAGATCCATGGGAGGAAGACGAGGCTCTGGAAGACGTCGCTGCAATCGACATCGCATCTGAAGAAAAGAAGGTACCAAGCTTTGCAGCCCGGTTCTGTCTTCCTCTTTTAGTCATCCCCATACAAGAGGAACACTCCGATGGAGAATGGTCAGGGCCTAAACATTTGAGACACCAGTCATGGGTGTCAGTGACGGAAATGGTACCGCCACACTTAGTACATTTTTTTAAACCACTAGCTGGTTTTTCCATTTTTCAGGAAAATGGGGCCTAATTCCCAAAATGGCGCCTAGCACCAAAAAGAAAAAGTTTCTGAAGAGAAACATTTCAGAAGGTTTTTGTTTTTTTTTTAAAAGAAGAAAAGAGAACCAGCCTTACTGGTAGGCGTCAAGCGGAGGCAGGCGCAACCACAAGAAAAACAAGTTTAAAGAAGAAATTTTCTGCGGTGACAGGGTATGTGACCTGTCGGCTCCGTGGAAAACGAAGAACTGAAGAGGGATAGTTGGAAAGGCAGCGTGCATGTGCTGAGGGATGCTCCCAAAAGCGTTCCTATTGGACGCTGGGGAGCGTTCCCGCGCAGGCTCCGTCCGTACCGACAATACCCATATGTGAATACTACATTCCTGCTTGTTCCTGGAGATAAGATGCAACCATCATTTGCCGGAGACAGAGAAATACTTAAGGCGACCCCTAAAGGAATCACTATATGTACCGGGGGGGGAGGCAGGAGTGGACGTGGATGTGGAAGCCTCCCCTGGATCTGTTGCACAGGCTGCACAGAAACAATCAACTAAATACCTGAGTTTTCGGCCACAGGCCAGGCAACATGACAGCAATGAGGGCATAGTGACCAGAACCCCGCATGAACCGCGTGTTGTGGCGGAAGGCCCTAAAAATAGCCACCTTCTGCTACGCTCCGCCCACTGTAGTCCGCTAATGACCTGGCCACTGTAAAACCATCCTGTGTCAGTCCCACTGGAGCAGAGAGAAACAGGACCCCATGTTGGTCCCAGAGGAGCAGTGGCGCCAGAGTCCCTGTAAGTGCTGCGAGGTCCAGCTAAGTGGAGGGATGCTGGGTGTTGCAGGAAGTAGCATGCAGGGAAGAAAATGGCTGCCGCAACTAGTGCAGCCTTGTTGGCAGGTGGCAAAAGGGCAGGAAGGAGCTGAGAGAGAGGCGACAGCAGCATTCCCATACAGGAGGAAGAGTCCTGTTTGGAAGATGAGTCCCCGGTAAGGAGAAGCAACAGAGAGCTTAAAATTCAGCTGTGCCAAAGAGCACCGGGGGTGGGGGGGGGGGTTCCGATACACTAGCTGTGGGTCTTCCAAAGCCGCCTCTTCTTCCAAGTAGTGCTGCAGGCTTAGTCTGGCTGTGATTAGCATGAGTTAACTGATTTATCTTATTATTTTGTGTTTGAAGAAAAAAAAAAGGGCTTATGTAGTTCAGCCAGCCAGCCTTGTCCCCCTGTCAGTTCAGGCTACAATGATCATCCTGATCAGGAGCTAAGTCTTCCCCTCCTCCCCCCCCTCCCAATCATGGTGGGGAGCAAAACTGATCTTCCTGATCAGGTGCTCAACCCAAAAAGATGTGTGGGCAACTCTTGGTAGGCACCTCGAGTGTGCCCGAGAGACTTCCACAAAATGGAAGAGAGACCGGCAGCACACACTCAATGTGAATAGCCAGGAGCAATAAAAGATGCAACCATCATCTGCCAGAGACAGAGAAATACTTTAGGCGACCCCTAGAGGAATCACTATATGTACCAGGACAGGGTCTGTGAAGCTTCTCATACTTCTCTGTCTCCAACATCTGCTGGCAGGGAGATATAACCCACTTATCTGGACTGGTCTAGCAGGATGATTTGGAAATGAGCTTTCCTTCCTTTAGCCCTTTTTCTCAATATCTTAAAATATTTCACAAGCAATAAACATTATACTTTAGCTGAGAAGTCAATCATGAAATTAAGTATATGTATTACCGATTCAGTATTTGCCTTTCTGTTTCAAGCTCCTCCTTCTTCGCCTCTAAAAGCTCAATCTTCTCTTGCAGTCTCTTCTGCTTATGTTCATTTAACGTTTTTCTCTGCAAAAAGGAAATGTTGACAGCGTTGACCACATACAGTAATTTCAAAGATTACTCTGAAAGTGTAGCTTATATTTATCACAGTTCTACTTGAAATGTTACATTTTAGTACAAAAATAAACAAAGGGCCCGATCACATGGTGTTTTAAAACAAATATGTTCATCACTAAACCTATTCTGTGGACTGCACAGAGTTCTAAGCTTTCAAAAAGGAACAATATCAGAAAATTATTTTTCACAAAAAGGGTGATGCCTTTCCAGAGGAAGTGGTGAAAACAAACATGGTAAAGGAATTGAAAAGAATAAGGGATAAAGTGACATTTTACTTACCAGATAATGTCCTTTCCTCATCCTGCTAGACCAGTCCAGACAAGTGGGCTGTGTTCCCCTACCAACAGATTGGTGGAGACAAAGAAAAGCCTTTGCTTCAATGACATCACTCCCATGCCTCTCTTTGCCTCAGCCAACAGATGTCTCCCAAAGCATATGGGAAAACATGGCAAACCTCACACAACCTCAATCATGGATAAAAAAGAGAAATCAGAGAACTATGTACCGGAAAGCATAAACAGAAGACTGTCTGTAGAAGATGAGCCTGCAGAGCCAAGTATAAAAATCAGAGCGGATCCAAGGGGTACCACAGCAGAAGAACAGAGTAAATAGAGTTCCAGGGGCAGACCCTGGATTGGTCTAGCAGAACTCAAGGAAAGGACATTATCTGGTAAGTAAAATATCACCTTCTATATCATCCTGCTAGACCAGTCCAGACAAGTAGAACGTTCCAAAGCTACAATTCCATTGGGCAGGAGGAAGATACAGCAGCTCGCAAAACCCTTGAGCCAAAGTCTGTGTTCACCTACACATGGATATCCAAGTGGTAATGCTTGACAAAAAAGTGGAAAGTGATGCCTTCTCTCTAGTCCTATTGGCGAACCACACAAAAAGCACACGCAACATCCAAACGAGTTTTATATTACTGTATATAGCATTAAGTTAATCTGTACATAGTTCCCCCGGTTGTCCTCTGTTAAATTTCCCTGTTCATTGTAAACTCAATGTTACTTGTATGCATTGTAGTATGTTCTTGTTCAATGTACACCGCACTGATTGTAAATAGCGCGGTATAAAAGAAATGTTAAATAAATAAATAAATGCCCACATTGCCATCCAACAAATGTGTGCAGGGGTTACTGAGCTCCGCCCACAAGGACACTTGTGCTCTGGTAGAATGGGTGTGGAAACCCTCCGGAACCAGCCAGTTCTGCAACAGATATGCCGAAGCAATGGCCTCCTTAATCCAGCGCTCCAAAGTCAACTTTGCTGCCGCATCTCCATTGTGTGGGCCAGTAAAAAGCACAAAAAGATGGAGATTATGAATTCTTTTCATAAGTCTAAGTACCAGAGGAGCACCCTCTGGACATCCACAAGGCGAAGATAGTTATCCTACCCCCGACACTGCTCCTTAGAGGAGGAAGGCAGGCAAAACTACTGTACCTAGTTCACATGAAAGGAAGACATAGGCCGAATGGAAATGGCATCCTTTGAAAAAGACAGATAAGGATCTTGGCAAGACAGAGCCTGCAACTCGGAAATCTGCCATGAAGAACAAATCACAACCACAAAGACTTCTTGAGCATCAAATCCTTCAAAGTAGCGTGCTTCAGCGGCGTTGATATCAGGGTCCTGAGCACCAGACACAGATCCCAGGAAGGGACCACAAACCAGAGGGAAGGACGCAGATGCCAAACCCCCTGGAGAAAAGTCTCTAGTCATGCACCCAGATGTTGCGTGTTATCAGCCACTGGACCTCTGAAACCGGCCAAAGTTGCCACCTGAACTTTCAGAGATCTAAGGGAAAGGCCTTCCTGTAGAAAAGTCAACAGAGATGGCATCTTGGCCACCTCAAGAGCTAAATGCCGAGCGCCACACCATTACTCAAAGAGGCCCCAGGACCCATATGTAGGCTAGCCTAGTAGACCTCTGGGATCCGAGCAAAGTGGAGATTACCGCCAAAGAATAGCCCTTACGCACTAGCTGTCTCCTTTCAAGAGCCAAGCCGTAAGCGAGAAGGGAACTTGGTCCTCCAGAATGATCAGTCCCTGCTGCAATAATACCTGAGCCAGAGGCAACCAAAAAGGAGCCGCATGAGGTCTCCAAACCATGCTCTCTTCAGCCAATCCAGTACCAGCAGAACAATCCTGTCCGGGTGGCATTCTATACACCGAATCACATGCTGCACCAGAGGCCATGGAGGAAACATGTACAGCAAGTGCTGACTTGGCCAAGGCTGGGCCAGGGCATCGAGGCCCTCAGACCCCATCTTTGTGCGGCGACTGAAGAAGTGGCAAACTTTCGCACTGGAGCAGGTTGCCATCAGATCCATTTTGGGGCAACCCCAGCAGTGCAGAATCAACTGAAATGCCTCCTGACTCAACTCTCACTCTTCGGGATCCAGACATGCCGGCTGAGAAAGTCCACTTCCACAATGTCCACCCCAGCAATGTGCTGAGCCAAGGCTAGAAGGTTCTTCTCTGCCTAGGCAAACAGGAGAGCCATCTCCATTGCTACCCTGGCACTCCTCATACCGCCTGGCCGATTGACATAGCCACTGTCATGGCATTGTCTGAAAACACTCAACCACCCGGCCCTTGACCAGGGGCCAGAAACACATTACAACCAACCTGATGGTCCTCGCTTTGAGGCGGTTGATGGACCACTTCGCTTCCCTGCGGTTTCAATGGCCCTGGCCCATATGATCTTGGCAATGAGCTCCCCAGCTCGAAAGACTGGCATCAGTCAGGAGGATCCAGAAGCAATCGTCCAGTCATGCCCTTCCTCAGATGGCAGAGCTGCTGCCACCACCGTAGGTTGGTCCTGCACTCAAACTCCAGATTTGTAAGACAAGACCTTATCTGTTATGTTTTTATGAAAGTGTGAATAAACAGGTAGACAAAGGTGAGTCAGTTGATATAATGTATCTGGATTTTCAGAAAGCCTTTGACAAGATCCCTCATGAGAGACTCTTGGCAGAATTAAAAAGTCATGGGATTGGAGACAGTGCACTTTTGTGGATCAGGAACTGGTTAAAAGTTAGAAAGCAGAGGGTAGGGCTAAATGGCCAATTTTCTCAATGGAGAAAAGTGAATAGTGGAGTATTCCAGGGATCTATACTGGGTCTGCTGCTTTTTAACATATTCGTAAATGACCGGGATATGTGAATAACGAGTGAGGTAATCAAATTTGCAGATGACACAAAATTACTCAAAGTTGTTAAAACCTATGAGGATTGTGAAAAATTGCAAGAGGACCTTGATAAATTGGGAGACTAGCATCCAAATGGCAGATGAAATTTAATGTGGACAAGTGCAAAGTTATGCACATAGGAAAGAACAACCCAAACTATGGCTATATGATGCAAGGTTCCACATTAGGAACCACCACCCAGGAAAAAGACTTAGGCGTCATTGTGGATAACATGTTAAAACCCTCCGCCAGGTGTGCAGCAGCGACCAAGAAAGCAAACAGACTGCTAGGAATCATAAGGAAAGGAATGGAGAATAAAACAAAGAATATTATAATGCCTCTGTATCGTTCCATGGTGTGACTGAACCTAGAATATTGTTTGCAATTCTGGTCACCGTATTAGAAAAGGTACAGAGAAGAGTCACCAAAATGGAAGAGCGGATTGAAGGATATCCCTATGAAGAGAGGCTAAAAAGAATAGGGCTCTTCAACCTGGAAAAGAGACAGCTGAGGGGAGATATGATAGAGGTCTAATAAAGTAATGAATGGAGTGGAACGAGTAAATGTAGATTGATTGTTTATGCCATCAAAATATAGAAAGACTAGGAGACATGCAATGAAGCTACAGGGTAACCTATTTAAGACTAATAAGAGAAAATATTTTTTCACTCAACGTATAATCAAATTCTGGAATTTGTTACTGGAGGATGTAAAAAAAAAGCTGTTAGTGTAACTGGGTTTAAAAAAGGTTTGGACAATTTCCTGGAGGAAAGGTCCATAAACCATTATTAAAGGGGACCCCTGGAAATCCACTGCTTGCTCTGGGACAAGAACTGTGGAACCTGTGTGCCTTTTTGGGAACCTGCCAGGTACTTGTGACCCAGATTGGCCACTGTTGGAAACAGGATACTGGGCTTGATGGTCTGACCCAGTATGGCATATCTTATGTTTAGCTGGGGGATGTAGAAAAACAGTGGGCAAAACTGAAAGGGGATATTTTAAGGGCAACCAACCTTTTTGTTAAAATGGTAAATAAAGGTAAAAGGAAAAGGAGACCGCTATGGTTTTCGAAAGAAGTAGCTGAAAAAGTGAAGAAAAATAGGGAGGATTTCATGAAATACAAGAGATCACAGAGAGAGGAACACAAGGCATCTGTATTTGGAAAAACTTAGAGAAGCTAGCAAAGTAGTCAAGAAGGCAAAGATTCAAAAGGAGGAGGAAATAGCCAATGCAATAAAATGGGGGGATAAGACATTTTTCAGACATATTAGTGAGAAGAGGAAGGGCAAAAGTGGTATTGTCAGACTCAAGGGTGCAGGGGAGGAATATGTAGAAGCTGATAAGAATAAAGCGGAATTGCTTAACAAATATTTCTGTTCTGTGTTCACAGATGAAGAACCAGGAGCAGGACCTCAAAAAACACCCACAAACAGGAACAGAAGCGAGGGACATCTTGAACAATTTTCAAAAGACTCTGTTCATGAGAAACTAGCTCAACTTAGAAACATAGAAACATGATGACAGAAAAAGACCACAAGGCCCATCTAGTCTGTCCTTCCATAACAACAACTACAACAGTCCACTTTTTACCTTTAGAGATCCTCTGTGTTGGTCCCATGCTTTTTTGAATTCAGTTACTGTCCTCATCTCTACCACCTCCACTGGGAGACTATTCCACGGATCCACTACTCTTTCCGTAAAGAAATATTTCCGCATATCACTCCTGAATCTATCTCCCTTCACCCTCATCCCATGTCCCCTCGTCGCAGAACTTGCTTTCAATTGAAAGAGGCTCTCTCCCTGAACATTTATGCCACGGAGGTATTTAAACATCTCAATCATATCACCTCTATCCCGCCTTTCCTCTAAGGTGTACATATTAAGATCCTTAAGTCTGTCCTCATATGCTTTATAATGAAGACCACTAATCATCTTAGTAGCACCCCTCTGTACCGACTCCATCCTGTTCACATCCTTTTGAAGGTGCGGTCTCCAGAATTGCACACCATACTCCAAATGAGGTCGCACCAAAGACTTATACAGAGGCATTATCACCTCCTTTTTTCTGCTAGCCATTCCTCTCCGTATGCACCCAAGCATCCTTCTAGCTTTTGCCGTCGCCTTTTCTACCTGTTTAGCTACTTTAAGATCATCGGACACAACTACGCCTAGGTCCCGCTCTTCTTTAGTGGACAAAAGTACTTCACCTCCTATGCTGTATTGCTCCCTTGGATTGCTGCAGCCCAAATGCATGACCTTACATTTTTTAACATTAAATCCCAGCTGCCAAATTCTAGACCATTCTTCAAGCTTAGCTAGATCCCTCCTCATGTTATCTACACCTTCCTGGGTGTCTACTTTATTGCAGATTTTGGTATCATCTGCAAAGAGGCAAACCTTACCCGACAGCCCTTCCGCTATATCACTAACAAAGATGTTAAAAAGAATCGGACCAAGGACTTAAAATAGACAAAGCGATGGGACCGGATGGGATACACCCGAGAATACTGAGGGAACTTGGGGACGTTCTAGCAGCTCCACTGACTGACCTTTTTAATGCCTCGTTGGAGTCGGGAGTGGTGCCAAAGGACTGGAGAGAGGCTCATGTGGTGCCTTTACACAAAAGCGGAAGTAAGGATGTTGTTGAAAACTACAGGCCAGTTAGTTTAACTTTGGTGGTGAGTAAATGATTGGAAACGCTGCTGAAAGAGAAAATAGTGAGGTTTCTGGAGTCCAGCGGATTACAGGATCCGAGGCAGCATGGATTCACCAGAGGCAGGTCTTGTCAGACAAATCTGATTGATTTCTTTGACTGGGTGACCAGGGAGTTGGACCGAGGGAGAGCCCTAGATGTGGTGTATTTAGATTTCAGTAAAGCCTTTGACACTGTTCATCACAGGCGACTTATAAACAAACTGAGCACCCTAGGGATGGACCCTAAAGTTACTGCTTGGGTTAGAAACTGGTTGGGTGGGAGGCGACAAAAAGTACAGGTAAATGGAGCTCACTCTGAGAAGGATGTTACCAGTGGTGTGCCCCAGGGATCTGTCCTTGGTCCGATTCTTGTCGGGTAAGGTATGCCTCTTTGCAGATACCAAAATCTGCAATAGAGTAGACACCCAGGAAGGTGTAGATAACATGAGGAGGGATCTAGCTAAGCTTGAAGAATGGTCTAGAATTTGGCAGCTGGGATTTAATGTTAAAAAATGTAAGGTCATGCATTTGGGCTGCAGCAATCCAAGGGAGCAATATAGTATAGGGGGTGAAGTACTTTTGTCCACTAAAGAAGAGCGGGACCTAGGCGTGGTTGTGTCTGATGATGTTAAAGTAGCTAAACAGGTAGAAAAGGTGATGGCAAAAGCTAGAAGGATGCTTGGGTGCATACGGAGAGGAATGGCTAGCAGAAAAAAAGGAGGTGATAGTGCCTCTGTATAAGTCTTTGGTGCGACCTCATTTGGAGTATAGTGTGTAATTCTGGAGACTGCACCTTCAAAAGGATGTGAACAGGATGGAGTCGGTGCAGAGGGTGGCTACTAAAATGATTAGTGATCTTCATTATAAAGCATATGAGGACAGACTGAAGGATCTTAATATGTACACCTTAGAGGAAAGGTGGGATAGAGGTGATATGATTGAGATGTTTAAATACCTCTGTGGCATAAATGTTCAGGGAGAGAGCCTCTTTCAATTGAAAGCAAGTTCTGCTATGAGGGGACATGCGATGAGGGTGAAGGGAGATAGATTCAGGAGTGATATGCGGAAATATTTCTTTACGGAAAGAGTAGTGGATCCGTGGAATAGTCTCCCAGTGGAGGTGGTAGAGATGAGGACAGTAACTGAATTCAAAAAAGCATGGGACCAACACAGAGGATCTCTAAAGGTAAAAAGGGGAATGTTGTAGTTGTTGATATGGAAGGACAGACTAGATAGGCCATGTGGTCTTTTTCTGTCATCATATTTCTATGTTTAGCAAGTCTGCCCGTGGAATCACCTCTCCCCAGCTGCTTGGAGACTCAGATACTGGTTATGATGGGAGGAGCCACTGGTATGTATACCCTGATGTCATCAAACATGACATACTCAATCTCCAAGCTGCTGGTGAGGTGACACAATCCACAGGATCAGGACTGGACTGGAGAAACGATAAGGAAAGGAGCGTTTTGAATTTCAGGAAGTGCTGGAACCTCGGCAGATTTTTGTGGGGGTGTCCCCCCCTATTTTTCTTATTTTTGTCATTGACTTACAGGGCAGGCCATGCCCTGTATATGCCGTGTAGCATTAAACAAATGATTAGTAGTAGTAATTGACCTTCTTTGAACTGCCTTTACCTTGCCTTTAGTAGATATAGTCTCCAAGACTGAACAGGATGGCAAAAAGGCAAAACAATGTGTCACAGGCAGAGAAATCATCTTTTTTTTTTTAAATGGACCTAATTAAAAATTTCAATGGATTTTTATAATAAAGAGATTAGGATTTTAAAGCAAGGGGATTGCAAAGCTTTGATTGTGCATGAAAACTCGAAACCACACGGTGGTAAGATGGGAAGTATCAATTCTAACACAGCATTAAAAGAAAACAAATATTATACATGCCTTTTTCTGAGCAACCGATGCACGCTGCAGTTTCTCTTTTGTCTGCTTATACTTTTCTTCTATTTCTGTGAGGTGCTGCTGATACTTGTGTTTTTCCTCCAGCCATTCTATATGTTTATCTTCTAACGCTCTGTACAAGAAATCAAACAAGAGAACAAGATTAAACTCATTACCAATATGTATAATGCACTTGCAGACCAGAAATGGTATCTAATCCGTTGCTTTTTGGTAGAACGCATGTGCTCACCTTGCCGGTGAGGGATAGACAGAGTCGGCCCCAAAGTTGCTTCAAGGTTTTGATACCCTAGGCAAACCTTAAGCCTTATGCCCTCCCCCAGCTGTGAGAACCTACTGTTTAGCTTTAAATGCCCTGCACTTTGCCACTCCCCAGAAGCAGCTATCCTAAGCGACAGCCTAGTTGGCCTAATAGTTGGGCCGGCTCTGGGGACAGACTTGTGCCCAAAGTAGCAGCTGCAGTCACTGCTGAAGAACTGTGGGAGAAAATGGGTCAGGGAGCAGAGGAGAGAAAGCAGAGAAAGGACAGAGAGCAAGCAAGCCTTGGTGTGCGAAAGAGAGAAAAAAAGAGCACACCATTGGGGGGGGACAGCAGAGACAGTGAAAAAGAGAGAAAGCAGAGAGTAAGCCTTGAAGGGGGTAAGAGACGAGAGAAATATGTCTTGGCAGGGTGGGTGGGAGGGAGGGAATAGAAAGATATTTGAACATAAGATATGCCATACTGGGTCAGACCAAGGTCCATCAAGCCCAGTATCCTGTTTCCAACAGTGGCCAATCTAGGTCATACGCACCTAGCAGTTCCCCCAAAAGACACAGGTTCCGCAATGCTTGTACTGGGTCAAGCATTGATATCCTGGGTCCCTTTTTAATAAATGGTTTATGGACCTTTCCTCCAGGAACTTGTCTAAACCTTTTTTAAACCCAGCTACACTAACAGCCTTTACTACATCCTCCGGTAACAGATTCCAGAGTTATTTATTTATTTATTTATTAACAATTCTTATATACCGCACTATTATCCATCAGCGCGGTTTACATTGAACAGAAACAGCCGACAATTTACAAATGTCTGGTCATTACATTTAACAGGGAGTAGAAATTGGAGAAACGGGAAAACTATATACATTGGTGGTTCACCTGATAATGGACATTACACATTGAGTGAAAAAATATTTTCTTTTATTAGTCTTAAATAGTTTACCCTGTAGCTTCATTGCATGTCCCCTAGTCTTTCTATATTCTGATACGTAAACAATCGATCTATGTTTACCCGTTCCTCTCCATTCATTAATTTATAGACTTCTATCATATCTCCCCTCAGCCGTCTCTTTTCCAGGTTAAAGAGCCCTAACCTTTTTAGCCTTTCTTCATAGGAGTATCCTTCCATCCCCTTTACCATTTTGGTGGCTCTTCTCTGTACCTTTTCTAATAACGCTATATCCTTTTTAAGATACGGCGACCAGAATTGCACACAATATTCAAGGTGCGATCTCACCATGGAACGATATAGAGGCATTATAATATCTTTCATTTTATTTTCCATTCCTTTCCTTATGATACCTAGCATTCTATTTGCTCTCTTGGCTGCCGCTGCACACTGGGCCGAGGGTTTTAACATGCTATCCACAATGACGCCTAAATCTTTTTCCTGGGTGGTGGTTCCTAATGTGGAACCTTGCATCGTGTAACCATAGTTTGGGTTGTTCTTCCCTAGGTGCATAACTTTGCACTTGTCGACATTCAATTTCATCTGCCATTTTGATGCCCAGTCTTCCAATTTATCAAGATCCTCTTGCAATTTTCCACAATCCTCTTGGGTTTTAACAACTTTAAATAGTTTTGTGTCATCTGCAAATTTGATAACCTCACTCGTTATTCCACTTTCCAGGTCATTTATGAATATGTCAAAAAGCAGCGGACCCAGCACAGATCCCTGGGGTACACCACTATTCACCTTTCTCCATTGGGAAAATTGGCCATTTAGCCCAACCCTCTGCTTTCTAACTTTTAACCAGTTCTTGATCCACAGTAGTACACTGCCTCCAATCCCATGACTCTTTAGTTTTGCCAAAAGTCTCTGATGAAGGACCTTGTCAAAGGCTTTCTGAAAGTCCAGATACACTATATCAACAGACTCACCTTTGTCCACCTGTTTATTCACACTTTCAAAAAAACATAACAGATTAGTAAGACAAGATCTTCCTTGTCTAAAGCCATGCTGGCTGTCTCCCATTAGGCCATGGCTATCTACATGCTGAGTAATTGTATTCTTTATGATGGTTTCTACCATTTTTCCCGGTACTGACGTGAGGCTCACCGGTCTGTAGTTTCCAGGATCACCCCTGGAACCCTTTTTAAAAATTGGTGTTACATTGGCGATCCTCCAATCTTCAGGTATTAGAGATGATTTTAATGATAGTTCACAGATGACTAATAGCAGGTCTGCAATCTCATATTTCAGTTCTTTCCACACCCTTGGATGTATACCATCCAGCCCAGGTGATTTGCTACTCTTCAGTTTATCTAATAGTTGCAATACATCTTCCCGATGTTATCGATATTTCCTTCAATTCTTCCACACCTTTAAATACCACTTCAGTCATGGGTAACATCCCTACATCTTCCTCAGTAAAGACCGAAGCAAAGAATTCATTCAGTCTCTCCGCTATCGCCTTGTCGCCTCTTAGTACCCCTTTAACTCCTCTATCATCTAATGGACCAACTGACTCTCACAGGTTTTTTGCTACGAATGTACTTGAAAAAAATCTTTATTTCGCATTTTTGCACTTTATCAATGGCCTTGCATTTGACTTGCCAGTGCTTGTGCCGTTTCCAGGTTTCGTTGTTGGGCTCTTTTTTCCATTTCCTGAAAGATGCTTTTTTGGCAACAGCCTCTCTGACCTCTCCTTTTGGTGTTCTTTTTGTGCAAAAGTAATTCTCTGCTCCTGGTTGGAGGAGACGGGGCCCCGCATACATCAGTAGAGGGGTATGATATGTGAGGTGGCAAAATGTGAGCTGCTTATACACTAGGTCAAAACCCCACCAGAGTGGAGGGGATACTTCCAGCTGTGGCAACATTTCCTGGACATTGTGGAATAGCCTGAGGTCCTGGACGAAGACACAGAGGTGGGATGGGGTTTAAATGTGTGAGAAAGGGGGCGTATGGCTGAGTGAGTGATGATGGACAAGGAATGCAAGGGTGAGTTTGGGTTAGGGAATAGGTATGGAAAGGGGAGGAATGAATGAAAAAAAAAAGGAAAAATTTAGAAAGTGCCTTTTTGAGAAGAGAGTGTGCTGGGTCCAGTTAGGGGATACTACAGATGTTTTTGTAGGTATCTGCTAAAATACTTTGAAAACTGCAGGTTTAAATAACATTGAATCCTTTACAAATGCTATCACATATGGAGAAACTATAAATAAAGGTGTACAATTGCATTTACAAATTTTATTTGCAATAAAGTCCACAATTTCATGTGGACGTTGACAAAAAATGTCCATGAATCTTATTTCTATATTTAAAATGAGTTGGTATTTCAGTACCAGCTCATTTCAACAGCTTAGAGGGGAGAAATTCTCTGTATATTTGGTAAGAACTTTTCGGTTTATAAAACTAGATAACATCACAAACAGTGCAGAACCGGGCCAAAGTCTTGGTTTTTGGACTTTCCATACTGAAAAATAAACTTATTCTGAAGCATAAATAATAAAACTGGGAATAACTAAAGCAAATCACTGTACATCTAGAAGATATAATAAAGAAAATTAATAAGCTAAAAATCAACAAATCACCAGGACGAGATGGTATTCACTATAGAGTTCTGAAAGAGCTCAGACATGAATTTGTTAAACTGTTACTAGTAACCTGTAACCTAGCATTTAAAAAAGCCACAGTAGTAGAGGACTGGAAGGTGGCCAGTGTGGCACTAATCCTTAAAAAGGGCTCCAAGGGTGATGTGGAAAACTATAGTTCGGTGAGTCTGACACTGGTGATGGGCAAAATGGTAAAAGCTATTCTAAAAACCAAAAGGAGTCCATGAAAGTTAGTGGCTTTTTTAAATGCTGGCAGCAGCAGGTAAAAAAAAAAAAATCCAGATATTAGTGGCTGCCGCTGAATATCCGGATAGAATAGTAAGCTGTTGGCAATATCTGGAAAGTGACATTATTCAGCTGCTATCTGGATAGCTTTTTTGCTGTCCTAAGTTATCCAGATAGTTATTTGGAGAGTGGTGCTGAAAATTATCACTATCTAAATAACTTAATTCTCTACCACGGCTCTGCCCCTGAACTTCACGGCACTATCTGGATAATGTTGAGGCGGTCTATGGTGATAATCTGTGGCACTATTGTGAGTTTGGCAAAGGCGTATCTTTTATTTTTTTGAAGTTGTGAACATGTGGATAAAGGCGAACAAGCCGATATAAGGGTAATTTTATAAAGGCATGTTCAGGTGTAAATCACAATACACGCACCTAAAATGCTGCTTATAAAATTATTCCACATTTAAAAGTATGTGCAAAAATCAGAACAAACATACTTTTATGTGACCCAGGCATATTCATGGGTGGGTTGTGGATGGAGTCGCGATTTACGAATATACTATATTTAAAAAAAAAAAAAAAAACTGTTCATTTGCCCTTTCTCCTGAGCAGGCATAAATGCCCGCGACCTCATTCTAGGCATGATTTTTTTCAGGATTTGTGCTGGTATTTTAGAAAGACATACAAACGCCTATAAGTCTTTAAAAAATATGGTGAAATTATGCCTTACTTGCTTACTTTCTTTCCTCGTGGTCCTCCAGTCCAGTCCAGTCCAGATGCAGCACCTGAGTTTTTTAACAAGATACGACCGGAAATAGATTGCCAGGCCTTTTTTCCACACAGTGAATTTACAGCCCCTGGTATTCCAAAGTGGTCACCCATCCAAGTACTGGCCAGGCCCAACCCTACGTAGCTTCAGAGATCAGCAAAGGGCAGGTTCATTCAGGACAGCTGATGATCCTAGTGGGGTTTTTTTAATGTGTCCTTATAAAATAAGCACCTTCCTGCCCTATTAACATAGGTTACCTGTTCTAAAATTACCCCCAAAATGTGCAAAGAACCATAAAAGATATACTTCTCTGCTTCCTGCTGAGCCTTCTCTGCTTGGCTTCTTGCAAGACGACTTTCCTGTTTCAATCTCTCCACTATCTCCCTCAATCTTTGGTTGGTATTGATCAGATCATTTTCTGACTGAGTAAGTGAAGTGACCTGGATCTGCAAGTCATGCATTTGCTATAAATGAAAGAAACAAACATTCATATTACAAAATACACATCAGCAGCCTAAGAGGCAATACTATGCATAAGGAAAATGTGTTGCTTCAAGTGAGATTACACACCACCAAGGGCTTTACTTCTCCATGCAGTAATATGAAGAGCAAAAGGCTTCAGTGTGGCCGGTCCTGTACAATGGAATGCCCTGCCAATGTGTTTAAGAGAGGAAGCAGGTTACTGAATTTCAGAAAGGGGTTGAAAACCTTGCTGTTTCCCATGAGTGGTTAATATTGGTTCTGTTACCAACAGGGCAGTTATACGAAATACAAACCTGTTAGATGTTGTGGTAAGATTGGTTGTCTTTTTTGGTTAGTTGATAGGTATGATTACATATTTTAGCTCTGTTCTTCACTCTGTTCGATGTCTATTTTTATTGTAAACCAGTTTTTAATAATCCTGTGTTATAAGGATGGTGTATAGAAACTCTTAAATAAGTAAATAAACCCTAGGGTCCACACCAAGATTAATTCCAAAAGCAGCAATGGGATCTTTTAAGCTTCTAAGATCCTTAAGAACAAGAGTAGTTTAAGAAGCTGGTTCAAGGTGTAAGTTTGTATTCTTTGCTAATGTTCACCCAGGCGAATGATATATATAAAACAGTGATGCAATGAGACCAGAAACTAAATGGGAAAGCATTAATGACATAGCTCCTGGAATGCTTTGCAAGCACTGTGGGGCAAGGGGAGGGAGATACTAATCTGTGGTAAAACACTGCAGTTTACCACAGGTTAGTGGCTCCTGTGGTAAATGAATAACGCAGCTTGCGATTAACCTCACAAGCTGTGTTATTCTACTACCCTGAACCACTGGACCACTAACATGAGGCCAGATGCTCCCAGGGAGCCTTTCATAAAGGAGCTGGTGCATTAAAAAAGAAACATGGTCTGGGGTCTCCCTGCCCCATCAAAGACTCTCTCCCCAAAGGACCCCACCCTCTGACCCCCAATCACAATCCACCCCCATAGACCCCCTCCCCCCGTTCTCAGTTGATTTCCCCAGACCTACTTGAACTTTGCCTTGGTGGTCTAGGGGATTCAGACAGAAGCAATCCCCACTTGCTCCTCCCCAGGTCGATGCTCAGTTCAAAATGGTACCTATGACTCCTAGAGATAGTCCCACGATCAAAGAATGGGGCCTGATTATTAATAAACGCCATTCAACAAGCTGAAAGAAAACTATTCAAACTGTCTCCTCATCAGAGATAAAATATTCAAGATGAAATCTCTGGAGAAATCTACTATCAACTGACATCGGAGATCAACTCAAAAAGAATACATCTACCTGGTTATAGAAAGCATCTCGATTAACATAAAGAACCAGAATTAGTCAATAGCTGTGCTTATACTGCATCAGCAGGTCAACCTGGGGATTTCAAAATGAAATCCCTGCACATCCTTTATTCCTTCTGCCCTTTTCAGTGTGGCTATTTTGTAGCACATATACTTTTAGCCATACACATTGAGGGGTGAAGGGCAGTTTTAAAAACCATTCCCACAAAGGAACCATCCCTCTAAAAGTTCTCTTCTATTCTGTATTCATGACGGAAACGCTTTGTGCATAATGACCATAAAGACACATAGGCAGGTAACTGACAGGAGAACAATGTCCAACGAGGCAAAACCCTTATACAGACAGCAGTTGGATAGAGAATGAAGCATTGGTTCCTCTTATTGCTAACTCAAGAGGACACAATATCAATTACTTTACCTGCTTGTGATCTGCAGTTTCAGTTTTCTCTTTTTCTAGTTGTTCTATGTAAATACTTTGCTGTTGAAGTTTAGACCTAAAATTTAACAAGACAAACAAATCTGTTCAAAAGCTGTATTTTTCACGATATTCTTTATTCAAAAGTATTTAATTGCCTAAGAAAAAGCTCAAGGTGATGGACACAAAAACAACTTTCAAAAGATTACAAAAATTATCAATATATAAAACAAAACAAAAATTAACAAAATATATCCCAAGCAGAATTAAAAAATACTATTATAATAGAAAAACAGAACTAATGGTAATTAGAATAAAATGCTATAATAATTTAAATGATTTAGCAGCAAAATGAACCCTCTAACTGCAAACTAGAAAATTATTGTGCCAAACCCAGCGTGTACAACTTATATTATAGATTATTACAGAGTACCTGAAAGGAAACTGCACTTCAATGAATATGAAAGCATCAGAATAATTTATTTTGATAATTTTTACTGAAATGAAGTTACTTTGCAATGGTAAACATTCCACACAAATATCAATTCCATACATTTGTTTAACAAAGGAATAGAATAGGTTCAATAGGAATGAAAAGTTTAACCTAGCATTTTGAACTTCTTTCTTGGCCAATTCTTCTGCCAGCTGTAGGATGTGCAATTTTTCTTCCCACTGATTAATCTCAGATTCCCGCATTTTATCAAGTTCTGCTTTCGTGCTTTCCAAATCAGCAATTTTGTTCTCATGTTCTAACCTAAAACAATGGAGAGCAAATGATATCAACAGAGGCTGTGAGTTTCAAAGGAAGACTGGACCTGATGCATTTTATTTTTCTCATAGAAAAAGAATGGGAGAAAAACCTTTGTACAATCAAGCCCTTTGTGAGAAAAAAAACTATGGTGGGGGTGAGGGAGTTCAGTAGCCGTCGCTAGCACTGAACCTTGAACATGGATATTCAATATGAGGGCCATATCCAGTCACAGGTATTGAATATCTGGGCTGGCCAGATAGCGTGTTAGCTAAGCAGCTAGCAGTGATATTTAGCTGCATTCTGGTTCAATAAAAAGGCTAAAGTTAAGTGAGCCTTTCAGATACCTAACTTTAGCCACTGTAGGATAACCAGCTAGGAGCTGAATATCATTGCTAGCCAGTTATCCCCAGGTGCCACTTCCACTCCGCCGCTAGCCTAGGGGCTGAATATCCCACTGAGTGGGGGCACATTTCAAATGGGACGTCCAAGTGCAATCTGGGACATCAAAAAGGCAGGCACATGCAAGTTCAGGCACCATTCCAGAAACGTGGGCGTGCCCGATATGCACGTGTATCAAATGTCTATATAGACGTTTCCAGGACAGCATTTCAGAACCAAGACGTCTAATGGTACTACTACTACTACTATTTAGCACTTATATAGCGCCACGCACGCACGCAGCGCTGTACAGGCATGCATACATACAAGAGACAGTCCCTGCTCATCAGAGTCATGCTCGTCTGAGCTTACAATCTAGTTGAGACAATACAGAGCATGGCATAATGGTTAGAGTAGTGGCTAAAGAGCTGGGTATGGAATTTTGTAATCTAAAGCTAGTCACTTAATTCTACATCTTCTCTACACTCTCTGGATGTTTTAAGGTGAAAAAGTGTAGTTGCTCACCTGTAACAAATGTTCTCCAGGGACAGCAGGAATGAGTCTTCACATATAGGTGACGTCGGCACAGACTGAGCCCTCATGGAAGCATCTCCCCAGCTTTCAAAGAAAGCCTTTGGGAAATGCCACCACACATGCGTGGTCCCCTTCCCGCCCAAGGGTGCCATCTTACACAGTACGATGACATAGCTAGAGCCAACAAAAAGATGGCAAAAATATAGCAACTCCACGGGGAGGAGGAAGAATTGTGAGGACTGACTGCTGCTGTCCCTGGAGAACACCTGTTACAGGTGAGCAAGCAACTACGCTTTCTCCAGGAACAAGCAGGAAGTCAGTCCTCACATATGGGACTCCCTAGCTACTGGCTACCGGGAAGCTGTAGAAAACACGGCCCAGCCATGAGCAGCCACAAGCAAGTCTGAGGAGGGACTCTAAGGACCCCAGAGTCCAGGAAGAACCATCACTCCAATAGCCTGAACACAGAAGGGTAGGAGTTGCCTAGACCACGAAGAGATTACGGAGTATGGCCTGGCCGAAGGCACTGTCCCTTTCCAGGCAGTAGTGAGCTGCAAAGTTGTGGACTGAGGACCAGGTGGGGCCCAGCAGATGTCTGAAATAGGGACAGAGTGCAAGCTCGCAACAAAGGTCGCCATAGTCCTGACATTGTGTGCCATGACCTGGCGCTCCAATGAGAGCCCAGCCTGATAGTGGGCGAAGCCAAAGCAGTCTGCCAGAGGGATACAGTCTGCTTGGAAACAGCCTCCCCCAGTCGACTGGGGTCTTTTATCTTTATTGAATGATTGATATACCGTTCAAGCAGCGCATCAGAGCAGTTTACAATAAAAGGCAGCTACACAGCTAAAAAAAAAATAGAAAGGAACGCCATTATTAGACAGGCGACATAGATAAAAGGATCACAGGAAGGAGGAATATTAAAAAAAAGGTCAGAATTAGGAGGCACGGAATCAGGAAGAGGGCTGTATGGGAGAGGGAGGACTATATGGGAGAGATAAAGGGAGGCCAGAGTCAGGAGGTACAGAGTCAGGAAAAGGGCTGTATGGGAGGGGGAGGGAGGTCAAAAGCCATATAAAAGAGGTGGGTCTTGAGCAATGTTCCCTCTAATTTTCTGTAGGCTGTGTGCGCATAAAATATCAGCTGTGCAGCTTTTGAAGGAAGGTTAAATTTTTGTGCGCCACATAACGACACTCAGAGTTATATACTTTAAAATTTGACTACACATCAGAATACAGTATGTACACCACATTGATTGCACTAGAAAACATTGTAGAACTTGTGAAAACCGTAAATACATAACAACTTTTAAATTTTAAGACGTCTGTGTTGTTTTCTATCAGAATCAGAACCGTAATTTTTGTGCGCTCTGTTGTAAAGTATGTGCGCTCACTCGGTGAGGTGTGCGCGCGCGCGCACGCGCACAGCTTAGAGGGAACAGTGGTCTTGAGTAGGTTTTTGAATTGTATGAAGGAAGATTCAGAATGAAGGGGAGCAGGAAGAAAGTTCCAGAGGTTATGTCCCAAAAAGAAAAAGGTTGAATTCCGAGTAAGTTTGAGGTGAGCGTAGGAAAGGGAGGGAAGAACGAGGCGGTTAGAATGGAGAGATCCGAGGAAATGGTGAGGGGTGTAAAATTGCAGAAACGAAAAGCTGTGAGGCTTTGCGGCAGCCCTGGGTACACTGCAAGTAGAAAGACAGGGCCCTCTTACAACCCAGAGTATGGAGGACGACCGCTGTCTTGTCGGCATGGGGCCATGGGAAGAAGGTGGGGGAGCACCACCTCCTGATTGAGGTGGAACGTGGACACCACCTTTGGATGGAATTTAGAGTGGGTGTGAAGCATGACCCCGTTCGCTGACTCTGCGCGCAGAAGTGAGCACCACCAGGAAGACAACCTTCCATGAGAGGTATCACATGTGGCAGGTAGCCAGAGGCTCAAATGGAGGCTTGGTGAGCTGCATCAAAACCACACTGAGGTCTCATTCAGCCAGGGATGGGCAGATGGGAGGCTTAGTGAGCAGGAGGCCCCATATGAACAGAGTAATGAGGGGCTGAGCAATAAGGAGTTTGCCCTCAATAGAATAATGATGCACCGCGACAGCGCACTGAGGTGTATCCTAACAGAGTTGGACTTGAGTCCAGTTTGCAAGAGTTGAAGCAGGTACTACATCACCATGTGCAAGAGGAAAGAGAAGGGGTCAGTCCGCTGCTCTGCGCACCACACAGAGAATCTGCGCCACTTGAAGGCATAGGCCCGTCTCGTGAAGTCCTTACGAGAAGCTAGGAGGGCCTCCTCTACCTTTTTTGAGAGGTTAAAGTTGGCCAAGACTACCTGTTCAGCAGCCATGCTGCTAACGTCCGGGACCCCAGGTTGGGGTGGAGGGAGCCCTCCTCCTGAGTCAGTAATCCCAGTGCGTTCCCCAGAGGGACCGGGGCCTCCGTCGAGAGGCGGAGCAGCAGACGGAATCAAGGCTGCCTGGGCCACCGTGGGGCTACCAGGATCAGAAAAGTCTTGTCCCCCAGGACCCTTGAAAAAAATCCGGGCAATTAACGGCATGGGCAGGAAGGCATACAGAAGGCCCTCCGCCCACGGTATGAGTAAGGCGTCCGCCGGCACCTGTGATGGGTGTGGCTGGCGACAGCAGAAGTGGGGCAGTTGAGCATTATTTGGGTTGGCAAAGAGGTCCAGACTCATGGTACCCCAGAGTCGGAAGAGCTGTTGTGCTACCTTGGGGTCCAGTCACCATTTGTGTGGCTGCAGGACCCTGCTTAGCCTGTCTACTAGGGCACTGTCCAGGCCCAGAAGGTACACCACTCCAAGGAGCATTCCTTGACTGATCGCGTACAAGCAAAAGACTACTGCCTCCTGGCAGAGGTGGTAAGACTCTGTGCCCCTTGCTTGTTAGGTAGAACATCGCGACCTAGTTGTCCATTTGGACCAGCATCGATTGGTGCTACAGATGGTGGTGGAAGGCCCTGATCGCCAGAGAAATGGCTCTGGGCTCCAGCAGATTGATCTGCTGCTGGCTCTCCATTAGGGACCAGTTGCCCTTTGTGCGGAGTTCCTTGCAATGGGTGCCCTAGCCCTGTAAGGAGATGTCTGTGGTAAGGATCCTCTAGGGATCTAGGAGCTGGAAGGGCATGCAATCTCTTGCAAGATTGTGGAAAATTGCAAGAGGATCTTGATAAATTGGAAGACTGGGCATCAAAATGGCAGAGTAAATTTAATGTGGACAAGTGCAAAGTTATGCACCTAGAGAAGAACAACCCAAACTATGGTTACACGATGCAAGGTTCCACATTAGGAACCACCACCAAGGAAAAAGATTTAGGCATCATTGTGGTTAACATGTTAAAACCCTCTGCCCAGTGTGCAGCGGCGGCCAAGAGAGCAAATAGAATGCTAGGAATCATACGGAATGGAAAATAAAACAAAAGATATTATAATGCCTCTGTATCGTTCCATGGTGCGACCGCACCTTGAATATTGTGTGCAACTCTGGTCGCCGTATCTTAAAAAGGATATAGCGTTATTAGAAAAGGTTCAGGGAAGAGCCACCAAAATGGTAAAGGGGATGGAAGGATACCCCTATGAAGAAAGGCTAAAAAGGTTAGGGCTCTTTAACCTGGAAAAGAGATGGCTGAGGGGAGATATAGAAGTCTATAAATTAATGAACGGAGTGGAACAGGTAAACGTAGATCGACTGTTTACGTTATCAGAATATAGAAAGACTAGGGGAGATGCAATAAAGCTACAGGGTAAACTATTTAAGACAAATAAGAGAAAACATTTTTTCACTCAACGTGTATTCAAACTCTGAAATTTGTTACCAGAGGATGTAGTAAAGGCTGTTAGTGTAGCTGGGTTTAAAAAAAGGTTTGGACAAGTTCCTGGAGGAAAGGTCCATAAATCATTATTAAAAAGCAACCCAGGATATCACTGCTTGACCCAACACAAGCACTGTGGAACCTGTGTCTTTTGGGAAAACTGCTAGGTACGTATGACCTAGATTGGCCACTGTTGGAAACAGGATACTGGGCTTGATGGACCTTGTTCTGACCCAGTATGGCATATCTAATGTTCTTAGGTACTGTGTGACCTGCCATCAGTCGAGTGACTCCGCCATCTTGAAGGATCACTGTCCTGGAGCTGGCCTGTGTCTATGGGGAGCAGAGGCACCACTGGGCTGCCCGCATGTGGAGGCGGGCGTGGGGGACAACATTGACTTTGGATGCCATGTGGCCCAACAGGCGGCGCATGGAGCGTGTCAACACCATGTGGTAGTGCTACACTTCGGTGGCTAGAGTCACGAGGCGACCTGCCCTGTTCCAGGGAAGGAACGCCTGGGTCTGAAGAGTGTCCAGTCGCGCCCCTATGAACTCCAGGTCCTGTGTTGGAGTGAGGTGGGACTTTGGGTGCTTTATCACAAACCCTAGATACTGTAGGACAGTGATGGTGAGGGCCGTGACTTGTTGCACCTCGGTGGCCGTATCCCTTTATGAGCCAATTATCAAGATACGGGAAGAAGAAAGTTCCTTGGAGATGGAGGTAGGCTGCCACCACTGTCAGGCATTTGGTGAAGACTCTTGGTGTGGAGGCCAGACTGAAGGATAGTACCCTGTACTGGTAATAGTTGCCTCCGACCCTGAATCTTAGGTACTGCCTGTGACTGGGATGAATTAGGATGTGGGTATAAGCATCCTTTAGGTCCAAGCAGCATAGCCTGTCTCCCTGCTGGAGGTATGGCAGTGATATTCCAAGGGAGAGCATCTTGAACTTCTCTCGTACCAGGAACTTGTTCAATTTTCACAAGTCTAGGATAGGCCTTAGGCCTCCAGTTCCTTTTGGGACCAGAAAGTACTGGGAGTAGAACCCCTTGCCCTTGAGGTGATGGGGTATTGGTTCCACGGCTCTGTCTGTAAGAAGGCCTGCAAGTTCCTGCAGTAGCAGGGCCTGGTGCAGGGGAGTCCAGAAGGGCTCTCCTGGGAAGAAAGGAGGTGTCTGGTCCAAATGAAGGAGGTATCCTTCTTTGACTATTTGGAGTGCCCAGGAGTCAGTGGTAATCGCTGGCCATCGATGGGCAAAATGCACCAGATGCCCCCCTGTGGGTAGTTGCTCCCTCAGGGGTGGAGAGGCCATGCTTAAGGAGTCAAAAACCCATCCCCAGATGGGCAGGAGCCGGGGTCTGGGGCTTACAGCCCTTGGGCTTGCGAGGGCCTTGGCCCACTCCCTTACTCTGGTGACCCTGCTGTTGGGTCTGGGGAGGCTGGTATGAAGGGTAGCCTCAGTAGGATGGGCCCTTCCTCTGGATTGGGGGCCTCTTCCCCAGTGGTATCTTTCTGGGAACGGTGGAGGACTTCCTGGAGAGCCGAGTCCTCGTGAGGTACTCTGTCTTGGTCTCCATCGCCTTCTCCTCTTGCCAAATAAGATTTCACCAAGGCAGGGGACGTCAAGGAGCTTCGCCTGGATCGACTGATAGAGGTCTCATGCTTGGAGCCAGGCTTGGAGTCGAGCGCCAATACCCGTGGTGGCTACCCTCACGTTTGACTCAAAGGCATTGTAGGCCGCTCAGGATAGGAACTTCAAGCAGTCCCCAACGCACTTTGTGAGGGGTTGAAATTGCTAGAGGTGATCCTCTCCAAGACCCGCCGAGAAACCTGCGAGTTCCTTTGTCGGGTCCCACAGGTACATGCCGATATAAAGTTGGTAGGCTTGGATCTGGCAGGCCAGCATCAAGCCCTGGTAGCATTTGCGGCCCGGAGGAGTGCGTCTTTTGGCTTTTGTGGACTGTTGTAGTTGTTATGGAAGGACAGACTAGATAGGCCATGTGGTCTTTTTCTGTCGTCATGTTTCTATGTTTCTATGTTTCTATGTTTTCTGCCGACATATGGTCGACTCCACCATCATGAATGTATGTGGTAGTTGCAACTTTCAGAAGCCAGGTCCTTGTTGGCCTTGGTACATGGTGTTCAGGTGTCAACTGACTATGGGTACCAACGCTGGTGTCTCCCACATATGAAGTAGGGGGATGGCGGGGACTGGGCCCATCAGGGCTTCCTTTGGTGGGGCCTCGTATTGGAGGATTTCTAGATTCTCCATGCAAGGGTCTTCCTCCATGGTGAAGGACAAAGCCTTCAACATGTCCCGAATAAACTCCAGGAATGATGTGTCCTCAAGCAGGGAATGACACCTTGATGTCAGGGGAGACAGGTCTGATGGGAGGTTGCGGTGCTTCAGTGTCTCCAGGGATGCCTCATTCTCAAACTCCCAGTTGAAGTAGTTGGTGGAGGACTCAGTGGTTCACCATATCTGGGGCTCAGGCCCTGGGTCTGGGGCTCGGTGTCCCATGGCGGCTGCCTGGCTGGAGCCATGAGCGCTTGCTGGGCAAGACCTCGCCCAGAGGAGCGGAAGCGAGAAAGAGACCCTCAAGTCACCTCCTGTTCCAACCAACGCTCCTGCACTATGTGACCCTCACAATGACCTCCCCAACTAGAAAGGCTGGCATTAGTTTTCACTGGAATCCAATTGGGAGTCTCCAGAGGCATGCCCACCCGAAGGTTGTTGGCAGTGAACTACCACCTGAGCGAGCTTCTGGTCTTTGCCGGACAGGGTAGGGGGAGTGACAGTGGATGACGCCGAGCAGACCATCTTTGCAATAAACTGCATTGCAATGGGTGCATGTGAGCCCAAGCCCACGGCATAAGCTCAATGGTTGTCGCCATGGATCCCAACACCTGCAGGTAGTGTCATGCCATCGGTGTCGTCATGCTGCGAAACATCCGGCAAGAATACCCTTCCTGTCGCTGTCTGAAACCTGACCTCTAGATACACCAAGTCTTGCGAAGGCCAGAGCTGATTCTTTGCAAAGTTTATCACCCATCTGAGACTCTGTAAGTATGTGATCATTCTTGCCATGACCTGCGAGCTTTTGGACTTTGATTTTGCCCGGATGAGCCAATCCTCCAGGTACGGATGCACAAGAATCCCTTCCTGTCGCAAGCCAGCAGCCACCACCACCATTACCTTTGTGAATGTACATGGCATGCTCAGTCTCCAAGCTGCTGGTGGGGTGACACTACCCACAGGTGCAGGGTTATACTGGAAGAACGATAAGGAAACATAGTTGTAAGCCCTTTGGGGGCAAGGGAAATATATACTGTACCTGAATGTATACCTCTTTGACCCGGTGAAGAGAGGTATAGAAGCACTGCTAAATTTAAAAAATAAATATAAATATATTCACTTTACTGCCCCTCATTACCTTTCCTCTCTCCTCTTTCCCTACACCCCTCCCCATGAACCCCGCTCCTTCTCTGGCTTTGTTCTCTCTATACCCTTTTCTTCTTCTGCAAACTCCAGATTTTGATCTTTTCATCTTGCTGTTCCTTACGCATGGAACAAATGCATGTCTTTACATCACTCTTCTTTCCCCCTCTTCAAATCCATGGTAAAAGTTTACCTCTTTGAGGCCACATTTGGATACTAATCCCTTGTTCTCCTTGTCTCCTTCCCTATTTGAATCCCCTTGTTTCTCTTGTATTGTTCTGTCTGTCTTAATTAGATTGTAAGCTCTATGAGCAGGGACTGCCTTCTTTATGTGTTTGTACAGCGCTGTGCACGCCTTGTAGCGCTATATAAATGATTAATAGTAGTAGTAGACTAAACCTTTTAGAATGACCTTCATAGGCTATAAAATACATGCTTATGCACCATATTGCCATCATGCCTACGCATGTACTCCCAAGCATTTCAGTCACAATTTCACCTACTTTTGGACTCGCATTTTATAAAAGCACAAAGGGGCAATGTTTACTAAAGCGCGTGCGTTTTTGGCATCATGCTAAAACGTAGCACGAGGCCTTGCATTAAAAGGTGAAATTAGGCCTTACCTGCTGATTTCCGTTCATGGGGTCCTTCCAGTCCAGTCTAGTCCAGACAGACAAGTTGTGTCCATCTACCAGTAGCTGGAGATTAATTATGCAAATCTTTCGTGATGTCATCCAATATGAAACTTACCTCCCCCTGCAGTAGTCCAGTAACAAAGCCAACGACGCTACCCAGAGCACAAATCATAACATTAAACTAAACAGAACCTAGCAGGAACTGACCTCTTCCGCCTCACACCATAAAATTCCAAACTCCAAAAACCAAAACTACAGACTTCAGCGGCATCCCTGTTTTGCCGATAGTAAACGGCTTCTGCTTGCAAATTTCTCCTTTTTTTTTTTAAATTTTGTCTTTAGTCTTTCAGGGCATCATCCAAGACCCAAAGAGATACTATGGCAGAACCTTGCGAAGTGGCCGACTGCAGCCCCCATCAAGGGCAGAGAGCCGATCGCCTGAAAAATAAAAAACGTTACATACTCGGGCTTGCGTACCCTACACAAACAAAATGCAGGAGGGTTCTGGACTGGAGGGACTCCATGAAAGAAAATTAGCAGGTAAGGCCTAATTTCACCTTCATCCACGTCCCTCCACTCCAGTCCAGACAGATGAGGTATACCTCAGTAGTATCTGCCAATGGGAGGGACCCGCGAGCCCTGCCCATAACACCCGGTCACCAAACCTTGCCTCCTGCGATGCTGGCACATCCAAATAGTAATGCCAGGCAAAGGTAGGCAATGTCGACCACGTCATCGCACGACAAATGTCTGCTGGAGGCACCAAGCTGAACGCAGCCCAAGAAGCTGCCTGAGCTTTCGTGGAGTGTGCTCTCAAGCCCTCCGGGATCCTTCGACACCTAAGCAAGTAGGACAAGACAACAGCCTCCTTTATCTGGCACAAAATGGACACCTTTGCGGCTGCCTCCCCCTCTGGCAGAACCTGCACCGACTGAACAGTTCGCGGTGCCCCCGCAGAGGTATCCCCCACACACTCAAGGGTTCCGGATGAGAATGCCCACCTAAACAAATTACATAATTTGCACAGATAAGGGGAGGGGGGTTGGAATGGCAATCTGTGGTACAGTCTGCTGAAGGTCAGTCCTGTGATTCAAACAACCCAAAAAAACAGCCTATCTGAACAATAAGGCTGACAAGCATCCATCCAGTCCAGAGAGCTGTCTGGATGTTCACCAGCAGCTGGAGACTGAAAATACTGCAGGTGGAGATAAGCTTCTCTGCTATATGGCGTGACATCACAAAAGATTTGCATAATCAGTCTCCAGCTGCTGGTAGGCGGACACAACCCATGGAGGGATGTAGATGAAAACCTGTTCTACCTGAGCAACATGCATCTGTCCAATGACTGGGTGGGGCGTGGGTGTTCCTGCCATGGCACCACTAGTGCAGGCCTTCAAACCCCACGCTACTGGAGCCTGGCTGGGAGCAACTACTGCCAGCAAAAGGGGTGGTGGTATTAACTGAAGGGGAAGAATGAATCCCCCTTCAGGTACCTTTGTTACAGGTTGAATCCATCTTGTGCTAACGTCTATAGCTTAGGTCTAAGAAAGAAACAGCTTGTTGACTTTTTCACACTGAAACTGCAAAATCAGCAAGCTTGAGCAATGAAATGAGCTAATATCCTGTCCCAGAGAGCTGACACAAAGAGAGGCTCTGAACACTACACAGCTAGTAAAAAGCTGTCACCTGGGCCCCTTGAATGAACAAAGGGGAACAGAACAAAGAACTTAATCTGCAGGAAACAGATCCAGCACACAGCGACAAGGACTGCCGTGAGAATGGAGAGACAGTATGCTACAGAGAAAACAGAGGGTAAAGGATTGGGAAGCAGATTTGCTTGAGATAATGGAGAATAAGAAACAGAAAGGAAATATATTTATCAGCAATTTGAGCCTGAAAATCAATATAAATATAGAGAAGAAATTCTAATAAGCAGACAGACATTAGCTGATCTCATTGGAGTAAGGCTGTCTCTGTCTCCAGGACCTTTTTACTCTTAAGTCAGGTGCTTTGCTTGTTATAGATGTATTGATGCTATGGATTGATATTGAAATTTGTACCTTATAAATCAAAAGTAAAGCTTGTGATGTTACAGACCTGACAAGATAAAATAAAAAAGTTTCCATGCTTTTATGGTGGCATGAGCAATTTGTTTAAAGCCAGTCCTGTATGTATGTTGGGGTTGAACACAAACAGCCAAACAAAAATAGAAAATTCCCCAAATAATCTTAGGGGAAGCCCAGAAAAACCCCAACATAACATGGCGAGTGGCGCTAAATTCAGGGGGATGACAGTTCTCGCCCTCCTTCATCTAGCACAGTGCCCTGAACTAATAATGTGGCCCAAACCCACATTACTAGCATGGGGCTTATTAAACATGGCCCATATACATCTTCACGACAGAGGCTTAAATTAGTGTCCTATTTAAAATTACTCTCCACAAGTTTATCTATGTGTATACACACAACACATTTTCAACATCCCGTAACTCTTCTTGCCACGATATCGCGCCTCCCCTAAACAGAGAAAAAATTGTTTACAAAGATAATTGGGTCAATATTTAGCCAGCTGGTCTGCATTTTTTATAAATGCCAGCCATCACAGCTACATTCTGTGCCGAGTATCTGCCCCTATCTGATAACAGTTATAGTTAGTTCCATTATGCAGATAGCTATCAGGAAAGCATTTAAGACAGCCCTTTGCTGTTCTAAGCTATCCGGATAACGGCACTGAAAATCAACACTAAAGGAATAATTCTCGCGCCATTCCTGGACTGTCCAGCACTATCTGGATAGTGCCTAGACAGTCAGACTATTCATTTGCACCTATCCATAGAATGGGTGCTGCTGAATATCGACCCTAGTGAGTACATTATGTATGCTTCTAAAATGCAAAGTAGCATAATGAAAGCACAACTACATGACAGCCATGATAGACAAGAGGTACGTTTATCCCATTAAGTCCTCTGGAGTAAGCCTCAAATCAAACATTCAGAGCAATTTCTGAGCAGGTTTAATTTTCTTTAATGATTGGAGATGGCTTTCTGCCCTCTACTGCCAAAGACTTGAATCCTAATTAAGCAGTTGGTGATAGAACACTCACTTTTCATCTTGCAACGCTGCAATTTTTTGAAAGCCCTCTTCTCTGGCTGATTGGACTTTGCGCATCATTTCACGCTCTTTCTCTGCTAGGAGCGCTCTGTGACGTTCCACTGCTGCCTTCAGAATCTCATTCTCTGACACTATTTCTGTTTTATGAAGTAATATTTATGCAAAATTAATATCATTGAACAGAACTTAGACTTTATCATATTTAAGAGTACTAGAGCCTGAACAGTAATAGCTCCTCACACATAATCCTTTAAATGGCTCAGAGAAGGCTTTTAATCACTGCAACCCTGGCATGAGTTTGAGCAGCTTTGCACTTTAAGCCATTAATCACACAAGTTTCACATAATAACGAATGTCTTCATTTTTAAATACAACCTGATAAAACAGGAATTCACTTCAAATGGATGTGCACTGCCCTGAGGTGTACCTATGTTTGATCCCTGGATGAGGGCTTCCATTCCCTGGAATGGCCAGGGCAGAGGATGCTTCAGAAACAGCATTCACAACTCCTTAGAGAATTATTCAAATTATTTCCCATCATGTTGGCTGCCACAGGCTTAAGAAAAATTTCCAAGCACACCTTAACAAATTCCCCATACATGTTACGTTACATCTTATGAACTCCAGGAGGAGGATCTCTTTGGCACAATGCAAATATTATGCCGAGCATTAGCCATAATTTTGAAGAGACTGAGATCGTATTACATATACCCTCGCTTAGAAGTGAGGTTCATGACTGTCATGGCATGCACAAAACTAACCCACTTGGAAAAATTGCACGATGACTTCCTCAGGTCATCAGCATCACCTACTAGATAGATTTTGGGGTAGTGACTGCAGGATCTCGGAAGAAGCCCCAGTGCATGGCCCCCAGTTTAGGGCTGTCCCTGCAATGACTATCCAAAGTGAGTTGGGAAAAAAGTCCCCAAGTAGTTGTGAATGAAGGCTCAGGGTGAGGTACCCAAGAGTGGCCCACCCCAAGGTTGTAGGAGGAAATCGCCAGACCCAAAAAAGAAAGAAGCCATAAATCAGGCACATAAGTGGATGACATCATCCAATGGTGCTAAGACAGAACAGTTCTAGAGCTTAGAACTAGTGTAACGTTCTAAGTCTACACACAGCTGTCTCCTCAGTCAGCCCCATATAAAGAAAGGATGCAACTCACAGGGATGCAACAGGGATTGTGTGCCTCATCTATCCCGCTCTTTATGGAAAACCCCTGTTACAGGTGAAAAATAATGCTTTTTCTGTCACTGAGCAGGACTGACTCCCACGCTCAAAACTGCTCAATTTATCTATAGTTTCTCCAGAAGTAGCCTGGTCATAAAGAAAATGGAAAAACTGCCAATGTTACAGACACACTGGCCAGCACAGCCTTGCCGAATGTACTCTCTTTGATTGTGGACTGGTCTAAGCAGTAGCATGGGGCAAAAATATGAAGCAAGGACTAAGGGAGCTGCTGTGTATATGCTGTCCAGTGAAGCAGATATCAAGAGAGCCACAGTAGTTGCAGCGGTTCTGATTTGGTGAGGTCTGGCATTACTGATTAGGGGAGTACTAGTTTATTCGCAACAGACCTTTATGCAAGAAGCCGACTTGCCAAAGTCTATTTGGCTATTGGAACAACAAATTTGTTGGGGGGTCAAAGGAGACAAACAGCTGCATCTATTTTCTATCAATTCAGTTCTTTTAAGATAGTAAGAAAAAGTTCTTCTGCGGTTCAAGGTATAAAGGATGCCTGCACTTCATCTAGACCACACCCCAACTAAGCCTACCAGAAATGTACGCACCTTCAAGACAAGGCACATACATTTAAATCAGGCAATTTTTTAATAAAAGGCTTTTTACACCCGTATGTGGCCACGTATGCGCATAAAAGACTTTATAAAATTATCCCCATTAACATCAAAACAGTTTTAAATGACCTTAAGGAAGATTTTTCTACATGGTCATAGAAAGATTAGGCAGAATTGTAACACTAGAAGAATGTTTGTAATGAATCACTAACAGTTCATAAAATTCACCAGACCGATTCAAACCTTTTCTTCAGGCAGTTCAGCTCACAAATTGGAGCTTTATGCACCCGAAAATCTTGAACCGACTAATCAGATTAGCCAGTTCAGGCATCTTCAGGGCACAAAAGGGCAGCCAACAATGTACTGTACATCTGGAGAAAAGATATGAAGAATTAAGTTTCATGGAACTCAAAAGGGTCACAGACATTAAGCTTACAGGCCCTTTTACTAAGTGTAAAAGTTGTTTGGTAACTTGCCACACGGAAAAATCCCTTACTGAGTGTTCAGTCCATTCGCAATTAGCATAGGTGCACCGAATGCCTCCTCTTATTTCTTTATTATTTAGCATTTAGCTCATGAGGTGATGTTTAGTGCACTCATACCAACTGTAAAATTGACAGCGGATGATAAGTACCGTGTGGTAACTGCAATGCACAGTGCAATCCCACTCCACCCATAATTTGCCCAGGACCCACCTCTTCATGCGTTAAGCAGTCAATGTGGAATTTCTACCATGCTGGCTGCTTTTATCATGCAGTAACCCTTACAGCGGGACCACGTTAAAGATTACTGCATGGTGAAACGTACGTTAACCACTTAGTGCACTTTAGCAAAAGGGCCCCTTAGAATTTTGCCTCATTCCATTTTTTCTTTGAAATGCAACATTAACACCCTGTGTAGGTCCAACTTAAACTGTACCATCCATTTGGCTTTGAATTTTATTTTTCTCCCTTTCGGTCTCACTCTTGGCTCGTGCTGCTTCCAGTTTGATATTAGTTACTTCTAGCTTGTGGGAATGTTTCAGTTCTTCCACCTGATGAGCACAAAATAAAATTAGTTAAATTAAGATGACAATGTCTTCTGTTTAAAGGGCTAAACCAGATACCTAACTGATCTGACAGACTAGATTTAATTATGGGACTACTTTCTTGCCATTTAAATTGGGAGGAAGTGCAAACGAGCTAGTACTCAAACTGAAAGTAGAGTGGTAGAACCAGTAAGCAACACAGGAGCAGCTCTAACGGGGCCTGCAGTCTGCTTTGAATATAAGAAGTTGCTGTACTGCTCAAGGAGTCTCTGGCTCCAATGAGAGATGTTGAACATAAGAATTGCCATACTGGGTCAGAGCAAGCTCCATCAAGCCTAGTATCCTGTTTCTAACAGTGGCCAATCCAGGTCACACGTACATGGCAGGTTCCCAAAAAGGTACATATATTCCACATTGCTTGTCCCGGTGTAAGCAGTGGACCTCCAGGGTCCTATTTAATAATGGTTTATGGATCTTTCCTCCAGGAATTTGTCCAAACCTCTTTTAAACCCAGCTACACTAACAGCTTTTACTACATTCTCCGGTAATAAATTCCAGAATTTCATTATGCATTAAGAGAAAATATATTTTCACTCATTAGTCTTAAATGGGTTACATTGTAGCTTCAATGCGTGTCCCCTAGTCTTTCTACTTTTTGATGGAGTAAACAACTAATCTACATTTACCCGTTCCACTCCATTCATTAATTTATAGACCTCTATCATATCTCCCCCTCAACCTTCTATTTTCCAAGTTGAAGAGCCCTAACCTTTTATGCCTTTCCTCGCAGGGTTATCCCCTTCCATCTGCTTTACCATTTTGGTGGCTTTTCTCTGTACCTTTTCTAATTCTGCTGTATCCTTTTGGTTTATAGAAGTGACAAATGCAAAGAATAGTGATTCACTGCTTGCCACAAGTCAAGGGAGACACCTTCTGTGAACAGGTCACTAATATGAAGCAGAACCAAAGGTTCTACATTCTGCAGTGCAGCAGGTCCGTGCTATAGCCTCTTATTCACAGGGGATGGCAGGATTGAGGTATGTCACAAAGATGATGTCCTCACCTGAAGGAAAGGACTGCTGCTATAGGAGTGTCCGGGCTCAAGAGTGAGGCTAAGGGGGCTCCCTTAAACTCTCAAGGTGCATTGAGCTCAGAGAGCCAGCTGCTTTAAAAGGCAGGGGGAGCAAACAGAGAAAACAAAAAGATACATTTTAAAATTGTTTAGATTGCACTTTGCTATTCTTAAGTTCATTGTTTTCATATCATGAAAGTATATTGACTTCAACACTGATGCAAAAAAAATATCCTACTATCAAGTAGGAGGCTTAGGTTTGAGAAGAGACCTAGGGTTTATGACAGAATGAATGAAGACATTCAAAGATGGAAAAGAAATAATGCCCCAGGTCAAAGAAATGGTATCCATTCCTGGCTCAGCTGCTCATGCAAATCAGGAGTTTGAATTCAGAAGGCTGAATGCTTACATCCCAAGATCATAAAATTAGAAAGAGAAGACAGAGAGATGTAGTGAGAATGGAAGATTCCACTCCTGGAGCCTACCCGGCTCTTCCAGTTATCAACTCCGTCTCCCTCCTCCCTTTCGCATACAAACTACTTGAACATGTGGTTCACTGCTGCTGTCTTGACTTTCCTCTCAAGCCATCCTGGATCCATTGCAATCTAGCCTTCATCCTCTATATTCTACAAAAACAGCCCTTGCCAAAGTCTCCAGTGGCCTGATCCTGGCCAAATCAAAGGACCTTTACTTGATCTTCATCCTTCTTGACCTATCCGCTGCTTTTGATACTGTAGATCACCACCTTTCCCTCAAATACCTTGCTCTCGTTTGGATTTTCAGACTCTGTTCTGTCTTGATTCTCTTCTTATCTCTCTCATCAAACTTTTAGTGTATGCTCTAGTGGATCCTCCTCCACTCCAATCCCGCATTCAGCCAGTGTAACTCAGGGCTCTGTCTTGGAACTCCTCTTCTCTTTCTATACTCGTTCCTTTGGTGCCCTGATCTTCTCCCATGGTTTTCAGTACTATCTTTAAGCTGCTGACTTTCAGATTTACCTTTCTACACCAGAAATCTCTCCTGGAATCCAAGCCCAAATCTCAGCTACTTGTCTGACGTTGCTACCTGGAGTTCCTGCCACCATCTGAAAATGAACATGGCCAATATGAAGCTTCTTAGCTTTCCCCCTAAACCCACCTCCCCACTTCCTTCCTTCTCTATTCCTCCCAGTTTTCTCAGCTCGCAACCCTGGGGTTTTCTTTGACTCTTCTCTCTTTCTCTGCACATATCCAACATATAGTTCAAACATGTTGATTCTTTCTCTATAACCTCAGCAAACCTCACCCCTTCCTCTCAGGACACACCAGGCAAGACCCTTGTCCACTCTCTCATCTGGACTATTGCAACCTGCTGCTCATTGATCTCTCAAAGAATCATCTCTCCCCTTTCAACCATTCAATAGTCAGCTGCAGGGCTAATCTTCCGCCAGTGTCCCTACGCCCACAT
The DNA here is from genome assembly GCA_033557465.1 of Ichthyophis bannanicus. Lineage (NCBI taxonomy): Eukaryota > Metazoa > Chordata > Amphibia > Gymnophiona > Ichthyophiidae > Ichthyophis > Ichthyophis bannanicus. The sequence continues at coordinate 496,004,954 of CM066037.1, read as the reverse complement.
AGTCCCTCTTCTCAAGTCACTCCACTGATTCCGTGTGTTTCCACTTCTCCAACTGACGTACAAATACATTTATTTTGTGGCTCCTCATTACCTCTTCTCTCTTATTTCTCCCTACAATCGTCATTGGGAACTCCACTCATCAGGCAAATCGTTCTCATCTGTGCCCTTTCTTCTACTGTCATCTCCAGACTCCATTTGTTCCACCTTGCTGCACCGTATGCTTGGAATAGATCACCTGAGTCAATACGTCAGGCTCCATCGCTGGTCCTATTCAAATGCAGGCCAAAACCCACCTCTTCAAGGCTGCTTTTCAATCCTGAGCCCCTTATTCTCCTGTTTAATGCCCATGTATCGTTTAATCATTTCCCCTTAAGAACTACCTTACCTCCTATATGTTCTGTTTGTCTAGAATAAATTGTAAGCTCTGCGGAGCATGGACTGTCTCTTATGCATTTATATACAAAGCTGTGTATGCCTAATATCACTATATAAATGATAGGTTGTAGTAGGAAGAAGATTTTTAAAAAACTGAAAAAAATAATGCATTGTATATATGGATGTTCTCAGTCTGTACAAGCAAGAATAAAAAGTCATACGAATTTATCTTCCAGAGCTCAGTCTGACACTATTTCATCAACTGCTTTCCACAAACGGTCTTCCAGACCAGTTTAAATTAAGTTTTTCTTTTACATCAGGCATCATCACTACCTTCTACCCTTAATGAAATTAAGCAGCTTTTACAGCATGGCTGCTCTTATTTTAAGTTCTTAAAGGGCCAAGTCCCAAGCAGGTAAATCTGCACTGAGCTACCTCCCCGAAAAGGTTGGGAAGGAAAGGGAGGTCTCCAAACCGGAAGGGGGAAGGGGGGGACAAGGGGAAGGACCTGGCTCATTGAGTTATGCATCCCTGGGCCCACCAAGATCTGGGACCTCCAAGGAAACCCCTCTATATGGCTTCTCTCTTAGTCTGCTCTTTTTTTTTTCCTGAAAGCTGTCCAATGGAGTCCAGACGGCACATGAGCCTAAGACACCTCCATCTGCTGAAGAATGAGAAATACTGGTCCGAGGAGGGCTGCACAGGACCCTTACAGCGTGACATAATTAAACCAGTGGTTCCCAGTCTCCATCTGCTGGCAGGATGGCATAAACCCATGCGTCTGGACTGGACTGGAGGGATGATGAGGAAGCAGCTTTTACAGCATAAAAAAGTAAAAAAGGCGGCAGGAAAAATACTTAAAGCATATTCAGGTCAATATTCCGCCCCAGTGAGACACATAATTAGCAGCACTGTATACAGTCAGCAGCGTTTACCAGTGGCAGCTACGCGTACAGCAGCCACATTTAGCACTACATGTATAGCCAAGCAGTTTAATGTGGAACTGCTGTTTTTCTATCCTAAATTAAGCCATTTAGCTATATAGAGATTGGCTGTATATAGCCGCTATATACAGAGCTAGGCAAAACGTTCTCATCCCACCCAACACTATCCAGACAGAGCTGGAGTATTGAGAGGGAATATCTGGTAATACTATCCATACTGTGTAGCTAAAGATTCATGGATAAAGGACTGATATGCATTTAGCAGCTGCCACTAAATCTATAAGTCCCTTTGAATCCTGACCTGTTTATTCATGAAATCCTATAAAAATTAGAGATGAACTGAAAAAAATAGACTAAGTTAATGGATCACGGTTACTCGCAGTACACTAAGATTTGTTTTCCCCTAGTTTTTAAAAGGTTCTTATGTTTTAGGATTTTGATCCAATGCACCCCACTCACAGAATACCTCCACATTTGGGCAAGATTATCATCTGCAATTCTCCAGTTCATGTTTATTAAAGTATATATATTTTTTCACTTAACACCACTACAAACAAATATGGCTGCTTACCTTGCTAGTCAAGGTATTGATTTCTCGTTCTGCCTTGTAAAGTTTGCTGGTAAGTAAAACGTTTTGTTCATTTGCCATCTGCAGTTCCTTTTCCAGACGGTCAAGTTGTAGTTTAACAGACTGCTTTTCTGACTTAACAAAGAAAATTTGAAAATTTAAATATGAAACTTACAATATTGAAATTATTACAAGGCCATATATTTTCTTTATTATGGACTATTAATCTCATTATACAGCTTTCACGTGCATGACACATACTCTGGTAATTGACAAAGCAGAGCGCTAATTAAAAAGAGGACTTTAGGGGCTTGTAAATTTCAGTCAAACTGTATCTATTCAATGTATTGTCACGAGTTTAATTTCCCAGAGCACAGGAATTAAGCACATACAAAATTAGTGCAGACTGATGTTTTGTCCAGCAGCATGGTTAACAAATCAAACTTGTTTTTGTGGGAGAAACGCTGAGGAGAAAAGAAATCTGACATAAGACCTCATTTACGCTTTGTGGGGGAAGCTGCTTTTGGAAAGGAGCAAAACAATGGCACTAGTTAAAACAATGTGGGCAATATAGCCTCTTAAAATCCGGTGAACACAAAGTACAAAGTCATCCAAATTGCTTCTACATAATTATGTCTAATGAGATATAATTAGTATTCTTGTGCTAAAAAAGTTATAATAATACCTCTTTTTATCCTTGTGTACAGTATATCCCAAGCACTTTTTACACAGTAGCAAAACAACTTGAAAAAAAAGTTCAGAAATAAAATACTCAGACCTGAAACAATGAGATTACTTTTTACACACAGAAAAAGCTACTTGTATACTACCATCAAAAGTACAGAAGCGAATCTTTCGCCAGAGCATCGGCCAACGACAGAGAATGCAGATCTTCTACTGGAGCACTGAACCACAGATAATTTGTTGATATTTTTTCAAATTTTTTATATTATTAAAAAAATGATTTTGTAACAAAACAAAGACTGAAAGAGGTATATGATTATCATATAACAGGTTACCTAACTTATGTAAATAATGCATGTTACATCATTCTACAATGGGAAAATGATCTCACAGAAAGCATTCTCCTATTTAGTACACACAAAAGTCCTGGCTATACAAACATACAGAAGTATTTTACAAAGTGTGTGTGTAAAATCTAACCCCTTGTTAACCCCACCCCTGGGTAAATTTATGCACATAAAGAATGCTGTTGGAGAAAGTTCGGAGAGCCCAGGAAGAGCTTGGGACATCAGAGGGGAGCTACTTCGCCACTAGGCCTTCAACAAAGAGAGAGGGAGTCCCAGGTCAGCTAGTCCTAAAAGACAAATGAGAAAAGAGAAGTTTGGAAACAGCATAGACCACAGAGGGTCTGGAAAGATTCAGAATGTCCAGCTGTTTCAGCATTTGTTAATCAGCATGAAAGTCTGAAGAGACCCAGTCCAGGCAACTCTGAGCGCTTCGAGCCTGAGTGTTTTTGGTAGTCCTGAGGAGGTTTGAGGACCCAGAAGGCAGGGTCTGCCCAAGGATTTCTGTCACCCGAGGCAGAAGCCCAGCTGTGCCGCCCCACCCCGCCCCATGCGGTGAACCACACTGCCCTCCCCCCCTTGCCACCGATTCCAGCGGCAGGGTTGAGGGGGAGTGGCTCGGCTCAGCAGCAGGTCATGTGCTTGGCACACATGGCCTGCCACTTCTAACCACCCCTCCAACACAACTTCGGGGAATCAGAAGCAGCAGGCCATGTGTGCCAAAGCACATGGCCTGCCACAGACCACTGCCGCTGAGCTTAGCTGCCCCCCCCCCCAATCCTGTCGCCAGAATCAGCGGCAGCGGGAGGGAGGAGGCAGGCCATGTGTGCCAAAGCACATGGCCTGCCGCCCACACAGCTCTGCCATCTAGCCTGCCTAGTGGATGGGCCAGCCTTGCTGGATGATGCACCCTACTAAAACACTTGAGGTTCCCGCATTTCTACTGTGCAAACAAATTCCACTTTATTTTTGTGTGCTATTTCCCCAGTACAAAAACCTAAGGCACAGACACAGTAGTACTTGATCCAAGTACTGGAAGAGAACTGATAAATAATGTTGTTCTTGTTGTTGTTGTTGTTAAGTGCCATCGGGTCTGTTTTGACTCATGGCGACCCTCTGGATAGTCGTTCTAAACTGTGTTCGGTCTTAAGTCAAGCGGTTCATTGTTGATAGAGTGGTATCCATAGCTGCTGTTATTGTATCGATCCATCTCATTGCTGGCCTTCCTCTTTTGCGTTCACCTTCTATCTTGTCAAGCATGTCATCTTTCTCTAATGATCTCTCTCTTCGCATGATGTGTACAAAGTATGAAAGTCAAGGTCTTGTCATCTGAGCTTCTAAAGAAAGCTTAGGTTTGATCTCCTCTAGTACTGACTGGTTTGTTCTTCGGGCAGTTCATGGGATACACAGTATTCATCACCAGCACCATAATTCAAAGGCATCAAATTTTCTTCCTGTCCATCTTTTTCACTGTCCAACTTTCACATCCATAAGACATTATTGAAAATACCATGGCTTGAACGAGTCAAATCTTTGTATGGAGAGAGACATCTCTGCTCTTGAGAATTTTGTCTAGGTCCTTCATATCCATTCTGCCAAGAGCAATGCATCATCAGATTTCTTGACTGCTTGGTGTTTCTTTATTGATAGTTGATCAAAGTAGGTTAAAGTTGTCCACTATTTCGATTTATTCTCCATTAACGATGAACTTATTGATTTTGCCAGTTGTCTGTCTTCTTTACATTAAGTTGCAGGCCCATTTTAAGACTCTATTCCTTGATCTTGAGAAGCAAATGTTTCAGATCGTCTTCACTTTCAGCCCTTTAAAGTGGTATCATCAGAATAGCGAGGTTGTTGATGAGTCTTCCACCAATCTTCATACTTCAGTTGTCTTCATACAGTCCTGCTTCTCTGATGATTTGTTCTGCATATAAATTAAACAGGTAGGGGGAAAGTATGCAACCTTGTCATACTTCTTTACCAATTTTAAACCATTCTGTTTCTCCTAGTTCCGTTCAAACTGTTGCCTCTTGATCAATGCAAAGGTTGTGCAAGAGAACTATCAGGTGTTCTGGTATACCCATGCTTCTTAATGTGGCCCAGAGTTTTTCATGATTTACACAGTCAAAAGCCTTTCTGTAGTCGATAAAACACATATAGATATGCTTTTTGGTATTCTTTAGTCTTTTCAAGGATCCATCTCACATCCGCGATTATATCTCAGATCCGCGGATGATGTCTCTCATTCCTCGCCCTTTCCTGAACCCTATTTGCACTTCAGGCAGTTCTCATTCCAGGTATGGTTGTAGTCTCTGCTGAATAATCTTGAGTAGAATCTTTCTGGCATGTGGGATCAGAGCAATTGTGCGATAATTTCCACAGTCAGTTGGATCACCTTTCTTTAGTACTAGTGTAAACACAGATCTTTTTCTAGTCAGTTGGCTATGATGTTTTCTTCCAAATTTCCTGGCAGAGTCTTGTAAGTATGGTAATAGCTGCATCAGATTGTTGTAATACTTCATTGGGAATGTCATCAATGCCAGGTGCTTTGTTCTTTGATAAGACTTTCAAAGCTGCTTCGACTTCTTCTTTCATCACCAATATAGTTCCTGATCATAAAGTACAGGTTGAAATGGCTGTTGGTCCACTTGATCTTTATTGTATAATGACTCTGTATATTCTTTCCACCTTTTCTTGATGATCTCAGCATCATTCAACAAGGATCCTTGAGTATCTTGTATCATTGCAAATCGAGCTTTAGGAAAGTCAATCTTGTTCTTCCTCTAATAGTTTCTGATTCTATTTCCTTGCATGCATCATTGTAGTACTTCTCCTTGTCGTGTCTAGCTGCACGTTGTAAATCTCTGTTGAGCTCTGCGATTACCTCTCTTTCTCCTCTGGCTTTAGCTTCTCTGCATTTCTGAGCAATTTTCAGAGTTTCTTCGGTCATTCATTTTGGCTGTTTTTGCTTTTTAATCTTTTGTAGAGTCTTCTCACTTTCTTCCAACACAACCTTCTTGATGTCATCCCATAACTCTTCTAGAGCTCTGTCATTTGTATCTAAAGCAGCAAATCAATTTTGCAGGCGTCTTTAAATTCCGGTGGTATATTCTTAAAGTCATATTTTGCTACATTCACGAGTGGCTTGCTCATTTACAACTTTAGTTTGAGTTTGCATACTAGTAGTTAGTGATCTCTACCAAAGTCCGCTCCAGGTTTTATCTTTATTAAACTTATAGAGCTTTTCCATTGTGGACTTCCACAGATGTAATCAATTTGATTTTTGTACAATCCATTGGGTGAACTGATAAATACTGTGGTGTAATATCTAATGTGTCTTGCAAGGAAGATCAAGGAAACAGGGTGTCAACCAGGTCTCAAAAAGAAGAGGCACAGAGTCCAGGAGAGGACTTCAAAGGTGAAGAATCAACTCAGCCAGGTTAGAGGCTAGGAAGACAACCCGGAGTGTAGCCTGCCAGACTGCACTATAGGAAATGCGAGGGGGAGGTATTCTGAGTGGTCAAGAAGACAGCTTCTACTAATTTTAAGTTGATGTTTTTCTGTGACATACTGTGAATCTGAAGTGTTCTTATATTTTTCCTTTTAGATCACTGTGAATAAATTCTGGGGATTTCACTATATAAAAGGGATTTCAAAGAAAATCAGACCCCTCTGCTCTGGACTAAGTCTCTGGAGAGAAATGCCAAGTGTGCAGTTGGACAGGGAATGAGGACCTTGGAACTCCTAACTTCCTCCACTCATCAGGATCCATACATTGTCCTTTTTTCCTGTACAGTAGCCCTTGGGTAGGAAAATACATCCCTCCCATGGGAATGCGGTTACATGTATATCGGGAGGACAATTTTTTAAAAAGTCTCTCTCTGAATATGTAATATTCTTTTGCCCACAGAAAATGCTTTTTAAAATTACACCCATAATTGTGTAAAGGCAATTTGGAAGATTTTATGAAATCACAACCAAAGTAAAAAATATAGCCTTTTTCAATTATTCTGCCTTCTGATGTGCAACCTCATTTCTTAATCATTAACTTAAAAATATTATTAAAAATTATCCATCCAACTTACCATCCTGAACAAAATGTCCTGTATTCCCATATTACGTTATTAGATGCAGCTGCTAGTGTTTGTCTACAGGGAGGCAATTAAAGCAATCTTACCTCCAGAGACCTGACTGCAGTCTGCAACTCGGCCAACTGCCGCATCTGTATTCTCTGAACATTTTCTGCTTGCATCCCAGAATTCTCTCTCTCGGCTCTCAGTTCCGCCACTTCTGCTTCTAATCCTTTCACTTTCTGGTGCAGCTGAGCTTTCTCCCTCAGAAGCATCTCCACTCGCTTACTGTCTCGTGTGGGATCCACAGTAATCAGTTGGTTATGGAGCTCTTCTTTATCTCTTTCCAGCCTTGCTATCTGAATAGGACAGAGAGAATGGAATCCTACTAACTGCTTATAATCTATTAGGTCAGGAGTTAAGAAACATTACATGGACTGCAAAAAAGTCAATATATGTCTAATAAGTATATTTTGCAGAATTAGTAACTAGTTATTTTGCATAATAGAAATACAGTTTAAATAATAAGATAATACCTTTCTACTGGATCGACTGAATACATTTTGGGGGTGCAGTGTACTTAGAAATAAATTTGTAGGGTAGACAGACTCAGGAGAGGAATTTAGGTGGAGAATGGGTGGAGTCATGACTAGGGCCGGCCTCAGAATTGGCAAAAGGTGTTGGACCCTCGGCAGACCTTAAGCTTTACAAACAACCCCCCTCCCCCGGCTGTCTAAATTGTTTCATTTTAAATGCCCTGCTCTTTGTCATCCCACAGAAATAGCGATCTGGGCGACCGCCTAGTTTGCCCAATGGTTGGGCTGGCCCCCGGTCACAGCTTACATGAGTATTTCATAAAATACGTGCATAGCCATTTACTTTACACGCTAGCATTTATGCCTGCTTTCAAGAAAGCATAAAAATGTCACTGCTCACAATCTAGGCATTATTTCTATAGGATTTGTGCTAATATTTTATAAAGACAATTTGTGTCTTTATAAAATAGGCACCTTCTCCCCTCCAAATCTAGGTCACCTGTTAAAAAATTACCCTCTTCATGACTAGCTAATATTTCCTTCTTTAGGTTTAAGGAAGAATGTCAGCTCTCAAGATCTAGTTGAGAACTATATTTCATCTCCTTATTCTTTTATTTTTACTGCATGCATCAAATGAACAGAGGAGTAGCCTAATGGGCTCAGAGCCAGGGAAACCAAGTTTGAATCCCACTACTGCTGCTTGTGATCTCGGGCAAGTAACTTAACCCTCCATGGCCTTAGGTACAAACTTAGATTGGAAGCCTTCCTGGGATAGACAAATACCTACTGTTACATTGAAAGGGAGAAAGCTATTTTATCTTTAAAACGCCCATATCAAAGTCACATGATTTTATTGCACAAGGTATTATAGCTGTATAAATGTTTTCCACGCACCTCAGCTTCATACTTGATTTTCTTCTCTTCTAAAACACGTGCATGTTCCTCTTTCTGGTGTTCAAACTCAGATTTTAGAAATGTCTGCTCATAGCGAAGTTTGTTATATTCTCCTCTGTACTTTTCTACTTCCTAAGTTTAAAAAAATAAATACATTTTTGTTGAACTATAATAAAAGTACCAAAAACCTATTTGTAAATGTTTAAAAATATGATGCAATATGAAACTCCAGAGGATACTAATATCAATTCAAAATATTCCACAATTTCCTCCATCCAAAAAAAATCTCTCTTTTTCAAAATCCTTTTAGCAAGCAGTTATTGGTATCACTACTGGGGAAGGGGAAAAAAGACCTCAGTCTATATATTTAGCCAAATCCAAGGCTTGAAAGCTGTGACATCACAGGTCAAAAAAACTTTCCAACAACCAGTTTTTTTCCTTAAAATTCATACAATTTTCACATAAATTTATCATATTTCTTCAATCAAAGCCATACTTATGTATTCAAAAGGTCTCTACTTATCTTTTATGCAATTTATTTCATCAGTCTGCTTTCACTCCAATGCTGACAGCGTTTCACAAGAGCTGCGTCAGGGAAATTAAGACATGGTCTTGTTTATTTTTTAAGAAATACTCTTTGATGCAGCTCTTGAGAAACACTGTCAGTATCGGAGAGAGAGCAGACTGATGAAAGAAGTTGGCAATTGTGGTTCAGACAGTCAAGTCTTGATACGATCACATATGGGTTACTGTAATTCTGTCTACACAGGTTTACCAGATGAGTCAATTAGATGTATTTGGTTTACATAAAATATGGCTGCATGTATTATTAGGTGGACTTCAGATGCAAGATCATGTGTCCCCTTTAACTAAGCGCTTCACTGGTTACCGATATCTTACCAGACACAATTCAAATGACTTTTTCTAACTTTCAAGATGTTAAATAGTTTAGTCTAAACTAGGTCTATTCAAGCCTGTGTTCACAAGGTACCATAGAGAGTTATTAGTTATACCAGGGAGGTCAGAGGCCGTAAACTAGAGGGAGGACTTTTTCTGCGATTGCCCCAAGTAATTGAAACTATTGTCCTCCCTCCTCCTTTCATTCTCTATTTCAATTCCTTCTATATATTCTAATCATGAAAGGTAGCTGAGCAACAGGACCCAGGGTAGTAGTCGACTAAAGGGAAAGTGAACAGTGGAGTGCTACAAGGATCAGTGTTTTATCTCCCTGACACAGCTCTTGCGAAACGCTGTCAGCATCAAAGTGAGAGCAGACTGATGAAATAAGTTGCATAAAAGATAAGCAGAGACAATTTGATACATAAGTATGGCACTGATTGAAGAAATAAGATAAAATTAAGTCATCCTAAGCCATAGTGTGGAAGTACTAGAAAGGGAAGTACACCTCTTGGCAGATACAAAAATCTGCAACAGAGCAGGCATCCGGAGGAGGGGGGAAAATAATAGTTAAGATTACTTTTAAAAACTTGAAGACCAAGTCTGGCAACTATACACTACCCAAAATAAATGAAAAATCTACATTTAGAGGACAGAAATAAAAGTAACAAATACCACTTTGAAAAAGCAGAACTAGCAGTTACTAAACAGGAAAGATACTTGTAATAGTCTTTGTGACAAAGCAGCTTTCAGCAGAGCCAAACAGTAGAACTGAAGCATACGTAGAACAAAAACAAAGGAGCCTTACTGGTAAAGGAAGGGGGAAGATCACAGACTTATACATACAAAAAACACAAAGGGATCAAACAATTAAATATTATCAAAACTTCAAGGAGATATCAAAACACCAGAGAGAGGGGCTATCATAAAACTTAAGCTCTTCCAATATTACAGGTTCTTATGAACTCGAGTTTACGCTCCACTTACCATACAAACTTCACTATTTTTTTCCCGGGCATTTTTTCATTTTTTTAAACTTTCTTGGTTCATATATACTTTCTTATTTTCCTCAAATCTAGTTCATAATTCAACAAGTCATCAAAAACAATAGTAAATATTGTCTCTTCTTATGCACTGCAATCACTCACATAAAAGTACAGTATTACTTATTTTTTTCTACGATACTCAAAACCGTGACAGCATCTGCTCCGAACACAATTATCGGTTGCATGTCCAAATTAAATTTCACAATCCTCTGCCAGCCCAATATCAGTGTTTCAGCATACCAAGCTTCAGGGGCAACCCTGAAGCAAGTCAGTATTCTGAAACCTGCACATGGATGTACGATGTACAGGTAAAACATTTTGCAAATGGAGATGTGCAGTATTGTGACAGTAAACAAAGAGGCCTCTATATTTACCTGCTATCCTTCTTTCAGGGAAATAAAACACGTGCATGTTCCTCTTTCTGGTGTTCACACTCTGATAGTCCCCTATCATCCCTGCCAGTGAAAGCTGGCAGAAACGAGCACTTTTGCAATGTGTATTCATGCCGGGGAGGCAGGTCTAATCATGGATGTGTCCGCAGGCAGGTTTAAGCGTGTGGCACTGTTGTGAAATCCAGGATGCACATGGATCTTTCTAAGCCGGCCCTGGACACTCCTCCACTACAACTCCATGTAACATTGATATTATTGGGGCAGACAACTGTAAATCCTGGACTTTCTGAATATATACATGATTTGCATGAGTGAAAGCACAGTTACTTACCTGTAACAGGTGATCTCTGGGAACAGCAGGAATTAGTCTTCACATATGGGTACGTCGGTACCGACGGAGCCTGCACGGGAATGCTGCCCAGCTTTCAATCAGAAAGCTTTTGGCAGCATTCCTCGCGCCTGCGCAGTGACTTCCCGCCTTCTCCACAGCCTCTCTTCAGTTGAGTTTCAGAGCTGAGACAAAGGCGAGGAGAGAAAAGGAAAAAAATAAAAAAGATACAACTCCTAGGGGAGGTGGGAGGGTTGTGAAGACTAATTCCTGCTGTTCCCAGAGATCACCTGTTACAGGTAAGTAACTGTGCTATCTCCAGGAACAAGCAGGAATGAGTCTTCACATATGGGAACTCCCTAGCTGGAGATGCCAGGGGGAGATCCCATAAAAATGCAAGTGCCTGGATCAGAGGTGCATTTTGTCTCCAGGAATCCCCGGCATCATATGTGGGATGGAGGGTAGGAGTTGACAATAAAGGAGCTGTGAGGGAAAAAACAGCATAGTCAAGGACTAGAGGGTTCTACAGACTACAGGAGTCCTTGGAAGATATGATGAGTAGCATTAAAATACATTTAATGTACACTTAAAATATGCAGCTTACCTACTGTATTGTAGGAAGTAGAAGCATGATGGAGTCTACTGGATAAGCAGTGGCGGAATCTTCAAGGTGACCTCTCAGTAGTGAGGATGAAGGTCCAGACCTGGAGGTAGTAGATGATCCAGGTGTCAACTGGGTAGGAATAGACGTCAGGTCTTCAATGGAAAGCTTTATGGGAAAAGCTGAAAACTCCTTTAGGCATAAGGTTATTAACATTGAGGACTAAAGGAAGAAGACTGACGGAGTTGGAGAACTAGCCCAGTCCTGGCGGGAAGAGGGGGACTGGAAAAACCCCTATTCCCTCGGAAAACAGTTGTGTACTCGAAGATAAAGATGTACACTGTTTTTCCTAGCTGGCGAGAGATAGGAAAAATATTGAAGCTTGATGCTTCAAGGACATAAAGAAAAAATGGAAGATGTTAGCACCAAAGTGGTTATTGGTGCCTAACAGTCTCTATATCATAATATGGTATGGGACGTAGGGCGACAGACTGTCTAAAACCTCTAGGAGGTAAATCATGTAGTATAGACAGTAAGGGTGATAGTGTATAAGACAGACCAACCCTTAAGAAGCCCCCCATCAAACACATATACATAGGGATATATATATGTGGCTGGAATATATATGTATATATTCATATATATAGATATATATATAAATACACATATGTCCAGATATGTTAGGATATGGGTGGTGGAATATATATCAAATATATATATATATATATATATATATATATATATAGGAATATGATATACCTAGATATATGTAAATTTGTGGGGCATGGTTTAGCACCACCAGAGTAATGATATAGGTACGTAGACATATATGGAGATGCTACATATAAGACAAGAGATTGAAGAGACATGTCTACCACCCAGCCCCATAATTGCACACGGGGAATATAAAAGAAAAAGATTCTGCGTTCTACAAGAGGGTGAGCCCACTTGGGATATGCATAGAGAATCTATTTTCGTGGGTTGAGGGATGCAGGAAAGCAATCCAATGAGATAACCGTGATGTTCGCGTGAGAACAGATGAAGATATGAATCTGTAGGGAACAAGGCAGGGAGTTCTACAGAACACTGACATGGTAGATGCTTTGGATTTTCACGCAGAAGAACTGATATCTCGTGTTAACACCCCAGGCTAGAGGGGGTGTGGAGAACCCTCACAGGTATAGGAAGGGTTTATAAGTTTTTCTCTAATAATAGAGGAACTTCAGAGACAAGGTCAATGCTCTATAGCAAAGCCCTCATAGTAGAAAGCTTCTCTGAAGACTGCAGAGAGCATTGTGCAGGAGAGCTATGAAATAAACTGACTGAAAGTCAGTTATGTTGTCATATCCTAGAAAAGGAGATGGTTAGAATAATGTGAGAAAGCCTAAACGAGTAGGAGGATCCAAGATAGTCTGGAATCACTACTGAGGCTAGACAAAATTTTGAACAAGGGACTGGAACTTGGAAAAGTCCCAGTAATACAATTACTATAACTTCCTGCAGGCAGAGCTGCTGACAGAAACAGCAGAGAGATTGTCATGTGCTGAATAAAGAAAAACAGACAAGAAAAGAGAGGGGATATCTCTTCTCACTGTCTGGGGAACGACCAGAGAAGTAGTTCAGTATGGTAGCCCTCAAGTAGTTAGAGGGTGACGTACCCATGGGGTAAGTCAACTGAAGGAAAAATGTTCAGTTGGGATAGAAACTATCAGGTGATAGTTGCAACTGCTCTTCTGGAGAGTAAGAAGAGGAGAAGTGTGTAGTACCTGAACAAAATAATTTTTTGACAGGTTAGTACACTGAAAAAGAAAAGCACAGTGAATAAACTTCTAATATGTAGAAGTAAAGTGTAAGTTACAATTCCCGGCCCCTATGGTTGCTGGGAATGTTGAGACTGGCCAGAACTGGAGGACTTCAGACTAGGCTGAGGCGTCTCTTGTTTAGGTACAGCCGAATGTTGGGCAGGAGATGAATGAAACTTTCTTTTCTTAGGAAAAGAAGGTTTGGTAGGACATTTCCTACTATTTGAAGAATGAGGTGGCTTAGAATGGTTTCTAGTGGAAGAAGAGTCAGGGGAGCATTGAGCAACCTGACGTAAAGCCTCCTTATTAAAAAGACCTTCCCCTGTACAAGGAGAATGAGCTAGTATAGTTTGTGCCCATTTGCTCAAGTCTGAAGCCTCAAGCCAGGCTCTGCGACGTGCTGCAATGGCAATAGCAGAGGATCTGCTAATGGACTCAAAAGAATCTATAGAAGCACGAGACAGAAACCAGGATATATTCCGGCTGTGATTGATGAGCAAGGTATAATCAGTAGCCTTGGGCTCTGGTAAAAAAGGGATCAAAAGAGACAATTTCTCTGTGACTTCCTGGAGTGTTAGACTCATGTGAAAAATATATGAGAGAACTCTGGAAGCCAGCAAAGAGTTTTGGAAGGCCTGACGGCCAAAAGCATCGAGTGTTCGTGAAGAACGACCTGGCGGAAAAGAAGAATGCTTCTTCTTGCTCATAACTTTCCTCAGTGCCGATTCCACTACAAGGGAACGATGAGAAAGTTGAGGCTTTTGGAACCCTGGAGAGAGTGGCACTCGGTACCGAACCTCAATGTCTGGAGAAACTTGAGGAAGTCGTAAGGGCGATTTCCAAACCCTGAGAAGGAGATCCTGGAGAGCAGGATGTAAAGGGAAGTTTATATTTTCCATTTGTGCCGGTGAGCCATGAGTAGGATCACAACCAGGGATAGAAATATTAAGGAAGGTTGCCATATCCCGGAGAAAAGCCTGGAAAGACTGATCTCCTATGGGAACTATCCCTGGTAAGGCTAAAGAAAGAGCCTGAGTATCAGAGGACGTACAGGGTACCGCACCAATGCCAGGTATCGGTTCCAAACTAGGCATCGGTGCAAGAACAGGCATCAACATCGCTACTGATAAAGGACTAGCAGGTGAAGTAGTCATCGGGAACTGCTGTAGTGGTACCGAGATCATAAGGGAGTTATGGCTAGGATCTTCGGAACTACCTATTTGGAAACGACAGGAGTCGGTTCCGGGACGCGTCGGTACGCAGTCCTCCAGACTCGATATTGACTCAAGACTCGGCATCGAAGAGAGCGAGACTATCGATGCATGTCTCGACAGTTCCGACGCCGGTGGCAGTATCGGCGATGCCGATACCACTAAGGCAGCCTGGGTGACATCGATCGATACCGACGGTACCGAGGATACCCGATGAGCACCTATCCATCCCGATGCCGATGCTAGGGTATCGGAACCGATCAACGCCGGTACCGACCCGGAGCATGGCTGAGATTGAGGGAAGTCAATGCGGTGCGTATCGATCGGTCCCGAAGGTATCGAGGATGCCCGATGACGATCCCTGGTGAAGAGTGGAGTACTCGACACCGGTACCGGTGCCGATGCCGGAGGCTCGGTACCGCTCGAAGCGGATACCACCCCCGCGCATGGCTCAGGCATGTTCTGTGAGGGGTGAGCCCCAGGAACATCCTGAAACCCCTTTAACGCTTTGGAGCCCGAAGACTCCCGCAGGGGTAATGCCAATGGATTCTTGAGGGTAAGGCCGGAGCCGTCACCATGCTGGGCATGGGACATACCACTCAAGCATTGACTAGTCTTAACAGACTGTTTTTGGGTTACCTGATCCTGTGAAGTAGAGAAACCGGGTACCCTCACTGCCGAAGAAAAAACGGTATCGAGGGAAACTCTAAATACTGAAGGTTTCCTCACAAAATTATCTCCTGACAAGTCAGGGGAAAAAGGGTCAGGACCCACACAGTTGAGACACCAACTATTGGTGTCTAGAAAGAAACAGGTGTTTCCACATCAGATGCACTTCTTAGGAAAAGAAGGCTCCATAATGAAAAGGCCTAGTAGGCCTAAAAGTTAAGGCAAAAAAAAAAAAAAAACTGAAGAAAAGTTTTACAGACTTTAGCCAAAAAACCACCGGCGGTACCGGTGGTAGCTGGAAAAACAGCCGCGACCACAAGAAAACAAAAAACTAAAATAATTAAAAGCAATTAAAATGAAAAGTTTCTGCGGTGACAGGACGACGTCCTTCCGGCTCCGCGGAAAAACGAAAACTGAAGAGAGGCTGTGGAGAAGGCGGGAAGTCACTGCGCAGGCGCGAGGGATGCCGCCAAAAGCTTTCTGATTGAAAGCTGGGCAGCATTCCCGTGCAGGCTCCGTCGGTACCGACGTACCCATATGTGAAGACTCATTCCTGCTTGTTCCTGGAGATTCAGTGTTTTCGCATGTACAAATCACAAACAGGGCTTCCAAAATGACCCCCATAGATTATAAAATACTAAAATTTACAAGTGTACTTGCAAAATATAGGCATAGACATTTACGCTAGCTCAAGGACTACTTGTCTTTACAAAACAGACTTAACACAGGCACCTTAAAATGTGTTTTAACTAGATGATCAATTATAAAAGTACACTTCATAAGTTCTGTGGCAGAACAGTAGGCAGGTACAAAAGGGTGAAGCAGTCTTGCTAACACCTTTCCTTTAAAAATCCTCCTCATTTACCCACATCCCAAGTTCCAAATCGAGGGGATCCCACAAGTCACAAAATCTGGCTCCCAAATTCCTGACTGCTTTCTTTACACCAGAACTGCATTCACTAAACAAAAAATTCCAGTGAAATAGTTTCATTCTTATCATAAGACCAATGAATATTGGTTTTTACTCACCTCATCTAGTTTACGAAAGTGTTCTCTTCTGGGCATCTCCAGTTCCTGCTGTATTTGTGCTTTTAGGACTTCCAGCTTTTGGGGTGTGAGCACCTAGCATTTACAGAAAAGAAACATTTTAAAGATACTTAGAGATGTTTACTAAGCAGCGATAGCGGCAAACGTGCAAAATGTGTGCCGCAGACCTGTTTTATTCAATGGCGCCGCGGCATATATTTTGCATATAGTTACCCCACAGAACAGGTTCTAATGAAATAGCGGACTACGAGTATAATAAAGAAATAACAAGCAAAATGCCCAGACCCATAGCATATTAAAGGCGAAATGACGAAGTGGACAGGAAAGTAAAATGTTAGGCTCACACTGCTGAGCGGACATGAATTTATAAAAGATCAAAAATAAGTAGAGTAATTCTGAACCAAAAAAAGACGGCATGCAAAACAAAATGAGGGCAAGAGCCTATAATAATAAAACATATTCTGTGTTTTCTGCAATATTACAAAAGTACACATTTGGCAATTTCCTAAAGCATTTTCCACATGAAGAAAAGGGCTGTTGGAGAATTTCACATGCACACATATGTGCACAAAGCATGTATGACTATTTTCAAGCAATCTGTGCGTAAGCATTGAAGATGTAGCTTTGGCCGAATTGGGGTGGAGTTGCAATGTGCACGTGTATAACAGGATGCCTAGCAAGAAGTCGAAAACAGCGCACCTTTTATAAAGGCAACACAGATGTCTATGTACCTTTATAAAATAGGCTCCCAGAATCAGCCACTGCAACACATAAAAACTGAACACACACTTATACTTGCTTTACAAGGGTATTTTATAGAAGACACACATGCAGCGTGATTCCACTTTAGCTTTATTTATACTAAGTTCTTGTGAAACACTTCCTCACCACAGGTGTATAAGTATGTGCCCTCTTGAACTGTATGTACTTATATACGTTGTGATACAGAAAGCACTTCTGACATGATGGAATGGGAGAGTAGTGAGCCCTCTAGCGGTAAAACTCAGGAAAAGCCAGGTTTCCATAGAAGCAGGAAGCCTTTAGAAAAAATGCAGCTCAGTCAGGATTATGACGTAAGAGCTAGAGGCAGCTCTAACAAGAGGCAGCTGACTAATCAGGTGGGTGTGCCTGCACGTGGAAGCTGTTGGAGACCAGCTTCAGATTCACTCTTTAAGGGTGGAAGCAAAGTTAGTCAAAAAGAGACACGGAGAGAGACACAAAGAGAGAACACGAGGTCAGACACGGGGAAGGACGTGAAGGAAGACAACGTCCAGAGAGGATACAATCATAGCAGCAGCCACACAAGCCAACAGACAGGAAGGTCTGGAAACCCAGCTTCAGGCAAGAAGGATTCACGTGGGTTCATTCCTTACTACTTTAAAGCCAAGCTGAAGTCTGTTGATGAGCTACCTGAAGACAGGGCTAAGCTATTACCCTGGGGGAAGGGACAAAGCTCTCAACACAGACAGAGCAGTGCTGACAAAAGAGGTACGTCTGTATCACTTCCTAATCAAAGCCTGGTAGAAGAGATAGTAAAGCAGTTAAAATCTAGTGCTAGCCAATGCCAAGATAGCACTGCTGTAAATGCTTCTAATTCTAATGCTTTGGAGAAGTGGCTAAAAGCTGATATAAGTTCTATAAGAGAAAGCTTACATAACAAGTATTCTCCTGAACCAAAGACTGTCACGGCATATGATCAGGGAACCTTCCTAAACCAGTTGCAGGACGTGAGCTCAGCTGTGCTTGATAGGAACTCTCAAGAGCAGTGCTGTAGCATTGACAATGAAGAAATGATTGTTGAAGAACCTTTTGTTCCTAATGATATAGAATGCTGTCAGATGGATTGCTCATACTGTGATTCTGATAAACTGGATCTCCGTTGAAACAAGCTTTGCTGAAGTACTGACAAAGTTGTTTAAAAGGTTTTCAGTTACTGTGAAGAAAACAGTTTATTTCATGCTTTCTAGTTTACCTTTACTTTCTGTTACTCAGAAGAAAGAATTCTTATTTGTTTTATTTACCTCTGAGCCCTTGTGAAGAGGAAAAAACCCTTATAATAAATTTATCTGTTTCAAATTGACCCTCGTGCCACAACACAATTTGTTCCAGGTGTTCTCAAAACTACAAATCCCAGCAACCCTTGCTGGCAAAAATAGTAAAAGGACACTGTCAAACAAATATAGCGGTCGCCCCTGCTATTAAGCCACTGGCCTGTAGGAGGGGAGTTGCGACAACCTATATGTTGTTAAGTGCCATCAAGTCGATGTTGATTCATGGCAACCCTCTGGATAGTTGTCCTAAACTGTATTTGGTCTTCAGTCGGGTGGCTCATTGTTGATAGAGTGGCATCTATGGCTGCTGTTAATGTATCGATCCATCTCATTGCTGGCCTTCCTCTTTTATGTTCACCTTCAACCTTGTCAAGCATGATGTCTTTCTCGAAATGATCGTTCTCTTAGCATGATGTGTCCATGAAAGTCAAAGTCTTGTTATCTGAGTTTCTAGAGAAAGTTTTGGTTTGATCTCCTCTAGTACCGACTGGTTTGTTCTTCAGGCAGTCCATGGTATACACAGTATTCATCAGCAGCACCATAATTCAAAGGAATCCATTTTTTTCCTATCTTTTTCACTGTCCAACTTTCGCATCCATAAGATGTTATTGAAAATACCATGGCTTGGACAAGTCAAATCTTTCTATGGAGAGAGACATCCCTGCTCTTCCGAATCTTGTGTAGGTCCTTCATAGTCATTCTGCCAAGAGCAATCAGTTGTTAGATTTCTTGACTGTTTGTCATTTCTTTATGGATTATTGATCCAAGCAAGTTAAAGTTGTCCACTATTTCAATTTCTTCTCCATCAATGATGAACTTATTTATTTTGCCAGGTGTCAGGATCTTTGTCTTCTTTACATTAAGGTGCAGGCATCTTTTAAGACTATGCTCCTTGATCTTCAAAAGCAAATGTTTCAGATCATCTTTACTTTCAGCCAGTATTATGATATCATCAGCATAGCAAAGGTTGTTGGTGAGTCTTCCACCAATCTTCACACATTGGTTGTCTTCATACAGTCCTGCTTCTCTTAGGATTTCTTCTGCATATAAACAGGTAGGGGGAAAGTATGCAGCCTTGTCATACACCTTTGCTGATTTTAAAACATTCTATTTCTCCTCGTTCCATTCAAACTGTTGCTTCTTGATCAATGTAAAGGCTGTGCAATAGAACTATTAGATGTTCTGGTAAACCCATGCTTCTTAATGTGGCCCAGAGTTTCTCATGGTTTACACAGTCAAAAACCTTGCTGTAACAAATAAAACACATGAAGATATCCTTTTGGTATTCTTTTGTCAAAAAGATCCTTGAAAAATCCATCTCACATCCGTGATGATGTCTCTCATTCCTCGTTCTTTCCTGAATCCTGTTTGCACTTCAGGCAGTTTTCATTCCAGGTATGGCTGTCGTCTCTGCAGGAGGATCTTGAGTAGAATCTTGCTGTCATGTGGGATCGGAGCGATTCTGTAAAAATTTCCACAGTCAGTCAGATCACCTTTTTTCAGTATTGGTATAAACACAGATATTTTCCAGTCAGTTGGCCATGTCATCTTCCAAATTTCCTGGCAGAGCCTTGTAAGTATGGCAATAGCTGCAACAGATTGCTGTAATATTTCAATGGGAATATCATCAATACCAGATGCTTTGTTGTTTGATAATGCTTTCAATGCTGCTTTGATTTCTTATTTCATCCCCAATATAGTTCCTGATCATAATGTACAGGTTGAAATGGCTATTGGTCACTTGACCTTTATGGTATAATGAGACTGTATATGTTTTCCACCTTTTTCTGATCTTCTCAGCATCATTCAATGTGGATTTTTGAGCATCTTGTAGCATTCCAATTTGAGGCTGGAATTTTCTCTTTAACTCTCGTAGCTTTAGGAAATCCAATCTTGTTCTTCCTCTAATAGTTTCTGATTCTATTTCCTTGCATGAGTCATTGTAGTACTTATTGTCCCATCTGAGTGGACATTGGAAATCTCTGTTGAGGTCTGTGACTGCCTTCTTTCTCTTCTGGCTTTAGCTTCTTTGCATTTATGGGCAATTTTCAGTTTCTTCAGTCATCCATTTTGTCCTTTTTTGCTTTTATTCAGTTTTTTGTAGAGACTTCTCATTTTCTCCAAGCACAACTTTCTTGATGTCATCCCATAACTCTTGTGGTGCTCTGTCATTTGTATCCAAAGCAGCAAATAAAATTTGCAGGCAGTCTTTAAATTCCAGTAGTAGTTTCTCAAGGTCATATTTTGCCATATTTATGGGTGGCTTGCTCTTTTTCAGCTTTATTTATTTATTTATTTTGTTACTTTTTTTTTTTAATACCGCAATTTCCAAAGATCAATTGCGGTTTACAAATAACAACAAATTTGAGTAGTACATAAACGGATACATACTCATATACATGGAACTGTATAAAACTATGTACATTCAACTAAAGTCCATTAAACTAGATGCATGAGGATAATAACAGACGTATATAGTTAATGCTAGTTTACTTGCACATCTAAATGAGTGGGTGGAGGGTCCTGAGTTATGTTTAGGAAGGGGAAGGGGTAGTTGGTGGTGTATTGTGTTGCTCGTGAATGCACGAGTAGCTCGAGTTGGCAAACTAGTAGTTGGTGATCTGTACCACAGTCTGCTCCAGGATTTGTCTTTGTTGATGTTATTGAGTTTTTCCAATGTTGACTTCCACAGATGTAGTCAATTTGATTTTTATACAATCCCTTGGGTGATGTCCATGTGTACAGTCGCCACTTGTGTTGCTGAAAAAAGGTGTTTGAGATGAATAGATCGTTGGTCTTGCAGAATTCTATCAGTCTTTCTCCAGCTTCATTTCTGTTGTCAAGTCTATTTTTTCCAACCACCTTGCCTTCTTTACTGCCAACGTTTGCACTGCAGTCATTCATGATTATCAGAATATCCTGTATGCATGTTCTGTCAATTTCAGCTTTTACTTGTTCAAAGAACTCATCCACTTCTTCCTCTTCTGTAGCTGTTGTTGGGGGCAAAAACCTGAATTATAGTTGTGTTGATGTGCATTCCCAGAAACAGAAATTAAGCGTTCACCGACTGCGTTGTATTTCATTACATTTCTTGCAAGTTTCTTCTTCATTATAAATGCAACACAATTTCTTCTTTGTCTTTCATTTCTACCATAGTATACCATGTGATCATCAGATGCAAAGTGCTTGATGCAGGTCCATTTCAGTTCACTGACACTCAACAGATCGAGTTCTACACGTTCCATTTCATTCTTGACCACCTCCAACTTCCCTTGGTTCATGCTTCGTACATTCCATGTCCCAATATGTAAGACATCTTTGCAGCTTCTGACTCTCATTTCATGCGCAGATACATCAGCAGTCAGACATCCCGAGGGCTTTGATCCAACCACATTAAAATGCTGACTTTACTCTCAAAAGTCTTCAGCTCATCCCCAGTAGCCAGTTGAGTGCCTTCCAACCTGGGGATCTCATTTTCCAGTACTATAGTGCAATTTGTTTTGTTGTGACTATCCATTGGGTTTTCATGGCAAGATATGGAAGTAGATTGCCAGGCCTTTCTTCCATGCAGGTAATGCTAGTGTTATTGTCGTTATCACAGGAATGTGATCCTCTGCCACCAATACCATCCTATTCTGCTACTACCCAGATGGGTGGTTTGTCTTAGACTGGCACCTCAGTTGAGACCTGCCAGTAGTTACGCTACCGATAGCTTAGCTCTCAGCATCACTGATGCATGACAAGTTGCAAAGCAACTCTATCCCACCTCTCCCACACATGGTCATCATTCGCACTAACCACTTCAGCTGAAATCCATAAACTCATCTCTACCTCTAACAAGACCTTCTGCCCCCTCGATCCCATCCCATCCTCATGGTTACTTACACCCTCTCTTTCTTTCCTTCCCCCTATCCTTTCCATATTAAATAATAGTCTCTCCACAGGAACTTTCCCCAACCCCTGGAAACACTCCTTAATCCGCCCAATCCTCAAGAAATCCTCCCTTGACCCAGCCCATTACCACCCCGTCTCACACCTTCCATTCCTCTCTAAGCTCCTTGAAAAGATCGTCTTTGCACAGCTTTCGCACCATCTCGATTCCACCAACTACCTTCTCACCCCCGTCAATCAGGCTTCCGGCCAGGTCACAGTGTTGAAACCATCCTCCTTGCTTTCACTAATTCCCTGCATGTGGCACATGATCGTGGTGACATTTCGGTAGCGGTAGCACTTGACCTTTCAGCGGCTTTCGACCTGGTCGACCATTCCCTTCTTCTAGCTCGTCTCCGTGAAGCTGGTCTTCATGGCACTGTCTACAGGTGGTTTCATTCTTTTCTCTACGCCCGATCAGCCTCAGTCCTCTCTGCCTCTTCCTCCACACCGCCTTCTTCCCCCTTCCCTTTACCCTGTGGGGTCCCCCAGGGTTCTGTCCTGGCTCCTCTTCTCTTCAATCTTTTCTTGGTGCCCCTCACACTAGTCATCCAGCAATTCGGGATCTCTGCCTTTTACTATGCGGACGATATTCTTCTCCTTCACCACAAGTCCCCCTCCCATCCCGATCTCACTCCTTTAAATAGCTGTCTCACAGCCGTCACTCACTGGCTGACCCAGAACTGCCTTCACCTCAACCTTGCCAAGACCACTGCCATCTGGTTCCCTCACAATCATCCTTCCCCCTCTCTAGCTCCGTCCCTTTCCAACACTCCCATATCCTTGGTCACCACCTTCCGCTATCTCGGTGTTCTCTTCGACTCAGACCTCACCTTTCACGCTCATATCTCTCACATCACCAAAACCTCCTTCTATCTTTTACGTCAAATTCACGCCATTCGTCCCTTCCTCTCCCCTTCCGCTCTCTCCACTCTACTTCTCTCTCTAGTTATGTCCCAGGTCGACTTTTCTAATTCTATCCTAACCGGCCTGGCCTCCTCCCAACTTCACCGCCTTCAGAGAATCCAAAACACCGCAGCTCGCCTTCTCACTCATTCATCCCCTTATCACCACATAACCCCTCTTCTCATCCATCTACACTGGTTACCTGTCTCCTTTCGCTCCCAATATAAGCTACTCACCCTGGTTCATAAAGCCCTACACACCAGTACCCACAATATTTAGCTGATCTTATTCATTTTCACACCCCCAGACATACCCCCCGCTCGTTCCATTTAAACCGTCTCACCCTTCCTCCCCCTTCCGCTGCCCATCTTCAATCCACCCGCTCCTCAGCTTTTTTCTTCATAGGCCCCGCACTTTGGAACTCCCTTCCCACTTCCCTCCGCCTAGAACCCTGCCACGCAGCATTCAAACAACAGCTAAAAACCCACCTCTTTTCCCTAGCCTTTAACCTCCCCACCTCGCCTCCCCCCTTCTAGCTCTACTCTCCTTCCTCTGCTGTTCCTTAACCCACTTTGCTTTTACAAATTGTAAATTTCTTTTCCTTTTTCCGGCCTTGTGCCTTGCTTTTATTGGTTTTACTCATTGTAAACCGCTTTGATTTTATTGAAGGGCGGTTAATCAAGTTTTAATAAACAAACATATAAATTGGAAAGTTCACACTTTAGAGTGTGACACAATGATGTGTTTCCCTCACTCACAGGATCAGACATTCAGGGGCTTCGTCATGTGTGTGTGTCACAGAAGAGTCCAGGAATGCGCACATGTTCTGTCTTTCTGTGTGTCATAGGGACTGCCGGCGGCTACATGTGCATATATGTGTGTGTGTGTGTACACCATGGAGACTACTGGGTGCTACATACCGACCACAAACTGATCAATTTCCAGATACCCGTGTCCAACTGCTGCCTGAAGTACTCCAGAAGTCTGAGTAGTGCCACCAGGTCACCATCACGGAATTTCCGACCTTTCGACAAGGAAACTATCCCGAGTCAAACCCGCCGACTCCTCACCTTGACAACACCTAACCTCGATGAACTGATCTCCAGCTGGAATAACAGCCTCAGTACCATTGCACAACGCCCTCCATCAAACAAGCCTCCAAGGAAACGAGCCACTGCAGCCTGGTACTCCACTGAGCTACGAACATCACTCCTCCACCTAAGGAAGTGGAAAGATGCTGGCGACGATCACGCTCCTCGGCAGAACAGAAAGCATATAACCTTCACCTGGCAAAACACCGCGATGCAATCTCAGAGAAAATGAGGCAATTCCACACCGATACTCTAAATCGCTCACTAAGCAAACCACATGACTTGTACAACCTTGTCAAGAACCTAACAAAAGAACCAGGCCCCAAGCAAACAAGTGGGATCCACCCTCAAGAATTCACAGACTTCCTGCAATCAAAGCTATGCCAGACCAACAAGACCACATCACCCACCACCACCCAAGAACCAACATACATAACACCACTGCACCTTCTCCACCACATCCAAGAAGCACATTGAAGACACTATCGCTACAAACACCACCACCACGGCACAAACCGACCCCTGTCCTGCCTTCTGGATAAAAGAGCTACGTAGCGAATTTAACCCATTCATAGCCAGGCTCATGGACACGTCTTTCGCAACAGGCTCGTTCCCCCAAAGCCTCAAACGCACGTCCATCAGACCTTTGCTAAAAAATAACAAGCTCGACCCCCAGAAGATTGACTCGTACAGACCTATATCTAGCATACCACTACTAGCCAAGATAATTGAAAAAGAAGTCCAATGCCAAATACAATAACACATCAATGACACCGCTCTGCTGGACCCCTGCCAACATGGTTTCAGGGAATCCCATGGTGTGGAAACACTTCTCACCACCCTCTTCAGCAACATAATTACTGGAATAGATAACACCCATCACAGGTTTGTCCTTGTCTTCCTGGATATAGCCGCCGCATTCGACTCCGTAAGTCATGAGATTCTCCTGAAGTGACTCGAAGAGAAGGGTATTTGTGACACAGCACTAAACTGGTGCAAATCATACCTATCTGACAGATGGCAGCATGTACGATTGGGGACCTCAACATCGGAACCTTTCCACCAGAAGCAGGGCTTTCCACAAGGTTCTTCCCTCTACGCCCTGATGTTCAACCTATACAACTACATTCAAAACTCTAAACAACATGGCTCCACCTACTCTGTTCAACCTAATCACTAAAGAACCTGCCAAATCCCAACACAGGAGAGATCACACAAACAAACTAAAGACTCCAAAGGAATTTATAAAAGCCAGAAAGACAACAAACAATAAAGCATTCTCACATGCAGCCCCCATTCTATGGAATGCCCTTCCAGACGAAATTAGATCTCTCTCAGAGATCATCGAATTCCGCAAAAAACTTAAAACACACCTGTTCACCTCACACTACGGACATCTATCAAACACACCTACCCAACAAGAAAACGGATAATACAAGGCCAGTCCTCTTAAGTCAATTCGGTCTTGACATAGGATCTGAAACACAAATGCTTATATATTACGACTCAACCATGTTTCACTTACAGCTGTATATAGTTTTCTCTCTGTTCCACGTAAACAGTTCATATTGTTTCAAGTAATGTAATTTAAGATGTTATGGTTTAAAGCTGTTCTATGTAATGTAATATAAGTTGTTTCAAATTGTTCCCTGTATTAACAGATGTTGACCTGTTACATTGTTGTTCTATGTAAACCGCACCTGATCTCTGTAAGGTGCGGTATATAAGAAACTGTTTAATTAAATTAAATTAAATACATGCAGTCCATCTGTAACCTCATCCGATCTTTCAACATTGAATGCTTGATATATGCCGACGACGTGCTACTCTATATGCCATTCTTAACCGACCAGCCAGACCTTTCCCCACTGACAGACTGCTTTGACGCAGTGGCCAACTGGCTCCAGACCCAAAACCTCCGAATACAGCACAAGAAAACAGAAGTTCTTTTTATCACGAGGAACCAAAAATTCATCCCCCCAGCCTACCTAAAAGTCAAGGAAGCGGAGCTGCAAACCAAGTCCACAATCCGATACCTTGGAGTCACCTTAGACCAACGCCTGGACATGAGGGCGCACATTAGCAACATGGTAAGAGCAGTCTACCATAAGAACCGTACACTCAGACACCTACGCTCCCTGCTAGAACCGGATGACTTCCGGACAATCTATCAAGCGCTGATCATCCCACATTTCGATTACGCCAATGCGATTCTTCAATGGCTCCCACAATCCACGCTGTGCTCGCTCCAGCTCGCAATGAACGCCACAGCTAGAGTTCTATATGGCGCCTCTAGGCGTGACCATGTAACACCCATCCTTAAACAGCTCCATTGGCTCCCTATCCACAGCAGACTATCCTTCAAGACTCTACTGCTGACCTTCAAGGCTATTAACGGGCTCTCCTCCACCTCACACTCAGAAATCATCCGCACTACCCCCGCCCCCCCCCCCCAACAGGGCCAGAAGATCTGCGGCAATAAACACACTGGTAATCCACAAGACAGTAACCCAATGTACCCAGGCAACAGCAAACAGGGCATTCAGATTCTGCGCACCCAGATGCTGGAACGCCCTACCACCTAACATCCGGGCAATCCTCGATCTAACACAATTTAGGAAGGCATTGAAGCACCACCTCTTCATTAAGCACTACCTGGAAGAATGCACACAAATAACCACCCCACCCACACCAACACACCATGATTAATCTGCTATATTGGCCTGATGTGATGCCTATATGTAAATACTTACCCCAGTTTATCCAAGTTTAAGCACCTGTTCATTGTAAATACGGAGCAGATCCCCGCACCGTATAAGTTTACTGTTTTAATGTAAACTGCACTGATGCCGAATAGCGCGGTATAAAAAAAGACTATAAATAAATAAAAATAAAATAAAATACATGCATGTATGTGTGTGTGCGCGCATGTGTGTGTCATAGGGGCTACATGCATGTCTTTGTCATGGAGTGTGTCAGGGGCTATATGTGTGTGTGTATGTGTGTCTGCACGCTATGAGGAGTGTCAGGGACTGCATGCATGCGTGTGCGCAGGGCTGTGTATGTTAATATCTGTCAGTGACTGGGTGTGCATGTGAAAACAGCACATTTACGGTGTGACAATGCGATGCATTTCCCCTTCTTTCGTTTGCAAAATCATATATATCTGGGGGTGTGTGTGTGTAGGAAGAGTTCAGAGGGAGATGATAAATTGCATCTTGTTAAGGTGGTAGAGGCTGTATGAGGAATCTTTATAACTGGTGTTATCAATATATATGTCTCTCTCTCTTCAGATAGTGGGTATGTGGTCACAGTGTGCGCTCTTGTTGTGCAGTATGGGGGTGGTATGCATGTCTGCATGTGTGTGTTTGGTACAGGCTCAGGTCCCTGAGTGTGCACACTGCGGGGGTCAGGTGTCTGTGTGCGTGTGCACATGCCTGCTGCGCGGGTCAGGTGTCTGTGTGCTTGTGTCTTTACAGGGGTGGGGACCTGTGTGTCTTCTGGGGAGGGTTGGGGGCTGCGCTTTTTAGCATATACTCATTGTGCCCTTTTCTCTCCTCTCTTCAACCTCCAACTCCTTGCATTCTTACACCCCTCACTGCAGCTGTTCTCATGCTGCCTCCCCCCCACTCTGTTCCCTTCCCAGCCTCTGTCCTTTTCTCTCTCCCCCTTGCATTCTTGACCCTTGCCCTCCATTTCCATCCCCCATCTTCCTTTATAGAACCCACTGCCCCTTTAAATTTCTACTTTTTGTACGTCTTTGGTCCCAGCTCCTCTACCTGCAGTATTCTTAACCACGATCATGACCTTCATCTATTCTTTGGCCTGTGGGTCATGCTGATCCCACAAGCACACAGAACCACTGCTAGCCGCAATTATGGTCTTCAGCTCCCAAGACACACTGCTCCCACAGGTACACAGCACCGATGCTGTCCTGATTTCTTAAGAGACAGCCAGCATAAGCATTTTGC
Organism: Ichthyophis bannanicus; assembly: GCA_033557465.1. NCBI lineage: Eukaryota > Metazoa > Chordata > Amphibia > Gymnophiona > Ichthyophiidae > Ichthyophis > Ichthyophis bannanicus. The sequence continues at coordinate 495,976,597 of CM066037.1, read as the reverse complement.
TTATGCATGCGTAAACATGCATACGGACAGACAACTTTTGTCAGCCTGAGCCTGGTGAACCCTCAACAGACACTATCGCGCTAGTGAAACACATCTAAAAAGGCTTTTTCTGCATGTAAAACAGCCTTTACATTAAAAAAGAACCTTATTAAAATTACCCTCAAGAAAAAAAACTTTAGTTTCAATCATTTGGGCAAAGAAACAATGACCACATCTGAAATGGCCCACAACAGAGCATGTTTTGCTTTATTTTATGTCTTTTTGTTATCTGATTTCCCGTTACTCTGAAGTGCAAAACATTTGATTTTTGTACATTTTCTTTCTGTTGGTTACCAATACATCTTTGATATTTTCAGTTCATTTTATATATATCACACAACATGCTGGATTTGAATGTTGTTTAGGTCAAAAAATGTTATCTTTCAGTTGCAGTGGTAGGCCCCCATTGCTTCCTTTTCTGCTGTACTTTTAATAAACAAAAATGAACTCCAAGCATCCTATTTTTAAAAACATATTTCTGCAAGAATAAAATTCAAGTTCACAAAAAGTAGGCATATGTGGAGCTGGAGGACCCATTTTCCAAATCTACAGATAAGAAAATTCAAAGGGGAAGCTCAGCGACGTACAAGGATAGGAGCCAGAATTTACATGTGTATGTTGGCCATTTTGCAAACCTACATTTGTAAAAATGCTGCCAATTGGCAACAGATGCGATTATCATTATCTAATTCCAACTTGGAGGAGGAAATAAACAACAGGGGATTAAGGAAGATAACCTCCTTAATCCCGCCTGTAAAAGGGCTGGCCAAAACAAGCGCTTTTTAAAAAACTATTTGTGCCAGGGAGCAGCTGTAACTCTAGGTTGAGAACCTCTGCCCTATACGAAATGAAAAAAATGTGTCGATTTTTGACTCGCCAAGGCCACTTCATAACCACACCTCCGATACACCCTCTTGCAATTTTTACATAGCAAGAATATCCATGCGCAAATTCAGCCCTTTCTAAGCCATTTCCACATGTAAATGCCTGATTTTACAAAAGGAAACCGTGAATAAGGCTTCTAAAATAACCCCCAAAATGTCAGAACCTATCAACAGCAAGCCAGCAAACAGCACACAAAAAGAAATGCAATTTTCACTTAGGAATATGTTTACTAAATTGGGCTAATGGTTAACCCGGGCTATCTGCATCTAGATCCCATGTTATTCAATGGGACCTAACTGCAGATAGCCCAGGTTAACCGTTAGCCCAGTTTAGTAAACATAACCCTTAGCTTTGAACAAGAGTCATATTTCTCACTACTGTTCAGTACTTTACCTGCAACTTCAGCTCTTCCAGCTCTCTAGTTTTATCTAACAAATCTCCTCGGAGTTCCGCAAGGAGAAGCTGAAATTTATCATGGACAGTCTGCTTTTCAACAAAGAGCCGTTTGACTTCGTTTTGGGACTTTGTATACTCATCTTGCAACCTGCAAAACAAGCATTTCAGAATCCTCCTTAGGGTGACTGTCTTCCAAAATAATTTGCCTAAACCATCACAGTTCTATAATATAGTTACAATGCCAATCAATTCAAATGTCAAAGAAAAGTGTTGGTGTGCTCCCCTTTCCTTTATTTGAAAGGAAATAGGGAGGAAAGAGAAAAGAGCAAAAGGTGGGAATTGCTCAGAGCCTCTTGAAATGCCCAGCTCAGCCTTCATCATAGCTATAGCCACCACTGCTTCTCATCTACTGCTGCCAGCCACAGGCATTGTCCTGTATACTGCTTGCAGCTCCCCCTCCACAATTCCACATCACCAACCCAGGCTCAAGAGTTCCTCAGCTGCCGGTGCCAACACTACTCATGTTGGACTGATGAGGTGAGCAAAGTCTGCTGCAGTCCAAGATCTCTCAGCACTAAAGCCACATCTGAACGCTTGAGCTTTCATTATTACAGGAAAGGTTTTCTATGACATTTCACAAATTTTGTGAGATTAGATATTTTGTTTGCAAAAAGGAAACAAAATTATATTACAAGTGTTTACGCAAGATCCATAAAGTTCCTCTAAAGAATTTTTGGTTAAGCAATATTGTTATTAGTACAAGATTATCCTCATCCCAACAAGTTTAAGCTCAAGCAATGCTATGCATGTCTAAATGAAAATGAATGAAATTCAAAGATACTGCTTCGCTGAGAAAAAAAACTTAGAAAACCAAACATTAACGTGAACCATCATCTTTCAAACACATCTCAAAAACTCTTGATTTTAAATTGTAAAATGATGCAATATCACAACAAATTATCACAATTTCTCATATGCATTCATTCAAATGCTGTAGCTTCATGCATTAATGATTATTTTGCAGACTAGATGAAAATAACTGATTACAAAGTCATTCAGAGTATAATATAACTAAACTAAGGAAAAACATCAAACTAATGTACCTTGTATGCTCAGCCTTTAGGGTTTGATAATTGGTTTTATGCAGTTCACATCTCATTCTTTCATCAATTAAAATTTTTTGGAGCTCTGTGTCTGAAGTTGGAAGCCCTAAGGCTCCGCCAGCCTGAGAAAGGGTGGTAGGAAAAGCATCCATCCTTGTATCCCGGTGAGAGGACAACCATGTAAAACCATATATTCAGCCCAGCTCTATGAACTAAGGATGGATTCACTGTTCCACCTGCATCGCAAAAGCACCCCAGGTGGTCAAATTACCTGTTGCACACAGAAACATAGCTAATTAGTAAACAGGAAATCCTAACTGGAAAAGCTTGCCTAGATACCAGGGTTCTGTGGCTTCGCCTTACAAATAGGACAGAATTCCTGCAAGGAATTTTACTTCTGTGTGTGTTTACGCACCTTAAATTTATCTTAGATGTAACCCAAGCATTCTTAATGAAGCTCATTAATCAAGAAGAAACTCAGCATGACATTCATGCTACACAATTAATCTGCCTGCCTTAACCATATTTCGTCTGCAAAAATGTACAAAGGCTTCTCACAGTACATCTGCCAGATAGATCAATGTGAAACCACAGACTGTATCAGACAAATCCTCAGTGCAAATCATCAGAGTCACGGTTTGAACAATGCATGTGTGTGCATTAGAGTCATTGCGGACTCTTGCGATACGTCAGTAAGCTACACTAAAGAAGTCTAGTTTTGGAGCCTTCTCTTCTGTTGTATATAAAGTGGGGGGGGGGAAGGGTGCCCTCAAGTAAATGCTAACTCCTGGTGACCCAAACCCTGGGTTTGCTTGGTAAGGGCGACCAGGCATAGTACACATTGTAAGGGGTATGTTTACTAAAGCGCATTGGCTATCTTTGCGGGGCTTACGTGGGATTGTCACATTGTGACGACAACTAACGTGTGAAAAATGTAGCTACTGCAGGCCTTTTTCCGCAGCAGCTGCATTTCCCAAGTTGTCTGAAAAGGTGGGCGGGAGCTAGGTGGAGAGTGGGCGTTCCAAATCGGAGCGCAGTAGCTGCTATTTTTGCAGGTTTCACAGATGCAGCTATGGTCACCTCAATGGTGGTGATAGCTGCATCTACAAAGCTGTCCTCCGGCCTACGTTTTCTCTGCAGTTTACAAGGGAAACATTGCAACGCCCCCCTGCAGATACTGTGGGACTTCTGCAGCTATTGCCTGGTGTCAACATACCCCTACAGCACCTGGTATTCCAAGGTGATCACCCATCCAAGTACTAGTCAGGCCCAACCCTGCTAGCAGAACATTCTTACAAGATATAGGGCCCCTTTTACTAAAGCTTGACATGCGCTAAAGGGCTTTATGGGCCATAGTGGCAGACAGCAAGCATTATGCCATTAATGTGAGCTAAACATTAGTAAAAGGGCACCATACTGTATAAAGAAATATCAAGATCTGCTGGCAAAAGTGCAGTATGCATATCAACCTAAATGTGATAAATGCTTCAAGGACAGAAAACTCAGCTACCTCAAACACACAAAAGTCCACTTGCTACATGACATTTTACTCCGCCTTACTTCACAAATATGAATCTAGAACTGTTTAAACCACAGATAAAAACACTATAAGCCAGGCTTGATAAATCTCAGGTGCCAGGTCACTATGGTGATCAGAAATTTGCACCTGGCATCTGGAATTTTCTTGTCCCTCCCCGCCATTAAAAAAAAATATATGATCTAGGGCAGAAGACTCATTTTGTCTGCCTGCAGGGATATAATCTCCCACGGGCAGAATAGGAGGGGAAGTTTGCAAGTGTGACCTGAAGACAGCAGTCTGTCAACAGGGATCCCATCCCCTGCAGGCAGAGGACAGCCAGATTGGAGCCCTGGAGAAAAAGAAAGGTTAGATGAAGAGGGCGAGGCAGAAGTCAGGCAGCAAAACTTTAAAGGGGCAATAACTTTGAAAAGAAAAGGGGGGATGGAGGAATGGAGGGCAGAGGTTCGGAGTGCTAGGGGGATGGAAGAGTGCAAGGCTTGGAGGTTACAAAGGTGAAATTAGACCTTACATAGGAATTACACTTACCTGGTAATTGTGGTTCCTTGAGTGACTCCAGTTTAGTCCTCAACCTCTGGGGTAGTGAACCTCCTCCTGCAGCTTGGAGACTGGGCATGTCAAAGTCATGACATCACTGGATATATAGCCTGCTGGTCTCTCCCATCAGCCCCCAGTGAACTATTGACAAAGCAGACTCAAAGGAGCCAAAAATTCAGTAACTATTTTTTTTTTTTAAACTTAACATTATATTCAAGGGCACGCAAAACATATAACCTATCTACCTACTACTCCCCTTCCAGAAGGAAAGGGACTGCTACCTGCATGCTCTTCTTTATGTCGAATGCCTAGCCCTAAACAATCAAGAGCAATATAGCAATATATATAACAATATATAACAATATCATAATATAATAATATAACAATATAGTGCAAACCAAATGGAAGCATCAAAACGACTAAACACCAGTGAAGGCCTATATCCACTTTTAACCTTGCACTTCCCCCAACAGAAAAACCACTGCTAAGACCCCATCACCGGGCGGGAATGAGGACTAAACTGGAGTCACTCAAGGAACCACAATTACCAGGTAAGTGTAATTCCTATTTCCTTATATTGTTGCTCCAGTTTAGTCCTCAACCTCTGGAATGTATCAGAGCAGTAATCATTGGGAGGGACCTTTCCAGCCGGATCTCAACACCGCCTCCCTGAAAACGGCATCCTTAGCCACCAGAACATCTAGGCGGTAGTGCTTACTGAAAGTATGGAGAGACAACCAAGAGGCCTCCCTACAGATGTCCACTGGCGGAACCAAACTGTGTTCCGTCCAAGAAGACGCTTGCACTCTGGTAGAGTGAGCTCGTAAGCTCCCTGGGACTGTACGGTCCCGTAGAAGATAAGCCGAGGCACTCGCCGCTCCAATCCATCCAGAAATGGACTCCTTCGCCGACGCCTCCCTTTGCGGGGCCCTCCGAACACCCCGAAGAGAGATGATCCGCCTTGCAAAAGTTTTTGAAACATTTAAACACTGCCGCAGCGCTCTCTTGATGTCCAAACAGCGCAAGCTATGGTTCAATACATTTCCCTCTGCCACACCTAGCGCTGGAAGAGAGACCATTTTAGTTAGGTGAACATAGAAACCACCTTTGGCAACAACGACGGAACCAGCCGCCAGGCCACCTTCTGTCTGGAGACAGACAAAAAAACGATTCTTGACAGGTCAACACCTGCAACTCCAAAAATCACCTCGCCAAACAGATGACCATCAAACATACCGTCTTCAAGGCAAAAACCTTAACCTATGCCTGTTGCAAGGGTCCCAATGGCACGCTAATGCTCCTAAAACCAACTTGAGCTTCCCCGGTGGAATAAATATCCTATGACAGGGCTACAGTCTTGCCTGAGAAAGCGTAACACATCGACCTGTGCATAAGAGCCACTCCCTGTCCTTTGCCCCTATAGCAAGACAGAGCTGCTAACTGAACTCTCCAGGACCCGCCTTTACCAAACCCGCCCTGCAGAAAACTTAATACCAAGGGAACTGACACTGTTGTTGCGCGAGCGTGCCTCCGCGAACACCCGTTCTCAAAGATGCGCCATATACGCACATATGCAAGGGACGTCGACTTTTTTTTTTTTTGCGGCAAGGTGGCAAAGACTGCTGTCAATCAACTCGTTTTCCTTAAGCTTGCCCTTTCAATGGCCACCACGTAAGCAGAAAACGATGCACCTGAGGAATTCGAAGGGAACTCCGTAGCAACAGAATCTCCAATGTCGGAAACCTCCATGGATTCCTGTCGAGCAACCGTATGAGGCAGGCATACCACGGGTGCCTCGGCCAGCCCGATGCCCCCAACCACATGGTTCCCCGAAGCGTTTCAATACACAGAACCACTCGACCTATGAGTGCCTCCGGTAGAAAGACATAGAGAAGACCGGATGACGGCCGCCGTTGAAACAGTGCGCCAATGTCTTCCGACCTCCTTTTGCGTCGTCCGCTGAAGAAGCGACCCATTTACGCAGAGTGAAACGCTGCTATGAGGTCCATTACTGGCTGTCCCCATATGCGACCGATCTGTGCGAACACCTCTGGATGCCACACCCATTCTCCGGCATCTACTCGGACCCAGCTGAGGAAATTCGCTGTCACAATGTCCTTACCTGCAACATGCGCCACCGAAAATGCTGCCAGCCAAAGCTCTATCCACACACACAGACCCTCTGCCGCGGCCTCTATGGCCACACTTCCGGGTCTGCCCTGCCGACTGATGTAGGCCACTGCCGCGGAGTTGTTGGACAGTACTCGCACCGCTCGACCTGTCACTGTAGCTTCAAACGCCTGCAACGCCCAGCATATCGCTCGCATTTCCAGTCGGTTGATTGACCACTGGATCTCCTGTGTACTCCAAGAGCCTTGCGCGAAACGATCTCCGAACGTAGCAGAGTTTAACAAAGGTTTTGGCCAAGCTCCCGGAGGAAAGGTCCGTAACCTTTTATTAGAGAGAAGCTGGAAAATTATAATTTTTTTTTATACCAACTTTCACCAATTCAAGATGTTCTACAAGGCACACAACCCAACAGAGCGTCACATCTGTTGTACATGCAACGGAACCCTTAAAATATGAGCATACATGAATCCACCACTTGCCCCGATACAAGCATTGAGTAGCCTATTTGTCTTTTTGGAAACCAGCCAGGTCCTTAAGACCAGGATTGGCTACCCTAGGAAACAGGATACTGGACCTGAAAGATCTTGGTCTGACCCAGTATGGCATTTCTCGTATCCTTATGAACGGAACCTCCCCAAGGTCTCTGCCTTGGAAGTAACAGGCTGCGCCTGGCCCTATGGCTAGCTCACAGGGAGCAGTGTGGCCTAGTGGTTGAGGTAAGTTGCCACAGGACCAAGGGTTTGAATTCCAAATCAAGACCACCAACCTTGGGCCATAAAAACTGGGGTTTCTGGTCCCACAGGTGGTCCTTCTGGCCTTCGTTAAGCAACTTAACCCTCTGCCTCAGGTACCAAAACATAAATTGTGAGCCCTTCAGGGACAAGGGAAATAGAAATACCGCAATCGACTGTATGCCACCCTGACTTGTAGGCAATCAGTATACTCAAATAAATAACTGACTGGGAATATGTGACCGCAGCAAACACTGGCAGTGGAGAGACATCAGAGCTGGTGCTGGTTCCTGGTCTTCCTTTCTCGCTCTCCCAGTCCTTCTGCCAGCATTGAGAAAAGGCTGAGAATAGATTGTCCAGTGGGCCGGGGACCTTGCGTCCTGGACATCAGAGAGAAAGAGGGGCTAGGATCTGGGAGCAAAGCCCAAAGAGAAAGGGTAACTGGTGACTGTGACACTGTAGCTCCTCCGGATGGCTCACTCCACAGCAGATCCCACGACTGCATCTCCAACCCCATGTAACACCATGAGGACCTCACGCACTTTATTTCAATCGACATCCCCCCATTACTGGAGAAATTACCTTAGTCTGATAATACAGTCTGAGCAAAGAAATGCAGTCTCACTCTGCAAAGAGTGTACCCAAAAATCATGCCTAAGCAATTGTGAGCACATCTACATATACGGGTGACCCAGCACCTGTCACCCAAACACAGTGCAGTGAGCACGTTTGAACATACTCTGTGTATGCTCCATGCATTCGGCCTATTGACTTCCTCTATGAAACCTTCCAGTGCCCTGGAGCACTAAGCCCCAGACTGTGCTACCTAGACGTTCTTCTCTTCACCCTCAGCACGGGCCCTTTAACAAGATGGCACAGACGGGTCAGTGCCCCTGCTAAGTGCTTAAAGCCCTGCTCTGACAGCACAGGCTCTAGAAATAGATGAGAATTTCCTGGGAAAGGCATGCTAAGTGGAGCTATGAAACACACAGGCACCCCCCCCAGCCCCCCCCCCCCGGCCTTCCTGCAGTCAGAGAAATAGCAGTGGGATACACCGACAACCTTGCAAGTGGAGGTCTTAGAAATTGCTGCCTGTGTGAACCTGATGAGGAATACAATTTCGTATTGTACCACCCCCCCCCCCCCCCCGGGATGGGGGCACTGAATACTATATGTGATTCATGAGCAGCGCTGCCATCCAGTGGCCTTTAGGGCACCACAGCCCGACAAATGATTACAAGGACTTCCCAAAAAAACAATAAACATACTACAGATGGCACAGAATGTCACAGCCCGAATCCTGATGAACGTGCCTTTCTCAGATCACATCACACCCATTCTAAGAGAACTTCACTGGCTACCTATACATGCACGCATAAGATACAAAATAATAATTACAACATTCAAGTTAATACATAATATTGCCCCATGTTATCTTGCCTCACTCATTAAAGCACAACCCCCTAATCGGAAAAGGCGTACACACAACCTGAATACACTACAAACCCCCCTCTCCATTTGCAAGGTAAAAGTAAACACTAGTAATAGAGCATTCACATACATAGCTCCCACTCAATGGAACAAACTCCCTGACACCTTAAGAGCTAACTTAGATCTCACATCATTCCATAAAAACCTTAAAACACATTTATTTCAAGAATACTACAACCAGACAGAAATAACATAGAACAAATTTGTACATGAAACAATCTGATGGAGCTCAACCCTCCGTTATCATACTCAATTCCAAATCCACAAAGAATCAATTAAACTGTAACCTACTTGCATGTACTCTATCACAAATACTGTATATAAATTATAACGTATTTTTTAACATGTTCTCTTCTATTATGTAAATAGTTTGAGTTATCTGAGTTATTTGAAATTGTTACCCTCCAATGTTCAATGTTATTTTCTTACTGTTATATGTAACTGCTAATTGCGCAGAGTTTAATTGTTAAATGTAAACCGCTGCTGATCACTGGAAGGAGCGGTATAAAAATGTGTTCAAATAAATAAATAACAGAAGTTAAGAGCTTTAAATCTTGGTCATATAATCTGGATTTGCCAAACATTACAGTTGCTTGTTTAGTCACTAACCCCTGAGTGCCCATAAGGTGACCCTGTGGTTATTTCTTCCCTGACTTGCAGAGATCAATCTGATGATGGCTGCATACACACGGTCACAGAAAGGCTCTATTGAGTGTACCAGCTGCCCTCTGGTGGCCATAGACCGTAGCACAGGCACTTCTTGGTTGACAGTTTAACTGTCATTATTATTATATTTTTTTTTACATCCTAAGGTTTCCTAAACCTGTCCCTGTGAAACCACAGGCATTTGGGCAACTTTCACTATAGAATACACAAAAGCACACTTCCAGCCTGTCTCTCCTTCCAACTACAAGTTAGGGTTCTGCTCTTGAACCTAAAAGCTGGAAATTTGCCTAATATCCCGGGACTTAACAGATGCTCCTCAAAGACATGATTAGGAGGGAAAGAACATGTGGCATCAGAGATCAATGCCAAAACTGCTGTCCTATAAAACTAAGAAAAACATAAAAATATAGAGGACCGACAACAGCCCCCTTAAGGCTGAGGAACACCCCGAGCCTCAAAAAAACCTACAAACAAAAGAAAGAAACACTAGACCTAAAAATCTAGCTACTCTGCCTGTCGTCTTCCTCACACAGGCAGCTCACTGCAACTCTCGCCATGTGGTCCAAATACCTAGAGAGAAAATGGCCGCCCCTTTGCCAATGAATTTTGGCACCAAGAACAACAGCTGCTGCAAAAAGGAGGCCTCAGCAGACCGACAGAGCTCGAAGGCCTTACCTGCAGGGCCGAAAGCCACGCAGCCTGTTCCTACCACCTTGAATTCATCCGATCCTCAAGCCGCGCTGCTGCGCCTGGCAGCCACAGCAAGGACCGCTCAGCCGGTTCCACAGAGTAAAATTAAAATCCCGCAGCAACGGAGAGGCTCCGTCTCACACAGCTTCAGTGTGGCTGTACGGGTCCCGGAGCTCTCTCCCGTACCGTCAAGGGAGAGAGATCCACACCAGCGAATGCCTGCAGCAAGTGAAAATAACTGATAAGGAGGGAAGGCGAGAGCTGCTACTAATTTAAAGCGCCAGGCTCAAATGTAAAATTACTGTAAATATAAGGAAATTTGCTTCTAACAACTAAAGGGAACTAATCCCTGATTGCCAATTAACCAAAGGTAACTGAATTAAAAGTAAAATTAAAGGTAAAAATCAAAAGTAAAATCAGAATAGAATTTGTCACACTAAATGCTCCTTATCTGTTCCCCCAAGTGAGCCCAGAAGCTAGGCTCACTGCGTCCTCCTGCTGCATGGAGACTGGACGCACTGGGGGCTGATGGGAGAGACCAGCAGGCTATATCCAGTGATGTCATGAGTTTTTGACATGCCCAGTCTCCAAGCTGCAGGAGGAGGTTCACTACCCAGAGGTTGAGGACTAAACTGGAGGAACGATAAGGAACTGCTAATTTTCTTTCCTTTAAGTCCCTCCAGTCCTGTGCAGACTACCAGGTCTTCTCCTCCTTCCAGAAGATTGAGACTGAAAATTCCAGGCTTTTGGTGATGTCACACTACTTAGGAGCCTGAACTCCTCCCACCAAGTCAGTATTTGAATAACAAAGCAGATGCAACGAGCACCCGTAAACTACTCACATCAGAGAGGAGAAAAAAAACGTACCCCCAACACCATTCAAGACTGCCCAAGGATCCCTGAACAACCCCAGGCCGCAGCCACAGAAGCACAACCCTCCTACCATCTAAAATCTCCTACCGCCACCTCACAAGGCAAACCCTTACACTTATCATCCGACACGGGCTTGATAAAAACAATAAGACAGATATCAGGTGGGTCCTGAACTGGACTGGACTGGACTGGAGGGACTAAAGGAAAGAAAATTAGCAGGTCAAGTTTAATTTCACCTTCCATAGTGTCCCTCCACTTCAGTCCAAACTAACAGAATATATCAGAGCTGTACTCAAATGTGAGTGGGAACCACAAGCCCGACCAAGACACGAGCTCCAAAATGGGCATCTGACCTCGCCTGCACATCCAACCAGTAATGCTCGACAAAAGGCATGCAGCGATGTTCAAGTCGCCGCTCTGCAAATGTCTGCCAGAGGCACCAGGCTGAAGTCTGCCCAGGAGGCTGCCTGCATCCTAGTGGAGTGTGTGCAGAGCCCCAAAGGCAAAACTCTTTGCCATAAAAGATAGGCAGAGGCAATCGCTTCCTTCAGCCATCTTGAAATGGTGGCTTTCGAGGCAGTCTACCCTTTATGGGGACCTCCATACAAGACGAACGGTCTGACTTCCGAAAAGACTGAGTGCGCTTTAAGTAATGCCAGACCACCCAATACATGTTTAAACAGTGGAGACGCTCATCCACTCCCTCTGGAAAACCAGGCAAGACCACCGACTGATTCAAGTGGGAGATCATGAGAATCTTTGGTAAAAAGGACAGAGCCGGCCGTAAAACCATACACTCTTTAGAAAGGACAAGAAACAGCACCCAACAGGACAGTACCTGCACTTCAGAAATTCTTCTGGCCAAACAGATGGCAACCAAGAACATCATCTTCAGCGTAAGATCTTTTAATGTAGCCAAACTCAGCAACTCAAATGTAGCCTCTGTAAACACCGAAAAGACCAAATTAAGGTCCCAACTAGGAAATGGAGTCTGCATTGGTGTCCAAATTTGTCATACCATTCGAAGGAACTGGACTACATCAGGGTGCAAGGCTAGCAGCCTCCCCTGGGTAACACACCAATGCTGCAACCTGAACGCAAAGAGAATTCATCGCAGGGCCCTTCTGCACACCTGCCTGCAAGAAGTCCAGAACATCCGGAATGGAGGCGCTCAAGAGTTCTGGAGCCCTATCGGCACACCAGTGTTCAAACACCTGCCATACCCGGATGTAGGCCAAAAATGTGGACCATTTTTGCACTTCCAAGAGTGTGTCAATAACGGATGACGAGTAACCACAGTGCCTCGGCCATGTCCTTTCAATAGCCATGCCATAAGCGAGAACTGAATTACCTGAGGCAACAGATCATTCCTCTCTGGTAGCTTCCACAGAACATCCATGGACAGCCAGACAAGATCAGCATACCAAGGTCTCCGAGGTCAATCTGACATTGCAAGGACAACCAGTCCCCTGTGCACCTCTATTCGTTGAATTACTTGGCCAATCAGAGGCCATGACGGAAACACATACAGAAGATCCTCCGCCAGCCATTGCACCGCCTCTGACTGAAGAAGCAGGAGGCTTTGGCATTTTGGTTTGTGGCCATGAGATCCATCCTCGGCTGCTCCCACTGCCGTGTGAGACGACAAAAAATGGAGTCTGCTAGCGTCCATTCCCCCGAATCAACCCAGTGATGGCTGAAAAAGTCTGCTTTGACCTTGTCCTTGCCCGCAATGTGGGCCATGGAAAAAGCTAGATGTGCCTCCGCCCACTGAAGCAACAGAGCACTCTCCTCGACCACACACACACAATACTTGCTATCTCTATATTTCTGTCTAAGAATGCCTCATTCAGTCCCTGCTACCATAACAAGACACACTATTTTATTTATTTATTTAACCAGTTTTATATACCGCCTTTCAATACATCAAGGCGGTTTACATCAAAAAGTAACTTGGTTTACATTCAACAGAAGAGTGCATGCATAAAGCCAGCAACTATGAATACAGCAAACAGTAGAGAACATGTTGTACATAGATCTCTTCAAACTCTTCCACCCTCCTCAGACATGTAGGAATTTGGAAATGGAGGCAAGTCAGTAGAGAATGGAGGCAATGGGGGAGTGGGGGGGAGATCACAACCATTGGCTCTTAAAATTTTGGCCTGGCTCCTAAGTCAAACAAAATTTGTCAAGGCTTGCTATAAGCAATATAAAATCATATAAAATTACATCAAACACACAATTCCTTCTGACATGCACTTTGCCTTCCTCTTATAAATTTGACCAGATAAAGCTCTTTCATGAATATTTTATGAAAACCCTAAATGTATAACTACTTTTAAAATGAAAAAAAAATCTTAGTGTCACATTACTATGTAAAGATAATCAGTACTTTTTATTCTTTGACCGGTAGCAAAAAGTTATTTTCCTCCAATTAAAATGCATATGGAATGGAAGAATAGCCTAGTGGTTAGAACAGTGGCCTTGTAACGAAGACACCAGAGTTCAATTCCCACTGACACTCTGTGGCCTTGGGCAAGCTACTTAACTCTCTATTGCCTCAGAAGAAAGGCCTGGCAATCTACTTCCAGTCACACCTTGCCAAGAGAACTCAGAGGCTCCTGGGTCACCAGGACGGTCCTATGAAACAGATACATGCATCCCCAAACACACCATCACACACACACCCCTTGTTCCCTCTAAGCTGTGCGCGTGTGCGCGCGCACATACTTTACAACTGAGCGCACATACTTTACAACTGAGCGCACAAAAATTACGGTTCTGATTCTGATAGAAAACAACACAGACGTCTTAAAATTTAAAAGTTGTGATTGTAATTACTAGAAATTTTCCACTTCATTTAGTAATCATCTATTTTCATTTAATATGATTAAAATCAATGTGGTATACATACTGTATTCTGACGTGTACTCAAATTTTAAAGTATATAAGTGTCATTATGTGGCGCACAAAAATTTAACCTTCCTTCAAAAGCTGCACAGCTGATATTTTATGCGCACACAGCCTACAGAAAATTAGAGGGAACATTGGTTGGTACAAAGAGGTTACAAGCACTGGCTCCTGAAATTTTGGCCTGGCTTCCAAATCCACACAAAATCTGTCAAGGCCTGCTTTAGGATCCATCCTGAGGCCATTTAGTTTATTTATAAGTCACCGAAGCAGTATCACGTCAAAGGCCTTGCCGATATCTAAGTATGAAACACCTAGCACTCTTCCCTGATGCAATTCTCTGGTCACCCAGTAAAAGAAATCAATCAGATTCATCTCTCAAGACCTATCTAGGACCCCTTTTATTCTAGAAACTGCACCATCTGCTGCGTTAGCAGCGTTCCCATTAATTTACTCACCATAGAGGCCAGACTGACTGGTTTGTAGTTACCAACCTCTTCCTTACTTCCACTTTTGTGACCAGGAACCACATTTGCCTATCTCCAGTCCTTCAAGATCACTTCAGACTCTAAAGAAGCATTGAAAAGCTCAGCCAGCTTAGCTGCCAGTACTTCCTTAAATTCCTTCTATACCCTTAGATGAATCCCACCTGACCTCATTGCTTTGTAAGTTTTCAGTTTAGCTAGCTCTTCAAGAACACAGTCTTCTAAAAAAACGTTTGAGTATTACCTCACTTGTTCACTGCCATTCCTATTTCTCCTTGTTTTCAGAGAGCCCATTCCAGGAATTTCATCTGTAAATGCAGAACAGTAATATTAACTAAGCAATGAAGGATTTCTCGTTAGTATTTTTCTTGGTGAGCCTTCTGGAGTCGCTCAGCAAGAAACTGTTCCCAGACCGCTGTGGCCAATTGGCAAAAGATAGTTGGTCACTTCCAGTGAAGCTGGTACTTGGTTTCACTTGACTTCGGTTCATCTTGGACAGAGTCTGGGTTGGTTATTTTTGGTGTCTTAGTGGCACAACTGGGCTTATGCCTCACCTTTGTGCATCTGTGGACCCTTAGCAATCTCCGGTTGGTAAGAGCCATGCTTTTGGGGCACAGGTTCTGTAAAGCCGGGCTCTTCTGTTTCCTTCCAGAGTTAGGTACTGATTTGCTACATCCCACGCGTCTGGTCTGGACTGGACACAAGGTACGATGAGAAAGGTGAAATTAGACCTTACCTGCTAATTTTCTTTCCTTGAGTCCCTCCACTCCAGTCCAAGACCCACCCATCACATCTCTGGTTCGTGCCCAGCTTTGGATGAGAGCACGCACTTGCGCCCTATATACATATATATATTTGTCCAATGCATCACCCTCTTTAAGAGGAGGACTTGTACTATCCAAGACAAACCAGCACCCCTACAGATGATATAGCTTATATATGGGGGGAGGGGGGGATAGCTCCCTTCTCCAGGCCATACCAGATAAAATACAGTCCAAGCCTGAGGCAGAAAGGACAACACTTCGATTGCCAGGCTCAATTCGAGCCCCTGACCCCAGTGCACTACAAACACAGAACATAGAGGAGCAAAAATGATGGCTGTTTGCACCAAATTCCCTCAGTATTCCAAAGATACCAGCCCAATTCTAAGGGAAAAGGCACATCTGCAAATCTCACCATCTAAACCGCAAAACACACTCAACACAACTTCCCGCCCTTACTAGAGCAGAGGGTCAGACAAGGGAGGAAAATGGCGCTACTCCCACTGAAATACTTCAGTGGTCCAACATGCTGCTCTACAGCGGTCTGATAACATGGAGCTGCCACTCCAGTCATTGCCCTTCTCTTTAAAGAAAAAAACAAAACAAAACAAAACAAAAAAAAGCAAACAGTTTGCAATCCAGGAAAGCTCTACGAGAGTCTATGGATGCTGACCACTGCTCCTGCTGAATCTGCCCAGAACACGTGGAGTCAAGCATGTCCTCTGTCATCACTGATCATCAATGAACAATGTAACAGGGAAAGTAACTCTGTGGCGGCCGAGTCCTGAATATCCCGGCTGAGACTGCAGCGCTAATAGGGCAAATCCTGTAGCATCGTAGCAGAGAAGCCCGAGGCTCCATCGGCTGCAGATCATCGTAAGACCAACTTTCAACCTGCCAGCCACTCGGGAGTCTGAGTGCTGTTCTACACCCTCCCCCCTTCCAGAGAGCCGTCACTCGTGTTCTCCATTGCACAGACAGCCTCTGCTGCCCTTAACTTCTGTGGTAAGGCTTTTTTTTGTTTTGTTTTTTTTAAACACTCCATGCCCTTAGCAGCCAGAAGCAAAGGAGACTCCTTACCTGGTCCTCTTTCCAAACCTCAGAGAAGAGGCAAGGGTGAATTGCAGCTACACTCCACCAAAGCCTAAAGGTCACCAGGCTAAGAGCCTCTGGGTGAGGGACCAAGTTCCATTGGGTTCTGCACCCCGAGCGTTCCATCACACCTGTTTTTTTGGGGGAATTTTTTCTACCCGAAGGAGAGTTCATGAGTGGGGGTAAGGGAGTGCCCAGCATCACTGGATTCAATGCCCTGGGGTGCAGTAGGAGGCCACCACCGTCCTATGCCCCGTGTTCCAAGAATCTTCAATCACATCTCTCCAGACCAATTCAGACTGCACAGGGTTATACAGCCTCCATCTGCTGGAGACTGAGAAATAATGGTCAGAGGAGTTTTGTACAGGACCCTTCAATCCAGTTTGTTCTCAGTCTCCATCTGCTGGTAGGCATGCTAAGCCAAGCGTCTGGACTGGCCTGGAGGTACAATGAGGAATTTCAGATTGCCAAATTTCAAAAACATCACTCATGTATGAGAAATAAAAGCCAAAACTTCATTCTCAAATTTGAAATAATTTACTCTTTCCCCCACACTTAGTTCAAAAATAGCAGAGATTTAAATCTAAAAATGTTTAAATGTGCTTTGAATTAAAACATTATTTTAAAGAAATATAATTTAAAAATTAAAAGCTAAAATTACTAATGCGTGCTATTACATGCAGGAGTTTACCGCAGGTCCCATTTTATGTAATGGGACCTAGTTACCAATAATGCACAATAGTAGTGTTAGTGCAGGCCACTATAGAACAACCCTAAACAAAGGCATAGAAGGCATAACCTGCACAGAGCAGCAGAAACAACTCTAGCCACCTCACTGGGCAGACTAGATGGATTGTGGTGCTCTTTATCTACCATCATTTAAGTTTCTTGCACAATCAATGTTGCTTCTTAACAGCAGAACAGACATCAGTTTCTGTTAAGACACAACAGAAGAAAAGGCATGCAATAGCAGGTTAACTGAGCATACTCACTCAGAAACAATTCTGAAACCATTTTAGACACTGATGCCTGCAACAAGACAGAAGTCAGAAGTGAGGATTGGCTACTGGAAGAGTTGATAGGCCAAATGCTCAGTTTCTCCAGGTTTTGCATAACCTAGCTCGATCAAGACAAGGCATTCATTTCCGCTGTAACACACAAAAGTTGAAAGTCACAAGATTCTTTCAGATCATTATGATACAAATTGAATTCTGTGGAGTGTGGCTTAGAATTCAGTTTCTCTGCAAATACACCAAAGCAAATTTATTGCAACAATATCATAGTATACAGGTCATTAAAACAAACAAATTAGATAAGGCAGATGAAGAGACTGCTTAGCAATAAAATAAACACAGTTATTAACACTATCTATTTGATATAGGATTTTTATTTTATTTCATAGGAAGTACTGATGTCTGAAGTGTATTTGTAAAGCTATTTACAAGTAGCTAATCCCACTGTTATAAAAGTAAACATATGAGGCTGTTACTTTATTAGCCCTCACCTAAATCGCACCGTGGCCTCAAAGCAGCAACCTATGATACCTGTTTGGTGCAGCACTTTAAACTTGATTTTCCCATGCTACCCTTCCTCCCCAATACAGAAAGATTAGCAGGGGAAAATCAGTGTAAAACCGCTGCATTAAAGGGTAGCACAGTGAACATGCAAATCGCTGCATAGTAAACTGCTCCCAATGTAAAACTAATTGTGTTAAAATCCAGCACAGTTTTTCATCTTTGTATAGCACTGAATATTTACATCAGCTCCCGTGTATCCCCAGATGCAGCACATGGGATCAGCTTCTCAAATAAGGCAACAATTGCCTTATTTGGCAGATTTATCCCATGTGGTACATCAAAGGATGCTCTATTCAGAGTCATGTGCAGCCATTTTCAAGACAGCAGCATGGAGACATGCTCCTGCCTCCCACCTTAAAAGTGCACAAGGGGGTGTCAGGGGTATGGGAGGGATGCCTACTTGGCCGCTGGCATAGACAGTGGTGGGGTCTGGGGGGAAACCCAGAATACAGGAGGATTGGGAGATCCGGGAGGTGGCACCTGAGATTGATTTGAGTCAAGGGGAGCGAGAGGGCCCAAGGGCTACTAATGGTTTTGTTGATTAAGAGGTTGTTGGGTAGGGAACCCACTTGGACGACCAATGTTGTTGTTTCTGGGTTGAGGGTAAAGCATTGTGGGGTCAGGAACCCCTATTTGTGGGTCAGAGGGCGAGGGAAGTAGGAAATTTTTTTTCCTCCCTTACTGTCACTGCATGAGCCAGTCCCCACTCATGCACCCACAGGAAGGTAGATACAGGGCTGACACTACCATTAAGTAAAATAGGTGGTTGTCTGGCACACCAATGGTAGGGTAGCACCCATTGCCTCCACTACTGCCCCTCGATGGGACCTGCAACGGCAACAGTTACCTCTAAACAGCAATACAGCACTTACCAGAAGCTCCAGCACTGCATCACTCTTCCTGCTTCCATCCCAATACAAATAGGAAGTCTGCATTAGGGATGAAAGCAGGAACAGTGCCAGAGTTTATGGCAAGTGCTCTGTTGTTATTTAGAGCATTTACCAAAAGAGGGGCAGTGGCAGGAAGGGATCAGGAGGGGGTGGCAGGAATGAGGTTGGCCTAGAGCACCTTATATCCTTGCACCAGCGCTGGGTAGAAGTTTACTCCCAATGCAGCAAATGGCTGGCTGTGGTTAGGGTTGCCAACTGGCTCCAGATGCGCCCAAAAGGCTTGATCCAGTCCTGGGTTTACCCCATGGCATGCAGTACTTGTTTTCCCTTTCTTATGGAGTGCAATGGAGAAATCAGAAATACATATCCCTGCATGCAATGAGGTAAACCCAGGACTGGATCTAACTTGTCGGGTGCATCTGGAGCCAATTGGCAACCCTAGCTGTGGTGTACGCTGGTTTTTTTTTTTCGACAGCGCACACTTTTTAATGCATAAATAATTTGCATGCATTATTTTACATTTTGCATCGGGAGTAAAAATATTGTTCGGGCGCGTGTTAGAACGCCGTCCGCTAGAGTTTAGCTCAGCATTCTAACGCAAGGCTTTCCTGTAAAGCAGAAAGAGGGACCGTAGAGAGAGGTCAGTAAAATAGCATTAACGGGAAAGTGAAACCATACACAAGTGAGCTCAACTTCTAGTCCGTATATGCACAAAATAATAAAATATCTTAGGGGGGGAGGATATGTGAATCAGAACTGTTCTCGACCAAATTAGCCTGCCTCTCTCTCTCTTTTTTTTTACCTCACTGTCGTTTACAACTCCTCCATGCACGCTTCTCCATTCCCATTACCACGACTACCGAAGAAAGTGAGTACAAGCGCTGCCTACAACACCTTCCGCGCCTGCGCAGCGATACGGAAACGTCACAGCCTGTAACACCAACTGCCGCGTCCGGTTCCACAGTCATCCACTGACTGCGCATGCTCCGTCCTTGCTGGTACCCTACTGTCGTCCTGGATTGAGGGCGCGGAAAGGCGCGGGATTTGGTAAAGGAGCGGATTGGTTTCTTCTTTTTTTTTTTGGAAGCAGACGTGGGCTGGAAAGGAAGTAATAGACTTTGGTAAAGTCAGGGGATTTTGCTACTGTCTCTCTTTAGCAGGGCCTAGAAACCCTAGGGGTATGTTTACTAAGCCGGGCTAATAGTTAACCCGTGCTATTTGTACTAGATCCTATGTTATGGGACCTAGTTGCAGGTAGCACGGATTAACCGTTAGCCCGGCTTAGTAAACATCCAAAGACTGGGGCAGAACGGTGTGGTTGTCGTCCCTGGAGGCTATGGTGTTTGCTGTTATGTTGGAGACACTGCCTGAGGTAAAGGGCAGTACTTGAAAATATATGCTGAAGAGAGGGGCTTGCTGTAGTGAAGCGAATGTGAAGCAGTGCTGTCTGCGCCTCTCTCCACCACACCATGTGCCGGGAACCTGGCCTCTTTGCAGGTCCTCTTAAAAGTTTGGTCACAGCATTGTAAGTCAAAACCTCTTCTACCAGAAAAAGAAAGGCATCGTGTAGTTTCCTTAAAATTAAAAAAGGTAACCTGTATCTTTCATTTATGATAACTTAGGTATGATTTCACCTCCTCATCCCTGCACCATTCCTCTTTCTCATTTCCCCAAAGCCCATCTTTTCATTCCAGGCATTGGAGGACAGGGAAGGTCTGAAAATCCCTGGAGTACATACATGTCAATAGCTACTGGTTATGGTATGCAGTACTAGAGGAGATCAAACCTAAGCTGTCTTTCATGCTTTGGACACATCATGCGAAAAGAGATATTAGAGAAAGACATCATGCTTGGCAAGATAGAAGGTCAACGCAAAAGAGGAAGGCCAGCAATGAGATAGATCGATACAATAACAGCAGCTATAGGTACTAGTGTGTCAACAATGAGCTGCCTGACTGAAGACCGAACACAATTTAGGACAACTATCCAGAGGGTCGCCATGATCGACACCAACTTGACAGCACTTAACAACAACATGGTATGCCACTTGTGCTGGCTATGCTAGAGGACTCTAAAGTGAAGCTGTCCGAGATGGCCTTTGTAATACCTTAACTTTTTGGAAATCTGAAACTCGAAGCAGCATGTGAAAGGGAGCATGAAGACTAGAACTTATGCATACTTGGATATTGATTGTAACTGAATAACCCTGTAGTCTCTTAAATGAATTTAATAGATGCTGTTTGGTAACCTCTCTGTGTGTGAGTTCTTATACAGGCAATAGATAAAAACTGGATCCTCTGGCTCTAGGGAATACCATCTTAAATTGGATCCACGGAGGATCTGGCTTTTACCTACTTGACGGTGGGGATTTAAAATGCTCTGGTGCTAATGTGCAGTGCCAGTCATGTTTCTGTGCTAGTAGTGAAAGACTCAAGTTGGATCCGGTGGAGCTGGAAACAAATCCCCTGGCTCTAATGGGATTCTTTCACTGCTGGAATAGAAACTTGGTAAGTACTTCACACTAGCACCAACAGAGTTTTTTTCCAACTGCATAGCACTGTCGTCTTCCATCCTCTACTACTGAAATCTGGATCCCCTAGAGCAGGGGTCGGCAACCCGCGGCTCCGGAGCCGCATGCGGCTCTTTCTCACCTTTGCCGCGGCTCCGGAGCACACTGCCTGCTTTAAACGTCGCGTTATAGGCTCCCTCCATGTCAGCTCCCTCCCTTCTTCTGCAGCCGCGGTTCCCTGTCTCTTAGGGAACCGCGGCTGTGCTTTTAAAATCATCTCGGAGCCCTTCCTGTCTTGACGGGCTCCGTGCAGCATTGTCCCGCCTCTAAAGGAAGTTTTGGAGGCGGGACAATGCTGCACGGAGCCCGTCAAGACAGGAAGGGCTCCGAGATGATTTTAAAAGCACAGCCGCGGTTCCGTAAGAGGCAGGGAGCCGCGGCTGCAGAAGAAGGGAGGGAGCTGACATGGAGGGAGGGAGCAGATATGAATGGATGGAGGGATGGAGGGGGCTGACATGGAGGGAGGGAGCAGATATGAATGGATGGAGGGAGGGGGGCTGACATGGAGGGATGGAGGGGGCTGACATGGAGGGAGGGGGGCTGACATGGAGGGATGGATCGAGGGGGGATGACATGGAGGAATGGAGGGGGCTGACATGGAGGGAGGGGGGCTGACATGGAGGGATGGATCGAGGGGGGCTGACATGGAGGGAGGGAGCAGATATGAATGGATGGAGGGAGGGGGGCTGACATGGAGGGAGGGAGGGGGGCTGACATGGAGGGAGCAGATATGAATGGATGGAGGGAGGGGGGCTGACATGGAGGGATGGAGGGGGCTGACATGGAGGGAGGGAGCTGATATGGATGGAGGGAGGGGGGCTGACATGGAGGGATTGGGGAGGCGGGCTGACATGGAGGGAGGGAGCTGATATGGATGGAGGGAGGGAGGGGGCTGACATGGAGGGATGGAGCACTGGTAATGGGGTTGAGGGGACGAGCACTGGAAATGAGCTGATTAGGGGAGGCTAGGACTGGTAATGAGCTGATGGGGGGTAGGTCGGGTCTTGGGCTGATTAGGGTCGGCTAGCACTGGTAATGGGGTTGAGGGGGGATTAGCACTGGAAGCGAGCTGATTGGGGGGCTTTGACTGGGCATGGGCTGATTGTGGGGAGGGGAGGATAGAGCTGCTGGCCCTGGAAGATAACTGGGGGCTAAGGCTACAAATGGGCTGATATGAGGGGATGGGAGAATGGAACTGGATCTGAGAGGGGCTGCCATGGTATTTGTACTAGAAGGGACTGGTCAGTGGGGAAGGAGGGGGACTGGAAGGAAATGGACACCAGTGGCAATCATGGGAATGCAAGTTGACATTGGAAGGTACTGGGAGTGAGGACTGGAAAGGGGCTGATATTGGGGAGGGTTACTGGGACTGGAAATAGGCTGATGGAAAGAAGTGAAGAAAACGAAAGAAGAGATAAGAACTGGCAGATGGACCATAGACCACAGAAAGAGAGCTAAGAGAAGACAGGAAAGCAGAAGCCTCAGATCGGGACCAGCATGATCAAAGAATAAATTGGTCAGACAACAAAGGTAGAAAATATAATTTTATTTCATATTAGTGATTTGACTACAAAATCATCATAATTTTGAAATCAAATATTGTTACTTCTTGTTGTTATATTTTCTGGCGTATTTTTTTTGGTGTGCGAAGGAAGAGGGGTAGTCTTATACGGCGAGTATAGGCCAAACACCTATATTTTAACAGGAAAAGTAGGGGGTCGTATATAGCATTAAGGTAAGAAACAATATATGCAGTGTTAGATTTGTTTTAAATGTCGCAATGGTTTTGCGGCTCCCAGTTTTTTTTTTCCCTTTGGAAACGGGTCCAAGTGGCTCTTTATGTCTTAAAGGTTGCAGACCCCTGAGCAAGGGTGGCCAACTCTGGTCCTAGTGCACCATGATCCAGCCTGGTTTTCAGGATGTCCCTAATGAATATTCATGAGGTATATTTGCATATACTACCTCCCATTGTTTGCAAATATCTCATGAATAGTTGTTAGGGGCATCCTGAAAACCAGGCTCGATTGTGGTGCACTAGGACTGGAGTTGACCACCTCTGCCCTAGAGCTTGATAGTGGAGAGAGGAAAAAAGAGTCGGTGCTCTGCAGCTAGAAAAACCTCTGTTGCTGCTAGTGTGCAGACTAGGTTACTATTCCAGCAGTGAAAGAATCAAATTAGATCCATGGGATCTGTTTCCAGATCTACCGGATGTAGGTCTGGATCTGCTGGATCTAACCTAAGTTCTTCACTGCTACATAGAAACATGACCAGGGTATGTTTAAATCCTGTCAAGTAGGTAAATGTCAGATTTCTCAGTAGTTCTGATTTAATGCGTTATTCCCTAGATTTGGGGATCCAGAGGATCTGGTTTTTATGCAGATACCTTATTCCATTCAAATGTAGCAGCAAATGAATGGGGAAATTCAGTGTCTATGTGCTAGAAAAACTGCAGTCTGCAAGTCTTAAGCATCTCATTTGTCCCCCCCCAAGGTGATATTCACCCTTCACATCAGCTGTTTAGAACAGTGGTACTACATTTTTTGGAAGGGACTGAGGTTGTGGACAAGCAATAGCTACAGAGAAACAGCAGACTTTTCACTGCCCCAATTCTCAGACAGTCGCAGCTCTCACTCTTCTAGTTCTCATTCAGGATCCAGGGGCAAACTAGGATTCAGGGTAAACTCTTACATTGTCAATGGAGTCCGTCTACTAAACTGCATTAGCTGCTGCCGTGGAGCTAAAATAGAAATACCACCTGATAGCAGGGAACGTGCAAGCATCATGGAGCATTCCACGGTATCTACTGGCGAAGGTGGGATTAGGGCCATGGAGAGGTGGGCTTGCTGGGCACAGCTATCACGGGCGATTGCTTTACATGGTAGCTGCTCCAATCTGCAGGCTTTGCGGATGCAGCTACCACCACCTGAATAGGTGACAATAGCTGCATCTGCAAAGTGACAGCCTCCCCTTGAATCCAGTGGGTCCTCCATGGTATCTGCAGGGGAAATGCTGGCAATGTCCCCTGCAGATACTGTGGTGCTTTTGCAGCTGTCACTCTAGTAGACAGACCCCCAATGTGTAAATTTGAGCCCTTGCATATTGTATGTATTATGTGCATTTTTCTATTTTGCTGGGGTTTTCTATGATATATATTCTTCTATTTGAGTAGCATAAAATTTTTATTTATTTAACATTTCTTATATACTGCCTTTCATGATATCAAGGTGGTTTACATTGAACAGGGCATTATAACTTGGAGATAACTATTTTACAGGGAACATAGGCAATGGGGGGTTAGGTGGCTTGCCCAAGACCACAAGGAGAACCTGTGGGACTAGAAACCCCCGTCCTTCCAGCCCAAGGTTGCTGTCCTCTAGTGGGATTTGAACCACCAACCTTCTGGCCTGTGGTACCTTGCCCCAACCACTAGGCCACTCCTCCCTAACTTTGAATTTCCTACACAAGAATCTTGTATTTCAGATGTGTTTAAAATTTATGAAATAATGGTGTTGGGGCTACTTGGCAATAGTGATCATAGCATAATTGCATTTGATTTAATAAATGGAGGAAGGATGACAAGGAAATCCACACTACTACCTTTTAATTTTCAAAAGGAAGACTATATGATAAAATGAGAAAAATAGTTAAGAAAAAACTAAAAGGAGCATCAAGCATGGACGTTGTTTAAAAATACTATCTTGGAAGCCCAGGCGAGATGTATTCCAAGTTTTAAAAAAACTGGAAGGAAGGCCAAAAAACTACTAGCATGATTTAAAGGGGAGGTCAGAGAGGCTGTTGTAGCAACAAAACAAAAAAAACCACCTTTCAGGAAATGGAAAAAAGGAGAAAAATGATGAAAAAGGCAAACATTAGCACTGGCAAGTTAGATGCAAGGCATTCATAAGGCAGGAAAAGAGAGAGAATATGAAAAAAAAAAAGCTTGCCGTTGAAGCAAAAACACATAACAAAAAGTTTTCAAATACATTCATAGCAAAAAACCTCCGAGAGTGCTATTCGGACCATTGGATGATAGAGGGTTAAAAGGGTCAGTAAGGGGGGAGGACAAAGCAACAGTAGAGAGACTGAATGAATTCTTCTTTGCTGCAGAAGATGTAGGGAAGTTATTCATGCTGAAATGGTATTTAAAGGTGATGTATCGGAAGAATTGAAAGAAATATTGATAAACTGGGAAGATGTATTACAAATATGTAAATTGAAGAGTAGCAAATCACCTGGATCGGATGGTATACATCCAAGGGTGTTGAAAGAACTGAAATATGAAATTGCAGACCTACTGTTAGTAATCTGAGGACTATCATTAAAATCACCTGTAGTACCTGAAGATTGGAGAATGGCCAGTGTAATACCAATTTTTAAAAAGGGTTCCAAGGCTGATCCGGGAAACTACATACCGGTGAGCCTGGCGTCAGTACTTGGCAAAATGGTAGAAACCATTATAAAGAATAAAATTACTGAACATGTAGATAGTAATGGTTTAATGGGATTTAAGACTAATAAGAGAAAATATTTTTTCACTGAATGCATAATCATACTCTGGAATTCATTACTAGAGGATGTAGTGAAGGCTGTTAGTGTAGCTGGGTTTTAAAAAAGTTTGGACAAGTTCCTGGAGGAAAGGTCCATAAACCATTAGTATGAGAACCTGGGAAATCCACTGCTTTCCCTGTGTGTCTTTTTGGGACCCTGCCAGGTACTTGTGACCTGGATAGGCCACTGTTGGAAACAGGATACCGAGCTTGATGGACCTTGGTCTGATCCAGTATGGCATTTCTTATGTTCTTATGAGAGAAAGTCAAGACTTTTAGTAAAAAGTCATGTTTATGTTAAATGCTTCTGCCTTTCTCTTTATGCTGATCATGCAGGTTTTTGTCTGCTCAAGCTATTGTAAAATAAGTGACACAAACTTTATTTCAACTGTAAGCAGGTAAGACCAGTCTTAGATGTGCTTTACATCAAAGTGCTGTAGGGAATGCCTTATGTGTCTTGACAGTGTGTTTGTGTAGCTTTTCAACCATGCTTGGATAGGCATTTGAAGGAACATTTTACACTGGCACATCCAAGAGCATTCTGAGACATCAAAGCCACAACATCTGGAAAAAAAGCAGGCACGTGCAAGTTCAGGCATGATTTCAGAAACATGGACATGTCCAATATGGATCTCTATAGAGACTTCCCCAGAATAGCATTTTAGAATATGGATGTCTAATAGCATAATAGTTAATGTAGTGGGTTGGGAGCAGGGTGGCCAGGGTTCAAATCCCAGTGTGGGTCTTTGTGATCTTAGACTAGTCACTTACAGTTGTGGTCAACATTATTGGCACCCTTGCATTTTAGGTGTTGGATATACTATCTTGAGAAATAATTGGAAATATTTCAACTGGATGTCGTCATAATGTTTTAATAGTATGAGTCGTCGTGGCATGCAGGGAACACGCCCACCATCCCACCCTGAGATCTAGAGCCCGACTGCGTGAACTACAGGCAGCCCTCAATGACATACTATACCAGAGAGCCAAGAAAACTGGCTTATTACAAATATCAGCTCTTTCAATATGGTGATAAAACTTGGAGATTGTTGGCATATTGCCTTCGCGGGCCGGGTGGAGGGGTGTGAAGTCGGTCCCTTTGCTGTGCAATGACACAGGGGTACTGCATAAAGATGCCCTAGTTGTAGCATAGCTGTTTAGAAACTTCTATCAGACTCTATATAAGGGAGACAGTGTTTCCCCTACACAGGTAAATAGAAACTCTCCAGATATCTTTCTCGAGTCTCGCTACTTCCCAAGCCGCGGCATTGGGTGCACCCATTACAGCAGAAGAGAGATCCCGGGGTATCCACCAGTCACAGGCAAAGCCCCGGGACCAGATGGGTTCACTGCAGAATTCTACAAAATTACCTGTGACTTGGTGACCTCAACACTGGTCGAGCTCTATTGTGAACAGGCCAGTCAAGGAGAATTTTTTGTGGGGAGAAAATAAAACATTCTTAATGTTGATACCCAAACCCAGGAAGGACCCTCAAGTGACGAATTCATACCACCCGATCCCACAAATCAATTATGATTTAAAACTTTGGGCAAAATTTCTCACAGATTGGCTTGTGCCTTTTCTTCCAGATTTAGTCCAGGATTCTCAAGTGGAGTTTGCCCATGGAATATATATTGAGCAATATGTGCAAGATCATTGCTTCCTTAAAATGGGTCCGCAAAAGAAATATTCCATCCCTGTTGATCAGTTTCAATGCCAAGAAGGCATTTGATAGGGTGGGATGGGACTATCCTTTCCAATTGTTACCCTACTATGGTCTGGGAGATACATTTATTCAGATGATGTGGACCCTCTACTCTTTCCTGACAGCGGCAGTGCTGGTCAACAGCTACATATCCAACACCTTTATATTGGAATGGGGGACCAGATAGAAATGCCAACTTTCCCCACTATTATTTGTGTTAGCGCTAGATCCTTTCATATGTACGTTGATAGATAGTCCGGGGGTGACCAGCATAAATATAGGGAGATTTAATTTCCTAATATCCGCCTTTGCAAATGATTTACTAATGCATGTTACCAGACCACAAATGTCACTACCCCAATTAATGTCAGAATTCACCTGCTTGGACAGATCTCTGGGTTAAAGATAAATATGAATAAATCCGAAGCTGAATGTTCTGGGACACCAGAGGGCATGGTGGGGCTCAACCTTTCCACTACAATGGGCAGACCGAGCCTTTTGATATCTGGGGATTCAACTTCTGAGTGACCCCTGTTTGTTATACTGCTTGAATTGCTCTGCCATACTGAACCACATGCGAACTAAGATGAGGGAGTGGAATTCCTTGCTGCTCTCTGTATTAGAATAGGTTGCAGCCTTTCAGATGTCCCTATTCCCTAAGCTGCTATATATATCGTACAGACACTACCCATGAATTTACTGCAATAAGACGTGTTTCTATTCTAACAAGACCTGCAATGTTTCATCTGGTGAGGGAAACTAGCGAGAATTCCTCTGATTAGACTTTGGGGATCTTGGGGGGGGGGGGGTGTGTGGCTCCCTGATATCTGCAGATATGCCCATGTATGCCAACTATGCCACATACAAGACTGGCTGGGGCATACAGAGACCTTTACTCTCCGGGCACTAGAGGAGGAATTTATGACGCCCTATACCCTACTAGGAGTCCTGCACACTAAGGGACAGCTTCTGTCTCAGAAACTCACGAGCAGTTTGCTGGTAGGGCCACTTCAGGCTGTGTGGCGCTGTTTGTGTGCCAAGTGGGACCTCTCCCTGGGAGTTACAGCCTTTTTGCCCTTACTGGAGAATCCTGAGTTCTCACCGGGCACAGAAAATCACATCTTTTATCTCTGAGCGAAACAGGGGGCTAACTAGTTTGGGACCCATGGTAGATAGTGTAGGATAGAATTTAATGCATCCCTCTAAGTGCAGAATTTGAACTGAACAAAACGTAAATTTTTGCATACTATCAACTCGGTCACTATGTTCAAACCCTTCCCCAACATAATTTAACAGTGTTGACCTCGGCACTAATTTTTATATTTTTTCAATTGGGGGAACAGAAGAGCCTTACTATCTCCCAGTACTCTAAAAGACTGTAATCATGGTCCCTTAAACCTGATTTTTCCCTAGTGGAACGTCAGGCCGAGGAACTACTTATACAGGTTGGAGTAGGGGAGGTGCATCAAGCCATATCACGCATCCCTGGGTTGCTCCAGTCAGCGAGGTTGCAAGAGTTTCAGTATAGGGTGCCGTGCAGGGCCCAATTTTCCCTTAAATGGGCCTTTGGCAGTGGTGTGGCCCAGCAGGGCAATTGCACATGGTGTGATATGCCTCTGGCTGACCTGGGGCACAAGTGGTGGCACTGTAAGAAAATCCAGATATATTGGGGACATATACGAGGGGGTACCCAAAAAAAACAGGAATTATTTTTTAAAAGCTATTTATTTCAAATTCTTTACAAAACAACCTTATCCCCTTCAAAATACTCTCCATTACAACTGATACATTTGTCCCACCGGTGCTTCCACTGTTCGAAACATTTTTTGTAGTCATCTTTAGAAACTGCTGACAGCTCCTCCCTCCTTTTTTTCTTCTTCAGTGTTGTCAAATCGGTGTCCTTTCATGCCCCTTTTCATGCGTGGAAATAAGAAAAAGTCGCACAGAGCCAGGTCAGGCGAGTAAGGTGCGTGGGGCAGCAGAACCATGCCATTTTTAGCCAAAAATTGTCTAACAGAGATGGCTGTGTGTGCAGGTGCGTTGTCGTGGTGGAAGAACCAGTCTCCTGTCTGCCACAAATCGGGTCTTTTTTGACGAACACTGTTGGGCAATCTTCTTAAAACTTCCAAATAAAAGGTTTGATTGACGGTCTGACCTGGGGGAACAAACTCTGAATGAACTACCCCCTTGGCATCAAAAAAGCAAATCAGCATTGTTTTGATGTTTAATTTGACTTGACGATATTTTTTAGACGGGGTGACGATGACGTCTTCCATTGGCTTGACTGTTGCTTTGTTTCTGGGTCGTAACCATAGCACCATGACTCATCACCTGTAATGACCTTTGACAGAAAATCTGGATCAGTTTCAAGCTGTTGTTTCAAAACACGACATGTTTCAACTCAATGTTCCTTTTGATTGTCAGTCAGAACCCGAGGAACAAACTTGGCAGCAACCCTTTTCATTCCCAAATCTTCCGTTAAAATTCGCTGAACCGAGCTCCAAGATAACCCACTAATCTCTGACAGTTGATCAATTGTCTGTCGACGGTCTGTGAGCACAAGCTCTCTAATTTTTTCAATATTTTCGTCGATTCGGGCAGTTGATGGACGCCCAGAACGAGGTTTGTCATCAATCGACATGTCGCCATTTTTAAACCGAGCAAACCACAGGTACACTTGACTTTTTCCCATAGTGTCATCTTGATAAGCTGTTTTCAACATTAAAACAGTTTCAGCAGCATTTTTACCGAGTAGAAAACAAAATTTCACAGCTGCACGTTGTTCACTTAAACTTGTCATCATAAAAAAAGAAACAAGAACAAAACAGCGCTAGCAAAAACAATCACTGCAGATGAACAGAACAAGCCAGGTCGACAACACAGGCGGCACTGAACTGACAATGAGTTGCACTATACACGCCTAGCGGCAGAAGTGCGTACTACACAAGCTCCGCCCACGGCAATGTTATTCCTGTTTTTTTTGGGTACCCCCTCGTACAATGCTATATAAGTTCCTTAATAGGACAAAGGGTAGAATGGACTGGGGCACTAGTGGTGCTGGATGTCTTACACCTCAATAACCCTAGGGGCCGCTGGGTGCAGATGTTAGTCCGTAAAGCCTGTATGTTGGGAAACAAGTGATCCTACACCAGTGGCAGGAGGTGTCCCCCCCACTCCCTCCTACTGGGCATGGTGGAATCAATTTCATCAACTAATGCTGATGGAACACAGGGCGGCCAAAGTACATCCTTCAAGAAGGGAAGGTTTTTAAGCGCTGTGGAGTGCTTATATTGATTCCCTGGGGACTATGGCTCATAACAAATTGCTGACCCTGTAAGGCTGATTTAATCCCTAGGATCATGGAAGATGGGCCCTAAACCGTAAATAGTGAGATGGTGGAAGGTGAATGAGTATGACTGCTGATACACTAGGATAGTGGTTGTTGGAGAACCTGGGGGAGGGGAAGGGGAATTCTTAAAAGCCATAATACACTTCGAGGTGTTGTGCAAGAGCACACACAGCACCCTGAATATATTGGACGCAAAGGGGAGGGAGGAAGGAGGATTGAGAAAAGCTGAAAAATTGGAAACCTACTTTTGTATTTGTCTATTTCTGTTCCCATCCTCACATCCTACACCCTACTCCACCCCACCCAAAATCCAACACCATAAAGAAAATGACTAGCTCTACCACCATATCCCCTCTCTTATTTATTATTGGTACTGATCACACATCTTATTGATTAAACCTCTTATAAATATGTTGAAACCAAGCTATACTATATGTATAATTTCTCACCATACTCCATGAATAATTACTCTGTAATTAGTTACCCCTGTTACCTCCAGGTTATCTCGTCCATGTTCAATGTAAAAACTCAATTGTCGTGTGACATTGCAGTATGTTTTTTGTTCAATTGTAAACCGCACTGATTTTAATAGTGCGGTATATAAGAGAAGTAAATAAAATAAATAAATAAAATGACATGTTTGTTGCTGTGGTTAAATAAAAATGATTATGAAATAAAATTAATAATATGTTCAAAGGTATACAACACAAAAAGAGATGTCTGTGCAACTTAGATATAGTAATTTCTGAGAAAAAAAAATAAAACAAAATATGACCTGGACAGGAATAATGGCACCCTTCACTAATATTTGATTTCATAACCCGATTTCATAACCCTTGGCAGTGATG
Organism: Ichthyophis bannanicus; assembly: GCA_033557465.1. NCBI lineage: Eukaryota > Metazoa > Chordata > Amphibia > Gymnophiona > Ichthyophiidae > Ichthyophis > Ichthyophis bannanicus. The sequence goes on along the minus strand of CM066037.1, from coordinate 495,944,785 downwards.
ACAGCCTCCAAATGTTTCTTGTAGCCATCTATAATTTTTTTTGTACATTTTTCTGCTGGTAGTTTCTCCCGCTCTTCAACTGTGATTTGTTCCAGCTCATGAATGTTTACAGGATTCGTTTTACCAATGGCAGATTTCAGCTCTTTCCAAACGTTCTTGACTGGATTGAGATCAGGACTCATCGCTGGCCAGTTTAAAACAGTCCTTTTAACCATTCTTTTGTACTTTTGGATGTATGTTTTAGGTCATTGTCCTGCTTGAGGACCCATGACCTTTGACCCAGACCAATCTTTCTGACACAGGTAGCACATTTCACTCCAAAATACCTTGGTAGTCCTTTGACTTTATGATACCTTTAATATGTTCCAGACCTCCAGTTCTTGAGGCAGCAAAGCAGCTCCACAACATTATGGAGCCTCCACCATATTTAACTGTAGGAAGGGTGTATTTTTCCTTTATAAGCTTCATTTCTTTGCCTGTAAATGTATCGCTTGTCTGCATTGCCAAAGAGCTCAAGTTTGTTTTCATCTTTCACAAAATATTTCACAGAATATGTTCCTAGTTGGATTGTGGTTTCTCAAGGTGGGTTTAGGCAAAGATCAAGCATGCCTTTTTATGTCTGTCTTTGAGCAGTGGGGTCCTCCTTGGCCTTTGTCCATGAAGTCCTTCTTTGTTTAGTGTGTGGCGTATGGTACGCGTTGAAACCACCACCCCAGATTGCTGCAGGTCAGCCTTAAGCTCTTGGATGTTGTACGTGGTGTTTTTCCAACAGTTCTCACTAACCTTTGAAGATTTCTTGGATTAATCTTCCTCCTCCCACCACATCCTGGGAGGTTCTCGACAGTTCCATAAGCAGAAAACATTTTAATAACCCAGTGTCTTTGGAAATGGCCTTGTACCCCTTTGGTGATGATGGCTTTTCTGATGGTCTCAGGCAGCTCTCTTGTCTTCACCATTGTGAAACCTAGAACAGGAAGTGAAGGTGGTTATTTTAAACATTAGAGCCATCATTCATTGGTTGATTCAAGTCATGTGAGTACTGTCAGTTGATCACAGGTGTGTCTAATTTTACTGCAAAGGGAATGTGGATCTTCTGTTCAAACCAATTTGAATTGTTTTATAAGGGGCCAATAATCATGTCCTTAATACCTCAAGGACACTCACGCCTAGGCGTAAGCCACTAATACAATTCTCACAAACTCCCAAAGAAATATAACCAAGGCTTAGAACCAACAGAGTACAATAACCTCATAGCTTATAAACATGCAGTCATATTAAAATATGGACAAATAACCACGAACAGAGAAACCATCAGAAATGCTAGAGATTTACCAAACAGGTATACCTATATATCTTTCAAATCCCAGTAATATTCACAGGTCTCATCTGAATGTGTAACATACTCAAATTGTCCATCAAATTAATATTACACAAAACACAGACCCCAGTCACAATCTCTGACATGATATCACGTTTCAGACAAACATGTCTTGCTTCAGGGAGATATCCTAACAAAATATAACTGCACAAAAAGCTAGCTCAAAGGCTAGTATCTTCCAAATAACCATGGCCTAATATAAAGCCCACAGTCCATCACCCAATTTTTCACACAACTGACCTTAATCGGGAATCAGGTCTATTCAATCTGATTATTTATTTAAACCCATAGCAGTGGGAGCTCTGAGGGTAGTGGGTCCGGGGAATTACCAAGAGGCTCCAATGAAGGTGGCACGGACAGCGCCAGTTGTCTCCACCCTCTCGCTTTTTAGCTCTGTTATTAGTTTAACAGAACAATTTTATAGAAACAGAGAGAGTGGGCCACCCCATCAACTTCTTTTAAAAATCATAATTGTCACTATTCTTTCGGCCTGTCACCCTCGCTGTCTTCCCTCTGCCTCAGGATGTGAAGCAGGTTCCGTATGGCTCCAGCTGCCCCCTGCTCCTTTCCTCCGCTTCGGCTGACTCCTTTCTTTTTCTTCTTCGGGACTGGTTAATGGTGAGTAGGCTTGATTTGTGAGGATGAGTTCATGTTTCGTACCGAACAGGGCCAGCCTAGAGGATTGCCATTCCAATCTCTTCTGTCCGGCTAATTTAACTGGGATTAAATGGAAGCGGTATGTATGGCAGGGTTCATTGTCTGCCCCCATTCTTTTTTCAGTGACGGAAGAGGATCCTATCCTGAGCAGTTTCAGTTGCTGTCTGAAAGCAGATGTGCTGAGTGTTTGGCAGTGGGATCAGAAGAGAGCTGTGGCTATTTTGGTGGGGAGAGGACCCCAACTTTGCTGATCTTATTCATTATGATTTATTAGAGGAAGAAGATGGAATTTGAGAAAATAGATTTTGCTCTTCAAGGCAATTCATAATTTATTGGAGAGATGTTTAATGAACCATAATTTTGTACGTATTGGCAAATGGTTTGTGAAACCCTATGAAAAAGATGAGAAACCCAGTAATAAAAGTGAGCACTTGTCCTGTTCTTTCGCCTTTTTCCTGCATGGTGACTGTAATGTTTATGCTCATTAGAGCCTATGGGTTTAAATAATCAGATTGAATGGACCTCTCTGATTCATGATTAAGGTCAGTTGTGTGAAGAATTGGGTGATGGGCTGTGGGCTTTATATTGGGCCGTGGCTATTTGGAAGATACTAGCCTTTGAGCTAGCCTTTTGTGCAGTTATTTTGTTAGGATATCTCCCTGAAGCAAGACATATTTGTCAGAAACATGATATCATGTTGGAGATTGTGACTGAAGTCTGTGTATTGTGTGATATTAATCTGATGGGCAATTTATAAGTATGTTACATGTTCAGATGAGACCTGTGAATGATATTGCTGGGATTTAAAAAATATACAGGTATTCCTGTTTGGTGAATCTCTAGCATTTCTGATGGTTTCTCTATTTGTGGTTATTTGTCCATGTTTTAATACGACTGCATGTTTATAAGCTGTGAGGTTATTGTACTCTGTTGGTTCTAAGCCTTGGTTATATTTCTTTGGGAGTTTGTGAGAATTGTTATAATAATCATGTCCTGGAAATGTCCCATTTTTTATTCTATTTCCTTTTTTAATTGATCTTGTCAAATATGTGTGCATACTTAGTCAAAAGCCATTTCACTGGCCAGATCGTGCTAATGGATTCCTGAGTCTGAATCTTCTTTGTCCAGCAGAGTGGACACTCGGCCTGATAGCACTGGGATTCCCCAACACTCAATCTGATGGTGACCAAGGCAAATACCAGATGGAAGGCTTCTTCAGCTAAAGGAGGTTCCCTTGGGAAGAAGGTATCTTGGGCCCTAGAAGCATTTCTGAATATCTTTCCATCGTGGATCTTGATGAGTTGAATATTGTGCAGGATTCAGTCTATTTTGAGTTAGTCATCCTGGGGGCTGCATAGTATCTGCGCAATGCATAGAACACATATCGGTTATTGCTCCTGGCAGGCTTCTATTACTGTGGAGTCATGGTCTTCTGTGATGGGACCTGCTTCTCATGAAGAATCCAACTCCCTTCTCGCTTGTGGATTAGCCTTTGGAAGGTGTATGCTACTGTGCAAGGGTTCTCAAAGGCAATGGGGGATTTACCCCACTTGGAGCCTATGGAGCCATCCTCTCCTTGGCCAACAATACTCAGCACCACCACCTCTCCTCTCGATCCCTGCCCAGTCAATTGAATTAAGGTGACAAAACAGGAGCTAAGCTCAGCACTCGCCACAATTGCACACAAATCTCTAAAACAAAGCCAGATGCCGTATAGCCTCAAGATGTCCATCATCCTCCCGACCCTCAAGAAACTGAAACTTGACCCATTGGATCCTACCTCATTCAGACCAGTAGTGAGCCTCCCATTCACCGCAAAAGTCATTGAGAAGGCAGTTCAGCAACAATTACAGGACCACATCAACAGAAACAACCTATTTGACCCACAGCAATATGGATTCCGGCCATTACATGGGGTTGAGACATGGTCTCATTAATAAATATGTTAATCAAAGGAATACAAACCAAACAAACCGGGTACACACTCAAATTTCTAGATATATCAGCAGTGTTTGATATCCTATCACACAGCATCCTCCTCCACAGACTACAAGAAACCGGCAAAGTTCTTCAATTGTTCCAGTCCTATGTAACAGACAGGTATCTGCTAATTCGAACGAGCACCGGCACCTCCACCCCATACCGCCAGACTCAAGGTATTCCACAAGGCTCCGCACTATCAGCACTGCTCTTTAACATCTATTTACAATCGCTCTGTTCCATAATACAGTCACACAACATCAACTTTCACATATACGCAGACGACATTATGTTATATGGACCAATAACCACCGCAAATCCAGTAAACGATGTCTCCAGATGGCTCCAAGAAAATAATCTCACAATCAACCTCAAGAAGACAGAAACATTATTTGTTACAAAGGATCAAATCTTCACCCCACAAACACACCACTCTGGGAACAACCCAGATAAGAGGTCAAACACAGGAGTTATTTTTGACCAAACCATATCATTCAAGTAACAGCAAAAACTGCAAGAACAATATTCTTCAAAACCACGATGATACAGCACCTCAGACCACTCCTAGACCCCCTGGACATCAGATCAATTCTACAAGCAATGACACTCCCCCATCTGGACTACTGTAATGCGATATATCAAGGACTTCCACTCTCAACCCGCTACAGACAGCCCTTAACACAACAGCCAGGATCATTCAAAAGGTGAAGAAATATGACCACATCACCCCAGTACTGAAGCATCTCCATGTTGTAAATAATTACCCCGGTTACCCAAGTTATTGTTCCCGTTATATGTAAAATACTCAGATAATGGTATTTTGTCTGATGTTTTCTTGTTCTATGTAAACCGCGCTGATTATGAATAGTGCGGTATATAAAAGATGTTAAATAAATAAATAAATATCTTCCCATTGGAAGCTCGGATCAATTACAAATCCTTAATACTGATTCACAAAGCACTACACCAACAACAAACATCGCATCTTCACACCCTACTACCACAACTGAACTTTGGACGACTAACAAGACAGACCACTAGCAATATTCTGATTGTACTTTGTCCTTGCATGTGGTACAATCTCCAAACATATACACGTGCATTTGACCTCTACGCCACGTCCATCTGGAATGCCCAACCAAGCGTGTAGAGGAGTGGCCTAGTGGTTGGGGCAAGGTACTTCAGGCCGGAAGGTCGGGGGTTCAAATCCCACTAGAGGACAGCAACCTTGGGCCAGAAGGACTGGGGTTTCTAGTCCCACAGGTGCTCCTTGTGGTCTTGGGCAAGCCACTTAACCCTCCATAGCCCATGTTCCCTGTTAAATAGTTATCTCCAAGTTATAATGCCCTGTTCAATGTAATTTCAGCTTTTTCAATGTAAACCGCACTGATGCAGAATAACGTGGTATATAAAAGAATGTAAATAAATAAGTTAAATAAATGAGATGTTAAATAAATAAATAAATAAAAATCCGAAACAACAAGGACCTCTCCTCGAAGACCCACTTATTCAGAGAACACTTTGGCACAGATCCGAGCACCACCCAATGAATACATGACCACGTTGATTATCAGATAAGTTTGAGACCGAGAGACAAAGGAAAATTGTAAATAAGTTAGGAAAGCCTGATACATACCCAATCAAGAATGTAGATAAGTTGAGCCCATGTTGAATGTATAGTATAACCCCCTGTAAATATGTTATGACTTGTTCGATGTATCTCTTGTTGTTTATTGTAAACTGCTTTGAACCGGTGAAAAGCGGTATATAAGCATAGCTAAATAAATAAATAAAATAAATAGAGTCTGGATGGTCTTGGGTCATGCTGCATCTCCCATGGTCTGGAAACACAGAAGGCCATGGTGGATCTTCCCTTAGTTTGGGGTTTGGAATTCAGGGAGTATCTTTGAGGCCACCTAGATGGCTCACACTTCCTTAGAGGAATGCAATAAACTTAGCATCCTTGTCCGATTTCCTCACACTGGAACTTAACTAATCTTGAGAGCCTTGACTGCTTTCCCCTTTGAGCTCTTACAAAAGACTACCTCTAGGGATATCTCCTCTTAAGGCAGCTCCTTGGAGCCCTATCTTCGGGCAGTTACATTTTCAAGCTTCAGGCATTGTCATATAGGGACCTTACTTTCTGAGTTTTGCTAGCTCAGTTTTGCTAAGGATGGAGCTGTCTTTCCTCCCAAAGTTCTATCCCTTTTCCACTGGAATTGGTCGATATGCTCTCTGGCCTTCTCTGAGCAAAATCTTTAGGATGCCTCCCTCCTAGCCCTAGCAGTCTAGGTGGTTATTCTGAGGTATTGTTGGTTGCAAACTCCTTTTGGTCTTCACATCATCTATTCATCCTTTCAGAGCAGGTGGCAGCTCAGTCCTCCACTGACAGTGGTTTCAGTAGGCTATTGGTTCAGTTTCCTGCTGAGTAATAAGTGAGCACCAGATGGACTTGGAGCTCATTCTGCAAAGCTTAGACATCATCTTGTATAGTTTCTGGGTCTTTGTCTCTGGAGGGTATTTGCGAGGCAGCACCATGCTCACCACTATGTTAATTTGTGATGTGCTGTAACTTGACATAGGCACTAGCAGAAGGTTGCTCTTTTTGGAAGGCCAGTTCTTAAGAAGCCTTTATGTACACAATCAGGAAATTCTGAATCTTCCCAAACTTTTCTGAAACACTTATCAAATTAACTAATATTTACAGGGAAGGGAAAAGACCTTGGTGATGGCCCTTCAGCCCCAACAGGCTTCTTGCGTCACAAAACCATCATTGGTCAAAAACTTTCCAACTTACAATTTTTTAATATCTTTACTCTTTATATCTATTAAACTTTCTAGCTGGCTTTCTAAGTCAACCAGTTCTCACATGTGCAATTCACAATTCACACAGTTCTTTACACAAAAACACCCTTTTTTAAAACAGGTTTAAGGTGTACAGCACCTGATTTAATTCTCAGTTCTTGAGAGGGTCTTGTCTTCCTCCCACCCTGGATCCTTATTACTTGGGTATATCCTGCTTGTCTAGACTGGTCTAGCAGGATAAGGAAAATGAAATTTTTCATACCTGTTAATTTCCTTTCCTTGATTCCTGCTAGATCAGTCTGGGACCCACCTATGGAACACGTGCCTGCAGGCTGGGCACTTACTTCTGCCTTGTCTACTGCTTTACTTCTACTATGTTTGGTACTGAGTGGTTAGTATTTATGATGTGGAGTTCTTTTCATGTCTTTATATTTTAATTTAAAAAATTTTTGTAAACTGTTTTGTATACCCTGGAAAAGGTGGTACAGTAAATAAACGCAACCATAATAACAATAATCAATCAATTGAGTTTTCTCACTGCGAGAGGATTCTGTTTTTTTGTGGTCAAATTTGTGTTTTTAGCTTGGTTTTTTTCAGGCACTCCTACATCTACTTGGGAAGTGTCATACCGGCAATTTCCAGTGCTATGCCACCACTTATACAGGCACTGATGTCTTGCTCTGCTTCCATCTCCTGGCGGGGAGCATAACCCACTCGTCTGGACTGGTCTAGCAGGGATCAAGGAAAGAAAATTAACGTGTATGGAAAATTTCACCATTCTGCCTTGCACCCTTTGATGTAGGAGAGTGGAGTTTCTGCTCCACAGAACTGTGGGTGCAGAGTTTTATGTTGGGTTTGTCTTGCATAACATAAGTGTGAACCATGCAGATATGTTTGAGTATGATCTCAGAATCTCAAATATTATTGCTAATGTTTTTAATACTTGCATTGTACCAAAAATAACTTCTTCCTTCTTCATGCAGTGTTCTACATACACATAACATATAATGAGCATGGAAGTTCTCATTAATCCTGCTGATGATGCCAGTATTTGGGATTATATTTGGTTTTTCTGCTACATTTTTCTTGGTCCCTGTATCTCTTGGTATTTGATCTTTGCCTCTCCATAGATAGAACAGAATAGTCATTTGGTACTTGACTAGCAATGCTGTTCTTATGATTTTCACCTTTTAACAGTATGCTTGCACAGAGAAAGGCTCCAGAATCTCACTCCTGTCCCCTTCTTTTCTTCAGATATCACAAGTAGAAAAATTAATTTGTTTTATTGTCTGTAACTTGTTAGATAATGGAACATATTTACAGAAAGAAAGGCAATGTAGCAGAAGCAGAGATGCACGGAGAGAGAGAATGTTGCCTTTGTTCTCTGTTATCGCATACAGGAACGAATTATACGTTTACATTATCTCCTCATTATTATATGATTCCGTCCATGGTAACAAATTAGCATGTAAGCAGCACTCTTATCTGCTGACATCACTGTGTTTATCTGAAACTATTTGGAAATTGGCAGTATCGTCTCAAAATTATCCAGTTTTGCATGGCACCATGCTGATGCAACTCTTTAAAAAAAAAAAAAAAAAAGTATTCCAGTAACTAATTTTCATTACATTTGTTGCTTTTTGCACCTGTGTACAGCCCCTTTATTGCCATGGTCACATAATGAACATTTTCAGAAAATAGTGTCTTTAGCTAAGATCAACATATTCCAGGGGGGTGAGGTGGGGCGGAACCAGCTGCAGTGCAAGATGGACACTCGAGAACCTTGCTCTGGAGGAAGGATCATTGAAAGAATCCTGCATCCTTTCAGAAATCCAGTGTAGCAAACTACTAAACCCTAGTGGTAAATACTGCTTGGTCATGTCTGGACCCAAATCCCAGCGAATGGATTTTCCTACAACTCAGACCACGGGCACTAAACTTTCAAAACCAGAACCCTTGTCTCCACAAAAGATGGTGGCTGTGAAAGAACACCCCAAAGGCCTACAAGAACAGTTTATTGAAATTAGGGCTGTGAAAGATCTGGTAAGAGCTAATGGCGAATCATTGACTACAATGCAGGATGACATAACAATTCTTAAAAGTAGTCTGGCTGCATTAACATTGTGATCTGATAAAACCGAAAGTTTACTTGCTGCGCACGAAGATCGCTTTTGGCAAGTGGACAAGCACAACAAACAAATTCTGGCACTACAGCGTAATTTGGAGGATAGTGGCAACAGGTCATGAAGAAATAATATAAGAATTCTTGGGGTCCCTGAGGGTACAAATATCCTCTCCTTTCTAGAGGCTGCAATACCTAAGATGTTGAAACTGGACTTCTCAAAACCATTTGAAATCGAGAGGGCCCATTGAGTCCCCACACACCCAACTACACACAGCAGGCATCCGCGCCCATTCATATTATGGATACTTAAATACTAACAAGTCACGCAAATAATGGATGCTGCTAAGAAATACTCTCCTGTATCCTTTGAAGGGCACAAACTCCTATTCTTCCCAGACTACACTAAAGCCACTGTGGATAAAAGAAAGAAGCTCCTTGCATTTTGCCCACGGCTCCAGCAGTTGCAGGCACGGTGCGGTCTATTCTACCCGGCACGTATGTGAGTGACTTTTCATAACCAGACACGTTCCTTTGATGATCCAGAAGCACTACAGGCCTTAGAAGAAAAGGAGCAAGCCCAAATGCGCTGAATTAGGTGGATTGTGTACCTTTTTTACTTAGTTCCTCAGTGGTAGTGGTCTTCAGCATGCCTTATGAGTATTGACCCTGGCTGTCTTATCAAACTTGATGACCTGTTATAGAAAGGTATTGTACCAACGGATCCAAGCTGATACTCTAGTTTTATAATCAAGCTTACATCTAGATTGCTACGGCCCACTGGTTATGGACATTATCCCGGGCTGACCACTACCTGCCTGCCAGAGTGATGCTTGGAGGAGCAAGTGCAACAGTTCAAGTTTGTGAACTCAAAGTGTGTGTCTATGGTTTGGTATGTTTGTTTAGTAAAAATAGCCCCATTAGTGTTTGTGTGATAAAACAGGGCCAAAGGTAATTACATTATGTTAGGACATCAATACATAGACATCTGCATCAATACATAGGCACTGCACTGGCCATAGTGTTTTTCATGGGTGGGCCCCTTAAACATGGACTCGGTTCGGGATATGTCTTGATGTAGTAACATCTTTCAGAACTCAGTTAAATCCTTTACTCTGTAGTATACTTGTATAGATGTTCAGAGACCCACCCTAAAGAGACCTTGATAAATTAGATTGGACCGGTGTGAGTGAACCCGGGATAAACCCTAACAGTGTTTCATTTTATGAGGTCTATTCATTTTAATTTTAATGTTAGTAACATGGACTTTGTCCTAATGTTTGTCGAGTGCGCATGCACTTTGGTCCCTAGATATGATAATTTGGGGTGGATCCCTTTACGAACAATAGATGGAAATGGAATAATAACAGGATCGGATGCTATATAAATGTAAAACGTCCCCTGGCTTCCTCTGGCTGCTGTCTGTTGTAATCCCTTTTTGGTTTGCATGGATGCAAATGAGGCCTATTAAAGGCTGTCAGGGTGCATACCCTGACACATACCAAGCAGGGCACAAGATTTCCTATTTAAATATCAAACGAGGGCTTCCTTCGCTTTTATCCTAGAGGCATTATGGGGCCCTTTAAAATAGTGTCTCTGAATGTTAAGGGCATCAATAATGCTATAAAACAGAAAAAGATATTGCTATATGCGCGCAAGGAGAAAAGATATCCTATTTCTGCAAGAGACCCACTTAAATGCCTCTGAGTCCCAATAGCTGAGTGCCAAGCCATTTATTTTAACAGCTTTCTCAGTCGCCAATCGTAAATGAAATGGGGTTGCTATATTAATTAGGAAATCACTTTCTCCAGAAGTGATGCAGATCCAGTCAGATCTGGAAGGTCGCTGGACAAAGGCACTAGTCAAGATTGGTACCTCAGCGTTGACCTTAAGTAATATCTATGCTCCAAACGTGGATGACCCTCCGTTCTTCCACATTCTTGCGACGGAAGTTATAGACTCTTCTACACACCCAGTTATACTAACCCTAGATCCTCTTATAGATAGGAAACCTAGCTTGCTTAAACCACCTAGAGCGCACACTATACTCTCATCAATGATCCAAGATGTGGGTTTAGTGGACATTTGGGGCCCAATTCTGTCCCGCATGTCCATCCCCTTTGTACGTCCGGGCTGTGCCAGACGTACAAAGGGGATCAGAATTGCAAACAGCAATGTATCTGCAGGCCGGGACTGCGATTCAATCCAGCCTGCACGTACATTAGTAGCCCAACTAACTCAGGGCTTTTAAATGGAGCCACGGCACCATGGCATCCTGTTGCCATGGCACCATGGCTCCATTTAAAAGCTGCGATGTCAGCCGCCAGTAAAAAGAGTTTATTTCCCGCAGCCCGACCCCTGATCTGGCCTCCTA